>CM077161.1:37109847-38309847 GCA_039583875.1 Platanthera guangdongensis
CCAAACAAACCTGCAATTATTGTCATCGGATGGACATTTGCATTAGTCAGTTTCTCTGCCTCCCGCAGGAGCTCCCCGGCCAAAACAACAACAGATGTTGTCCCATCACCAACTTCATCATCTTGAACTTTTGAGATATCTGGTTTTAAAACTTAAGGAACAACAATATATACATTGTATTGCAACCAGAATGTTTGAGAAATACTGATTAAGCAAAGTAAAGAAAGGGCTTGGGAGGACAAAATGTAAGAAATAAGAAGAAAAGAAGGCCACTTCTTGTAAAACTAATATAGCATTAACATTTAAGTAAAAGTCACTAATCAAAAAATCAATATAAATTGACAATGTAGTTAATGAGATGTGAAAAGATCTCTGATAAAGAAAAAGAACAAGTAAGAGGATACCAACAAGAACCTTGGCGGCGGGATTATCAATGTGAAGAGATTTCAAGATAGTAGCGCCATCATTAGTGACAGTAACACTCCGTCCTCTTCCAGTTGACTGCAAAATTTTGTCCTGTAGATGGCATGCAATAAAATTATGCATATATTGATGAATGAAAATGATACCAAAAAAGAAGAGACAGCAACAGGAAGCTTGCCATTCCCTTTGGACCTAATGTAGTCTTCACTAAATCAGCAATGGCCACAGCACCAATAAACGATGCCTGTAGGAAAGAAACAAGAATCAAATACAAGAATCATAAGGTCAAAACTTTGTGGGACAAAAGATGGCTAGAACAGCCTTCAAGTCAACTCCAATCTCAACATTTTGAAACAATAAACACAGATCATCACTGTACTTGCAGCTCCATTAGATGGCTTCAAATCAGAATCAACTTTTTTGCAGTTTCCAAAACAAGGTGATTCAGTTTTTTTTGCAGTACATCATATGATTTTTAAGTTTTGAAGCATGGTGGTTTAATTTGCCGTAAGATAATTAAAATGGTAATAAAATAGCTAAACAAAACATAATAAAATGCATAGAAAAAAGATTAATGCAGGGGAATAAAGGATTTGAAGTTCAAAAACAACAAAAAATACTATATTTCGCCCTTTCATAGTGTTCAGAGAAGAGGTTACAATAAACTGAGAGGTAGTTATTCTATTAGCGCCAAGTGACAGGTTGTCAGTATCAATCCTACAAGAATCGTTTATGATCTATTCTTTCGTATATGTTAATACGCAGCCATACCATTCTCGCCCTCTCTCCTTTCTCTTCTGTAGCCTCATCCTTGAGTAAACGCTCCACCTGAACCATGTTCCCAAAACAGAAAGATCGTTTAAGCTTCTGAAAGCAGCAAATGAAAGATGTAATCTGACGGGAAAAAAGAGCAAATTTCGCCTGAACATACCGCCATTTTTGAGGACCCGAAAATCTAAAGCACTGGAGAAAGGTGGAGCAGGGAAACAATCCTTCGCACGGTCACACCAGCAGGGAATAAGGCAGGGCAGATGATTGCCGAGTAAGAAGGAAGTAGGGCGCCGGCACCGGAAGGGAGGGAGAACCGGCGATCGGGAGATTCAGGGGCCGCCTAGGTCTGGAAGAGGAGATCTCGGGGCTCGATCAGGAGAAACTGCGAAGGCGCCGGCACCGGAAGGGAGGGAGAACGAGGGATCTGGAGATTCAGCCGCCTAGGTCGCGCGAAGAGGAGACTGCGATAGCTTCGCTCGACCGGGAGTAAGTGGAAATGAGTGGGTGGGGTTTCAGGGTTGCGGTTTGTTAGCAGCCAAATTAGGGCTTTTTGAAATAATCTGGAAATATTGGATATTTTTATTTGTTAATAATCAAAATTGGTTTGCATGGAGTGGTGCACAAAAAAATTGGTCTTAATCGGTCTGGTTGGGACCGGACCGGTTGGGACCGGACCGGTTGGGACCGGACCGGTTGGGACCGGACCGGCTAGGGACCGGTCCTCAATCTCTTTTTTCATCAAAGACCGGTTCCGGACTGGGACCGGTCCCGGACCGGGACTGGTAAAAGATCGGTCCCGGATTGGGACCGATCAAAAGACTGGTAAAAAGCGGTCATTTTAGTAATTTTAGTAAGAGACCGATCATTTTTAGTCATTTTAGAAAAAGACCGGACAAAAAACTTGTAAAAAAGATCGGTCCGGGACCGGTTGGCCAAAAGACCGATCTTTTAAAAGATCGGTCTCGGACTGGCTCAGCAGTCTTTTTGTGCAGGACTGTTTGCATGTAACAACATTTTTTTAATGCTGTAAAAATAATCTATTTTTGAATATTTATATTAAAAAAATTTGAGAACTCATTTTATTACTTTTTATTTTTAATCTTTCTGCCTTGATACATTTTAGAAATAAAAATAAAATGATTGTTATAAGTAAATCGGTATTAGCTGTTAGCAGCCTAAAAATCAGGGTTTTTTTAATTTGGGGCTTTCTTCGGCCGGTTCTTTAGTCTTTTAGCAAACCACTTCTCCTCTCGCAAAAATGTCCGCCGCTACTTCGGTTTCATGATTCCATGCGAATTTCGCTTGGAAGAGGAGAAACTGCGGGCCGCAAAGCCCCTTCTTCCCCATTTTTCACCGGTGTTTATTGTTGGTGGTCGTCGCTCGACCTTTCCAGTAGGTAGGTGGTGTTTTTTTTACAGTGCTTTTTGCTTCTTCTTGCTCGATTTTCGCCTCAAGTGTTCATGATGCTTCTCCTAGCAATCAAATGGGGAATACTCTAGAAAAAACTACCAACTCTCCAAGTAGCGCCTCAAGTGTTCGAGGAAATGCCTTGATGAGATCTTCTTCTCCTTCTTGCAATAATGTGAGGAATGCTTAAAGCACATTAAGTCATGTTGTTGTCCCATTCATCCCAGGCTCTGTTGTCGTGTTAATGAACACTTGTGGGGTGACTTCTTGTGCTCGTCAAGCGTGAATGCAAGGCCAGGCATCCCCACCCCTAGCAGTGTTACTAAGGCTCGAATATCAACTACAGGTTTCGTCCAGATGGCTCATATCAAGGAATAATGTTCTAGCAACATATTTTTCTTTGCATATTACATGGTTATTGTAACACCCCGAAAACTGGAAAACAGAGCTCACGGGTAGCTATCGCCCGGCGATAGTGGCTATTGCCGGCGATAGTGCCACGTAGCAGTTATAAACGTGTCTGATGGCTGGATGGCGGTCGAAGAGCGGTGTTAACGGGGGGGGGTCAAAGCGGCTACTGACGATATCGCCAGACAATAGTTGATATCTCCCGGTGATAGCGATAAGTTTGACTTGTCAGCTGAAATCGTGGCCCTTCATTCCTGATAAAGAAAAGATCGTGTGGCTGGGATTATTTCCGAGGCTACTTCATCAGAGGAGTGGAGAAGAGAAGAGTCATTTCTCTTCTCTCACTCTCTCATCATTTTCATCAAACCTTTGGAAGAAAGGACAAAGAAGGGATGGAGGCTGAGCTTTGGAAGCTTGGTGAAGGAGATCCCGCGGTCGGAATTAAGAGCTGAAGCAAGATCCGTGAAGAGCAAAGCAAGGCGATCCTTTCAGCCGGATAAAAGTCTTAATCATGGTTATGAAATGATCTACAAGGATAACGATCTTCCTTCTTGTAGAAGTAAATTCCTAAATTTTGCATGTGCATGGAATCCCCCACCAAAGGGTGGATAGTGACGGGAATTCTGATAGGTTGATATGTGATATCCCCGAGTAATCTTGCATATAGAATCCGAAAATCATAGTACGGAATAGGCATGCTGTGAGAAGCTCATCCGGACAGTTGGTCTGGAATGATGATGTTTTGATTTGCATGTCAGAGAAGACTCCGAGTATATTCGTGTAATTTACGGAGTCCGAGGAGTTGTGCCTATGAATTTGTGTAGCAGGAAGTACTGGAGATGCGCTCCAGGAAAATACCCAGAAAATACCACGGTTTTGATAACTGTTGGGTATATCCAAGCGATAGTGTATATCGCTAGCGATAGCTCTTGGTGAGCTATATGTTGTGAAAGTCCAATTTTTGGCACTACAGGATGTTGTAGGTTTTTTTGGAAAGATGTTCCAGTAGTGGTTGAGTCTGAACACAGAAAGAGGTTCTGTTGTTAACGTCAGACGATAGTGAATATCGTTGGCGATAGCTCCCAGATAGAATTTTGATTATGAAGCCTGCCTCTCGGAGACCATGTGGCTAGTATGTAAGCTGTAAGCCTCGATGCCCAGCTGTGATGGCCTTGAGAGCCATTCATTATTGAAAAGGGGAGGCTGACCTGCGTCCTGTTGATTGGCAATGATGGTTTCGGCTTTCGTCGATGACATAGCGATTTGAGAAACGGGAAAGGGTTGAACTGTACCCGCTTTATATGGTTCGGTTAAATAGACCGATAATACCGTTGGTATAGAGGGAGAGTCGTGGCGAAATGGTTCATATGCCAGGCTAATAATGCTCAATGTTGACCGTCAAGTCTCGAACTTTTGGACAGAGGTGGGACCGTGGAACTCCGGTACACTGATAATATGCCATAAGCGCACGGAATGTTTGACACGTTGTACAACCTCATATTCGCTGGATGGGATCTAAATGCCCGATGGGTCGGGATTGGGCTAGCCTTAGGCTAGCGTTAGGCTGAACGGATCAGATTAGTAAATAGGTGAGAGGGTTCCCACTCGGGTCATGCGGGAAGACTTGCACCCGGGCTAACGAGAGGCCCCAAAAGAGGCATTGAGTGATGCTTCGCCACTCGACCCCCTTTGACCTTTTGGCGTTGAGTGATGTTTCTCCACTCAGCACCCTTTGGTCCTTGGCGTTGAGTGATGTTTTTTGTTTCAGTGCCCTTTGGACTTTTTTGCTCTTTCCTGCGGTAGGCGGGAAGGCTAAGGAGCAAAAGGGTTCCCTCCCAGGGAAGCAAAGAGGGCTGGCAGGCGGGAAGGCTCTCGCTTGTGTAATTAGTCGAGCTGAGCTCTGCGTTCGTCGAACTAAGCTTTACGTTCGTCGAGCTAAGCTCAGAGTTAACCCATTGTCTCCCCCCCCCCGGGCGGGCGGAAAGGCTCTAGCTCGGGGTAGGCAAGAGGCCGGCAGGGATCAGTGGAAAAGCCTTCCGCCCGGTAGGGTCCAACCAAGTGGGGTCCAGGGGTGAAATTACTTGGATGCCCTAGGTCTGCGTTTAGCTCCACAGAACAATGGAGTTTGGCTGTTGACAGACCAGCTCATGGTATTTTGGTAATTTTAGAACAACAAATTTGTGCTTTTGGCAGACTAGATACTGAAAACCTATAATTAGACCCATGGGGTTCCTCAAAAGGCAGGCTTTTCATCATTTCTAAAATTCCCTTGTGCTTTTTGAGCTTTGGAGGGAAAGCGCTCAGAGATCTTCCGGCTTAGTGGAGGGACCTCCCAACTGAGGGTAAGGGTCAGTTCCAGGTTCTTTGTTACTAGTCAGAGGTCAGGATTTGGGAGAAGTAGGTGTTAGCTACACCCCAAGGTCCAAACTCTAGTTGAGGCCAATTTTTTGCTTCAACATTTCTAGTGCGTTGAGCGTGGACCGTAGCTGGTACAAGAAAATCTCAAGTCAAGTCCCATGGCTGGGGATGAAGGAGAAGGAGCTAGTTTAGGAGGTTCTCCCTCTCAGGGAAGTGGGGTGATGTTTGGGATGTTGGAATACTTCAGGCAAGAAGTCCTCCATACCATCCACCTGGCCTTCTCGGCAAGAAGCGAGTGGTCCACACCTCAGGTCCCGGTGGTCACCGCCCCATCACTAGGCAAGAACGCTCTCGGGCAGCGTCCCGGTAAGGAGGTTCCAGCGAAGGTTGCCAAGAGGGATCTTGCCGGGCGGGAGCTGTTCCCCAAGCAAGTCAGTGCGGATAGGGCTAGCGAGCCGAGGCCACGCGTCGAGCCCTCTTGGCAGGCGGGGGGTGGGATCCCTTTTAGTGAGCTTATCATCTCAGCTCCTGTTCTAGATGGGTTCCGGGAGCCGGACATGTCCCACTACTCAGGTAGGGATGATCTCACGCAACACGTGCAGTGATTTGAGGATGTCGTTTCCATAAGGCAAATGTGGATGTCTTCAAGTGTAGGCTCTTCGTCATCACTCTAAAGGAGAAGGCCAGGGATTGGTTCCACCAGTTGCCTGCAAGTTCGATCTACTATTTTAAGGATCTGCGACGCGGGTTCCTGCTGAGGTTCTTTACATCCAAGAAGAGGAAGAAGTCGGCGGAGTGCCTGCTTGCCATCAAGCAAAAGCCGGAGGAGACGCTGGGACGCTATGTTGATAGGTTCCAGGAGGAGATTCTACAGTTCCAGGAGATGCCCGGGTACACCGTAATGCTCGCCTTCACCGTCGGGTTGAGGTCAAGCTTCTTCAGCATGCAGTTGAAGAGAGTCCCTCCCTTCCTTCGAGGAACTGATGGAGAGGGCAGCAAAGGAGATCGGGATCGAGGCGGCCGATCTGGCATTTGCGAAGAAACTGGCCAAGTTGACAGAAGATGATGTGAAGGAATCAGGAGCAGGGAGGCAGAGGGAGCAGAGAGAGGAGAGAAGAAGAGAAGAACCCCGAGGGTAGGGGCATCACCAAGGTTGGGGACAACGTGAGCCGAACAATAGGTTGGGTTGGAGGCCCCAGGAAGGTCACCCTCAGGGGCAGGGTGGTGGTTTCCAAGGAAGGGACTACTACCGCGCAAAGGAGGTTCAATCAGCCGGCCTGGAGGCAGGGAGAGAGGGCCCCCATACCGCTACAACAGGAAGCTATGAAGATCGTGAGAGGAAGAGGAGGGAGGAGAGGAGCTTGAGGAGAAGCGAGGAGAAGAGAAGGTAGGGTGGAGTTGCCCTTCCGTGTCTTCCACCAGGAAGTGAGTCATGCAACGGCCACCTACCCGGAGTTTTTGGAAATGAGAAGGGCTAGGGGGCAAGCTTAGCAACAACTGCACATGAGGATTGAAGAAGTTCTGCCAGGAGGAGGAGAGGATAAATGTGAAAACCAGGTGGATGTGGGGGCCCGAGGATTGATTGGGGTTATCCATGGGGGAGTGGGGATCGAAGCCAACCGTAAGGGGAGCTTCCAGACCATGTATCAAAGGAGTGTCGACTCGACCTCCTAGACCTCCCCCCCCCCCCCCCGAGAGGAGGAAAGGAGCACCTTCTCGTTGAAGGATATGCCATATTATGAACACTCCTTCTGTGGCGCCTTGGTGATCCAGACTGCGGTAGAAACTTTCACGGTCTCCCGGATCTTTGTAGACAACGGGAGCTCCGTAAATGTAATGTTCAAGAAGGCCTTTGACAAAATGAAGGTGGAGGCTCGGAGGGTGCTAGCCTTGGACGGGCCATTGTTTGGGTTCTCGGGAAAGAGGAAGTAGAGGGAGGAGTGGGGCTTCATGTGACGTTGGGGGGGTGTCAAGGAACTGTGGTTCGTCATCGTTGACGCTCCGAGCAGCTACAATGCGATATTTGGGCGCCCCCACATCAGCGCCTTCTGTTGCATCCCCTCCTCGTTGCATCAATGTTTGAAGTTCAACAATGGAGGAGTGCAGGTCCAAATCAGGGAAGATCCAAAGGTGGCGGGGGTAATGCTATGTGACTGCCGTCAACACCATTCCCTCGATGGCGGAGGTGGAGGAGCTGGAGAAGGAGATGGAGATGCAGGAGGAAGCTGCAGAGGAAGGAGGGTTGAGCTTAGGCGAGGCTGGAGAGAAGATCGCGAAAAAGGTCGCAGAGAAGGAAGTGATGAGCCTAGGTGAGGCTCGAGAGAAGACTGTAGATGAGCAAAGGAAAGAGTGAGAAGCATAGGGTGAGGCCTAGAGGGGTGAAGAAGCGGAGTGGTTGGGGGAGAGCTAGTTGGAGGCAATAAAGATTGAGAAGGCCGAAGGTGAGGAAGAGTTCAGGCAGGAAGAGGAGGGGAGAGACGGCAGGGAGCGGGCGCGACTGGAGCATGCAGAGGAAGTCGTGGATGTTGAGATTATATTAGCCAGCAGGACACGTGTGTGTGGGACCGCATGTTTGGCTTCCCCATCGCGTTCCAGGTCTGGGTGTTGACCCCGGTGGGCCCCTTATGGCGGAATATCCCCGCGGTTCTGTGGTTGGGGTTAATCCCACACCACCTGCAGTCTTCTCCCCTTTGTGTTCAAGTACCCCGCCACCCTTCATCTCAACACCTGGGTTTTGAGATGAACTAATGGGTTGGTAGGTTCTAACTTGGTATCAGAGCCAGGTTATCCTGCTGTGGGGGTATGTTGAGATTATATTAGCCAGCAGGACACGTATGTGTGAGACCGCATGTTTAGCTTCCCCATCGCGTTCCAGGTCTGTGTGTTGACTCCGTCGGGCCCCTTGTGGCAGAATATCTTCGTGGTTCTGTGGTTGGGGTTAATCCCACACCGTCTGCAGCCTTCTCCCCTTTGTGTTCAAGTACCCCGCCACCCTTCATCTCAACACCTGGGTTTTGAGATGAACTAATGGGTTGGCGGGTTCTAACTTGGTATCAGAGCCAGGTTGTCTTGTTGCGGGGGTGTGTTGAGATTATATTAGCCAGCATGACATATGTATGTGAGACCGCGTGTTTGACTTCCCCATCACGTTCCAGGTCTGGGTGTTGACCCCGGTGGGCCTCTTGTGGCGGAATATCCCCGCAGTTCTATAGTTGCGGTTAATCCCACACCGCCTATAGTCTTCTCCACTTTGTGTTCAAGTACCCCGCCACCCTTCATCTCAACACCTGGGTTTTGAGATGAACTAATGGGTTGACGGGTTCTAACTTGGTATCAGAGTGGGTTGTCCTGCTGCGGGGGTGTGTTGAGATTATATTAGCCAGCGGAATATCCCCGCGGTTCTGTGGTTAGGGTTAATCCCACACTGCCTGCAGTCTTCTCCCCTTTTTGTTCAAGTACCCCTCCACCCTTCATCTCAACACCTGGGTTTTGAGACGAACTAATGGGTTGGCGGGTTCTAACTGTGGAGATAGAGGTCATCACCATGGTAGGGAAGACGGAGAGGGTGAGGGTTAGTGGTGGCCTGAACCTTAAAGACCAGGCAAGGATGCATGAGTGCATCCAAAAGAACGTCGACGTCTTTGCCTGGAGCGCGGCTGACATGTCGGGCATCAACGCAGTTGTGGCTTGCCACTGTTTGAACCTGGACCCCAAGATGTATCCCATCCGCCAAAAGATGAGGATCATTGCCACCAAGCTAGAGGAGCCCATCCACGAGGAGGTCAAGAAGCTTCTCGATGCAGGTTTCATCTCGGAGATCTAGTATCCAGGCTGGGTCTCCAATGTGGTAATGGTAAAGAAGGGGGATGGGAGGTGGCGTATGTTAAATTTTCTCAACGTGGTCAGCAAGATAGCTCAAACACCAAATTAATATCTTCGGAACTACCCAGTTCGCACGCTGAACCTGCGGAAAACCCAAGGACTAGAGGTTGCACCCAACAAAACAATGGAAGCACAAGAAGGTCTTATAATGCATTCACTTCTTTACAATCCGAGGCATATATAGCGAGACATGATTTCGCTAGTATTACAGCTGTAAACAGAAGAAACCAAAAAACAAGCCGGGCGGACAGCACTCCAGTCCGCCGAGACCGCAAGGTCGCCGAGACCGCCGAGACCGCTGAGCTCGCCCAAGCTATGCTGCAATCCGCTGAATACCACGGAGTCCGCCGAGACCGCGAGGCCGCGCGGACAGACCGTTATTCGCCTCCTGCTGAACCCGAACTGAGGAACTCCCCTACCCGCCTGAAGCCGGCGGACAGGTTATTGAAGCTGGGAAAGTTGAAACAGAACTGACAAGCCGCAGAGCGACCTCCTGCTGAGTCCGCAGAGACCGCACACTTCCAAGCACTGACCGAAGTCAAAGCCAAGCTCCTAGCTCCTTGAAGTTATCCGCGCGACCTACACACAGCAAACCGTCAGCCTGAAACAATCCGCGCGGACTGGAAAACACAGACCGCAGCACTCGCCCAACCCAATTTACTGTTCACTCACGTTACTTAGGTTACTGTAGATGTGCCAGGGGGGGTCCTATTTATAGGCCAGGTGAGGAGTGTGGTCACCGCCCAAGAGATAGCGACACCGCCCCAGTCCGCGCGAACACAAACGACCGTCCGCTCAGTCCGCGAGGACTTAGCCAGTCACCAAGGGAAACCGCCAGAAGCAAGGCAACCATTGACGAACCCTCTCCAGTCTGCCCAAGCTAAGCGGACAAGGCACCAGCCCGCAAAGCTCCAACTGCTTCAGGACAACACCCTCTTCAATGGCAGTCCGCACCAACCCGAGGCAGTCCGCAAGACTCACACCTCAATCCGCCACAAGTCCACGACCAAAGGCAAACAGCAACAGTCCGCCCGGTCACAGCGGACTTGGCGGATACGGCGGACACCATGAACTTGGCACAATGTGTGACCAAGTCCAAAACCATCAAGGGCCAGTACGAGCATGGCGGACACAAAGTCCCGTCCGCCAAACACCCTAGCGCAGACCGCAACCAGTCCGCGAGCTCCTCGCACTTGACCAACACAGCAGCTTCCTCCCGGACTCCAACACCAGTCCGTCAACCGGTCTCCACAGCAAGACCTGCTGTAACACCTGAGCTCGACAAGGCCTCAGCCAAGCTCAAGGCCCAGTCCGCAACAGCCCAAACCGCGGACACACCAGTCCGCAAGGCTTCCCGCGAACTCGAACCAACTCGCCAACAGCGCAAGCTTGCACCCGCGACCACTGAGCAAAGCACCAGTCCGCAAGCCTCTCTATCCGCAGATACCAGGCCGCACCAAACCGCGGACTCCATGCAACAACCCGCTCAGAACACAGCCGGCTTCCACCAGACTTTCCACCAGGCCGCAAACCTCAGTCCGCCCAGTCCGCCCAGTCTGCCAAAGCTGTCCGCACAGGCCGCGCGGCCTGTCCCGTCACCCACTTCCACTTCACAAATTTCAACACTCCCCCTTGAAGTGAGAAGTGGTGACCAAGCCCAGCAAGCTGCGCAAGCGTTCAAAGGGCCCCTTCGACAGCGGCTTTGTGAAGATGTCAGCAAGATTATCTTCACTCCGAACATGCCCGACCAGCAGAGACCCCTCCAACACCTTCTCCCTGATGAAGTGGTGATCAATCTCTATATACTTGGTCCTGGCGTGACACACTGGATTGTTTACCAGTTTGAGAGCACTCTCATTGTCACCCCGGAGTAAAGTAGGCCCTTGCACTTCTTCATGGACATCCTCTATAAGCCTCCTCAACCAAACGGCTTCCCGAGCAGCCAAGGCCGAAGCCTTATACTCCGCCTCTGTGGTTGAAACCGACACCGAGTCCTGCTTCTTGCTACACCACGAGATGTTAGCTGAACCGCAAGTGAACACATAACCTGAAGTAGACCTTCGATCATCCGAATCACCGCCATAGTCAGCATCCGTGTACCCGAGCAACGCAAACTCCGCATCCCTTCCATAGAGGAGTCCCATCTCAGAAGTCACCTTGACATACTTCAGAATCCCCTTCGCCGCCAACAGATGAGAACTCCTTGGCTCAGCCATATATCGACTTACTCGGCCAACATCATAAGCTATATCCGGCCTTGTAATCGTCAGATAGATCAAGCTCCCAACAAGAGCCCTGAACACCAAGGGATCATGAAGAACCCTTCCCTCATCCCGTCGAAGCTTTAGCCCAGGTTCCAGTGGAGTAGAGCACTTCTTCCCTTCGCCCATGCCAAACCGCTTCACAATGCGATCAGCATACCCTTTCTGGCTAATGAGAACCCCGCACTCCTTCCTCTCCACTTCCAGACCAAGAAAGTGATGCAACTCTCCCAAGTCTTTCATCTCGAAGCGTATAGCAAGCTCTCCCCTGAGCCTTGCTACTTCCTCCTCCGAGTTCCCTGTGATGATCATATCATCCACATACAGCAGGACCAAGACTCTTAGCTCTCCCTTCTTCTTGACGAATAAGCTTGAATCCGAGTTGGAAGCCAGGTATCCACAGAATTGCAAGTACTCTGCAATCTTCCCATACCACGCTCGAGGAGCTTGCTTCAACCCATAGAGAGCCTTCCTGAGTTTGCAGACATAGTCCGGATGCTTCTCAGAGACAAAACCAAGCGGCTGATCCATGAAGATGTCCTTGTCAATCTCTCCGTAAAGAAAGGCATTCTTCACATCGAGTTGCCACAACCTCCATCCCTTACTAGCAGCCAAGGCGATCACCACTCTTACAGATGTCATCTTCGCAACTGGACTGAATGTCTCCTCATAGTCTTCTCCATACTGCTGTGAGAATCCTCTAGCGACCAGGCGAGCCTTGAACCGATCAATGCTCCCATCAGCCTTCTTCTTCAACTTATACACCCACTTGCAAGTAACCGGAGTAACGTCATCAACCTTGGGCACAAGGTCCCAGGTTTCATTCTTCTTCAGAGCATCAATCTCTTCCTTCATGACATCATCCCACTCCTTCACTCCAGTGGCCTCGTTGAAGTTTGCAGGCTCTCGCTCATCCAGAGGACCTGCAAAGAAGCAGGAGACAAAGCTCACTGCATTCCCATCACAGTACCGAGCCGGTGGCTTAACCACCCTCTTCGATCTCCGAAGACACGGCTCCTTGCTCACGGCTTCCGTTGCTTCTTCAGGCTCCACTCCTACCTGGGGCAAGCATTGAGCAGTGCTCCCCCTGTTTCCTGAGCCAGAAGGCTCAGCCTCGGAGTTCGAAGCAACAGGAGCTGCTGGTGAAACAGCAAGCTCCTCTTCCAAGCCTTCAGCAGCCTCCACCGGTGCTTCCTCAACCTTGCTACTTCCGGTTAGCTCCACCGAGCCACCTCCATATGACGTCAGCTCGTCAAAGACAACGTCTCTTGACACCACGAACTTCTTCGCCACAGGGTCCATGCACTTCCATCCCTTCTTCCGCTCATCATAGCCAACAAAGACAAGTTTCCTTGCCTTCGCATCCAGCTTTGTCCGTGAAGCATCCGGGACATGCACGTAGCAAGTTGAACCGAACACCCTAAGGTGTCCAACACTCGGCTTCTCCTTCAGCAACAGCTCAATAGGAGTCTTCATGTTGATAGGGCTGAGTGGCATCCGGTTGATAACATAAGCAGCACAAGACATTCCCTCCGCCCAAAAGGACCTCGGGATATCTTTCGCATGCAGCCAGCATTTGCAGGTTTCCGTCAGATGACGGATCTTCCACTCCGCTACCCCATTTTGTTGTGGAGTGTGAGCACAAGTAAGCTCCCGTTGGATCACGTGCTTCCTGCAGAAGTTAGAAAACTCGAAAGAGACAAACTCACCCCCGTTATCAGTTCTAAACTTCTTAATCCGCAAGCCAAGCCGGCCTTCTACCAAGTCCTTGAACTCCACGAACAAACGGAAGGCTTCCGACTTCTCCTTTAAGAAGTACACCCAAGTATACCTTGAGTAGTCATCAACCAAGACAAGCATGTATTTGCTTCCACCAAGGCTGGCAGTAACAGTCGGTCCCATCAGGTCGCCATGAATACACTCCAATGGTTTCTTGCTCCTTGTTTGAGATTTATCAAACGGAAGGCGATGTGCCTTACCGTATTGACAGCCCGCACAAACATGCCCATCACCAAAGGAGGACAACATCGGCAACCCCCTCACCAGACTTCTACTAGCCATTGCCTTTAGCTTGTCCATGCCAACATGCCCCAGCCTCTCATGCCAGATAGCCGCACTATCATTGGCTCTCATCCTATCAACATAGGCACTGGTGGGAAGAACAAACAAGTTCTTCACCCTCCTCCCAACATGAGCAACATCAGCCTTCACCGCTGATACGTTGCGAAGGAACCTCACGTCTGTTGGCCCAAACAGAACGTGATACCCAGCGTCCACCGCGTTGGTCACCGAGAAGAGGTTCTTCTTCATGCCCGGCACGTGATACACACTCCTTAACGTGAGTGGCCCCTGATCACTACCCAAAGACACGACCCCCTCCTTCTCTACTGCATAAACAATATTATCAGCAGTGATAATAGCTTCATTACCTGAGTAAGCCTGCATGGAGGTGAACTTCGACTTGTCTCCGGTGAGGTGATGACCACACCCGGAGTCGATGATCCACTCGCTGTTGAAGTCCTCAGCAGATAAGGCCCGGACACAAGTGCCCGTCATGAAAGCTCCTCCCCATTCTGCTTCTTCACTTCGCGAGCAAGCTTCCTCCTTTCCCGCAGCATGCCCAGGCTGCAGTTTGACCTTGCAGTCCCGCTTGAAGTGCCCACGCTGATGACACCGGTAGCACTTCAGATTCTTCTTCCAGTCCTTAGGAGCATTGCTCCTCTCCGGCGGATATGAAGTTGAAGTCTCCTTCTCAACAGCGGCCTGCACCTTCTTCTTCTTCTTCCCTTCCCATCCCTTCTTCTTGCCTGAGAAGAGAGCCTCGCTGCCTTCCTGATTCAGATTCACTCCAGCCATCTGCCTTGCTAAGCTCTCCTGCGAGGCAAGCAGATTCTCCAGCTCCAGCAACGACGACTGAGTAGCCCACCCTTGAACAGATGTAACAAAGGCCACATACTCCTTCCGCAAGCCGCGAAAAATGTGCCTCTTCATCTTTGCCTCAGAGATAGGCTCATCAGGATCCAGTGCCGACAGCTCAGCACACAAGCTCTTCATCTTTAATAAGTACCTGGAGATGGAAAGGTCTCCCTGAGTTGCCCTGGCCAACTCATTCTCCAGGAACTGAAGCCGCGCCACATTCTTTCTATTGAACAACTCATCAATGGTTGTCCAAATATCAGCAGCCGACTCACATCCAATGATGTGATCAAACAGTTTCGGAGAGACAGCTCTCTTCAGAACGAACTCTGCCTTAGCATTAGTTCTTCTCCAGAGCCTCACCTGCTCAGCAGTACCGAAAGCAGCAGTTACTTCCTGTCTGTCGTCTCCACCGACAACTTCCCACAGCTCCTCGCCTAGAAGATAACTCTTCATGCACGACTTCCACTTTTTATAGTTAGTCGGCGTTAAGAGTTCAATGCCCAGACCTCTTGCTAAGCTTCCTTCCATTGCAACCACCTGTTGGTACCCTTCAGCAGCTCCGAGCAACAACACAGGTTGATCACCACTCAATCACTGAGTAACAACACTGGCTGACCTCCGCTCACGCAACTGAACCTCCGCAACCTCAGAAACCTCGCTCTGATACCATGTTAAATTTTCTCAACGTGGTCAGCAAGATAGCCCAAACACCAAATTAATATCTTCGGAACTACCCAGTTCGCACGCTGAACCTGCGGAAAACCCAAGGACTAGAGGTTGCACCCAACAAAACAATGGAAGCACAAGAAGGTCTTATAATGCATTCACTTCTTTACAATCCGAGGCATACATAGCGAGACATGATTTCGCTAGTATTACAGCTGTAAACAGAAGAAACCAAAAAACAAGCCGGGCGGACAGCACTCCAGTCCGCCGAGACCGCAAGGTCGCCGAGACCGCCGAGACCGCTGAGCTCGCCCAAGCTATGCTGCAATCCGCCGAATACCACGGAGTCCGCCGAGACCGCGAGGCCGCGCGGACAGACCGTTATTCGCCTCCTGCTGAACCCGAACTGAGGAACTCCCCTACCCGCCTGAAGCCGGCGGACAGGTTATTGAAGCTGGGAAAGTTGAAACAGAACTGACAAGCCGCAGAGCGACCTCCTGCTGAGTCCGCAGAGATCGCACACTTCCAAGCACTGACCGAAGTCAAAGCCAAGCTCCTGGCTCCTTGAAGTTATCCGCGCGACCTGCACACAGCAAACCGTCAGCCTGAAACAATCCGCGCGGACTGGAAAACACAGACCGCAGCACTCGCCCAACCCAATTTACTGTTCACTCACGTTACTTAGGTTACTGTAGATGTGCCAGGGGGGGGGGTCCTATTTATAGGCCAGGTGAGGAGTGTGGTCACCGCCCAAGAGATAGCGACACCGCCCCAGTCCGCGCGAACACAAACGACCGTCCGCTCAGTCCGCGAGGACTTAGCCAGTCACCAAGGGAAACCGCCAGGAGCAAGGCAACCATTGACGAACCCTCTCCAGTCCGCCCAAGCTAAGCGGACAAGGCACCAGCCCGCAAAGCTCCAACTGCTTCAGGACAACACCCTCTTCAATGACAGTCCGCACCAACTCGAGGCAGTCCGCAAGACTCACACCTCAATCCGCCACAAGTCCACGACCAAAGGCAAACAGCAACAGTCCGCCCGGTCACAGCGGACTTGGCGGATACGGCGGACACCATGAACTTGGCACAATGTGTGACCAAGTCCAAAACCATCAAGGGCCAGTGCGAGCATGGCGGACACAAAGTCCCGTCCGCCAAACACCCTAGCGCAGACCGCAACCAGTCCACGAGCTCCTCGCACTTGACCAACACAGCAGCTTCCTCCCGGACTCCAACACCAGTCCGTCAACCAGTCTCCACAGCAAGACCTGCTGTAACACCTGAGCTCGACAAGGCCTCAGCCAAGCTCAAGGCCCAGTCCGCAACAGCCCAAACCGCGGACACACCAGTCCTTAAGGCTTCCCGCGAACTCGAACCAACTCGCCAACAGCGCAAGCTTGCACCCGCGACCACTGAGCAAAGCACCAGTCCGCAAGCCTCTCTATCCGCAGATACCAGGCCGCACCAAACCGCGGACTCCATGCAACAACCCGCTCAGAACACGGCCGGCTTCCACCAGACTTTCCACCAGGCCGCAAACCTCAGTCCGCCCAGTCAGCCCAGTCCGCCAAAGCTGTCCGCACAGGCCGCGCGGCCTGTCCCGTCACCCGCACAGGCCGCGCGGCCTGTCCGCACAGGCCGCGCGTATGTGTGTATATTTTTATTTATTAAATAAATCATGCCCTAAGGATTGCTACCCCCAGCCTCGGATCAACGTGCTGGTTGATTCAGCCGTTGGTTTTTTGATTATGAGTTTTTTGGATGCTTTTTCAGGTTATCACCAGATTCGGATGTATCCCCCCAATGTCAAAGATGTTTACTTCATTACCAGTGAAGAGTGCTTCAGTTACAAAATGATGCCCTTTGGGATTAAGAATGCAGGGACTACCTACCAACACATGATGGATCGAGTGTTCAAAAGTCAGATGGGTAGGAACCTGGAGGTTTATGTCGATAATGTCATGGTAAAGAGCAGGGATGTGGTTCACACCCACTTGACTTGGATAAGACGTTCGCTACCCTGTGAAAGTTCAAGATGAGGCTAAATCCCCAGAAGTGTGTCTTTGGAGCAAGCCAGGCAAGTTCCTTGGGAACCTCCTAACCCCAGCGGGGGTAGAACCCAACCCGGATAAGGTGAGGGCCATCGTGGAGTTGGCGTCACCTCGCAATGCCGAGGAGGTTCAGCGTTTTATGGGCAAGCTCGTCGGGTTGAGTCAGTTTCTCTCTCGAGCCGGGGAAAAGTGTTCACCCTTCTTCAAGGCGCTTCGCGGAAACCAAAAGTTTGAGTGGACAGGGGAATATAAGGAGGCTTTCTGAGCATTGAAGGCTCAACTGTCCCAAGCACCGCTCCTTCAAAGCCCGAAGGAGGGGGAGGACGTAGCCTTGTATCTTAGGGTAGGGGCAGAGGCGGTGAGTTATGTTTTGGTGAGGGAAGAAGGGTAGAAGCAGCTCCCAATCTACTATGTCAGCAGGTTCTTGAAGAAGGCGGAGCTCCGCTACCCCATCCTGGAGAAGTTGGCTCTCTCTAGTCATCTCAGCCAGGAAGCTCCGACCATATTTCTAAGCTCATTCTATCAAGGTGGTGACGAACCATCCCTTGTGCAAGATTTTCGAGGGGGTGGAGCACTCAGGGCGGTTGACCAAGTGGTCCATTGAGCTCAGCGAGTTTGATGTCTCCTTCGTACTAATGCTCTCCATCAAGGCACAATCAGTGGCTGATTTCTTGGATGACTACATCATGGAGCTAAAGGGGGAGGAGACACCACCGCGGGAGGCATGAAATATGTTCATTGATGGAGTCTCAGGGAAGCACTCCCTGGGGGGAGTAGTATTGATAAGCCCTCAAGGGGTCTCTATAGAGCATGTAGTGGCGCTGCACTCCTGGTCACAAACAATCAAGCAGAGTATGAGGCCATCATAGCCGGGTTGCGGTTGGCTAAGGAGCTCGGGATTCATGATGTTGAATTGCTTACGGACTCATTAGTAATGACATCACAAATCAGAGGTGAATATGAAGCCCGGGAGCCCACCCTCTTGAAGTACTTATCCAAGGTGATAGTGATTATTGGTGGGTTCTAAGCGTTCTCAATCCAGCATGTCCCTAGGGAGGAGAATGAAGCGGCCGATCGGTATTCAGGTCAGTGGACTTGAACTTTCCTTTGTCCCTAAAGGTAGACGGTCAGGTGGTTGATTTTCCCTTCTGACTATATCGTGCTATGGATTTGAGGGTAATGTTCCTTTCAATATCCAAGGTCGCGTTGAAGGTTTTGTTCAAATCAGTGTGCCCGTAGCGTAACAGCTTACGATGGATATCCGGGTGGAGCCCCTTTCGAAACCTAGAGAGTGTCACTTCAGGTATCTCCCTAACCTCACACCTAACCATTGTAACATGCCGACTTTTATTGGGCCACCGGAACCCTAATGGGCCCAATAAAAGTGACCTGAACCTCTACCCATGACCCATACCAAGGTAGGAGGTAACCATAGATGGGAATATTGGGCTAAAGAACTCTAATTTGAGTTTTGTCAGTTCCTGTGGCCTCGTATAGTCAATACGAGTGCGTCGGAAGTCGTTCCGTTGAATTCCGAGGTCATATAGTGGATATGGCCGTTCCTCGTAGAACGTCACAAAAATGAGATTTTTTGAATATTGACCTGGAGAACTCTGATTTGAGTTCTGTCAGTTCCTGTGGCCTCATATATTCAATACGAGTGCATCAGAACTCGTTCGTTGAATTCCGAGGTCATATGTTTGATATGGCCGTTTCTCGTAGAATGTTGCAAAAACGAGATTTTCGAATATTGACCTAGAGAACTCCGATTCAAGTTCTGTCTGTTCCTATGACTTCATATGGTCAATACGAACGCATCAGAACTAGTTGTGTCGCGATTCGAAGCCTAACGATCATTATGAGCATTTTGACAGTTTTAGCGCGCCGCGACGCGCATATTTTGAATACCTAGCAAACGAACTCTGATCCGACCCCGGTCAGTGACATTGGATTCGTATGCTCAATACAAAGTCAATGAAGTTGTTCTCAGTCTGTTTCGATGAGAAATGGTCAAACCGTGGTCAAATCAAACTCAGTCGTGCACCGAAAAGCGTGCACACTCCAATCGTAACACAACACCCAACCTATGACCTGACCCCTAATGTCATGGACCTCTTTTGACTTTGACCACCATGGTGACCCACCCCATGGTTGAATTTAGTCAAACCTCTCTAAAAAACCAAAATTCTCTTAAGGAAATTTGTTTTAAAATGTCTCCACTTGAGCCCATCACTCCAAGGCCATCATATGCGCCTTATGCGCTCTGATTTTCATGTAGGCGGACAAGAGGAAGGGGCCTTGGGCAAAGCTAAGGGAAAACTCCCTCTCTTTCTCTCTCCTTTTCTTATTCCTAAGCCCAAAAGCCCACCAAGGCCCAACCCACCAAACACTCTCCTTGAATGGATCTACGGCCCCTGGATGGGTGTCATGTGTTCCAGCCAACTAGAGGGGAGAAGAGCCCTTCTCCCTCAAGTGTGATTAAGCCCTTCCTCACACCAGCTCAGAACGAGCTTCCCCACATGGCCGGAGCCCTAGCTCGCCAGGAAAGCCAACCCAAAGCTTCTCCACCGCCACCTCCACCACCTCCCATGGCAGATCTCGCCGGAAGCCTCGAAGGCCCCGAAATCAGGTAGAAACCTTCTCCTCTCCTCTCTCCCTACCTTTCTGACGTAGTGCTTGCAAGCTCCGGCGGCCGGAGCGCCGTTGCCGTCACCCCCTCCCCACCGTTTCAAAAAATAAAAATGGCTCTGGCGATGGTCGGCGGCAGCAGACTGCCGAACCACCGCCGAAGGGAGCGCCCACCCCCGGGCAGTTGGTCGGGGGCGGAGTCACTGCGGGCCGGCGGCGGTGAAGGCCCGTACGGGCGACGGGTTTTAGTACAGCGGGGGGGGGGGGGGGGGGGGGGAGAAGAAGATAATATATTTATATATTATAATTATTATAATATTATAAATATTATAATTAAAATTGGTATTTATTTTTTGGAGACTAATCTAGGATCCTAGGAAAAAAGTTTTGATCATGAAAATTGTTCCCCTTAGTGAGGGCCAATTAGGAGGACCAAAATTACTCGAAATTTTTTTAAAAATTACTAGGCTTTTTTTAGGCCCTCTTAAAGATTGTATTAAAATTTGGGAACCTTGGGATAAAAATTGGAAATTTTCCAATTTCTTGGAGCCTTGGGTCGCGCTTGGAAATTTATGCGCTCAAATTCTTCGAAAATGAAAATCAAAGTGCGTGATGTAACAACCCAAATTTTTCAGCAGGCAAATTTTTGGGTGACACGGCCTGGGACACGGGCGTGTCCCAGGGCGTGTCATGCTCGGGTGCGGAGTCGTCATACGTTCGACAAAAAAAGAGTTCGACGTTCGTCGACCGCGGGAACACGCTAGGTGACACGGGCGTGTACCATTCGAGGAGGGTGTGTCCCCCTGTGTTCGACGAACTGCGTTCTTCGTTCGACAAACTGCGTTCGACGTTCGTCGAACGCGGGAACACGCCAGGGTACACGGGCGTGTACCATTCAAGGAGGGCGTGTCCCCTTGTGTTCGACGAACCTTGCTCGACGATCGTCGAGTATGAGGTACACGGCCTGTGACATGGGCGTGTCACAGGGCATGTCCCGCTGTGTCGAGAAGTCGACACTGTTCTCTCGAGTAAGCGGAAAAGTACTCGAGTAAGAGGGCGGTGACACGGGCGTGTCATTCGACACGGGTGTGTCCAATCCGAGTACTCGAGTAGTCGGTTTTTTCTCGAGTAAGTCCTCTCGAGTAGGTCTCGAGTGAGGTACACGCCCGATGTCACGGGCGTGACCTGGCCGTCACGAGCGTGTACCCTGGGCGTGACCTGTTTCGAGATAAGGCGGTTTGTGCACCGCTTAGTGTGACACGGCCTGTGACACGGGCGTGCCACAGGGCGTGTCGGACCCGAAATAAGATTTGGCGAGTTTTCGTGGCCGTCCATTCTTCTTCAACTGGGATCTAACAGCTGAAAACCTTCCCTGTTTCCTTAAGGCCGAAATGTGAGAAGGAAGACTCATTTTTATATTAGCCTTCATCTTTCTAAACTTCTAGAGAGAGAAAGGGAAAGGGAGGAGGAAGAAGAAGATGGGTTGATCTCTAGTGGAGCTTGAGAATGTCAAGCTGTGATACAATGGTGGGTTACGGGCCAGTCCCGGTTCACTAAGACTATAAAACTCCGCCTGCACGCCATGGAGTAAATGCTCAAGTGAGTTGCCATTGGGCTGTGACCCTGATACGGTGGTGGGCAACTGGTTTGCTAGTACACCAAGAACGTGCACGGACCGTCGGGCCGGGTGGCTGACGGTTGTGATGGCATGTGTGCGTGAAAGCACATTATATGAGATATATATCCATGCTTGTGATATGTTATGCCTGCAGGGAAGATTACCGCTGCCCCGAGAAAGGGGTAGGGTCGTTATAATTTGGTCAGCTGAATGCTGACCGTTGCCTTTGTTTGCCACCGTTGGGTGGATTGTCCCTGTACAGGTGCTGGAGAGCCAAGCGGGACCAAAAAGGGGTGATGTCCATGCTGCTTTAGCTGCTGCTGTTGTTGTTAGCCCTCGAAGGCTAATTTGGATATACATTGGCCGGCCTGCATGCCAATGTTTGGGCCACTGTTTGAAAGCTCTGTAAGGCCATAAGGCCAACTATGTATGTGTGTCGTAAGACATTCCTATGATGTATAAAATGTGGAGTTTTATATGTTGGACATTCAAGAGAGGAGTTCAAGTGTAGTGTTATAGGCTTTCGCTGTCTTGGTCTTTCCCTTACAAAGTCATGGTCGACTTCTTTTGTGGGGTGGCGAGCATGTGTCTGTGCAAACCAAGTTAACACGTTTGAACTCATGAATGTCCATGATAGGAATGCAAATTCTTGTATTTGAGGAAACTGCGCGTTCCTATTTTGTGTTGTTTGCTTGTGTAAGGCCGCTAAGGTGTGTGTCTTGTCCCCTTTAGGTGACTCGGAGTGGTGCGGGGCCATCAGAGCCCTAGCGTTCGGATGAAAGTACGACACCAGTTGAGGTGCCTACCCCCCCCACCCCCCCGCCATCTGCAAAAACTGTGCGACAAATTGCTGAGGCTTTGTTTGCTATGGTTCAAGGACAACCGGTTAGGCAGGTGTAAGGGCAGGCGCAGCCGGCCGTGAGGCCAGAACAGGTGGAGGCGAGGCCAGAACCTGTTGTGGCAGTGAATCCTCGAGCCGCTGAGAAGCAGTTTACACGGTTTATGAGTTTTCACTCGCCGACGTTCTCGGGAGTGGGAGCTCCTGCATAGGCTGAGGATTGGTTATCGCGCGCCAAGCTGATCATGACGGTAATTGGAACGGAGGAGCATCAGAAAGTCACCTTAGCTACCTTCCTTCTTGAAGGAGAGGCTAGATTGTGGTGGGACGAGATGAAGCTGCAATACTTGGCGGGTCATCCCTTAACACAAGTATCGATGGAAGAATTCTCTCGACTCTTCCTAGCGAAGCACCTTCCTACGGTGCAACGGATTGCCATGAAGAATGAATTCCAAAGGCTGACGCAAGGTGATGACAGTGTTGACACGTACCTGCATGAATTTACACGCTTGGGGCGGTATGTGGGTTCGATTTTGCTGATGAGCAAAGGAAGACGAATAGGTTCTACGAAGGACTGTGGGACGAGCTGAGGTTCCTGCTTTCTAGTTCTGTGAACCAAGGCTTCCAGGCATTGGTCGACACTACAAGCGCGCTGGAAAAAGACATGAAAAGGGTGCAGGGGAAGAGGGCATTGACTGTGTCACGGCCGGAGTTTAAAGTGTCCCGACCGACGAAGTCATTTTATAAGAAGAAATGGGGCAAGAGGCACAAGACGGCGGGACAAGCTCCTTCTTCAGTTGCATCAGGAGCAACGTCGGGGGCCACCTCAAAGCCGGATACTCGTACATGCTTTAATTGTGGACGGGTGGGGCATATATCTTGGGATTGTCGGGTGCCACCAAAGAGTGAAAAGAAGGCGGGAGTGCCATATGCGGAAAAAGGAAAGGAGGTGGTGGAATCCTCTGCCTCTCAGGCGCAGCCCCGGGTCTACAATCTTGGCCTGCAGGGGGCCATCAAGCAAAGTGACTTCGTCACATGTACGAGTTAAGTTTGTGTGTATTATATTGCTTATATGTTTTGCTTAATGCATATGTGTATGCGGCTTGTGTGTGTGACATGATTGTCACAGACTTTGTGATGATTCGGGACAAGCTGGCGCGAGCACTGTTTGATATAGGTGCGTCACATTCGTTTCTGTCTAGCAGGTTTCTAGCGCATCTTGGGATACCTAGTTGTGTGAAGACAGATATCGTCAGAGTGGTGTTGCTGAATGGCTGTTGGATGCTTGCGGATCAAGCTTGCGATGTGGCGGTCCAAATAGGAAGTCAGGATTTCAGTTTGACTGCATCTGTGTTGCCGATATCGAAATTCGACGTGATATTTGATATAGATTGGCTTGCAGAGCAGCATGCCTTGATTGATTGCCAGTCCAAAGAGATCACGTTGGGCCAGAATACCGAACATGAGACAAAGTTTGCGGGTATGCGAGGAGTGGGCGGGACATTGTTGTCTGCACTCCAAGTCCTGAAGGTTGTTCGGAAGGGTGCAGAGTGTTACTTCGCCATGATTCAGGCTAGTGAGCCTAAGGCCAGTGTGGGTGATGTTCCGATTGTGTCGGAATTTGCAGATGTGTTTCCCAAATATCTCCCTGGGCTACCACCCCAGCGTGAGATTGACTTCACGATCGAGTTGGTGCCAGGTGCGAAACCTGTGGCCCGCTCGCCATATCGAGTCGTGCCTAAGGAAATGGCGGAGTTGAAAGTCCAACTGCAGGAATTGATGGAGCAGGAGTATATACGCCCAAGCATGTCTCCTTGGAGCGCCCCTGTACTTTTTGTGAAGAAGAAAGACGGTGGCTTGCGGTTATGTATTGATTACCGCGAATTGAATAAGCTGACCGAGAAGAATAAATATCCAATTCCGCGGATTGATGTGCTATTTGATCAGCTAGTGGGATCGTCCGTCTACTTGAAGTTGGACTTGAAATCTGGTTATTACCAATTGAGGATCCGGGAAGAAGATATTCCCAAAACTGCATTTGGAACAAGGTACGGGCACTACGAGTTCACGGTCATGCCGTTTGGGCTGTGTAATGCGCCCTTAGTATTTATGGACTTGATGCACCGAATATTCCGCGAGTACCTGGATCTGTTCGTGATAGTGTTCGTTGATGATATCCTGGTGTACTCGAGATCGGAAGCCTACCATGAGAAGCATTTGCGGTTGGTGTTGAATACATTGAGGCAGAATCAGCTCTATGCCAAGTTCTTGAAGTGCGAATTTTTGCTAGCGTCAGCGGCTTTTCTGGGCCATGTGGTGAGTGGAGCGGGCATAACTATGGATCCAGTGAAGATAAGGGTCATATAGGAGTGACCAGTGTTGTCTTCAGTGGCCGAGGTCCGGAGTTTCCTTGGACTAGAAGGCTACTACCGAAGATTTATCGAAAACTTCTCGTGGATTGCTTTGCCGCTAACCACGTTGACGCGAAAAAGAACAGAAGTTCATTTGGTCGTCAGAGTGCGCGCGAGCTTTTGAAGAGCTGAAGATTCGGTTGACCACGACGCCTGTGTTGTCATCGCCATGTGGTACCGATGGATTTGTAATCTACAGTGATGCTTCAAGGAGCGGCTTAGGCTGCGTGCTTCTGCAAAATGGAAAGGTGTTTGCTTTTGGCTTACGCCAGCTGAAAGTACACGAGCGGAACTATCCCGTCCATGATCTTGAGTTGGCAGCGGTGATCTTTGCACTAAAGCTGTGGCGACACTATCTTTATGGTGTAACAGTGGAGATCTATACAGATCACAAGAGCCTGAAGTATATATTGGAGCAGAAGGACTTGAATATGCGACTACGAAGGTGGTTGGAGTTCCTCGGGGATTACACCTTTAAGATTCACTATACTCCCGGGAAGGGGAATGTTGCCGTGGATGTCATGAGTCGGCGGACTCTGGCAAGAGCAGCTTGGTTGCAGAGGCATGATGAACGTCTCATCCAGGAGCTTGAAGCGTTAGAGATTTCTTGTGTTGACAAGAATTCCACTGCCAATGCATGTTTGAACTGGACGGAGGTGCAATGTGACCTTGCGGACCGAGTTCGACGGGCAACGGAGTTGGATGAAGATCTCCTACGCTATGCAAAAGCTGGGCTTGCGGACCGAGTTCGACGGGCGACAGAGTTGGATGAAGATCTCCTATGCTATGCAAAAGCTGGGGCAGAAGGAAAGTTCTCCTGGGATGACGGTCTTTTGCGAAAATAAGGCCGTTTGTGCGTCCCAAATGTGGGTAAATTGAGGGAAGAACTGCTGTATGAAGTGCATTATACGAAGTACTCAATCCACCCAGGGAGCATGAAGATGTTCAGAGATATTAAAAAGCTATTTTGGTGGCCAGGGCTAAAGAAAGATGTTGCTCTTTATGTGGCCAAATGCCAAACCTGTGCTATGGTGAAGGCGGAATGCCAGAAACCGGGCGGTTATTTGAAGTCGTTGCCGATTCCAGAATGGAAACTTGATGATATTTCCATGGATTTCGTGCATGGGTTGCTGAGATCTCAGCAAGGGAATGATTCCATTTGGGTGATTATTGATCGGCTGACAAAAGTGGCACACTTCCTCCCGAACAAGCGAGATGATTCAGTAGAAAGTTTGGCAAAGCTGTACGTGGAACAGATTGTACAGCTCCACGGTCTTCCTCGGAGCATCGTGAGTGATTGAGATGAGCGATTCACGTCAAAGGATTGGAGGCTAGTTCACCAGCTGTTGGGCACGAAGTTGACTTTCAGTATGACCTTTCATCCCCAAACGGATGGCCAAACTGAACGAACCAACAGAACGATGGAGGACATGCTCCGAATGTGCGCCCTAGATTTTGGAAAGAGATGAGAAGATCATCTCTACATGGTGGAGTTTGTCTATAATAACAGCTACCAGGCGAACATCGGGATGACACCGTATGAAGCTCTATATGGAAGGAAGTGTCGTACTCCCTTGGCTTGGGTAGAAGCGGGCGAAGCTAGAGTTTATAATCGTAATGAAGTCGATGAAGCAAACTCAACCATTCGTACTATTCGAGAGAGGCTACTCATAGTCTAAGATCGTCAAGTGAAGTACTACAACGCCAAGCACCAGAACGTGGAGTTCGCGGTAGATGATTGGGTCTACTTGAAGATCAAGCCCTTCAAAGGCGTATCCAGGATTCAACGTTTGAAAAAGTTAAGTCCAAGATATTTGGGTCCATTTGAAGTGGTTGAGCGAATCGGAGAAGCTGCGTATCAGCTAGCTCTTTCGGCAGACTTGGGTGGACTACATGATGTGTTTCACATCTCGGTGCTTCGAAAGCCCGTTAAAGATCCAGCTCAAGTGATCACGTATGATCGTGTGTCGGTGGAGTATGGGCTAACAACGAGAGTTAGACCCATTCAGATCGAGGATCTAGCCGAGAAACAGTTGCGGAACAAGACAGTCGGGATGGTTAAAGTCAGGTGGGACAACTGCGGTCGTGAAGAGCTTACATGGGAGCGAGTCCAGACCACACGAGTTGACTTTCTCGAGCTGTTTCTGTAACTGAGTGGATAGTGAAAAGTTATTGTAACAAGAAATTTTGATGTTATAACTTTGTAGTTGCTGATTGTCTTCCTGTGTGCAAATTTCGAGGACGAAATTTCTGGTAGGAGGGGAGGGTTGTAACAGCCCAAATTTTTCAGCAGGCAAATTTTTGGGTGACACGGCCTGGGACACGGGCGTGTCCCAGGGCGTGCCCTGCTCGGGGTGTGGAGTCGTCGTACGTTTGACGAAAAAAGAGTTCGACGTTCGTCGACCGCGGGAACACGCCAGGTGACACGGGCGTGTACCATTCGAGGAGGGCGTGTCCCCCTGTGTTCGATGAACTGCGTTCTTCGTTCGACGAATTACGTTCGACGTTCGTCGAACGCGGGAACATGCCAGGGTACACGGGCGTGTACCATTCGAGGAGGGCATGTCCCCTTGTGTTCGACGAACCTTGCTCGACAATCGTCGAGTATGGGGTACACGGCCCGTGACACGGGCGTGTTATAGGGCGTGTCCCGCTGTGTCGAGAAGTCGACACTGTTCTCTCGAGTAAGTGGAAAAGTACTCGAGTAAGAGGGCGGTGACACGGGCGTGTTATTCGACACGGGTGTGTCCAATCCGAGTACTCGAGTAGTCAGTTTTCTCTCAAGTAAGTCCTCTCGAGTAGGTCTCGAGTGAGGTACACGCCGTATATCACGGGCGTGACCTGGCCGTCACGGGCGTGTACCCTGGGCGTGACCTGTTTCGAGATAAGGCGGTTTGTGCACCGCTTAGTGTGACACGACCTGTGACACGGGCGTGTCACAGGGCATGTCGGACCTGAAATAAGATTTTGCGGGTTTTCGTGGCCGTCCATTCTTCTTCAGCTGGGATCTAATAGCTGAAAACCTTCCCTGTTTCCTTAAGGCCGAAAAGTGAGAAGGAAGACTCATTTTTTATGTTAGCCTTCATCTTTCTAAACTTTTAGAGAGAGAAAGGGAAAGGAAGGAGGAGGAAGAAGAAGAGGGTCTGATCTCTGATGGAGCTTGAGAGTGTCAAGTTGAGATTCGAGGCCATCGTTGCGGAGGAAAAGCTTTTGCAGTTCTTTCTCGCTAGGTAGGAGTTCATGGCACCGAAACGGTCTTCAAGGGTAACGACCTTTCTTCTTAGCCATATGAAGGCTTACTTTTTGGCATATGCATGATTCCCCCACCAAAGGGTGCCTTATGTTGGGAGTCTTTTGGGTTGATTCATGGAATCCCCTTTTTTGGCATATAGATCCGGAAATGAAGTACAAAATAGACATGTTGTGTGAAACCCATCTGGACAGGTTGGTCTGGATTGGTGATGTTGCATACGAATCAGAGAAGACTCCGTGATAAACGCGTAGTTTAGGAGTCGACGGGTTGGACCTGAGAAAGGAAGTAGCAAGAAGTACTGGAGTGGTAGTCCAGGAAAATACCCGTAGAATGCTTGTGCTGCTTGTGCCGTTGGGTTCGACCTGTGAAAGGAAGTAGCAGGAAGTACTGGATTGGAATTCCAGGAAATACCCTTTTATAATACTTAATGTTCATGGGGAGTCCACCTGTGAAGAGAGTAACATGAAGTACTGGTGTGGTAGCCAGGAAATACCCTTAACATTTGTGATCTTTGTGGTGTCCACCTGTGAAGAGAGTAGCAGGAAGTACTGGTGTGCCCAGGAAAGACCCGCTGATGCTGTGAGATGAATGGGTGTAAGAGAAATACCCAGGCTTGAATGCCAGAACAGGATCGGCGAGACCTACCCGCGCCTTTATTTAGCCGCGAGTACACCGTACTCGATGATGGCAAGGCAATTTGAGCAACGGGGGGTGGAGGATCCGACTTGCGTTATATCCGTCCGACGTGAGACCAGAAAGTGCGGTCTGTTGGAGCGCATAGTAAGAGTCTTAGGCCTATGCACCGTGATACAATGGGGGGCTACGGGCTAGTTCCGGTTCACTAAGACTATAAAACTTCGGCTGTACGCCATGGAGTAAATGCTCAAGTGAGTTGCCGTTGGGCTGTGACCCTGATACGGTGGTGAGCAACTGGTTTGCCAACACACCAAGAATGTGCCCTGAGTGCACGGACCGTCAGGCCGGGTGGCTGACGGTTGTGATGGCATTTGTGCGTGAAAGCACATTATATGAGATATATATCCATGCTTATGATATGTTATGCCTGCAGGGAAGATTACCGCTGCCCCGAGAAAGGGGTAGGGTCGTTATAATTTGGTCAGCTGAATGCTGACCGTTGCCTTTGTTTGCCACCATTGAGTGGATTGTCCCTGTACAGGTGCTGGAGAGCCAAGCAGGACGAAAAAGGGGTGATGTCCATGCTGCTTTAACTGCTGCTGCTGCTGCTGTTGTTAGCCCTCGAAGGCTAATTTGGATATACATGTTATGTTTTCTTTTGACGTGGCCGGCCTGCGTGCCAATGTTTGGGCCACTATTTGAAAGCTCTGTAAAGCTATAAGGCCAACTATGTATGTGTGTTGTAAGACATTCCTATGATGTATAAAATGTGGAGTTTTATATGTTCGACATTCAAGAGAGGAGTTCAAGTGTAGTGTTATAGGCTTTCGCTATAATGTAATGTGTTAGGTGCACTGCGCTACTCTGGTATCACTCCGTAGCTTTATCGTCTGTTTTGTGGTATATACTGTGGGGCCTTGGCCGGACTGTCTAGTATATATTATATGAACGGATGAGGTTGTTACACGCGATAACCTTATATATTGAATATTAAGTTCAATTGATTAATCGACAAGGGTTGTCGAGGCAAGATTCCAGCTCTGAGAATTTCAGGGTTTCCGCAAAACCACAGAGCGCCTCATTTTCAAATAACTCTCGAGCATTTGGGTAGACTCGAAAGATAAAAGTACGAGCTTCGAGAAAAAAAATAATGCACAACCTCGTTCCAAGTTAAAAATTTCCCTCATGTTTTGGAAATAATTTTTGAGGTTGAAATTAGAGAAAGAATGTGTCCTCTGACGAGATTCTCAGATTCGATCTAATGCAAGAAATTAAATTGATATTTATTCTCGAATGAATAATAAAAATATAACTCATGATAAGCTTCTCCTGATCCGATTAAGCCGTGATTAAAAAGGGTGTAACTGAATTGATATCAGATCTTAATAATGGGTGTAACCCAAGGAAATCTTGAAAACTGAAAAAAGGACTGAGTACACCTCCTGAGAACGGAGAAGGAACTGAAAATATCTCCTGAGAACGGAGATGGAACTGAAGCCTCCTAAATGGAGTGATTGGACTACTAACCATTTTCTTTATGATTCTTCCAGTCTTGCACTGGTCCAGTTCCTTTATTTATTTCAGTTCAGTGCTTTCAATTCAGTCCTACTCCAGTCCCGTACTGGTCAAGTTCATTTTAGTTCAGTACTTTCAATTCAGTACTACTCCAGTCTCGTACTGGACACGTCTTATTATGCAGCGTTTATTATCAGCAGCTTAAATTATTGCATTCTCATTACTGTTATTTACTATTATAAGCACGAGTCCTACTTTGACGAGCAGTTATTTGTTAAGGTTGAGCCTTAGTTGGGGATAACCGGAGTTGTAGTGTTCCTCTGGGTTTATCCTCAAATAAAGCGCTCCCACGCTCCTTGTCTAAAGTTGAGCTGAGCGTCGCTGCCTGAAGGTTAACGTATAGTAGGTAAGACCGCCGCAGACCCGATGCATATTGGCATGATTGTTTGATTGATTGCTTGTGAATTGCTTGCGATAAATTATGGCGGGTCAGTCCCTTTTGCAGACCATTCGTACCATTGCGGAAGGTTGATGACTCAAGGCGACAAAGAGATGTGTACCATGGGTGACCGACCGTTATGTTGTCCCCGTTGGGTTTTCCTCCACTGGTTGGCCAAAATGTTGAATCATCGGATGTTGCTCACATCCAAGAGTACACGGGGTTGTACGTTAAGGTCTGGGCTGTGCGGTACGACCACCCCAGAAGTGGCAGGACTGGCCACTGTCACCGATGAACACATCGGTGAGGCTCGCTACCCTGCTTGAAAGGAAGCGGTCCATACTATGTCGACATAGGGTATTATGCGCGGCTGTGAATACCTGCGGTATGTACGCGACTGTGAATGTCTGTGGTATGTGCGCGGCTATGAATACCTGCGGTATGTGCGCGACTATGAATGCCTGCAGTATGTGCACGACTGTGAATGTCTGCGGTATGTTCGTGGTTGTGAATGCCTGTGATAGGGTATAGGTTGTAAACACCTGATGTGCTGATATGCTAATGGAGCTATAAATAACAACTGATATGCATTGCTGCTATTTTCCAGTTATACTATGTTATACATCTTTATAATTGCTCATAGAATATATTTATGAAGTTTTGTACAAACTCTCCCTTGCTTCAGCTATCTACTTTTGATTGGGTGGGTGTGTACTCGTCCCCAGGATATGGATACGGGGAGGAGATTTGTTTCTACTTAGCTCTGTGACTAACGATTATTTAAATAATCATTCACAGGAAATGGAGCACCGTAGCAACCAGCTACTGTAGGACGTTACGCCAGCTGATAGGTCTACCCGAGCAGAGACACCCCCGTCATCTCTCGAATTTCGTGACATGAGTACTAGCGAGCAGAGTAGAGAGAGAGGAGTTGCTAGTTATAGTGCTATTATAGCATACGGGCTTCATGCATAAACAGTGTTTACGACCTTTTGTGTTTTCTGTTAAATATATTTGTCGTGTCTTCCTGTTAATGCTTCCGCAAAACTCTGTGATGTGATGTGAATGTTGTGATTCAAGCCGAGCAAGGCGACCAACTAGTGCTTAATAGTGTGGGTTGACACTCTTAAGGAGCACTGGGTGGACGCTTTGGGCAGTAAGATCCCCTCCGGCCCGACCCGGGGCTAAGGTTGGGGGGGGGGGGGTGGTCCTAGAACCATTATGTCCTTAAGTGTGCCCATATAGTCCGCAACCGACATATCTCCTTGCCTAAGGGTGGCTAAATCATCAAACATTTGTGTTCGATGGTACACGAGAATGTATTGATCGGTTAATAAATTTTTCATTATTTGCCAACCAATTGGTGGCATGCCATTCACCGCCCCTAAGAGCCTCTCCTCATTTATCCAAAATGTTTTGGCCCTATCCAACAACTTCATCCTAGCCAATTGCATCTTATGCCCATCTGTCATGTTATGCCACTCAAAATAGCACTTGATGTCCATTACCCAGTTTTAGAAAATTTGAGATTCCCCTAGTCCGTCGTAGGAAAGGGCCTCAATTTTAACAGCCCTAGTGATGTTAAACTCCCGTGGTGCACCATGATTTTGGGTGGGGGCATGTGGGGAATGGTCATTAACATCCTCCTCTTCTAGTAGGTGGTGCTGGTTGGGTGGAATAGGATTGATAGGGGGCGGTGGTGCCGCTGTGTTAGCCAATAGTTGTGCGATCATATCTCTAAGTTCGTTGACATCCCGTCAACGGGCTTCAACAAGAGTCGGATTGTGGCCTACATCCCGCTTGCCCCCTGAATGATATAGTACCTAAACACCTAGAGAGGGGGGGGGGGTGAATAGGTGAACAAATTCTTTTTAACTTTTTATGACAGCAATCAGTATTTAACACAGATTTATATCTACTATTTCACAGCAATCACACATCATTCACAGCAAACCACAGCACACAGAAGACACACAGTTTTATAGTGGTTCCCCAAGGTTTGGGTACATCCACTTTCCCCCTTCGCCTATCTAGCAGTGTACTAGATTCGGCCAAACTCCTCCACTATCTCAGAACCCAAAACTGGTTCCTACACCTCAGGCCCAAGGCCCTACAACTCAGCTTCTTCACAAAGCCTACACTCAGCCACAAAGGCCTACACTCAGCCACCAAGGCCTACACTCAGAGATTTCAATCTCCCACACTCAGGCACTCAAGCCCTACACTCAGCCTTTATAATTGCAGGCTTACAAGACTCAGATCCAAAGGATCCTACAAGATAAAATGAATACAATAATGTTAACTCAGCAACTCAGAGACAAGAGAGGGGAGTTGTGAGTTTCTTGATGAGTTCTTGGAAGAACTCAGCTGAAATCAATCTGACTTAGCTTTCTTCAAAGCTTCTTGAAAGTAGAACTCAATAAGATTGACTCCTTCTGCAGTTGATCCTTGATCTCTGCTACTTAAGATCCAGAATAAATCTGAACCCTTCTTCTCAGCCTGGTTCCAACAGCTGATTTCTTGGATGGAGCTCTCTTTCTCCAACTTCTTAGATCTTCACTTGATAGCTAGATCTTCTTTTAAACTAAACTTGGACTTGTGTTCAATCTCTTCAACCACCGTTTCTGTAGACTGTATAAGCCTATTTATAGGCCTTCTTCATGGTAACCGGCTGGTCCGGTCCATAACTGAATTCTGACAACTCTGACAGGTGTAGTAGACTGGCTGGAATGGCAGCTGTCAAGTCATCCAGTCAGTTCTTGAAAATTCTGTAACTGTCTAGAAGTGTCGAGACTTTCTGTCTTTAAGTGTCGACACTTATAGACCAAGTGTCGACACAAGTTGTCTAAGTGTCGACACTAGCCTACAAGGTGTCGACACAACTCTTTGTGTTGTAGATTTTATATCTCGACACTACTTCTTCATGTGTCGACACTGAAATTGAGTGTCGACACAAGTACTTGTACTTCAGTATTTTGCTGAATTCTTCTAAGTGTCGACACAACACCTTTGTGTCGACACATCTTCATGTGTTGAATCTGTTAAGTGTCGACACTGCTTCTTGGTGTCGACACATGTCTTCAGTGTTGATACTTACTGAGTGTCGACACATTGCTCTGGGTGTCGACATATTCTTCTTCTGTCAAGACTCTGGCTGAGTGTCGACACATTCCCTTAGTGTCGACACTTGTACTTAGAATATTTTGTTGAACTTTGCTGATCTTTGCTAAGTGTCGACACAGCGTCTTGTGTCGACACTTTCTTCAAGTGTTGAGTCTTCAGCTGAGTGTCGACACATTGTTCTGGGTGTCGACACTTACTTCAAGTGTTGACTCTTCTGCTGAGTGTCGACACATTGTTCTGGGTGTCGACACTTGTACTTAGTCTCTGCTGACTTTTGCTGAGTGTCGACACAGCCTCCAAGTGTCGACACTTTCTGGTGTAGACACAGTTTCACTGGGTGTCGACACAACTGCTAAGTGTCGACACAGCTTCACTGCACTCTTCTTCATTGAGTGTCGACACAACTCCTTGTGTCGACACTTTCTGTCTGGTGTCGACTCAGCATCCCTAGTGTCGACACAATGACTCCAAGTGTCGACACTGCTTGCCTGGGTGTCGACACAAGTCTTCTTAAGTGTCGACACTTTCCCTCTGGGTGTCGACACATGAACTTAGAAACTTTTTCTTCTTTCCTGCAAATACTTAGTCTGCACAAGTAAACTCAAAACACATCAAATACATTTTGATGTATATCATTGAGTTGGGTGAGACTTCTTCAAATCAGGTACATTTAGACCAATGTACCCAACAATCTCCCCCTATTTGGAGAAGTCATAACCCTTAGTCAATGATATACACCATTCATAATAAAATTACAAAATGATGTAAAGCAGGATTATATATAGCAAGGCAAACATAAACATGTATGAAACAAACATGTACACATAGATTGTATCACAGAACAATTATGAAATAAATTTAACACATAGCAAATTTATTACACAACACATTGTTCCAATACTTTGTCATATTCATATTTCAAAAAGTTTACAGAATGTTTTACATCAAAAGATTACATAGTAAACTTTAAGAAAATTCTAATTCTATTTCTGTTCAGGCTCCTTGATCACTATTCCTTTTCTAGCTTGTACTTTGGCTTGAACAGGAGCTTCAGCAACTTCAGCATCAGCAGGCTTCTTGCCTTTTAGATCTTTCTTCTTAAGTTCCTCAACCTTAATCTTTTGCCTTTCAAAATAATGATAAGGCTTGAGAAAGTACTTGCTAGGCTCCTGAGCAGTAGGAGGTAGCTTTCCCATCTTGGCCTTTCTCCTGTATTGGACTATAGCCTCCTGCCTTGACTCATACTTTCTCCATTCAGCCTCAGAAAACCACTTGTTCCTGTCTTGAATGTTATCTTTTGCAGCTTTCCATGCAGTCAAGATAATAGTCCTATAGGTGGGGCTCCACTGCTCAAAGTCAGGTCTTTGTTCAGCTTGCTCCCTGAACCTCTTCTTTGACAATCTAGTTTCTTCTTCTTTCTTCATAGCTTCTTGCATAGCTTCAGAGATTGGATGGACTACCTTTTCTATGATGACATTATCCTTACCCCCAGGTGGGCTATACATGGACTGTATGTCAGCATGAATCATATCAAAATCTGGAGGAGGGTAGATGACTTGAGCCACTTCAGGTTGCTCCCCTCCTAGATATGCAGGATGAATTCCAGAATCAGCAACATTATCAGCATCACAAAGAGGAGGATATCCAAGAGTTGCTCTGATAGAATTAGATATCCACTTAGCATGATCAGAGCTGGCCTTGACTAACACTCTCTCCCCCTTTATGACTTCTCTTTCTATATGATCTCTGACATCATCTTTCTGAAATCTCACTTGATTATCCAAATAATTAACTCCATCTTTAAAGAAAGGTTTTAACCTTTGGAGTTTGTCAGTTATCAACTTTTGAGAATCTTGGATGTCAGTCTTAACAGCAGTTATTTCTTCTTGGAATATTTTGTCAAAATCTGCTTTTGCTGTAGCTGGAGTCTGCCCTGCAGCTAGATTCTTCAACTCTGTGACTATAACATTGTGAGATGCAGTCAAATTATCATTCATCCTAATTTGATTTTCAAGTACATATCCTTGCTTGACTGCAAAGTCATCAACTTGTGCTTTTATCTTCTCCTGATGTGTAGCCAAGTACACCACTGCATTTCCTCCCTTGTGGAAGCAGTCTGTCATCTCCTTCTTATTAAGATTCATCTCAAATCTTATTGACTTGATATCCTGGGCCAGATCAAATTGCAAAGATTTCTGCCCTTCATCAACATACTTCTCAATAGCCTGCCTATGTTCATCTAGTTTAATTTGCATTGCAACCATCAGTGCACTATAATCAACAGTTGGAGCTGGCTGGGATATAGGCTGTGGAGTAACAGTTTGGAGAGCCTTCTTATAACTTTGGCTCCTTCTTCTAAATACTTGAAATTTTCTTTTCTTAGCCCTTGAAGTCTCCTCATCTTTAGAACCAGATGAGCTGGCAATCTCTACCCTCTCCTTAAGTAACTCATTCTGCACTTCTGGTGCCTTCTCAGGCTCTTGCCTTGCAGATTCTTCAAGAATTGGTACTTGCTCCCCCTCAATTGGAGCATTCTCCCCCTCTGCAGCAGCAGTTTCCTTGTCAAAATCTTCTTGATCCAGATTTAGAAATAAATCTTCCATGGTATACTCTTGTGGATAATGAGCTGGAGAAACTCTGGGCTCATCTACCACTGGATCAGATACAAACTGAGCTGCAGCAGATGTGTCTTCCATGACAACATCTGGGACTTGACTAGCAGTCTGTGGTTGCTGATAAACATCAGACAAATTAGTATATTCTATAGGAAAAACCAAAGCATTAAGCTCAGTAATTACCTCTAGAATTGTGGTTGTAGCTTGCTCACTTTCAAGAGGAGTGAGTTCTTCCACAACTAGTGGCTCCCCCTGGATGTGATCCTTGTGTATGGGGCTAGCTTGAGGTAGCTCCCCCTGGATTTCAGCAACTTCTTGAGGAGCTGGAAACTTTACAGCAGTTCCTTCCTCATTCTCATCAGGTGAGAAAACAACTTGCTCTTCACTATCAGAGCTGCTAGTTGGATCCTGAGCCACTGGAGCAGTTTTCCTCTTCTTCTTTTGAGGTGATACTTTCTCAGGAATGATCTTCTCAGGGGTTGGCATCTCCTTAGACAACACCCTATCCCATCTGGAGAAGATCCTCATATCCATCTTTCTCATATGGTTGATTTTTGTTCCAGCTGCTTGACTCATTATCTCTGGAATACTTCCAGCAAGGTATAGACTTATGATCCTGCCCAAGTTTGGCTTCTTTAGGCTTTCTTTAATCTTCTCAAAAACTACTACAGACCAGTCAGTTTTCAGAGAGAAGATTATCCTTGTCATAATACTAAACATATAGACAGACACTCTGTCATGCCCTCCTGGCTTGCTCAATATCACTTTCCCAACAATTTCAGACAGGAATTTCCCCTGACTGTTCATTCCTTTTCTATTGAAGACTGAACCAATCTTCATCTTAGAATCTAGTCCACACCAAGTTAGAGCTTCCCTTGTCTTTGAAGCAGTAACTTCATCTTCTTCTTTAGTTCTAGGCAACTGAAGGACTTTTCTCAGACTTTTTGGTGACACCTTCACCTTTTCACCATGGACCCTGGACTTGATCTTCAATCCAGTGTCATCTACCTTAGCTCCATTAAGGAATTCCAAGACTTCCTTCTTCCAAATTGTTGTTGGCTCTGAAACAAGATATTCTAACCCTGAGTCGGCAACTAGGGTTACTACAGTCTTGATCTCCAGGTCTGCATCATCAAAAGCATTGCGCACCAGCTCGTAGCCTTCGTTGACGTTCTCCTCAAGCTTTGGCGCCATTAGGGTTTGAAGAATTTGACTGGAGAGAAGAGAGGTGTCGACACACAAGTTTTGGTCTCGAAACTTTTGAAAGCGTGTCGACAGACTAAGGCAAAACCCTATTTATACCTTTCTAATTTTGAAGATGAAAAGGCGGGCAGCCAACTTAAATTGTGTCGACACTGGCAATAAGTGTCGACACTGACTTATAATGTCTCGACACCTATGTGTCGACACAAGTTTAGTCAACAGATTATATGTGTCGACACTTGTTTATGTGTCGACATCACTTAACTCGACACATAGTCGAGACTTTACTTAGATAATTCTGAGTAAACACTATGTGTCGACACCACCTTGGTTGTGCCGACACCAACTTGTCATGTGTCGACACTAATATTCTGAAGTATCGACACCAACTTCCTAGATGTGTCGACACCTTTTTCCTGAAGTGTCGACACCACTATTCTGTGTCGACACAGAGATCTCTATGTGTCGACACCTTTTTACTTAGCCATATCCAATTCTATAAACTTACTCTAAGTTTATCATTCCTAGTTCAATTTTAAACCTATTGAACTTAGCTTCTTCTAGGGGCTTAGTGTACATATCAGCTAGTTGATTATTAGTTTTAACATATTCTAGTAAAATATCTTCTTTCTCTACATGCTCCCTGAGAAAATGATATTTTATCTCAATATGTTTAGTTCTACTATGGGAAACAGGATTATGTGCAATTGATATAGCACTAGTAGAATCACAGAAGAGTGGAGTTCTACTTACCTGAAATCCATAGTCCTCAAGCTGATGTTGTATCCACAGAAGTTGAGCACAACAACTTCCTGCAGCCACATATTCTGATTCTGCAGTGGAGATAGCCACACTTGTCTGCTTTTTGCTACTCCAAGAAATCAGTCTTCCACCTAGGAATTGACAGGTTCCAGTAGTGCTTTTTCTGTCTTCTTTACATCCTGCAAAGTCTGCATCTGAATAACCTGTTAGTTCAAAATCCCCATTCCTAGGGTACCAGGGGCCTAGATAAGGAGTGCCCTTTAGATATCTCAATATTCTTTTGACTGCTGTCAAATGAGACTCTTTAGGGCAGGCTTGATACCTTGCACATACACATGTAGCATACATGATATCTGGTCTACTTGCAGTCAAGTATAATAGGGAGCCAACTATCCCTCTATACAAGGTTTTATCTACAGGTTTCCCTGCATCATCCTTGCTAAGAGACATACTTGACCCCATAGGAGTCTTCATGGTGCTGGATGAATCCATACCATACTTCCTTATGAGTTCTAGGGTGAACTTGGACTGGCAAATGGATAAACCATTCTCAGTCTGTCGTACTTGGAGACCCAAGAAAAACTTTAGCTCTCCCATACTACTCATCTCAAATTGACCTTGCATCAGTTTTGCAAACTTTTTGCAAATGCTACTTTCAGCAGACCCAAATATTATGTCATCTACATATATTTGGACTAGTATAACTTTGCCTCTAGATTCCCTAAGGAATAGAGTCTTGTCTATTTTACCCCTTGTGAACTTATTCTCAATGAGGAAACTAGACAGGGTTTCATACCAAGCCCTAGGGGCTTGCTTTAACCCATATAAAGCTTTCCTAAGTCTATAGACATGATTAGGTAAAGTTGAATCAACAAAACCTGATGGCTGTTCCACATAGACTTCTTCTTTAAGATTACCATTTAGAAATGCTGACTTGACATCCATTTGGTAAACTTTGAATCCTTGAAAGGTTGCATAGGCCAGGAACATCCTTATGGCTTCCAGTCTGGCTACTGGAGCAAAGGTTTGATCAAAATCAATACCTTCTTCCTGCCTATACCCTTTAGCAACCAATCTTGCTTTGTTCTTAATGATGACTCCTTGTTCATCCATCTTGTTCCTATAGATCCACTTGGTTATAATTATATTATGGTCTTTAGGTTTAGGAACAAGCTCCCAGACCTTGCATCTCTTGAACTGATTCAGCTCTTCTTGCATTGCCTCAATCCAAAGAGGGTCTTGGATGGCTTCTTCAAACTTCTTTGGTTCAACTTAGGATAAAAAGCTAGAGTAGATTGCTGCATTCAGGTTTCTGCTCCTTGTTTGTACCCCTTGTCTTGGATCACCAATTATTTGCTCAGCTGGATGATCTCTTAGATGCCTATTGGCTGGAGGCATCCTGACTTCAGGTTGAGCTTCTTCAACATCTTCATCATGCTGTACTCCTTGTACTTCATCAGCAATTGGTACATGTAGTTCTCCCCCTGGACAACAGCAACTGTCTTCTACTTGCTGTCTTGCAGTAGGTTCTTCTTCTAGATTGAGTTTGTCCATCTTCTTTGTTAAACCTGTGGGGCTGCAAACACTACTAGACAACTCATTGTTAATAAGTCTAGTTTCATCAAATACTACATGCACAGTCTCTTCTACAACTTGAGTAGACAAGTTGTAGACTCTATAAGCCTTACTATTGTTGCTGTACCCAACAAAAATTCCCTCTTGGGACTTGGCAGCAAACTTAGTCAAGTAAGACTTACCATTGTTAAGTATGAAGCACTTACAACCAAAGATCCTGAAGTAGGATAGGTTTGGTTTCCTGCCTTTCACAACCTCATAGAGGGTCTTGTTGAGGCTTTTAGTAATGGTAGCCCTATTAATAACATGGCATGCAGTATTCACTGCCTCAGCCCAGAAGTATTCTGGTAGTGTTGTATCATTTAATAGGGTCCTACCAGCCTCAATCAAGGTTCTATTCTTCCTTTCAGCAATGCCATTTTGCTGAGGTGTTCTTGGTGAAGAAAACTCTTGAAATATCCCAAAGTCTTCACATAGTTTTGTGATGCTATCAGACTGAAACTCAGTACCATGGTCACTTCTTATTTTGACCACTGTACTATTTAGTTCATTCTGAATTTGTCTAACAAAGCTATAGAAGACATTGGGTGTTTGAGATTTCTGTCTAAGAAAGAACACCCAGGAAAACCTTGAGTAGTCATCTACAACTACAAAGGTATAGACCTTCATACCTAGGCTATGAACTGGCATTGGACCAAAGAGATCCATATGTAAGAGGTATAAACACCTCACATCATCTTTGTTTTCTATGCTTCTAAAGGTGGATCTAGTCTGCTTGCCCTTTTGACAAGCTGAGCAAATACCATCTTTAATACACTTAACTTGAGGACCATTCCTCACTAACTCTTTACTAAAGAGTTTGCCAATTGTCTTGTAATTAAGATGGGCTAGCCTCTTGTGCCATTTGACACAATGAGAGACTTTCTCATCAGCTACAAGATACACTTGAGAACCATTGGTCTCACACATAATGTCTAAGCAGTAGACATTTCTTTTTCTATAGCCAGTCAAAATGATCTCTTGATCATTTGACCTCTTGATATGACAACCATCCTTAACAAATGAGATGTCATATCCTACATCACTTAATTGACTTATACTAATTAGGTTGTGTTTCAAACCTTTAACATAAGCCACTTGAGTAATGGTAACTAAGTTACTAGAAATGTTACCAAACGCTTTGATGATTCCTTTTTCAGAACCACCAAAGGTGACTTTAGGACCATCTTTGATTGGAGTGTAGTCCTTTAGCAATTCCCTTGTTCCAGTCATATATCTGGAACATCCACTGTCCAAGTACCATATTGGGGCATGGCCACTTGGACTCACCTGCAAAACAAATTAGTGAACCTTAGAACCCAAAGAATTCTTGGGTCCTTGGTACTTGTTAGTTTGCATCCTGACAAGGCTACCTGCTGGTTTTCCAACAGGCAGTTTGCTACTCACTTTGGCACTAGCATTGTGCCAACAGTCCATTGCATAGTGGCCTACCTTGCCACAACACCAACACTCAAACGTATTGTACCTTTGCTTAGGTACTATCTTTGCTGTTTTATCTACATCAGACTTATTGAGAGTTGGGGCTTTGCCCTTGGACATAGACTTGGACTGAACAGTCCTTGCAGGTCTTGTAAATCCCAGTCCAGCTTTACCTTTGTGATGAACAAATTCATCAATTATGGGTAAAACAGACTTTGGTTTAGAAAACCTAGCAACTAAGTCTTTCTCCTTCTGAAGATTAATCTCCAGACTCTTGATTTGATCATTTTTAAATGATATAGTTCCCATCTGAATCACAGTTATGTGCTTCAGTCTGGCTATCTCATTAAGCTTTTGATCAAATAACTTCTCAGAATCTGTTGCTGTAGCTTTGAGATTTGCAATTTCCTTTGCCTGACTTTTGGCTAGGGACTTGCTCTTCTTGTAAGCTTGCAACAATACTTTATATTCATCTATTAATTGATGAATATCTTCTTCAGACTCAGAAGCACTCTCATCATTTGATGAGGATGAATCTGATTCTGTACTGGCACAAGAAATTGAACTTAAAGTTGAACTTTGTACCTTACTAGGTCCTGGCTGCTCCAGGATTTTGTCATTTTCAGTCAATGCCATCAGTCCTTGACACTGACTGTCCTCTTGTTCATATATAGAATTCATAATCTGCATGAACTCTTCTTCTTCTTCCTCAGCAAACAGTCCAATATATGCCTCAGCATCTGACTCAGTTTCTGATGAAGAAAAATCTGACAGGCTCTTATCCTTTTTGGCAACAAAAGACTTCTCCTTCTTGCCCTTGTATTGAGTCCTTTTCTTGTCACTAGACTCCTTCCTTTTCTCTGGACAGTCTGCAATGACATATCCTTGTCTATTACAGCAATAGCACACAATTTTTGATAGTGTAGCTTTGCTAGACTTGGACTTTTTCCTGTCTTTCTTTGAAGACTTCTTTTTCTGATAAGAGTCTTCCTTTCCCTGTGATGTAGAAGGCCTTGTCCTCCACTGTTTCTTCTTTAAGAATTTCTGAAAATGTCTTGTGAAGGCAGCAAAGTCCTCATCACTTTCACTGCTTTCAGATTTTCTGCTGACTGACTCATCTGACTCAGATTCAGCTGCTTTTGGTGGTGGAGAAGGTGACTTGCTTCTGTACTTTCCGGGGGCTTCTGTCTTGAAGGCCACTGTCCTTTCTTTGTGTTCACTTCTTGTTGATTTCTCCTCTTCTTTCCTCACCATTAACTGCATTTCATAGGACAGCAGTTTGCCAAAAAAGTGTTGGTGGAGGAATTTCTCCCAGCTTTGCCATTTCTCTAATGGCACATATCTTGGTGTCCCAATCCTTTGTTAGGGACCTTAGAAACTTATCATTGAGTTCATAATTACTGAACTCTCTGCCATAGGACATAAGTTCATTCACAATTCTGTAAAACTTTTTATAGCACTCAGTTATGCTATCTGCCTTACCTTGTCTAAAATTTTCATATTCTTGATTTAGCAAGGATTTTCTATCTTGCCTCACTTCTTCAGAACCCTCCATGTACACAATAAGAGTATCCCACATCTCTTTGGATGTCTTACAGTGTATCAGATTATGAAAAGTTGCATCATCTATAGCACTCACTATAATGTTTTGAGCCCTTTTGTCCATGGTGGCTAGAACAATTTCATCCTTTGTCATTTCACAGAAATCCTTTGGAGTTCTCTGATTTGCATCTAATACTGACACCTTCATGGGCACATATGACCCTTCTTTTACTGTGATATAAATCCTAGGGTCTGAGGCTTCCATAAAGAGTCTCACCCTTTCCTTCCAGATCCCAAAGATCTCTTTCCTACATATAGGTAGCTTCATGGATCCCAATTCCTTGTGATTCTTAGTGGAACCCATGGTTCTTGAGTTTTTTGATTCTGTAATTGACTTAGACTGAATCTGCCAATCAGGATCTACTAAGACAGTTATGTCCCTTTTTGAGTAACCTGGCCTTGATACCACTTGAAAGATATAGTACCTAAACACCTAGAGGGGGGGGGGGGGGGTGAATAGGTGACCAAATTCTTTTTAACTTTTTATGGCAGCAATCAGTATTTAACACAGATTTATATCTACTATTTCACAGCAATCACACAGCATTCACAGCAAACCACAGCACACAGAAGACACACAATTTTATAGTGGTTCCCCAAGGTTTGGGTACATCCACTTTCCCCCTTCGCCTATCTAGCAGTGTACTAGATTCGGCCAAACTCCTCCACTATCTCAGAACCCAAAACTGGTTCCTACACCTCAGGCCCAAGGCCCTACAGCTCAGCTTCTTCACAAAGCCTACACTCAGCCACAAAGGCCTACACTCAGCCACCAAGGCCTACACTCAGCCACCAAGGCCCACACTCAGAGATTTCAATCTCCTACACTCAGGCACTCAAGCCCTACACTCAGCCTATATAATTGCAGGCTTACAAGACTCAGATCCAAAGGATCCTACAAGATAAAATGAATACAATAATGTTAACTCAGCAACTCAGAGACAAGAGAGGGGAGTTGTGAGTTTCTTGATGAGTTCTTGGAAGAACTCAGCTGAAATCAATCTGACTTAGCTTTCTTCAAAGCTTCTTGAAAGTAGAACTCAATAAGAATGACTCCTTCTGCAGTTGATCCTTGATCTCTGCTACTTAAGATCCAGAATAAATCTGAACCCTTCTTCTCAGCCTGGTTCCAACAGCTGATTTCTTGGATGGAGCTCTCTCTCTCCAACTTCTTAGATCTTCACTTGATAGCTAGATCTTCTTTTAAACTAAACTTGGACTTGTGTTCAATCTCTTCAACCACCGTTTCTGTAGACTGTATAAGCCTATTTATAGGCCTTCTTCATGGTAACCGGCTGGTCCGGTCCATAATTGAATTCTGACAACTCTGACAGGTGCAGTAGACTGGCTGGAATGGCAGCTGTCAAGTCATCCAGTCAGTTCTTGAAAATTTTGTAACTGTTTAGAAGTGTCGAGACTTTCTGTCTTTAAGTGTCGACACTTATAGACCAAGTGTCGACACAAGTTGTCTAAGTGTCGACACTAGCCTACAAGGTGTCGACACAACTCCTTGTGTTGTAGATTTTATATCTCGACACTACTTCTTTTTCATGTGTCGACACTGAAATTGAGTGTCGACACAAGTACTTGTACTTCAGTATTTTGCTGAATTCTTCTCAGTGTCGACACAACACCTTTGTGTCGACACATCTTCATGTGTTGAATCTGTTAAGTGTCGACACTGCTTCTTGGTGTCGACACATGTCTTCAATGTTGATACTTGCTGAGTGTCGACACATTGCTCTGGGTGTCGACACATTCTTCTTCTGTTGAGACTCTGACTGAGTGTCGACACATTCCCTTAGTGTCGACACTTATACTTAGAATATTTTGTTGAACTTTGCTGATCTTTGCTAAGTGTCGACACAGCGCCTTGTGTCAACACTTTCTTCAAGTGTTGAGTCTTCAGCTGAGTGTCGACACATTGTTCTGGGTGTCGACACTTACTTCAAGTGTTGACTCTTCTGCTGAGTGTCGACACATTGTTCTGGGTGTCGACACTTGTACTTAGTCTCTGCTGACTTTTGCTGAGTGTCGACACAGCCTCCAAGTGTCGACACTTTCTGGTGTAGACACAGTTTCACTGGGTGTCGACACAACTGCTAAGTGTCGACACAGCTTCAATGCACTCTTCTTCATTGAGTGTCGACACAGCTCCTTGTGTCGACACTTTCTATCTGGTGTCGACTCAGCATCCCTGGTGTCGACACAATGACTCCAAGTGTCGACACTGCTTGCCTGGGTGTCGACACAAGTCTTCTTAAGTGTCGACACTTTCCCTCTGGGTGTCGACACATGGACTTAGAAACTTTTTCTTCTTTCCTGCAAATACTTAGCCTGCACAAGTAAACTCAAAACACATCAAATACATTTTGATGTATATCATTGAGTTGGGTGAGGCTTCTTCAAATCAGGTACAATTAGACCAATTTACCCAACACCCCCCCATTTGGGAAGAAGAGGAAGTGGGAAACTCCGTCTCGTGCCTAGTGTGTATAAAAATTTAATAGATATATATATTTTTTAGTTGAATTTAAATTGATAAAATGTAATTTATACTATATAAACGAGGCGTGCTTAAGAAACGTAGGATTGTGTCAATTAAGAAACTAGCACGAACCTAGCTCTGATACCAAATTGATGCAAGCTACCCCTCTGATGAGATCGTGATGGTTAAAGGCTCACATGTCACTCTCTCACACTCTAATTTATGTATGCACAACAAAAAACGCAGCCAATCCTATTTGCACTATTAACATCCATACGCCAACACAAAGGTTCGTTAAACCTATAGAGATCAAACAAGGGCTATATGCCAATATTTGATCAAGCAAAAAGAACCTACACGATCCAAATGAGTGTTGTTGCACCAAAGGGATCCACTAAAAGAAATGGTTCGAAAGTGGTGATCTCTTCCAACAAAAAGAAATCTAAGTTTCACCAAGATTTTCGTTTGCTAGAATGTAACACCCCTATCCGTCAAATAGCATATAACAGTAGGTCCGGTCGGGGCCCGATGCCATATACCAAAAACAGACGAAAAGGTTACGCAATGGAAACCATCCTAACAATACCCAACGTCCTACACAGAGTACATTCTAGCGGAAACAATTTAAAAGTTGCAAAATAAGAACCCAGCCAAAAGTATGAATGTCCACTACATAAACCCAATAGGAATGAACGTACAAATACACAAGTACTTAGCCTTATGGCCTTACAATAGTTTGCTCAAATATAAGTGTCTTCCAAACCTCGATACGCAGACCAGTCATACATGAGAATAAAAGAAAACACTCAAAATTAGGCCTTCGAGGGCCGGCTCAGCAACAAGGGCGCTTGCCCGCTATTTTCCACTCGGCTCTGCAGCACCTGCAAGTAACAATCCACCGAAGCGGTGGCAAACAAAAGCAACGGTCAGCTAAGCTGATCAAATTATAATGATCCCACCCCTAAACTCTGGGCAGCGATGCTCCTTCCCTGCACTTTATTAGCATAGCAAAATAATAGAGAATTTACACATCATCACAGGCGTAGGCTCGCATGGCCACACACCCCGTGCTCTCAGGGCACATTCTCGGTGAACTCGTTCAAAGTCCGCGGTCTCACCACCGCCTCTTGGACGGCAATTTCTCGTGAGCATTTTGGTCCTTCCGACAGAAGTCACGTCAATTAAAGCCATAGACCTCCTAAGACCCTCCATCTATGCCAAAGACAAGTCCCATGTCTTTAGGTCGCTTGTATCGAATGACATAGAGCGGGTACGGTTCCGTCTAACCCGTTGCTCACACCGCAACGTCAATTTAAGCCATATGTGCGGGTCAAGCTTTCTCGAGTCCCAAATCGATCACACACTTTACATAACCTAGTTATATACAAGTTGGCTCCCAGGCCACCAAGTTGGCAGAATCACGCATCTGCTCAATTTTTCGGGTACACCTTGGAGTTAGTCCCCAAGGCTCCCTGTTACAATCTACCGCGTAGAAAACCCGAAAAACAACCATCGGCGCGGAGTCTTCACTGGCCATTCATGCAATGCAACATCACCGATCCAAACCAACTTGTCCGGGTAGGCTTCACACATCATGTCTATGTCCGTTTTCTCGATTACGGACTCTACATGCAAAACAACGGGGACTATTCATGTCCACCCAAAGGAACACTTCACACTCACCGCAAACTCGCGAGAGCGGGCTTCCTATGCAAGGGAAAAGAGGACTTCACTTGTCCAAGATGAGAATCGTTACCCTAACATTCCTCTTCGGTACCATGAAGGTCTATGCGGATGAAAAGCACCGTAATGTCCTCGCCTCCATAGATCCGAACTCGGCTTGTGATTTGGGGCTCCAAAGCTCCACCGGCGGCCGGATATCTCCTCCTTCTTCTTCCTTGCTCTCCCCTCTCTCTATAACTCTTAGAAAGAGAAAATCCAAATAGAATGAGGGTTTCTAAACCCTATTCCCGGGTATCCCAGCAAGGACAGCCCTGAGCCGTTGGATCCCAAAATAAGGAAACAGACGACCACGATTCGCACTTAAAATCCACAACCTGGGACAAACACGGCTTGTGACACGCCCGTGTCCAAGGCCGTATGCCCCATTCGACGCCGAAACCGTCGCGTCCTGAAAAGTACACGGGCTCTCGACACGCCTGTGTCAGGATTGACACGCCCGTGTCATCCAGTACACGCCCGTGTACCCGGGCATGTTCCTCCATCGATGCAAGACCAACACCAACCCGAGAAGAACACGGGTACTCGACACGCCCATGTCAAATTTGAAATGCCCGTGTCAAGTTGAACACGCCTGGGCTCCAGGCCTGTTTCACCCCCGACACAACTCGGCTAACCACTCGAGTAGGACACAGCCTGGGACACGCCCGTGTCTCAGGCCGTGTTCGTTGTTCAACGATCGTCGACCCAATTTCGTCGACCACACGGCCGCCATCGAACCAGAGCACGACACGGCCCTAGGACACGCCCGTGACATGCCTGTGTCCCAGGCCGTGTGACCTCTACCAAGTCCGAAACTTGGCTCAAAACACCACCCATCCCTCTTTGAGTTTCGGGGCATTACAGCTCTCTCCCTCTTAAAAGAATTTCGTCCCGAAATTACAGAAAGGAAAGATATAAACAAAACTTAAACGGTACCTGAGTGGAATAACTCTGGGTACTCCTCAAGCATGGTCTGCTCTCGCTCCCACGAGAGCTCCTCACGACCACAGTTGTCCCAACGGACCTTGACCATCCTGATTTCCTTGTTACGCAATCGCTTGACTTCCGAGTCCTCAATGCGAACAGGCTTGACCTTCGTCGTCAACCCAACATTAACTGGTACTTGATCGACTGCGATCACTTGCAAAGGCTCTTGCACCGCCTTCCGCAGCACCGATATGTGGAATACGTCGTGTAGACGACTTAGTTCCACATATAGCTTCAATCGATAAGCTGTTTCGCCAATCTGCACCAGACCTTCAAACGGTCCAAGGTACCTCAGGCTTAGCTTCTTCAAGCGCCGCACCCGCGAGACACCCTTGAACGGCTTAATCTTCAAGTATACCCAGTCACCGACATCGAACTCCACATTCCTATGCTTGGCGTTATAGTACTTAGCTTGCCGGTCCTGAGCGATTAGCAATCTCTCTCGAATGGTTTGTACCAACGTGGTTGCATCTTCCACTTATTGTCGCTTGTAAATCTTCGACTCACCTGTTTCCAACCACGATAACGACGTGCGACATCTTCTACCAGAAAGGGCCTCGAAGGGCGCCATTTGTATGCTCGCCTGGTAGCTATTGTTATACGCAAATTCCACCAAGTACAGGTGATCTTCCCACTGCTTCCTGAAATCCAGAACGCACATGCGAAGCATGTATTACATCGTCATGTTGACCCTCTCGATCTGACCATCTGTCTGCGGATGAAAGACTGTGCTGAAACTCAGATTTGTTCACAACATCTGCTGCACCAACCTCCAATCATTGGACATGAACCGCCCATATCGGTCACTCACGATGATGCGGGGCACAACGTGAAGCCATACAATATTATCCACATATAACTTTGCCAATTTCTCCACAGAATCATCCTTCCTATGCGGAATGAAGTGCGACACTTTCGTCAAACTATCTATGACCACATAGATGGCGTCGTTTCCCTTCTGCGACCTTGGAAAACCATGCACAAAGTCCATAGTAATGTTATCGAACTTCCACTCCGGAATAGACAAGGACTTCAAGAAACCTCCAGGCTTCTGGCACTCCGCCTTCACTAAGGCGTATGTTTGACACTTAGCCACGTACAGTGCCACATCCTTCTTAAGTCTTGGCCACCAAAACAATTTCTTCATATCATGGTACATCTTCGTGCTCCCCGGATGAATCGAATACTTGGTATGATGAGCCTCGTATATCAATTCCACCCGCAATTTGCCCACATTTGGGACGCATAGACGACCATCCTTCTAGAGCAATCCATCCACAACCTCAAATTGGGAATTTGACCCATCCAAAGACTCACCCATGATTTGCTTCATGTGGTCATCCATAACTAGAGCTTGCCGAATCCGATCAGCCAGGTCACACTAAACTTCAGTCTACTTCAATAGCGCTTCGGCACTAGTCTGCTTGTCCACACAAGAGATCTCCAACACCTCCAACTCCCGAACCAAATGCTTGTCATGAACCGACAGCCAGTTGGCTTGAGCTGGGGCCCTGCGACTCAACGCATCCGCAACCGCAATGCCTTTACCAGACACATAATGAATCTTGAATGTGTAGTCCCCTTGGAACTCCATCCATATCCTCTGTCGCATGTTTAGATCCTTCTGATCCAACAAGTATTTCAGGCTCTTGTGGTCGGTATAGATATCGACCTTCACCCCGTACAAGTAATGCCTCCACAGCTTCAGGGAAAATATCACGGCCACTAACTCCAAGTCATGGACCAGATAACTCCTCTCATGCACCTTCAGCTGACGCTAGCCATAGACTATCACACTTCCATGCTGTAGTAGGACACAACCCAATCCACTGCCCGAAGCATCCCTGTAGATCTCAAAGCCTTTGGTCCCACTCGACGAACTTAGAACTAGCGCCGTGGTCAGCCGACTCTTCAACTCCTCAAAAGCTAGTGCGCACTCCTGTGTCCAAACAAACTTCTACTCTTTCCTCATCAGAGTCATGAGGGGTAACGCTATCCGCGAGAAGTTCTCCACGAAATGCCTGTAATAGCCGGTAAGCCCCAGAAAACTCCGGACTTCCGCTACCGTATACAGCACATGCCACTCTCGTATAACAACAATCTTTGCCGGATCCACCACAATTCCCTCTCCACTGACTATGTGACCAAGGAACGCTATTGAGGGAAACCAAAACTCGGATTTGGAGAACTTGGCGTACAGTTGATTCCTCCGCAGCGTCTCCAACACCAAATGCAGATGCTTAAAGTGATCCTCCTCACTCTGCGAGTACAACAATATATCGTCGATGAAGACGATCACAAAGTGGTCTAGGTACACCCTGAAAGTCCTATTCATCAGATCCATGAACACTGGCGACGAATTAGTCAGCCCAAACGACATGACTGTAAACTCTTAATGCCAGTATCTCGTACTAAAAGCTATGTTGGGGATATCACTCTCCCTTATCCTCAGCTGAAAATACCCGGACTTAAGATCCAATTTCGAGTACACCGATGACCCGACTAACTGATCGAACAGATCATCAATCCTTGGGATCGGGTACTTGTTCTTCTCCGTCAACTTGTTTAGTTCTCGATAATCGATACATAGTCTCAAGCTTCCATCCTTCTTCTTAACAAAAAGGACTGGTGCGCTCCAAGGCGACGAACTTGGACGCACATAACCCTGCTCCAACAACTCTTGAAGTTGTACCTTCAGCTCCGCCATCTCCTTAGGAGCTAGCCGATACGGGGAGCGTGACACAAGTTTTGCACCTGACACTAGCTCGATGGTGAAATCAATCTCCCGTTGAGGTGTGGCTTCAGGGAGATCGCCAGGGAACACATCAGGGTACTCAGATACCACTAAAATACTGTCCAAAGTAGGCTTAGGCTTTGAAGCCACCATTAGCAAGAAGAACAGCTCTGCACCAGCACGAACCGCCTTAACCACCTGAAGAGCAGACATCAAAGTCTTGCTCAAACCTTTCAAGCCCGCAAACGTTGTCTCATAACCAGTTCCCAACTTAACCTCCTTGCGATTGCAATCAATATATGCTTGCTGCTCTGAGAGCCAGTCCAAGCCAAATATCACGTCTAACTCCACCAGCGGTAGTAACGACACTTGCAAATCAAACTCTTGACCCCCAATATGAATCTTAACGCCACAGATTCTATTCGCTCGCATCGAACACCCATTCGGCAACAACACATCCAGTTTGTCCTTTGCCATCGAAGAAGGCACTCCGATGCGCGATATGAATCATTCGGACAAAAAGGAGCGCGAAGCTCCCATATCAAAGAGTGCTCTCGCCAGATTATCACAAATCAAAATGAAGCCTATACAAGCAGTGGTAAGGTAACAAGTGCAAGGTAACAAGTATTTAAAACTAACTTGTTATAAATTTAAACCGTACCTGTCACCACATCCGCTTGCTTGATGGCCTCCTCATGGCCAAGATTGTAGACTCTAGGTTGAGCCGGAGCATAGTGAGATGCGGTTGACTCCACTGCCTTGCCCTTCTCTTCATAGGTTGCTCCCGGTTTGCTCTCGGACCTGGGACGTCTGCTTAGACAATCTCAGGCATAATGTCCCGGCTTTCCGCAATTACAGCATGCGCCCGGGGTTCGGACTGTAGTCACCCCAGATGCACCAGAAGAAGGGGTTGGACCCGAAGTCCTAGCCTTTTTATTCCACTTACGGAACACAGATTTTGAGGAGTTTGGCACTTTGAACTCTGACCCCTTTGCAGTAGAGTCTGTCTTTGCCTGCACATTCTTCAGATCCTTTTCCAAAGAACGGTCCGTATTGACCAGGGTCAAGAAGCCCTGCGTCATAGGCCCCGAGAGCAGTAGCCTTAGGTCATCCCTCAGACCCTCATAGAATCGGTTTGTCTTATGCTCCTCATCCACGAACGTAGAGCTAGCGTACTGACCCAACAGAGTAAATTCGTGGAGATACTCATCCACACTACTCTCTCCTTGAGACAATTTTTGGAACTCATTCTCCAACGCTATCCTCTGAGCCGAGGGAAGGTACCTTGCCGAGAACAGTCTCGAAAAATCTTCCATCGAGACATCCGTGAGTTGCCTTACCCTCAAGTGATGTATCTCCAAACCTTCCCACCACAGCCTAACATCTCCGTCCAACATGAATATAACTATAGTGGTCATCTACCACTCCTCTGTTTCCGTCGCTGTCAAGACTCTCTTCACTCGGGAGAGGCAATCTTCAGCTTGGGATGGGGTTCCCGTCCCCGAGAACACCAGAAGATTTAAGCCCATAACATGTTTGAGCTGCCTTTCAGTTGCTCTCCTAGGCACCAAAGACTCCACCACCACCTGCTCCACCCTTCTTGGTTCCGCTGCTTGAAGCAGTACCTGCTCCACCACAGGAGCAGGCTGCTGCATTTTCCCTGCAGGCTGCGCATTGATCAAGGCAAACACCGCTTCAGCCACCAATCGTATGGTTTCTGCCAAGGGAGATGTTGCAGGCACATCATTTGATGCGCTACTAGCCTGAAAAATCGGGCGTTCTAACGGCCCTGCACCACTTCTGGTCACCTATAGTCGTACAAAACACCGTTAGGCGACCAAACAAAATTGCAAAATGCAATTATAGGAACACGCAGGTTCCTCAAACATGTGTATTTTCATTCCTAAGTGGACATTCATGGGTTCTTTTATGTTATGAAAGATATGATACCTAAACACCTAGAGGGGGGGGGGGGGTGAATAGGTGACCCAATCTTTTTCTAACTTTGTTGGCAGCCAAACAGTTTTATCACAGATTTCTAAGTAGTCTATTACAGCAATCAACAATAATCAAACATACACAGCACATTCACAGCACATCACACAGTGATTTATAGTGGTTCCCCAATCTTTGGGTACATCCACTTTCCCCCTTCGCCTATCTAGCAGTGTACTAGATTCGGCCAAACTTCTCCACTGTCTCAGAACCCAAATAGGTTCCTACACCTCAGGCCCAAAGCCTTACACCTCAGCTTTCTCCAAAGCCTACACTCAGCCATAAAGGCCTACACTCAGCCACCCAGGCCTACACTCAGCCAATCAAGGCCTACACTCAGAGTTCTTCAACTCCTACACTCAGGCTATCAAGCCCTACCCTCAGCCTTTATAAATTTAGGCTTACAATGCACTCAGATCCAAAGATCCTACAAGTTAAAATAGTATTACAACAAATAACTCAACAACTCAGAAAATAAGAGAGGAGTTGAGAGTTTCTTGCCGAGTTCTTGGAAGAACTCAGATAGATCCAAACTGACTTAGCTTCCTTCAAAGCTTCTTGAGTAGAACTGAATAAGTCTGAATCCTCTGCAGTTGTTCCTTGACCTCTGCTTCTTAAGATCCAGATGCTTCTGAATCCTTCTTCTCAGCCTAGTTCCAAAGACTGAATTCTTGATTGGAGCTCTCTCTCTCCAACTTCTTAGATTTGCCGTTGGACAGCAATATCTTCTTGATTTGTATCACTTGGATAACTTGATCAGCAACCACTTGAACAAATCTCTTAGATTAATCTGAACTCAATCAGAACTTAATCTTCTTCTGTTAACTCTTAACAATAACAACATCAGTTTCTGTAAACAGTCTGTGCCTATTTATAGGCCTTCTTCATGGTAACCGGCTGGTCCGGTTCATAACTGACTTCTGACATCTCTGACAAGTGCTGTAGACCGGCTGGAACGGCAGCTGTCATGTCATCCAGTCAATTCTTGAAATTCTCTAACTGTCAGATAGTGTCGAGACTTTCTGTTCTTAAGTGTCGACACTTATAGACCAAGTGTCGACACATGTTGTGTAAGTGTCGACATAAGTCTACAAGGTGTCGACACAACTCCTTGTATGTCTCGACACAAATTCTTATTCAGGTGTCGACACTTGGAATTGAGTGTCGACACAAGTACTTGATCTTCTGTAACTTGTTAAATTCTTCTAAGTGTCGACACATCTCCTTTGTGTCGACACATCTTCATGTGTTGAAACTGTCAAGTGTCGACACTTCTTCTTGGTGTCGACACAAGTCTTCAATATAGATTCTTCAGCTGAGTGTCGACACATTCCCTTAGTGTCGACACTTGTACTTAGAATATTTTTGTAGATATTTCTGTTCTTTGCTAAGTGTCGACACAGCTCCTTGTGTCGACACTTTCTTTGAGTCTTCAACTGAGTGTCGACACATTGTGCTGGGTGTCGACACTTTCTTCAAATGTTGACTCTTCTGGTTGTGTGTCGACACATTGTGTTGAGTGTCGACACATACTTCAAGTGTTGATTCTTTTGGTTGTGTGTCGACACATTGTTCTGAGTGTCGACACATACTTCATATGTTGACTCTTCTGTTGAGTGTCGACACATTGTGCCGAGTGTCGACACTTACATCAAATGCTGACTCTTCTGCATAGTGTCGACACATTGTGTTGAGTGTCGACACTTGTACTTAGACTCTGCAGACTTTTGCTGAGTGTCGACACAGCTCCAAGTGTCGACACTTTCTGGTGTAGACACTGCTCCTCTAGGTGTCGACACTTCTACTAAGTGTCGACACTGCTTCTCTGCATTCTTCTTCACTGAGTGTCGACACAGCTCCTTGTGTCGACACTTTATGTCTGGTGTCGACTCTGCATCCCAGGTGTCGACACAATGACTCCAAGTGTCGACACTGCTTGTCTGGGTGTCGACACAAGCTTTCTCAAGTGTCGACACTTTCCCTCTGGGTGTCGACACATGGACTTAGAAAGTTTTAGCTTCAGTCCAGTGAATACCTAACCTGCACAAGTAACTCAAACATACATCAAATACATTATGATGTATATCATTGAGTTGGGTGAGGCTTCTTCAAATCAGGTACATTTGACCAATGTACCCAACAATCTCCCCCTATTTGGAGAAGTCATAACCCTTAGTCAATGATATACACCACTCATAATTAAAAATTATAAAATGATGTAAAGCAGGTATATTTCAACAGGGTAAACTTAAACATGTAATAATGCACACATGTATACACATTAATCATTCCAGAATAAACATAAAATAGACACATTTCAGAACAATTATACTATATTAATCATAAATTGTTCTAACATTTTTCTAATACATCTTTAATGATTTACAAAAATGTTTCTCATACAAAGGATTATAACAATCTTCAAATTAATTCCTAATCTATTTCTGAACAGGTTCTTTGATAACAATTCCTTTGCCAACTAGGACTTTAGCCTTGACAGCAGCAGCACCAGTAGGCTCAGCATCAGCAGGCTTCTTGCCTTTTGAGTCTTTCTTCTTTTGTTCTTCAGCCTTGATTTTCTGTCTCTCAAAATAATGATAGGGCTTAGGAAAGTACTTGCTAGGCTCCACTACAGTAAGAGGTAGCTTTCCTAACTTAGCCTTTCTTCTGTACTTGACAATGGCTTCCTGCCTGATCTCATGCTTCCTCCATTCTGCTTCAGAGAACCACTTGTTTCTATCAGTAGTCTTGTCTTTAGCAGCTTTCCAGGTAGTTAGAATGATATTTCTAGAGGTAGGGCTCCATTGTTCAAAATCTGGCTTTAGTTCAGCTTGTTCCCTAAACCTCTTCTTTGACAACCTTGCCTCTTCTTCTTTGTCCAAAGCCTCTTGCATAGCTACAGTAATAGGTTGAACAACCTTTTCTAAATGGACATTGTCCTTGCCCCCAGATGGGCTATACATTGTGCTCACCTCTGCTTGAATCATTTCAAAATTTGGAGGTGGATAAATGATTTGAGCTACCTCTTGTGGCTCACCTCCAAAATATGCACTTTGAATCCCTGATTTTGCAACATTATCATCATCACAGAGTGGAGGATAGCCTAGAGTAGCTCTGATGGAGTTAGATATCCATTTGGCATGGTCAAAGCTAGCCTTGACTAATACTCTCTCCCCCTTTATGACTTCTTGGGCCACATGGTCTCTTACATCATCCTTTTGAAATCTAATCTGACTGTCCAAGTACCTGATGCCATCCTTAAAGTAAGGTTTGAGCTTAGTGAGCTGTTCAGAGATGGCCTTCTGGGAATCTTGAATGGCAGTCTTGACAGCAGAAATCTCAGCTTGAAAGACTTTATCAAAATCAGCCTTTGCAGCATCAGCAGATGTAGATGGTTCAGCAGACTTATTCTTTAATTCAGTGACTATAGCATTGTGGGAGGCAGTTAAATTATCATTCATTCTTAACTGATTTTCCAGCACATACCCTTGCTTTAATGCTATATCATCTACTTGAGTCTTGATCTTCTCCTGGTGAGTGGCCAAATAGACTACTGCATTCCCACCCTTGTGGAAGCAGTTAGTCATTTCTTTCTTGTTGAGATTCATCTCAAACCTTATAAATTTTATATCTTGAGCAAGATCAAACTGTAATGATCTGTGCCCTGCATCAACATAAGCCTCTATGACTTTCCTTTGTTCATCCATTTTGATCTGTAGTGCAATCAGTAAAGCACTATAGTCAGCAGTTGGAGCTTGCTGAACTATAGACTGTGGGGCAATGGATTGTAGGGCTTTCTTGTAGCTCAGACTTCTTCTCTTGAATACAAAGAGTTTCTTCTTTTTAGCCCTAGCACTCTCCTCATCTTCAGAGGTAGAGGTGCTTGCAATATCAACTCTATTCTTAGGGCTCTCTGGTTTTTCAGCTTGCACATCAAGTGCATTCTCAGTTTCTGGCCTTTCAGATTCTTCTAGAATTGTCATGTGCTCCCCCACAGCAGCAGCACCCTTCTCTTCAGCAACATCAACCTTATCCATGTTTAAGTCTTCTTGATCTAGATTAAGAAACAGATCTTCCATGGTGAATTCAACTGGTGACTGTGCAGGAGAAGTACTGGGTTCATCAACTACTTTATCAGGAATCACTTCTAGTATAATTGATGTGTCTTGAAGAACAACATCTGGTTCTTGGCTAGGCAGCTGAGTTTGCTGATGGACATCAGACAAATCAAAATCTACTACAAAAAAATCGAAAGTATTAAGGTCAACAAGTACCTCTTGGATGAGGATGGTGGCTTGCTCACTCTCCAGTGTAGAGGGTTGTTCTACAACTGAAGGCTCCCCCTGGCTTGGATCCCTATGGATGGGGCTAGCGTGAGGCAGCTCCCCCTGAATCTCAGCCACATCTTGAGCAGCAGGGGTCTTGACTACTGTCTCCTCCTCTTGATCATCAGGTGAGAACACCACCTGTTCTTCACTCTCAGAACTGCTTGAGGACTCTTGTGCCACAACAGCAGTTTTCCTTTTCTTCCTGGGAGGAGAATCTTTCTTAGTAACTTGCTTCTCAGGGGTAGGTATATCCTTTGACAGCACCCTTTCCCACCTAGAAAAGATCCTCATATCCATCTTTCGCATGTGGTTGATTTTGCTACCTGCAGCAGTGCTCATTACCTCTGGTATTGTACCAGCCAGGTAGAGACTAAGTATTCTGCCCAGATTGGGCTTCTTCAGACTTTCCTTTATCTTCTCATAGATAACCATTGACCAATCTGTTTTTAGGTTGAAGATAATTCTGGTCATGACATTGAACATGGAGGCTGACACCCTGTCATGCCCTCCAGGTTTACTGAGAATGACCTTGCCCACTATCTCTGACAGAAATTTTCCTTGACTATTCATGCCTTTTCTGTTAAAGACAGAACCTATCTTCATCTTAGAATCAAGACCACACCAGACCAAAGCTTCCCTGGTCTTGGATGTAGAAACTTCTTCTTCTTCTTGAGTCTTAGGTAGCTGAAGTACCTTTCTCAGACTTTTGGGTGATACCTTGACCTTGGTTCCAAGCACTCTGGATTTGATTCTGTATTCAGAGTCATCCACAGTCGCTCCAATAAGGAATTCAAGCACTTCCTTCTTCCATATCTTGGTTGGTTCTGAAACCAAGTATTCTAGTCCTGAATCGCTGACTAGGGTAACCACTGACTTGATATCTTGATCGCCATCGTCGAATGCGCCGCGCACAAGTTCGTAGCCTTCATTAACATTCTCCTCGAGCTTGGGAGCCATTAGGGTTTGGAGAATTAGGCTTGAGAAAAGAGAAATGTCGACACAAGAGTTTTGGTCTCGAAACTTTGAAAGCGTGTCGACAATCAAAGACAGAACCCTATTTATACCTTTCTGATTTGAAGACGAACAGGCGGGATGGATAACTAAAAATGTGTCGACACTGTCAATAAGTGTCGACACTGACTTATAATGTCTCGACACACATGTGTCGACACAAGTTTAGTCAACAGATATTATGTGTCGACACATGTTTATGTGTCGACACCACTCTACTCGACGAATAGTCGAGACTTTACTTAGAAAATTCTGAGTAAAACTTAAGTGTCGACACCATATTGGATGTGTCGACACCTACTCGACATGTGTCGACACTAACATTCTGAAGTGTCGACACCAACATCCTAGATGTGTCGACACCTTTTTCCTGAAGTGTCGACACTTTTATTCTGTGTCGACATAGACTTGTCTATGTGTCGACACCTTTTTACTTAGCCAATTTTCTATTCTGTAAACTTAGTCTAAGTTTATCATACCTAGTTCAATTTTGAATCTATTGAACTTAGCTTCTTCTAAGGGCTTAGTAAACATGTCAGCTATCTGATTATCAGTTTTAACATATTCAAGTGCAATATCATTTCTTTCTACATGCTCCCTAAGAAAGTGATATTTAATCTCAATATGTTTTGTTCTACTATGAGATACATGGTTGTTAGCTATTGAAATAGCACTTGTAGAATCACAGTAAAGTGGAGTTCTACTTACCTGAAATCCATAGTCCACTAGCTGATGTTGAATCCATAGAAGTTGAGCACAGCAACTTCCTGCAGCTACATATTCTGACTCAGCTGTGGAGATAGCCACACTAGTCTGCTTTTTGCTGCTCCATGAAATTATTCTTCCACCTAGGAAATTGACAGGTTCCAGTTGTGCTCTTTCTATCCTCTTTGCATCCTGCAAAGTCTGCATCTGTATAACCTGTTAGATCAAAATCTCCATTCCTAGGGTACCAGAGGCCTAGATAGGGAGTGCCCTTTAGATATCTCAAAATTCTCTTGACTGCAGTCAAGTGAGACTCTTTAGGGCAGGCTTGATACCTGGCACAAACACATGTAGCATACATAATGTCAGGCCTACTTGCAGTCAAGTATAGTAAGGAGCCAACTATCCCTCTATACAAGGTTTCATCTACAGGTTTCCCTGCATCATCCTTGCTAAGAGACATACTTGACCCCATAGGAGTCTTCATGGTACTGGATGAATCCATACCATATTTCCTTATGAGTTCTAGGGTGAAATTGGACTGACATATGGACAAGCCACTTTCAGTCTGTTTAACTTGGAGACCCAAGAAAAACTTTAGCTCTCCCATACTACTCATCTCAAATTGACTTTGCATAAGCTTTACAAACTTTTTGCAAATGCTACTTTCAGTAGACCCAAATATAATGTCATCTACATATATTTGGACAAGTATGACTTTGCCTCTAGATTCCCTAAGGAATAGAGTCTTATCTATTTTCCCCCTTGTGAACTTGTTCTCAATGAGGAAACTAGATAGGGTTTCATACCAAGCTCTAGGAGCTTGTTTTAACCCATACAATGCTTTCCTAAGTCTATAGACATAATGAGGTTGAGTTGGATCAACAAAACCTGAAGGCTGCTCCACATAGACTTCTTCCTTAAGATTACCATTTAAGAATGCTGACTTGACATCCATCTGGTAAACCTTGAATCCTTGATAGGTTGCATAGGCCAAGAACATTCTTATGGCCTCCAGTCTGGCTACTGGGGCAAAGGTTTGATCAAAATCAATACCTTCTTCTTGCCTATATCCTTTTGCAACCAGTCTTGCTTTATTCTTTATGATGACCCCTTTTTCATCTAACTTATTTCTGTAGATCCACTTAGTTCCTATAACATTGTGGTCTTTAGGTTTAGGAACCAGTTCCCAAACCTTGCACCTTTTGAACTGATTAAGTTCTTCTTGCATAGCTTCAGTCCACTGTGGATCTTGTATAGCTTCTTCAAATTTCTTAGGTTCTATTTGAGACAGAAAACTAGAATATACTGCAGCATTCTGATTTCTGCTCCTTGTCTGAACTCCTTATCTTGGATCTCCAATAATCAGCTCTACTGGATGATCTCTTAGATGCCTGTGGGCTGAAGGCATCCTAGCTTCAGGTTGAACTTCTTCAGCATCTACATCATGCTGTACTTCTTGTATTTCTTCAGCTATTGGCACATGTAGTTCTCCCCCTGGACAACTGCTATTGCCTTCTACTTGCTGTCTTGCAGCAGGCATCTCTTCTATAGTAAGCTTGTCCAATTTCTTTGTCAAACCTGTGGGGCTGCATACATTGCTAGACAACTCATTGTTAATAAGTTTTGTCTCATCAAAAACTACATGCACTGTCTCCTCTACAACTTGTGTAGTCAAGTTGTATACTCTATAAGCCTTACTATTGTTGCTGTACCCAACAAAAATTCCCTCTTGGGACTTGGCAGCAAACTTAGTTATGTAAGACTTCCCATTGTTAAGTATGAAGCATTTGCAACCAAAGATCCTGAAATAGGATAGATTTGGTTTCCTGCCTTTCACAACTTCATAGGGGGTCTTGTTTAGCCTTTTAGTGATGGTAGCCCTATTTATAACATGGCATGCAGTGTTAACTGCTTCAGCCCAGAAATACTCAGGCAGTGATGTATCACTAAGTAGGGTTCTACCAGCCTCTATCAAGGTTCTATTCTTCCTCTCAGCAATGCCATTTTGCTGAGGTGTTCTAGGTGAAGAGAATTCTTGAAATATCCCAAAGTCTTCACATAGTTTTGTCATGCTTTCAGATTGAAACTCAGTACCATGGTCACTTCTAATTTTGACCACAGTACTATTTAATTCATTCTGAATTTGCTTGACAAAGCTGTAGAAGACACTAGGTGTTTCAGATTTCTGCCTTAAGAAGAACACCCAGGAAAACCTTGAGTAGTCATCAACAACTACAAAGGTATAGACCTTCCTACCTAAGCTGTGAACTGGCATTGGACCAAAGAGATCCATATGCAAGAGGTATAAACATCTCACAGCATCTTTGTTATCTATGCTTCTAAAGGTGGATTTAGTCTGCTTGCCCTTTTGACAAGCTGAGCAAATACCATCTTTAACACACTTAACTTGAGAACCATTCCTCACTAACTCTTTGCTAAAGAGTTTGCTAATAGTCTTGTAGTTAAGATGAGCTAGCCTCTTGTGCCACTTGACACAATGAGAGACTGTCTCATCAGCTACAAGACAAACAGGAGAACCATTGTTCTCAATCATAATGTCTAGACAGTAGACATTCCTCTTTCTATATCCTGTCAAAATGATCTCTTGATCACTTGACCTCTTGATATGACAACCATTTTTAACAAATGAGATGTCATACCCTACATCACTTAACTGACTTATACTTATAAGGTTGTGTTTCAACCCTTTAACATAAGCCACTTGAGTAATGGTAACAAGGTTTGAAGAAATGTTACCAAACCCTTTGATGATTCTTTTTTCAGAACCACCAAAGGTCACTTTAGGACCATTTTTGATTGGAATATAGTCCTTCAGTAGTCCCCTTGTTCCAGTCATATGTCTGGAACATCCACTATCCAAGTACCATGTTGGGGTATGACCACTTGGACTTACCTGCAAAACAAATTAATGAACCTTAGAACCCAATGGTTTCTTGGGTCCTTGGTGACTGTTAGTTTGTAACTTAACAAGACTACCTACTGGCTTTCCACCAGGTAGCTTGCTACTCCCTTTGGCACTTGCATTGTGCCAACAATGCAAGGCAAAGTGGCCAACCTTGCCACAATACCAACATTCAAACTTATTGTACCTTTGCTTAGGTACAGACTTTGCTGTCTTAACTGCAGCTGACTTATTGAATGTTGGGGCCTTGCCCTTGGACTTGGACTGATCCTGAATAGTCCTGGCAGGTTTAACAAAACCCAGTCCAGCCTTACCTTTGTGATGAGTAAAATCATCAATCAAAGGTAGAACTGATTTAGGCTTTGAAAACTTTGCAACCAGTTCTCTCTCTTTCTGAAGATTTGTCTCCAGTTTCTTAATTTGATCATTCTTAAATGTGATAGTACCCATCTGAATCACTGTAATGTGTTTCAGCCTAGCTATCTCATTCAGTTTTTGATCAAATTGCTTCTCAAATTCTGTTGCAGCAGCCTTGAGATCAGCAATCTCCTTTGCCTGACTTTTGGCAAGGGACTTGCTTTTCTTATAAGCCTGTAACAGCACCTTATATTCATCTATGAGCTGATGAATATCATCCTCAAACTCAGAACCACTTCCATCATTTGATGAAGATGATTCTGATTCTGAACTAGAACAAGAAACTGAACTTAGAGTTGGACTTTGTACCTGACTAGGTCCTGGCTGCTCCAGGATTTTGGTACTCTCAGTCAATGCCATCAGTCCTTGGCATTGGCAGTCTTCTTGTTCATAAATTGACTCCAAGATCTGCATAAATTCTTCTTCTTCTTCTTCAGCAAATAGCCCTATGTAGGCTTCAGCATCAGTATCAGTGTCTGAAGAAGAAATATCTGAAAGAGTCTTCTCATTCTTGGCAACAAAAGACTTCTCTTTCTTCCATTTGAGGTGAGTCTTTTTCCTGTCACTGGATTCTTTTCTTTTCTCAGGACAATCAGCAATGACATGACCCTGTCTATTCCAGCAGTAGCACACAATCTTTGATCCAGTTGCCTTGCTTGTCTTTGTCTTCTTCCTGTCCTTCTTAGAAGGCTTTTTCTCCTGATACAAGACTTCTTTTCCCTTGTAAGTAGATGGTCTGGACCTCTACTGTTTCTTTTTCAGGAATTTCTAAAAGTGTCTAGTGAAGGCAGCAAAGTCTTCATCACTTTCACTGCTTGTAGACTTTGTACTGACAGACCCTTCTGACTCAGATTCAACTACCTCTGGAGGTGGAGTTGATGACTTAGTTCTGCATTTTCTGGGAACTTCTGTCTTGAAGGCAACAGTCCTTTCCTTGTGCTCAGTCCTTGTTGATTTCTCCTCCTCTTTCCTCACTGTCAGCTGCATCTCATATGACAACAACTTGCCAAATAGTGTAGGAGGAGGAATTTCTCCCAACTTTGCCATTTCTCTTATGGCACAGATCTTGGTGTCCCAATCTTTGGTTAGGGACCTTAGGAATTTGTCATTTAGTTCATAGTTGCTGAACTCTCTTCCATAAGACATGAGTTCATTAACTAATCTATAGAACTTCTTGTAGCATTCAGTGATGCTATCTCCCTTGCCTTGCCTAAAGCTCTCATACTCTTGATTAAGCAAGGACTTCCTATCTTGCCAACTTCTTCAGAACCTTCCATATAGACAATGAGGGTATCCCACATTTCTTTTGCTATTTTACAGTGAATTAAGTTCTGAAAAGTTGCATCATCAATGGCACTAACTATTATGTTCTGTGCCCTCTTGTCCATGGTTGCTAGGACAATCTCATCCTTGGTCATCTCAGAGAAATCCCTTGGAGTCCTCTGATTTGCATCCAATACTGAGATCTTCATTGGCACATAAGGCCCTTCCTTTACTGTGATGTAGATTCTAGGGTCTGAGGCCTCCATGAATAGCCTTACCCTCTCTTTCCAGATCCCAAAAATTTCCTTTCTGCAAATAGGTAATTTCATGGAACCCAATTCTTTATGATTTTCAAAGGAACCCATGGTTCTTGATTTTCTTGAAGCTGTTTTCTGACTTAGACTGTTTCTGCCAAACAGGATCTCCTTAGACTGTTAGTCCTTGTTTTGAGAAACCTGGCTCTGATACCACTTGAAAGATATGGTACCTAAACACCTAGAGGGGGGGGGGGGGGTGAATAGGTGACCCAATCCTTTTCTAACTTTGTTGGCAGCCAAACAGTTTTATCACAGATTTCTAAGTAGTCTATTACAACAATCAGCAATAATCAAACATACACAGCACATTCACAGCACAGCACACAGTGATTTATAGTGGTTCCCCAATCTTTGGGTACATCCACTTTCCCCCTTCGCCTATCTAGCAGTGTACTAGATTCGACCAAACTTCTCCACTTTCTCAGAACCCAAATAGGTTCCTACACCTCAGACCCAAAGCCTTACACCTCAGCTTTCTCCAAAGCCTACACTCAGCCACAAAGGCCTACACTCAGCCACCCAGGCCTACACTCAGCCAATCAAGGCCTACACTCAGAGTTCTTCAACTCCTACACTCAGGCTATCAAGCCCTACCCTCAGCCTTTATAAATTTAGGCTTACAATGCACTCAGATCCAAAGATCCTACAAGTTAAAATAGTATTACAACAAATAACTCAACAACTCAGAAAAAAAGAGAGGAGTTGAGAGTTTCTTGCTGAGTTCTTGGAAGAACTCAGATAGATCCAAACTGACTTAGCTTCCTTCAAAGCTTCTTGAGTAGAACTGAATAAGTCTGAATCCTCTGCAGTTGTTCCTTGACCTCTGCTTCTTAAGATCCAGATGCTTCTGAATCCTTCTTCTCAGCCTAGTTCCAAAGACTGAATTCTTGATTGGAGCTCTCTCTCTCCAACTTCTTAGATCTGCCGTTGGACAGCAAGATCTTCTTGATTTGTATCACTTGGATAACTTGATCAGCAACCACTTGAACAAATCTCTTAAATTAATCTGAACTCAATCAGAACTTAATCTTCTTATGTTAACTCTTAACAACAACAACATCAGTTTCTGTAAACAGTCTGTGCCTATTTATAGGCCTTCTTCATGGTAACCGGCTGGTCCGGTTCATAACTGACTTCTGACATCTCTGACAAGTGCTGTAGACCGGCTGGAACGGCAGCTGTCATGTCATCCAGTCAATTCTTGAAATTCTCTAACTATCAGATAGTGTCGAGACTTTCTGTTCTTAAGTGTCGACACTTATAGACCAAGTGTCGACACATGCTGTGTAAGTGTCGACATAAGTCTACAAGGTGTCGACACAACTCCTTGTATGTCTCGACACAGATTCTTATTCAGGTGTCGACACTTGGAATTGAGTGTCGACACAAGTACTTGATCTTCTGTAACTTGTTAAATTCTTCTAAGTGTCGACACATCTCCTTTGTGTCGACACATCTTCATGTGTTGAAACTGTCAAGTGTCGACACTTCTTCTTGGTGTCGACACAAGTCTTCAATATAGATTCTTCAGCTGAGTGTCGACACATTCCCTTAGTGTCGACACTTGTACTTAGAATATTTTTGTAGATATTTCTGTTCTTTGCTAAGTGTCGACACAGCTCCTTGTGTCGACACTTTCTTTGAGTCTTCAACTGAGTGTCGACACATTGTGCTAGATGTCGACACTTTCTTCAAATGTTGACTCTTCTGGTTGTGTGTCGACACATTGTGTTGAGTGTCGACACATACTTCAAGTGTTGATTCTTTTGGTTGTGTGTCGACACATTGTTCTGAGTGTCGACACATACTTCATATGTTGACTCTTCTGTTGAGTGTCGACACATTGTGCCGAGTGTCGACACTTACATCAAATGCTGACTCTTCTGCATAGTGTCGACACATTGTGTTGAGTGTCGACACTTGTACTTAGACTCTGCAGACTTTTGCTGAGTGTCGACACAGCTCCAAGTGTCGACACTTTCTGGTGTAGACACTGCTCCTCTAGGTGTCGACACTTCTGCTAAGTGTCGACACTGCTTCTCTGCATTCTTCTTCACTGAGTGTCGACACAGCTCCTTGTGTCGACACTTTATGTCTGGTGTCGACTCTGCATCCCAGGTGTCGACACAATGACTCCAAGTGTCGACACTGCTTGTCTGGGTGTCGACACAAGCTTTCTCAAGTGTCGACACTTTCCCTCTAGGTGTCGACACATGGACTTAGAAAGTTTTAGCTTCAGTCCAGTGAATACCTAACCTGCACAAGTAACTCAAACATACATCAAATACATTATGATGTATATCATTGAGTTGGGTGAGGCTTCTTCAAATCAGGTACATTTGACCAATGTACCCAACATGTTATAACGATGACGCACACATATGTGCTCACCACCCCTTAAAAGAATTCGTCCACGAATTAATTTAAGTTGACCGAAACTAGTAGTCTGATACCAAATTATAACACCCCAATCCGTCACATATCATATAGCAGTAGGTCCGGCCAGGGTCGCCATAGACCACAGACAGACCGGAAGGTTACGCAATGGAAACCATCCTGCCAATACCCAACGTCCTACACAGAGTACATTCTAGCGGAAGCAATTTAAAAGTTGCAAAATAAGAACCCAGCCAAAAGCATGAATGTCCACTACATAAACCCAATATGAATGAACGTACAAATACACAAGTACTTGACCTTATGGCCTTACAATAGTTTGCTCAAATATAAGTGTCTTCCAAACCTCGGCACGCAGGCCGGTCATACATGAGAATAAAAGAAAACACTCAAAATTAGGCCTTCGAGGGCCGGCTCAGCAACAAGGGCACTTGCCCGCTATTTGCCACTCGGCTCCGCTGCACCTGCAAGAAACAATCCACCGAAGCGGTGGCAAACAAAAGCAACAGTTAGCTAAGCTGACCAAATTATAACGATCCCGCCCCTAAACTCGGGGCGGCGATGCTCCTTCCCTGCACTTTATTAGCATAGCAAAATAATAGAGAATTTACACATCATCACAGGCGTAGGCTCGCACGGCCACACACCTCGTGCTATTAGGGCACATTCTCGGTGAAACCGATAAAAGTCTGCGGTCTCACCACCGCCTCTTGGACGGCAATTTCTCGTGAGCATTTTGGTCCTTCCGGCAGAAATCACGTTAATTAAAGCCATAGACCTCCTAAGACCCTCCATCTATGCCAACGACAAGTCACACGTTCTTTAGGTCGCTTGTACCGAACGACATAGAGCGGGTACAGTTCCGCCTAACCCGTTGCTCACACCGCAACGTCAATTTAAGCCATATGTGCGGGTCAAGCATTCCCGAGTCCCAAACCGATCACACACTTTACATAACCCAGTTATGTACAAGTTGTCTCCCAGGCCACCAAGTTGGAAGAATCACACATCTGCCCAGTTTTCCCGGTGCACCTTGGAGTTAGTCCCCAAGGCTCCCTATTGTAATCTACCGCGTAGAAAACCCGAAAAACAACCATAGGCGCGAAGCCTTCTCCGGCCATTCATGCAATGTAACATCACCGATCCAGACCAACTTGTCCGGGTAGGCTTCACACATCATGCCTATGTCCGATTCTCGATTACGGACTCTACATACAAAACAACGGGGACTATTCATGTCTACCCGAAGGAACACCTCACACTCACCGCAAACTCGCGAGAGCGGGCTTCCTATTCAAGGGAAAAGAGGACTTCACATGTCCAAGATGAGAATCGTTACCCTAGCATTCCTCTTTGGCGCCATGAAGATCTATGCGGATGAAAAGCAACGCAATGTCCTCACCTCCGTAGATCCGAACTCGGCTTGTGATTTGGGGCTCCAAAGCTCCACCGGCGGCCAGATCTCTCCTCCTTATTCTTCCTTGCTCTCCCCTCTCTCTAGAACTCCTAGAAAGAGAAAACCCAAATAGAATGAGGGTTTCTAAACCCTATTCCCAGGTATATCCCAGCAAGGATAGCCCTGAGCTGTTGGATCCCAAAATAAGGAAACTGACGGCCACAATTCGCACTTAAAATCCACAACCTGGGCCGAACACGGTTTGTGACACGCCCGTGTCCAAGGCCGTGTGCCCCATTCGACGCCGAAACCGTCGCGTCCCGAAAAGTACACGGGCTGTCGACACGCTCGTGTCAGGATTACACGCCCGTGTCATCCAGTACACGCCCGTGTACCCGGGCGTGTTCCTCCATCGACGCAAGACGAACACCAACCCGAGAAGAACACAGGTACTCGACACGCCCGTGTCGAATTTGAAACGCCCGTGTCAGGTTGAACACGCCTGGGCTCCAGGCAGTGTTTCACCCCCAACACAACTCAGCCAACCACCAGAGTAGGACATGGCCTGGGACACGCCCGTGTCTCAGGCCGTGTTCGCTGTTCGACGATCGTCGACCCAATTTCATCGACCACACGGCTGCCGTCGAACACGAGCACGACACGGCCTTGGGACACGCCCGTGTCCCAGGCCGTGTGACCTCTACCAATTACGAAACTTGGCTTAAAATGCCACCCGTCCCTCTTTTGAGTTTCAGGGCATTACATAGAATATCAAGAAAACCAACGATGAAATAATCCGGATAAAAACCATGATTCAATCAAAGCTTCGAAAACAACGCCGCCGTCTATCCAAAGAAGAATCACATATGAGTGGAGGAAAGGAAATCGTTACCTACACTCAAAGAAGTTGTTTCGTGGCGAATCGCTCTACTACGGTCCACCAGGGACACACCAAGAGGTTTATTTCCAAGCCGAAACTTCAACAAGCCGCTCTGTAGAGCAACCAGAGGTGAAGGGGCCTCAAAACCAAGAAAACCAAGCCGGAGCTGAAGGTTGATCTTGTAATCACTGGATCGATCGGGCGGCGGTAGAGTAGGGAGGAGATGGTGGTAGAACCGGTAGGATCGACCCAGTCCCTCGCACGCAGAAAGTGATGGAGTCACACCACCAAGAGGGAGGTTGCCGGAGTCACACTGACGGTAGGGCCGGCGAGTCGCATGCCAGGCGGGGAAGTGGTGGCAGCATCACACTATCGTAGAGCAGGGATCGACCGAAACTTAAAAAGCTCTTGACTATTTTTTTCCTTCTCAAAACATCCCTACTCTATTCCATTAAGATGATATATGTTGTCTTACAAATATCAAATATTACATAAATACCTAAACTTAAACTAATGATTAAAAGCATCAATACAAATATCAAATATGAAATTAAATAACATCTAAAAACTACTCGACAACACGTGATCGTGCACAAAGGTTGTAGCGGCGAGTATCCTCATTATCTTGGTTATTGCAACGATACAGTCGTGAGCGAAGTTCATAGTGACGAGTGTCCTCAATAACTTGGTTGTTGCAATGATGCGGTCACGAGCGAAGGTAGCAGTGGCGAAAATCTTCATGCATGGGCGGGTCGGCGCCATCAGGAGGCTGACCGCATCCTGTCGATTGGCCATGAAGGTTTTGGATTTTGACGGTGATATGGTGATTTGAGCAATGAGAAAGGGCTGAACTGTACCCGCTCTATGTGGTTCGGTTAAATAGACCGGTAATTACCATTGGCATAGAGGGAGAGTGGTGGCAATATGGTTCATATACTAGGCTAATAATGCTCAATGTTGACCGTCAAGTCTCGGACTTTTGGACGGAGGTGGGACCGTGGAACTCCGATACACCGATAATGTGCCCTGAGTACACAGAACGTTTGGCACGTGGTGCAAACGTTTGTGATATATTGAATGATGCTCAATTTGTACCTACATGTGATATATATCTCTATGAATGCTATGCTTGCAGGGAATGAATACCGCTGCCCCGAGAATGGGGTAGGGTCGTTATAAATTGGTCAGTTAAAGCTGACCTGAAGGATCAAGCGCATAACCAACTGTTCCAAAAGCCCGGACTATTGGAAAGGGTGCTACTTAATTTCTTAAATAAGTAGAAGAGCGCCACAGGTCAAGTGAAGGAACGCCGGACCCAACAATCCCCCCGACGTCCAGCACAACCCGTCGGCTCAGAGGTGGAGTTACCACATGGCCCACATGGCTCAGAGGTAGGGTTACCACATGGCCACGGTTGCCTGACCCGCCGGACCCACACAGGTAGAAGGGAAAAATCAGGATTTAATAGCGCCCCCCCGGTCTTGAACCCGTGACCTGCTCTGATACCAATTGAAGGATCAAGCGCATAACCAACTGTTCTAAAAGCTCGGACTGTTGGAAAGGGTGCTACTTAATTTCTTAAATAAGTAGAAGAGCGCCACGGGTTAAGTGAAGGAACGCCGGACCCAACATGACTGTTTCTTTATTTGCCACCCTTATGGTGGAATGTCCCTGTACAGGTGCTGGAGAGCCGAGCGAGAAATAGTGGGTTGCAGCCCTTTAAGGCTATGTCAACCCTCAAAGGCCAAGCAAAGAACTTTTATAGTTTTCATGTGTGGCCGACCTGCATGACAATGTTTGTAAACTACTTTTGTGAAGTATAATTGTAAGGCCTTAAGGCCGCACATTCTGGTGTATTTTATATGACATTCCTATGTGGTTTAATAGTGGACATTCATGATACTTGAGTTCTAATAACCTATGAAGCTTCCGCTAGAATGCTCTGAGTTAGGGCACGGTTGGTAGTTTTTGATACTCATATGTAACCTCACCGTCTGTCCGTGGAATATGGCGTGGGCTCTGACCGGACCTTTTGTTATATTCTACATTGACGGACGAAGGTGTTACAATTATCTTGTAGAGTTTGAAGATTTTTGAATAAAAATGATATAGAAGTTCATTAATATTTTGTTGTTTTTGTAATATTTTGATGGAAAATGGTCAAAAAAACTCTATTTTGATGAGGCTTGTTTTTGGTAGAATTACTTGATTTTTTTTTATTTTTTATGGCTTTCTAGTAACAAAAATATTTGCTGATAGTCATTTACAAAAAAGGTATAAGACTGTTCCTTGCATATGCTGCATATAAAGGATTCAAGGTCTAAGTAAAGTCATCTTTCCTGATTATGTTTTTAGGCTTAGAAAAGCTTTATATGGGTTGAAGCAAGCCCCTAGAGCATGATATGAATCCTGTCTAGTTTTCTTATTGTGAACAAATTCTTAAGGGGAAAGATAGAAAATACATTATTCCTAAGGGAAGTCAATGATAAGATCATCCTAATCCAAATCTATGTAGATGATATAATATTTGGGTCTACTGATGATGTCCTCTACAAAAAGTTTGCAAAACTTATGCAAGGAAAATTTGAGATGAGCAGTATGGGTGAACTCAAGTACTTCTTGGGCCTCCAAGTAAGATAATCAGAGGATGGTCTATCCATCTCTCAGTCTAAGTTCATCAGGGAGTTGATTAAAAAAATTGGAATGGAGAGTGCCTCCATAATGAAAACTCCTATGGGGTCAAGTGTGTCAATAGACAAGGATGAAACTGGGAAACCTGTTGATGAAACCATGTATAGAGGCATAATTGGCTCCCTCCTATACCTTACTGCTAGTAGGCCAGACATTATGTATGCTACATGTGTTTATGCTAGGTACCAGACCAACTCTAAGGAATCTCATTACTCTACAGCAAAAAGAATTTTAAGATATCTCAAGGGCACACCTGATCTTGGTCTGTGGTACCCTAGGAATAATGACTTTAAACTAACTGGGTATTCTGATGCAGACTTTGTAGGTTATAGAGAAGACAAGAAAGGCACCTCTAACACCTATCAGTTTTTAGGAGGAAGATTGGTCTCTTGGAGCAGCAAAAAAAAACTAGTGTTGCAATATCAACAACTGAATCAGAGTACATTTTAGCCGGTAGTTGCTGTGCACAGCTACTGTGGATCCAACATCAGCTCCAGGACTACAATCTCACGCTAAGTAGAACTCTAATGTTTTGTGATTCTACTAGTGTAATCTCTATTGTTAGGAATCCCATCTCCCATAGCAGGACTAAGCATATAGAGATCAAGTATCATTTTATTAGAAACCATGTGGAATGTGAGGATATCAGACTTGAGTTTTTCCCCACTAACAAGCAAGTGACTGATATATTCACCAAGCCACTAGATGAAGCTAAGTTCAACACCTTCAAATTTGAATTTGGTATGATGAACTTTGTATGGCTTTAGTAGCTCTTCATGCATTTTAGTTGCATGTAGTTTTAATCTCTGCAGGATAACAAAGGAGTTATGGACTAAGTGTCCAAGCATCGAGTGTGCTGAGTCTATGTGCTCAGGCATCGAGTGCGATGAGACAACATCAAGCTTCAAGTGCATTGAGTTCAAGCATCAAGTGCGTCGAGATCACTCAACACATTCACCCAGGGACTTCAAATTGCGGCTTTTAATCTCATCCATTGATCGCTTTGTGATTATAGCAACAGGTACGCGACTCTCCATATTCTCTACTTAGAGGCAAGTATAAAAAGAACTGAGTGTGCTTAGAAAAAGAAACACTATTCCTAGCCCTTGTGACCTGCTGTCTCCCTGCGATGAAAGCTCGTCAAACCTTCAGAAACTCAGTTAATTCATGGTGCCAAAAGGAATGGATTTCCTATTTGAGGGTTCTGAGCTTGTTCTAAATGGTTTCAAGGATGCTCCCGAGGCGGTTATGCAAGTTCTACACTTACTAGAGGTCACTGACCTAGGTTTCGTTCTATCCGAGCCAATTTTGATTTAGAAGAGAGAAGTTCTGGAACTGTACTCAAATGCCACTATGGACTCAACTGCAAACAAAATCAAATCCTCCATTAGTGGGCATAAGATCAATATTACTCCCAAGATATTATGCAAAGCACTATATCTACCCAAGATGAAGCAGTCTGATGATGATACATACTTATTTCAAGATGATGTAAAGACTGCCCTCAAGTGGTGCAGGCTCTCTAAGCATACCACAAGTTTTGTGTTAAGGAAAGAGATGAACCTTAGAGGAAAGTTCATAGCAGACACAATGGGAACAATTCTGCTTTGCAAAACTGGTTCACATGATAAGATATCAAGGAAGATGTTTGAACTCATGACCCAAATTATTCTATCTAAGAAAACAGACTGGGAAAAATTGCTGTTTGATAGAATAGTGGAATGCATCTCAGAACCTAGTCTAGGAAGGATCTTATCTCTATATCTGTATTGTACTGTTCAAGGGATCCTCAATATGAGGCTAGATACAAAGATCCATCACATGAGGAGAATGGACTCCAAAATGTTTGACAGGTGGGAAAGAGTTCTGCTGCCACACCAACAGCCTGCTGAGAAGAAGAAAAATACGGTTGTTCTAGTGACCAAGTACATCACAGAAGGTAGTTCTTCTGAGAAAAGTGGAGAAGAGCCACATGATCCCCAACAGTCTGAATCTACAGAAGAGATAAGAAGGGATATCAGTGATCATGTCTCAATTTCCTCTGAACCTGTAGCAAGAAATCTATTGGTTAAAACTCAGTCTGAAGAGATTCAAACTGAAGCTCTAGAAATACTGACTGGGCAAGTTGTGGAAAACATTTGTGCCAATATTTAGGGGGAGACTGAGAAAATAAATGCTTTTGTTGAGGGGGAGCAAGTTCAGTCTGATATTCAGGACATGCTTGACTCTTATCTAGACACTCAGATTCTTGATGCGCCTCTATGACAAGTTCCCAATTCTCCTATTGAGGATAAACAAGCCCCTGCACCAGAGAAATAAAATGTTCAGAACTTTACTACAAAAGAACAGAATGTCCCTAAGGACAATGCTGAGGTTGAGGGGGAGATTCACTTTGAAATCCCTACTCTAGAGACAGTGTATACCATAGACTCCTCTGTGTCTAACAAGGGTAATGCTGCTGTTGCTGATTCCCATGCTGATGCTCATTCCTCTGAGTATATGATGGTTGACTCAGAAGAAAGAATAGTTGCCAGGGAAAGAGATGTGGATGGCTGTGATCAGGGAACATCCAATAAAGCTGAACAAATGCCTTCAACATTCCTAGCTCAACTGAAGGGTCTACTGGATGATCAAAGAAAGCAGTTGGAGCATTACATTGATGATACCATCAAGGAAGTAAGACAAGATCTTTCCACTGAAATCAAATCCATCAGGTTTGAGGTAAACTTACTGAAAGCTAACACAATTGCATTCTTCATGAAAAATGCTCCTACTGTAACATTTACTGAAGGGAAGCTGACAAAAATCATTAAAACTCAGAATGACATTCTAGTGAATCAGAACATAACCTCCAACAACATGGAAATGGTTCACAATGTGTAGAAAAATCTGATGGAAGCCCACAAGACAACTCTGGAAAGGAGAATGGATGCCTGCACTTAAATTCTGGATGATCACATATTAGAAGTTAAGAACCATGTTACTAAGGGAGTTAACTTTCTGGATGAAAGACTCTCTATTTCCAAGAACTCCCTGACTGCAGCTGTGTCTGAAGAAGTCATAAATGGGGAGAAGATAATGATCAAGGCTAACACTGAGAATGTTGTCTGGGTTACCAATGTAATCAGAGGTTCATTAGTACTTAAGCAACATATATATGACAACATTTCTGCTGTTCCAAAAGACTACATGATGTACAGTATGGTGATCAAAGGGCAGATGAAGATGTTGATTAGGCTGGTGCTCAGTGGACTGAACCCTGAATTGCTACTGAAATTCATGCATTCAGTCCCACTGTTAACCAGATAGCCAGAGCTAGAGGCAAGTCAATTGCTGAAGAAGAGGAAGAAATAAGGCTCAACAAAAAAGGTATAGAGAGGAGATGGAAGCCAGACCAGATTTTGAAAAGTGGAGTCCTCAATATAAGACTATTATCTTGTCTGCCAGGGATCAAGTCAAAGAGAAGAAAATTGAATGGGAAAAAATTTATAGTTCCATATAATGGGCTAAAATAGAAAGAAATGAAGAGGCAAGGAGAAAGTTCAAGAGAGATAAAAAGTCAGGTGTTGTGCCACCATATGTTGTTGAGCCCAACAAGTACTTCCATGAGTCCTAGAGCTATTTTGAGAGACAAAAGGAGAAGAAGAATGAAGATAAGAAAAAGGCTGCCAAGAAACCCAACAGGGGATAGTGATAAAGGAACCAGAAACATGACATGCTTTGTATTTTCCTTAAGGGCTGTAGGAAAGTGAACATTATTTTAATGACTCTGTATATTTATGATTACTGCCCTTAATAATTTTCATATGTTTGTGTGTGTGCTTTATTTTCTGTTCTCAAATTCTGTGAATGTTTATCTACTGAATATGGTAGTGTATATCATTAACTAGGATTCTGACTTTTTCAAACAAGGAGAGATTGATGGGTCAATTGATCACAATATCCTGTATTTGAAGAAGGCCTACAAGTCAATGTCATACACAAGAATGTATTTGATGCATGCTTTAAGTTCAGTGTATGCATGTTGTTTTCTGTTGCATTGATTTGACCGATAGTATGAGTCACAATGACATATGAACCTAATATAGGATGCTAACAAAGCAGAAATTTGGTTAAGTCCAGAAGCGTTGAGTGATGGCAGTTCACTCAATACCAAAAGGCTAAAAGCGTTGGCAGAAGCTCAAGCAGTCAAAGCCTCAGTGGTGCAAACAAGAAATCTGACTAAGTACAGAAGCATTGAGTGAAGACAGTTCACTCAATGCTAAGATGCCTAAAAGTGTTGATAGAACCACATGTAGTCAAAGCCGCAGTGTTGTTGTCAAGAAATCTTTATAAGGACAGAAGCGTTGAGTGAAGGAAGTTCACTCAATGCCTACTCAACAAGGTTTCTGTCAAAGGCAAAAAGCATTGAGTGAAGACAGTTCACTCAATGCCTACTCAATAGAAGATCTGTCAAAGTACAGAAGCATTGAGTGAAGGCAGGACACTTAACGCCTCATCAAAAAGCCAGGAAAAGACAGAAAGCATTGAGTGAAGAAGCTTCACTCAACGCCCTCATACAAAAAATTCAACTAAGTCAAGGAGCATCGAGTGATGAAGACTCACTCGACGCCTAAGCTGTTAGACTACAAAAGTCTATATATGTTGAGAAATGAAGGCTCACTCAATGCACTCAATCACTGAAGATGTATAATTCAGCTAAGTACTTTTTGTATTGAGTGATAAGGCCTCACTCAATGCCTGTGTAGGTTGTCTGAAATTTGCTAAGTCCACAGGAGCTGAGTCGTGCTGACAACAACAGAAATTCAAATATCGTGGGTTTGCAAGATAGAAGACAAAAGGCACCGCATGCCTTTAGTACTACAGTTAATGCAAAAGATGCGCTACAGTTGCCAACTTCAGGTGGTCCTACTACACAAAGAGCTGTTGGATTTATGGGAAATAAAAGGAGAGTTCCGAGACATTAAAAAAAGACTTTTAAGTTTTTGGAGAAAAAGCTTCTGGTCATCTTCTTCCTATCGACAAAGTTGAAGCTTACCAAGAACTTGCTCAAAAGTTTGTCTGTGAATCACAAACATTGTTCAGTTGTTGAAGAAACATTTTACTAAAGATCAAATTAATTTCAACAACAAGGTTAGAAAGTCTTTCTTTCTAAGTAAGCAGAATCAACACTCTACAGTTACTTCTCAGCACAGGCAGAATAACCTTGAAGATCTATTTCTGGGTCTGTGAAAAAGGAACATCTGAGTTTACTCAGTTTAGCAAGAAGGCTTAGAGAACACTTTCTCTGAACCAGATAAACAACAACAAATTTATTCACTATGTAGGATCAATCCTGATCTGAGCTGTAAGCCTGAAATATAAAGGATGAGTTGTAGGATCCTTCTGTAGATCTGAGGTAGGGCATGTGTGTGCCTGAGGTAGGAGATTTATTCTCTGAGGTAGGATTCAATTGTGAATCTGAGTGTAGGGCGATCCTCTTAGCTTGAGTTGTAAGACTTTGAAGTCTGAAGTAAGTGATTTGTGGATCACTAAGCTGTAGGAGTATCATTTACTTTGAGTGATAGGACCTTGGGGCTGAGGTAGGACTTGGAGGAGTCTAAAAGATCCCGAGGGATCTGAGCTGTAAGTTCTTTGAGCTGAGATTGAAGAAGTTTTCCTTGTCTAACATATTGTTAGAAAGGTATGAGGGGTTGTGGATGTACCCATAACTTGGGGAACCACTATAAATACCTGTATGCTAATTGTGTGTTTTTGAAAGCAAGCTAATTAACTGAACACTCAACACACTAAAATTAGAAAGTTGTCTAAAAGACTAAGAAACCTATTCATCCCCCTCTAGGTGTTTAACTACTCTTGAAACAAAGAGTTTCAAGTTGTCTCTCCAATGGGTAGATCTACTGCCGACATGTCCAATCTTGACCTTCCCATTGCTCTTCAAAAAGGGGTTCAGACGTGCACTCAGTATTCCATTCATGATCTTGTCTCATATACTTGTTTGTCTCCCCCTTGCAAAATTTTTGCTCTTGCTCTCTCGGCCATTGTTACCCCGATAACCTATTAGGAAGCTCTTGATCTTCCTCACTAGAAAGTTGCTATGGATGAGGAGATGAAAACTTTATCCGAGCGGGGTACTTGGACTCTTGCCCCTACCCCCTAGGTGTAGATGTGGTTGGTTATCACTGGGTCTTTGTGTTCAAGTTTTATCCCGATGGTACCATCACTCGCTATAAGGCTCAGCTCATTGTGAAAGGCTTTACTCAGACCTTTGTTTTGGACTTTTTTGACACATTATACCTAGTTGCTCGCATTACCTTGATCTGTGTTCTCTTTTCTATGACCGTGAACAGAGACTGAGAGATGTCTCAATTGGATGTCAAGAATTCCTTTCTTTATGGAGATTTGCAGGAAGTGGTTTACATGGAGCAACCTTCTGCATATGTTTCTCAGGTGAAGTCTTAGGTGTACAGGTTACAGAAGGTAATCTATGGTCCGAAGCAAAGCCCGTGGGCTTGCTTCGATAAGTTCAGCAAAGTTTTCTCTATCATTGGCTTTTCTCGGAGTCTGCAGATCACTAACTCTTCATACGCAAGACTACTACAGGGCTTGTTATTCTTACTGTTTATGTGGATGACATCCTTCTTACAGGAGATGATAAGAAGGGGATTGATCTAATACAGAAAAAACTTCTTCGACGCTTAGTTACAAAAGATATGAGATTTCCTAAATACTTTTTGAGGATTGAGGTCATGCGAAAGACTAATTCAGTGGTGCTCTCACAACGGAAGTATGCTTTGGATTTTTTTAAAAAAGATAGGTCTTTTTGGGGATAAACCTGCTTGATTTCCAATGGCTGTTGGTGGTTACATGTGTTGGAATGAGGATTCACCTTTTCTTTCAGATATTACCAGGTATAGACAGCTTGTGGGAAAACTTATTTACCTGACAGTCATAAGACTAGATATTTATTATATGGTTGGAAGGGTGAGTCCATTTATGAAAGCTCCCAAAGAGTGTCATCTTCAATCAATCCTAAAAATCTTGGAGTATGTGATAAGCTCTCTGGGGAAGGGACTTCTGTTTCAGAAGAATAATCATTTGAGTGTTGAAGCCTACTCTGATGCAAGTTATGCTGATGACAAGGAAGATAAAAAGACAACATCTGGTTTTTATATCTTTATAGGGGGGAATCTGGTTAGTTGGAAGAGCAAGAAACATTTTGTTGTTTATAGATCAAATGCTTAAGTTGAGTACAGAAGCTTGACTTTGACCACTTGTGAGCTGAAGTGGTTATGGGCGCTTATGCTTGACTTAGTAGATATTTATGATCATCTCCTACCAATGTTCTGTGATAACAAGGCAGTTATATATATTTCAAAGAATCCAGTTTTTCATGAGAGGACAAAGCAAATTGAAGTTGACTGCTACTTTATCAGAGAACAGGTGTCAAAGAATCAGATCTTCCCCATGTTTGTCACCTATGATAAAGAACTAGTAGATGTGTTTACCAAGCTAGTATCCTCTTTTCAGACATCTGTGACAAGCTGGGCATGAATTACATATATGCTCCAGCTTGAGGGGAGTGTTAGAGCTTGTGGTGTCCGAGCGTACTGGCAGTTATGCCTGGTAGTTTAGTTTGGCAATCATGTTCGCGCAGACTAGTGGTTTATCTTCGCGACATGTGTAGCGGGCTGGCAGTTTGGTATGGCTGTGCTACCGCATAATTAATAGGACTCAAGTCCTAGCAGTTTAACAACCCGCAATATAGTCTGGCAACCCGCAAATTGAAGTCTGGCAATCCACAATGCAGTCTTGGCGGTTTGGCAATCCACAGTGCAATTCTAGTGGTTTAGCAAATCGTAGTGAAGTCTAGCAACTCGCGGTTGAAGTCTGTCAACCCGCAGTATAGTCCGAGCGATTTGACAACCCACTGTTGCGGTCTAACGACCTGACTATAGTTGGAGCTTGGTAGTTTCCAATCTTTGTAGCAAGCTGTCAGATAGAGGCCAGAAGCCGCATAGTAGATAGTTTCTCCAGCTGTATAGTCATGCAGTTTGTCCTATTTAAACTGTATAGCCCGCACGACTTGTACTTAGTCCAACATTTTCTGTTGTATTCTCTCTCTCCCTTGTCTTTTATAAATAGGGGGATAACTTTATATTATTTGTATTTTTGGAACAATAGAAATTCCATTTATTAAGATTTTTTTCACTCCCAAAGCATATTGAATCGAATCCAGTAGCTCGCTTGTTAATAGGTGTGGTCACAATTTTCGGGCTTTGCGGCCTACTGCTCGCACTGCTTATCTTTTCTTCTTCTGTTACCGCTACCTTTCAATCGAAGGAAAGCCCGCCGCAAGAGTGTCAATTATCGCTGCGGGCAAAGTCTGGTGTCATCGCTGCCAGCAACCTTCTATGTTCTCATCTCCTAATCTCTAGTAACTAGTTATTCACAGCGTGCTCCTACCTACAAACTCCCTCAAGTGTGTTGATTGTGGAGGTGCATTTTTGAAACCAACATAATGAACATGCGACCTTCAAATAGAGAATAATTGGTGAATTATATGGTTAGAAGATCTTAGATCGTGATCTTCCTCAACGCTTCAACCGTTCCATCCCGGGCGAGGCCGCTCTCTAGGAAGACTTAGAGTAGTCTCGCCAATAAGCAGAGCAAGCCTGCAAAGAGATCACCTAGTAGTTCGAGGCGATTAGCCTGGTACTAACTGCCCTCACTCAGCGATTAGTGCCTCCTCAGCTCGCAACTATTATCATGACTACTCCAGTCACACCATCTCCAGTGGTGGGTGACTCCTATTCCACTACCCTTTCTGCCAGTCCAGACTGTAGCTCCCCTGCAGTGTCAGTGAGAATAGTTTGCTGCCCACAAAATTTCTTCCGGGAAGCGGTCCAAGGGAGTCCAACCCGGGTACTGGACTTCGAGGAGGGTTATGCTATTTAACCGCCTGCTCCTCCTGCCTTCGCTACTCCTCATACCCCGATGGAGGCATGGCCTGTGTCTCCTCCCATTCCGGCTGAAGCAGAGGATACTTCTCATTTCTCTGACAGAATTCATTGGGAACCTACACCTAACAACTTTAGAGAGACTCTCCTTCCGATCTATATTGGAGAGACTGATCATGTTGCTCATTTATAGGCCTTCGAGTCAACAGTCGCTTGAGACGCCTCTCAGATGTGATGAAGTGCAAGCTGCTAGTCACCTCTTTTGATGGATATGTATGGGAATGGTTCTATGAACTATATCTGAAAGATATGGTACCTAAACACCTAGAGGGGGGGGGGAGGGGGTGAATAGGTGACCTAATCCTTTTTAAACTTTAATGGCAGCAATCAGTTATATCACAGAAAACTAACTAGTTTATCACAGCAAACACAGCAATAATCACAGCACACCACAGCACAACATACACAGTGGTTTATAGTAGTTCCCCAAGATATGGGTACATCCACTTTCCCCCTTCGCCTATCTAGCAGTGTACTAGATTCGGCCAAACTCCTCCACTGTCTCAGAACCCAAATTGGTTCTTACACCTCAGGCCCAAGGCCTTACAACTCAGCTTTATCCCAAAGCCTACACTCAGCCAATCAAGGCCTACACTCAGCCAACCAAGGCCTACACTCAGCCAACCAAGGCCTACACTCAGCCAACCAAGGCCTACGCTCAGAGATCTCAATCTCCTACACTCAGGCTCACAAGCCCTACCCTCAGCCTTTATAGTTATAGGCTTACAATTCACTCAGATCCAAGGGATCCTACAAGTTAAAAATGTATTACAGATATTAACTCTACAACTCAGAAATAAAAGAGGGGAGTTGAGAGTTTCTTGATGAGTTCTTGGAAGAACTCAGCTGGATTCACTCTGACTTAGCTTTTTTCAAAGCTTCTTGAGTAGAACTAAATAAGACTGAATCCTCCTGCAGTTGTTCCTTGACCTCTGCCACTTAAGATCCAGAATTGAATCTGAATCCTTCTTCTCAGCCTAGTTCCAGAGGCTGATTTCTTGGATGGAGCCCTCTCTCTCCAACTTCTTAGATCTGCACTTGGACTGCAAGATCTTCTTGTGTTGATACTCTGTGTACCACTTGTTCTTCAACAATGTGATCCACTTGAACAACTATCTGAACAACTAAACAACAATTTCTGTAAACTGTAGGTGCCTATTTATAGGCCTTCTTCATGGTAACCGGCTGGTCCGGTCCATAACTGACTTCTGATATCTCTGACATGTGCTGTAGACCGGCTGGAACGGCAGTTGTCAAGTCATCCAGTCACTTCTTGAAAATCTCTAACTGTCTGTAAGTGTCGAGACTTTCTGTCTTTAAGTGTCAACAATTATAGTCCAAGTGTCAACACATGTTGTGTAAGTGTCGACACAAGTCTACAAGGTGTCGACACAACTCCTTGTATGTCTCGACACAGATTCTTCTGCATGTGTCGACACTGAAATTGAGTGTCGACACAAGTACTTGTTCTTCTAGCTTTTGCTGAATTCTTCTAAGTGTCGACACATCTCCTTTGTGTCGACACAACTTCTTATGTTGAATCTGTCAAGTGTCGACACTGCTTCTTGGTGTCGACACATAGTCTTCAATGTCGATACTTGCTGAGTGTCGACACAACTCCTTGTGTCGACACACCTTCTTCTTGTTGAGACTTCAGCTGAGTGTCGACACATTCCCTTAGTGTCAACACTTGTACTTAGAATATTTTTGTTGATCTTTCTGATCTTTGCTAAGTGTCGACACAGCTCCTTGTGTCGACACTTTCTTCAAGTGTAGAGTCTTTAGCTGAGTGTCGACACATTGTGCTGGGTGTCGACACTTACTTCATGTGTTGACTCTTCTGGTTATGTGTCGACACATTGTGCTGGGTGTCGACACATACTTCAAGTGCTGACTCTTCTGTTGAGTGTCGACACATTGTTCTGAGTGTCGACACTTTAACTTAGTCTCTGCAGACTTTTGTTGAGTGTCGACATAGCTCCAAGTGTCGACGCTTTCTGGTGTAGACACAGCTTCACTGGGTGTCGACACAGCTCCTTGTGTCGACACTTTCTGTCTGCACTTTCCTTCACTAAGTGTCGACACAGCTCCAAGTGTCGACACTTTCTGTCTGGTGTCGACTCTGCATCCCAGGTGTCGACACAATGACTCCAAGTGTCGACACTGCTTGTCTGGGTGTCGACACAAGTCTTCTTAAGTGTCGACACTTTCCCTCTAGGTGTCGACACATGGACTTAGAAACTTTTTGCTTCAGTCCAGTGATTTCTTAACCTGCACAAGTAAACTCAACATACATCAAATACATTATGATGTATATCATTGAGTTGGGTGAGGCTTCTTCAAATCAGGTACATTTAGCCAATGTACCCAACAATCTCCCCCTATTTGGAGAAGTCATAACCCTTAGTCAATGATATACACCATTCATAATTAAAAATTACAAAATGATGTAAAGTAGGTAATATTCAGCAGGGTAAACATAAACATGTATTAATTCACACATGTATACACATTCATCAGCACAGAACAAATAAGAAATAGACACATTCACAGAACAAACATGAAATATATGAATCATATATTGTTCTAATAGCTATCTTATACATTTTCAGAAGTTTACTAAAAGTGTTACATCCAAAAGATTACAACATAAACTTCAAGAAAATTCTTAATCTAGTTCTGGTCAGGTTCCTTGATAACTATTCCCTTGCCAGCTTGAACTTGAGCTTTGACAGGGGCATCAGCAGTTTCAAGCATCAGCATGCTTCTTTCCTTTCAAGTCCTTCTTCTTAAGCTCTTCAGCTTTGATCTTCTGCCTCTCAAAATAGTGATATGGCTTAGGAAAGTACTTGCTAGGCTCCACTGCAGTAGGAGGTAGCTTTCCCATCTTTGCCTTCCTTCTGTACTGAACTATTGCTTCCTGCCTGATCTCATGTTTTCTCCATTCTGCTTCAGAGAACCACTTGTTCCTGTCATGAGTATTGTCCTTGGCAGCTTTCCAGGCAGTTAATATTATGTTCCTAGAGGTAGGGCTCCACTGTTCAAAATCTGGCCTTTGTTCTGCTTGTTCCCTAAACCTCTTTTTGGACAACCTTGTCTCTTCCTCTTTCTGTAGAGCCTCTTGCATGGCTTCAGATATAGGTTGAACAACCTTTTCAATGTGGACATTGTCCTTGCCCTCAAGTGGGCTATACATTGTGCACACATCTGCTTGAATCATTTCAAAGTCTGGAGGTGGATAAATGACCTGAGCTACTTCTGGTTGCTCACCTCCAAGATATGCAGGGTTAATGCCTGATTCAGCAACATCTTGGTCATCACATAGAGGAGGGTATCCAAGTGTAACCCTGATTGAATTTTATATCCATTTTGCATGCTTAGAACTTGCCTTGACTAACACTCTCTCCCCCTTTATGACTTCTCTAGCCATATGATCTCTGACATCATCCTTTTGAAATCTGATCTGACTATCCAAGTACCTGATTCCATATTTAAAGTAAGGTTTTAGCTTTTGAAGTTGTTCAGATATGACCTTCTGGGAGGCTTGGATAACAGTCTTTATAACAGAAATTTCTTCCTGGAATACTTTATCAAAATCAGCTTTAGCAGCAGCAGTAGATGTAGAAGGTTCAGCAGCCTTATTCTTCAACTCAGTGACTATAGCATTATGGGAGGCAGTCAAATTGTCATTCATTCTTAATTGATTCTCAAGAACATATCCTTGTTTTAATACTATATCATCTACCTGTGCCTTGATCTTCTCCTGGTGTGTTGCCAGATAGACTACTGCATTCCCACCCTTGTGGAAGCAGTCAGTCATCTCCTTTTTGTTAAGGTTCATTTCAAACCTTATAGACTTTATTTCCTGGGCAAGATCAAACTGTAAAGCTTTGTGCCCTTCATCTACATAAGCTTCAATAGCTTTTCTTTGTTCATCCATTTTAATCTGTAGTGCAATCAGTAAAGCACTATAATCAACTGTTGGAGCTTGTTGAACTATAGGCTGTGGGGCTATAGATTGCAGAGCCTTCTTATAACTTTGACTTCTTCTTTTGAAGACATACAGTTTCTTCGTCTTTGCCCTAGCACTCTCCTCATCTTCAGAGGTAGAAGTGCTGGCTATGTCAACCCTATCCTTAGGGCTTTAAGGCTTGTCAGCTTGCACATCTTGTGCCTTCTCAGTTTCTTGCCTTATAGGCTCTTCCAGAACTTGCATTTGCTCCCCCTCAGCAGCAGCATTCTCTCCTTCAGCAGCATCAATTTCCTTGTCAAAATCTGCTTGATCTAGATTGAGAAATAAATCTTCCATGGTGTATTCAGGGGGTGACTGTGTAGGAGAAGTTCTTAGTTCTTCAACTACTGGATCAGGGATAACTGGAACAGCAGATGTGTCTTCTCTAACAGCATCTGGAACTTGACTAGGCAGCTGAGTTTGCTGAGAAACATCAGACAAATCAGCATCTTCTTTAAGATATTCTAAAGTATTTAGGTCAGTGAGTACCTCTTGGATGATGGTGGTGGCTTGCTCACTGGCCAGTGTAGATGGTTCTTCTACAACTGGAGGCTCCCCCTGGCTTTGATCCCTATGGATGGGGCTAGCCTGTGGTAGCTCCCCCTGGATCTCAGCAATCTCTTGAGCAGCAGGGGTCTTCACTATAGCCTCTTCCTCATGGTCATCAGGAGTGAAAACAACCTGTTCTTCACTCCCTGAACTGCTGGAGGACTCTTGTTCCACTGGAGCAGTTTTTCTCTTTTTCTTTGGAGGAATCTCCTTCTCAGTTACTGTCTTCTCTGGGGTTGGTATTTCCTTGGACAATACCCTGTCCCATCTTGAAAAGATCCTTAGATCCATTTTCCTCATGTGGTTGATCTTGTTTCCTGCAGCAGTATGCATTACCTCTGGTATGGTACCAGCTAGGTAGAGACTAATGATCCTGCCCAGATTGGGCTTCTTCAAGCTCTCCTTAATCTTCTCATAAACCACTATAGACCAATCTGTTTTCAGAGTGAATATTATCCTTGTCATGATTTCAAACATATAGGCAGACACTCTGTCATGCCCTCCAGGTTTGCTGAGTAAGACTTTTCCCACAATCTCAGACATGAACTTCCCTTGATTATTCATGCCTTTCCTATTGAAAACAGAACCTATCTTCATCTTTGGATCAAGACCACACCAGGTTAAAGCTTCCCTGGTCTTTGAAGCAGTAACCTCTTCTTCATCTTGAATTTTTGGTAGCTGGAGTACCTTCCTCAGACTCTTTGGTGAAACCTTGACCTTAGTTCCGTGAATTCTGGATTTGATTTTGTATCCAGATTCATCTACTGCAGCTCCATGAAGGAATTCAATCACCTCCTTCTTCCAAATCTTAGTAGGTTCAGACAAGAGATATTCTAGTCCAGAATCGGCGACTAGGGTTACTACAGCCTTGAGTTCTGGATCAGCATCGTCGAACGCGCCACGCACAAGCTCATATCCTTCATTAACGTTCTCCTCAAGCTTAAGAGCCATTAGGGTTTGTAGAATTTGTCTTTAGAAAAGAGAGGTGTCGACACAGAAGTTTTGGTCTCGAAACTTTGAAAGCGTGTCGACAAACAAAGACAGAACCCTATTTATACCTTTCTGATTTTGAAGATGAACAGGCGGGACAGCTAACTTAAAATGTGTCGACACTGGATATAAGTGTCGACACTGACTTATAATGTCTCGACACACATGTGTCGACACAAGTTTAGTCAACAGATTTTATGTGTCGACACTTGGTTATGTGTCGACACAACATAACTCGACATATTGTCGAGACTTTACTTAGAAAATTCTAAGTAAAACATAAGTGTCGACACCATATTGGATGTGTCGACACCTACTTGTCATGTGTCGACACTAACATTTTGAAGTGTCGACACCAACATCCTAGTTGTGTCGACACCTTTTTCCTGAAGTGTCGACACCACTATTCTGTGTCGACATAGACTTGTCTATGTGTCGACACCTTTTTTACTTAGTCAATTTTAATTCTGTAAACTTACTCTAAGTTTAACATTCCTAGTTCAATTTTGAATCTATTGAACTTAGCTTCTTCTAGGGGCTTAGTAAACATATCAGCTATCTGATTATCTGTTTTAACATATTCAAGTAAAATATCTTCTCTTTCTACATGTTCCCTAAGAAAATGATATTTAATTTCAATATGTTTAGTTCTACTATGTGATACATGATTATTAGCTATGGAAATAGCACTTGTAGAATCACAGAAAAGTGGAGTTCTACTTACCTGAAATCCATAGTCCTCTAGCTGATGTTGTATCCACAGAAGTTGAGCACAACAACTTCCTGCAGCCACATACTCTGACTCAGCTGTGGAGATAGCCACACTGGTTTGCTTCTTGCTACTCCATGAAATTAGTCTCCCACCTAGGAATTGACAGGTTCCAGTAGTGCTCTTTCTATCCTCTTTGCATCCTGCAAAGTCTGCATCTGAATAACCTGTTAGATCAAAATCTCCATTCCTAGGGTACCAGAGGCCTAGATAGGGAGTGCCCTTTAGATATCTCAATATTCTTTTGACTGCTGTCAAATGAGACTCTTTAGGGCAGGCTTGATAACTGGCACAAACACATGTAGCATACATGATGTCAGGTCTACTAGCAGTCAAGTATAATAGGGAGCCAACTATCCCTCTATACAAGGTTTCATCTACAGGTTTCCCTGCATCATCCTTGCTAAGAGACATACTTGACCCCATATGAGTCTTCATGGTGCTGGATGAATCCATACCATACTTCCTGATGAGTTCTAGGGTGAACTTTGACTGACAAATGGACAAACCACTCTCAGTCTGTTTAACTTGGAGACCCAAGAAAAACTTCAGCTCTCCCATACTACTCATCTCAAACTGACCTTGCATAAGTTTTGCAAACTTTTTGCAAAGGCTGCTTTCAGTAGACCCAAATATAATGTCATCTACATATATTTGGACTAGTATAACTTTGCCTCTAGATTCCCTAAGGAATAGAGTCTTATCTATTTTCCCCCTTGAGAACTTGTTCTCAATGAGGAAACTAGATAGGATTTCATACCAAGCCCTAGGGGCTTGCTTTAACCCATATAAAGCTTTCCTAAGTCTATAGACATGATGAGGTAGAGTTGGATCAACAAAACCTGAAGGCTGCTCCACATAGACTTCTTCTTTAAGATTACCATTTAGGAATGCTGACTTGACATCCATTTGGTATACCTTGAATCCTTGATAGGTTGCATAGGCCAAGAACATTCTTATGGCTTCCAGTCTGGCTACTGGAGCAAAGATTTGATCAAAATCAATACCTTCTTCTTGCCTATATCCTTTAGCAACCAGTCTAGCCTTATTCTTAATGATGACCCCTTGTTCATCCATCTTATTCCTGTAGATCCACGTAGTTCCTATTACATTGTGGTCTTTAGGTTTAGGAACTAATTCCCAGACCTTGCACCTCTTGAACTGATTAAGCTCTTCTTGCATTGCTTCAGTCCATTGTGGATCTTGTATTGCTTCTTCAAACTTCTTAGGTTCAACTTGTGACAGAAAGCTGGAATAGATTGCAGCATTCTGATTTCTGCTTCTTGTTTGAACTCCTTGTCTTGGATCTCCAATAATCAGCTCTACTGGATGATCTCTAAGATGCCTGTGGGCTGGAGGCATCCCAACTTCTGGTTGAACCACTTCAGCATCTACATCATGCTGTATACCTTGGATTTCTTCAGCAACTAGCACATGTAGTTCTCCCCCTGGACAACAGCTACTTTCTTCTACTTGCTGTCTTGCAGCAGACACTTCTTCTATAGTAAGCTTGTCCATTTTCTTTGTCAAACCTGTGGGGCTGCATACACTGCTAGATAACTCATTATTAATAAGTTTAGTCTCATCAAAAACTACATGCACTGATTCTTCTACAACTTGTGTAGTCAAATTGTAGACTCTATAAGCCTTACTATTATTGCTGTACCCAACAAAAATTCCCTCTTGGGACTTGGCAGCAAACTTAGTTAAGTAAGACTTCCCATTGTTAAGTATGAAGCATTTACAACCAAAGATCCTAAAATAGGATAGGTTTGGTTTCCTGCCTTTCACAACTTCATAGGGGGTCTTATTTAGCCTTTTAGTGATGGTAGCCCTATTTATAACATGGCATGCAGTATTAACTGATTCAGCCCAGAAATATTCAGGCAGTGATGTATCACTTAGTAGGGTACTACCAGCCTCTATCAAGGTCCTATTCTTCCTTTCAGCAATGTCATTTTGCTGAGGTGTTCTAGGTGAAGAGAATTCTTGAAATATCCCAAAGTCTTCACACAGTTTTGTCATGCTATCAGACTGAAATTCAGTACCATGGTCACTTCTAATTTTGACCACTGTACTATTTAGTTCATTCTGAATTTGCTTGACAAAGCTATAGAATACACTAGGTGTTTCAGATTTCTGTCTTAAGAAAAACACCCAGGAAAACCTTGAGTAGTCATCTACAACTACAAAGGTATAGACCTTCCTACCTAAGCTGTGAACTGGCATTGGACCAAAGAGATCCATATGCAAGAGGTATAAACACCTCACAACATCTTTGTTCTCTATGCTTCTAAAGGTGGATTTAGTCTGCTTGCCCTTTTGACAAGCTGAGCAAATACCATCTTTAACACACTTAACTTGAGGACCATTCCTCACTAACTCTTTACTAAAGAGTTTGCTAATAGTCTTGTAGTTAAGATGGGCAAGCCTCTTGTGCCATTTGACACAATGAGAGACCTTCTCATCAGCTACAAGACAAACTGGAGAACCATTGTTCTCAATCATAATGTCTAGGCAGTAGACATTCCTCTTCCTATAACCTGTCAAAATGATCTCTTGATCACTTGACCTCTTGATATGACAACCATTTTTAACAAATGAGATGTCATACCCTACATCACTTAATTGACTTATACTTATTAGGTTGTGTTTCAACCCTTTAACATAAGCCACTTGAGTAATGGTAACTAAGTTTGTAGAAATGTTACCAAATCCTTTGATGATTCCTTTTTCAGAACCACCAAAGGTTACTTTTGGACCATCTTTTACTGGAATGTAGTCCTTTAGTAATCTTCTTGTTCCAGTCATATGTCTGGAACATCCACTGTCCAAGTACCATGTAGGGGTATGGCCACTTGGACTCACCTGCAAAACAGATTAATGAACCTTAGAACCCAAAGAATTCTTGGGTCCTTGGTACTTGTTAGTCAGTAACTTGACAAAACTACCTACTGGCTTTCCACCAGGTAGCTTGCTACTCACTTTGGCACTAACATTGTGCCAACAGTCCACTGCAAAGTGGCCAACCTTGCCACAACACCATCATTCAAACTTATTGTACCTTTGCTTAGGTACAGCCTTTGCTGTCTTATCTACAGCAGTCTTGTTGAATGTTGGGGCTTTGCCCTTGGACTTGGACTTGGACTGCTCAGTCCTAGCAGGTCTAATAAAGCCCAGTCCAGCCTTGCCTTTATGATGAACAAAATCATCAATTAAAGGTAACACTGACTTAGGTTTAGAAAACCTAGCAACTAAGTCCTTCTCCTTCTGAAGATTGATCTCCAGACTCTTAATTTGATCATTCTTAAAAGTGATAGTACCCATCTGAATCACTGTTATGTGTTTCAGCCTAGCTATCTCATTAAGCTTTTGATCAAACTGCTTCTCCAAATCTGTTGCACCAGCTTTAAGATTAGCAATTTCCTTTGCCTGACTTTTGGCTAGGGACTTGCTTTTCTTGTAAGCTTGCAACAGTACCTTATATTCATCTATAAGCTGATGAATATCATCCTCAGATTCAGATGCACTTTCATCACTTGATGAAGATGAATCTGATTCTGAACTAGAACAAGAAACTGAATTTAAACTTGAACTTTGTACCTGACTGGGTCCTGACTGCTCCAGGATTTTGGCACTCTCTGTCAAAGCCATTAGCCCTTGGCATTGACTATCTTCTTGTTCATAAATAGACTCCATTAACTGCATGAATTCTTCCTCTTCTTCTTCAGCAAGCAGCCCTATGTAGGCTTCAGCATCAGACTCAGATTCTGAAGAAGAAATATCTGATAGAGTCTTCTCTTTCTTGGCTACAAAAGACTTCTCTTTCTTGCCTTTGAAATGAGTCTTTTTCCTGTCACCAGATTCTTTCCTCTTCTCTGGACAATCTGCAATAACATGTCCCTGTCTATTGCAGCAATAACACACTATCTTAGATCCAGTTGCCTTGCTTGACTTTGTCCTCTTCCCGTCATTCTTTGAAGACCTCTTTTTCTGATAAGAGTCTTCCTTTCCATGTGATGTAGAAGGCCTTGACCTCCACTGTTTCTTTTTCAAAAACTTCTGAAAGTGTCTAGTGAAAGCAGCAAAGTCTTCATCACTTTCACTGCTCTCTGACTTGGTGCTGATTGTTTCATCTGACTCTGAATCAACTACCTCTGGAGGTGGAGTTGATGACTTATTCCTGCACTTTCTGGGAACTTCTGTATTTAAAGCAACTGATCTTTCCTTGTGCTCAGTCCTTGTTGATTTCTCCTCCTCCTTCCTCACTGTCAATTGCATTTCATATGACAACAACTTGCCAAACAGTGTAGGAGGAGGAATTTCCCCCAACTTAGCCATTTCTCTAATGACATAGATCTTTGTGTCCCAATCTTTGGTTAGGGACCTTAAGAACTTATCATTTAGTTCATAGTTACTGAACTCTCTTCCATAAGACATGAGTTCATTAACTATTCTGTAGAACTTCTTGTAGCACTCAGTTATGCTATCACCTTTACCTTGTCTAAAGCTCTCATACTCCTGATTTAGTAAGGATTTTCTATCTTGTCTGACTTCTTCAGATCCTTCCATATACACTATAAGAGTGTCCCACATTTCTTTGGCTATCTTACAGTGTATAAGATTCTGAAATGTTGCATCATCAATGACACTCACTATTATGTTTTGTGCCCACTTGTCCATGGTAGCTAGGACAATCTCATCCTTAGTCATCTCTGAAAAATCCTTTGGAGTTCTCTGATTTGCATCTAGAACTGAAATCTTCATGGGCATATAAGGCCCTTCCTTTACTGTGATGTAGATTCTAGGGTCTGAGGCCTCCATAAACAACCTTACCCTTTCCTTCCAGATCCCAAAGATCTCTTTCCTGCATATGGGTAATTTCATGGAACCCAATTCCTTGTGATTCTCAGAGGAACCCATGTTTCTTGATTTTCTTGAATTTCTTGAATCTGTGTTTTGCCTTACACTGAATATGCCAAACAGGATCTCCTCAGACTGTTAGTCCTTTTTGAGGAACCTGGCTCTGATACCACTTGAAAGATATGGTACCTAAACACCTAGAGGGGGGGGGGGTGAATAGGTGACCTAATCCTTTTTAAACTTTAATGGCAGTAATCAGTTATATCACAGAAAACTAACTAGTTTATCACAGCAAACACAGCAATAATCACAGCACACCACAACACAACATACACAGTGGTTTATAGTGGTTCCCCAAGATATGGGTACATCCACTTTCCCCCTTCGCCTATCTAGCAGTGTACTAGATTCGGCCAAACTCCTCCACTGTCTCAGAACCCAAATTGGTTCTTACACCTCAGGCCCAAGGCCTTACAACTCAGCTTTATCCCAAAGCCTACACTCAACTAATCAAGGCCTACACTCAGCCAACCAAGGCCTACACTCAGCCAACCAAGGCCTACACTCAGCCAACCAAGGCCTACACTCAGAGATCTCAATCTCCTACACTCAGGCTCACAAGCCCTACCCTCAGCCTTTATAGTTATAGGCTTACAATTCACTCAGATCCAAGGGATCCTACAAGTTAAAAATGTATTACAGATATTAACTCTACAACTCAGAAATAAAAGAGGGGAGTTGAGAGTTTCTTGATGAGTTCTTGGAAGAACTCAGCTGGATTCACTCTGACTTAGCTTTCTTTAAAGCTTCTTGAGTAGAACTGAATAAGACTGAATCCTCCTGCAGTTGTTCCTTGACCTCTGCCACTTAAGATCCAGAATTGAATCTGAATCCTTCTTCTCAGCCTAGTTCCAGAGGCTGATTTCTTGGATGGAGCCCTCTCTCTCCAACTTCTTAGATCTGCACTTGGACTGCAAGATCTTCTTGTGTTGATACTCTGTGTACCACTTGTTCTTCAACAATGTGATCCACTTGAACAACTATCTGAACAACTGAACAACAATTTCTGTAAACTGTAGGTGCCTATTTATAGGCCTTCTTCATGGTAACCGGCTGGTCCGGTCCATAACTGACTTCTGATATCTCTGACAGGTGCTGTAGACCGGCTGGAACGGCAGCTGTCAAGTCATCCAGTCACTTCTTGAAAATCTCTAACTGTCTGTAAGTGTCGAGACTTTCTGTCTTTAAGTGTCGACAGTTATAGTCCAAGTGTCGACACATGTTGTGTAAGTGTCGACACAAGTCTACAAGGTGTCGACACAACTCCTTGTATGTCTCGACACAGATTCTTCTGCATGTGTTGACACTGAAATTGAGTGTCGACACAAGTACTTGTTCTTCTAGCTTTTGCTGAATTCTTCTAAGTGTCGACACATCTCCTTTGTGTCGACACAACTTCTTGTGTTGAATCTGTCAAGTGTCGACACTGCTTCTTGGTGTCGACACATAGTCTTCAATGTCGATACTTGCTGAGTGTCGACACAGCTCCTTGTGTCGACACACCTTCTTCTTGTTGAGACTTCAGCTGAGTGTCGACACATTCCCTTAGTGTTGACACTTGTACTTAGAATATTTTTGTTGATCTTTCTGATCTTTGCTAAGTGTCGACACAGCTCCTTGTGTCGACACTTTCTTCAAGTGTAGAGTCTTTAGCTGAGTGTCGACACATTATGCTGGGTGTCGACACTTACTTCATGTGTTGACTCTTCTGGTTGTGTGTCGACACATTATGCTGGGTGTCGACACATACTTCAAGTGCTGACTCTTCTGTTGAGTGTCGACACATTGTTCTGAGTGTCGACACTTTAACTTAGTCTCTGCAGACTTTTGCTGAGTGTCGACACAGCTCCAAGTGTCGACGCTTTCTGGTGTAGACATAGCTTCACTGGGTGTCGACACAGCTCCTTGTGTCGACACTTTCTGTCTGCACTTTCCTTCACTAAGTGTCGACACAGCTCCAAGTGTCGACACTTTCTGTCTGGTGTCGACTCTGCATCCCAGGTGTCGACACAATGACTCCAAGTGTCGACACTGCTTGTCTGGGTGTCGACACAAGTCTTCTTAAGTGTCGACACTTTCCCTCTAGGTGTCGACACATGGACTTAGAAACTTTTTGCTTCAGTCCAGTGATTTCTTAACCTGCACAAGTAAACTCAACATACATCAAATACATTATGATGTATATCATTGAGTTGGGTGAGGCTTCTTCAAATCAGGTACATTTAGCCAATGTACCCAACAATATCCCTAGTCTGTCACCTACTTTGCCGAGTTCCGACTCTAGCGTGCGATCCTTGCCCTGTAAAAGTTGTTGTAATGTGGGTCAGCAAAGGCTGAACTCAATTTTATAACCAACACATCTCCTCCCGGCCATCCCTAGCAGACCCCAGGGCACTCCATCAACATGTAGGTCAGCACTTAGTATGCAAATGTAGATAAATATAGAGAATAAAGCAACAAGTTTTGAAGTCTCATACAACAAACACGTTTATAGGTTGAGCATTTAATAAAAGGGGCCTAACATGCGGCATGTATGCAAAGCTTGGTTTCACCCAAGGCACCCTATAACGTGAATCAATCTAACAAATCATCACACATAGCATTCCACAATCATCCATATGGCTACTTCCAATTTCCCCTAACAACATTCAAACAACAACACAAAACTCTTGCCTAGGCCCCACCTGCTCATGGGTCTCAAACCCGGGCTTTCCTGCAACCTCTGACTCGCACGTCAGTTCTGTCACACAAACAAACTGATGCTAAGAACCCTTTCTTGACCCCGTCTGCTCGTGGGGTTCATCACCCGGGCTTGTCCAAAGCTTGGCATTCTCGTCAGTTTCACAGAAGGGGACTTGTCTCGCCGGGACACTCGCCACACATGACTTGCAACATCACGGGCTAGCCAACCGACCACAGAGACTAAGTCATGCCTTCACACATCAATCAATCACATCTTTTCTGCCCTAACTCCTCATTTGTTCTCGCACAAAAAAGAGGGCAAACATCACAAACGGCGTCTTCGCCGCATTTGGATTTCTAGCAAAATCCCTAGTGCTCGTCATACAACATCACTGCATCGGACAAACGGTCGCAATTACGGCTTCACCCACAATACCTAATCGACTAAAAGAGCGAATTACTAGTGCAACGACATGTCGGGGAAGAACTCAATCGGCCAGGTGGCTCCTATTAAACCATGCTAACCCAAACCCCTCTCATTTAGGAGATTTAGTGCCTAAATACTTGAAAGAAAGCAAAAAATACAACGAATGCCATGCACGTATCCTAAAAACCGAGAGAAGAAATGCTGTTACCTTACGACCCCTTTTCCTAGCCATGGAGATATTGGTTTACACGGATGAAAGTACGCGCCTTCAAGTCCTTCCCATGGATCTGGCCTCGGATCGACGAACGGAGCTCCGAAGCTTTGTCAATGGCGGAAGATGCTCTTCTTCTCCCTCCTCGAAACTTTCCCTAAAAATCTGAAAGGACGAGAACAAATAAGGAAAATGAACCCCTCATCCCTACTTAAGGTTGAAGGACGAACGATACTGGGCCATATGATCGATTTCTAAGAAGATCGAATGACCTAAAATCAGAACTTACGGAACTGCTTTCGCCTGCTACCGCCGGGAGGTAGCTACCTACCGTGCCACGGTAGCTCACAGAGCTGCCTACCTTCGCAGAATGCCTCGCTACCGCTAGTGGTAGCGATATCGCCGCACAGTAGCCTCTCAACACCTTTATCTCATTGCTTTTCATCTCAACACTTTGTCTCAATGCTAGAAGGCTACCGTTGGGCGATAACTGTCTACCATCGGGCGGTAGCTCCCTGAGCCTTATGTTCTAAAAATAACTGGGGTGTTACACCCTATAGTATGATGAATTTCAAGAGTCCTTTACTATGCTGAGTGTTTCCTTAGATAAAGTAATCCAGATCCTACAGAAGAGGCCTGAATACAAAGGCCAAATCCTTTGAAGTTAGATCCAAAGTCTCACAATCTCGACTTGTACTATGCGCATCATTCGGATAGGGGCCATCTGACTGAGAACTGCAAAGCCCTCAGGATGTTTTTTGAGAAACTCCTGGGGGAAGGGATGCTTCAAGACCTTATTCCCAAGGAGACCCATGCCAAGCTGTCTAACTCCAAGGGCAAGGAGGTGGCAGAAGTTCTCTGGGAGTGCGAAGAGGTGGAGGACGTCGACCATCTCAACGATATCAGCTTTAGGAGCGAGTGCCTCGAAGTAGATGATGATGGGTCCCTTGACTGCCTCTTTTGCATCCATGGAGGGGCCAAACCCAAGCCATCCCAGAACTCTAGCATCGCTCGAGTCTTTCAGGAGGAGGTTGCTGCTACCTCTTCTCTATTCCTACCAGGGGAGCCGTTACCTTCAGCAGTGATGACCTCTCCCCAACTGCTAACCTATTCAATGTTGTAGTGGTGATAAAAGCAGTGATCAAGAACTACACCGTGCACATAATTCTCATCGATATTGGTAGTTTTGTAAACATCCCCTTTCGACCAACCTTTGAGGCCCCAAAGACTAAAAATCCTATGCTTTCCATAGAAGTGAGTGTCACACTCTTAATGACACTTGGGAGAATCACCAAGTTGGTTCCCTTCATAGTAGTTGATGCTCCAAGCAACTACTATGCAATATTTGGGAGGCTAATTTTGAATGAGTTCCAAGCAGTGGTATCCACCGACCACCTGGCCTTCAAGTTTGCTCTGGATGGAAGAGAATACCGAGTTAGAAGTGATCCAAAGATGGCTTGGTAGTGCTATGTCCAGACGGTCAACAAGACTGATTTAGTTCCTCCTCCAGGGTCCCCTACTGAACTTCCAGATCTTGCAGCTTCAGTGTGCTCTGAAGCAGTTGAGGAGCCATCCTTAGAAGATCTGAGGGAAGGAACTTACCTAGAACCTGCCTAGGTGAATCAGGAAGTCCCTATCACCAAGGGGGAAGAGAGGAAGCTCATCGTCTGTGCTGAGCTTTAAGAGGGGTAGAAAGCCCAGTTGATCTCCCACCTGCTGAGAACATGGATGTGTTTCCCTAGTCAGTAGACGACATGCCAGGAGTGGATCCAGACGTTGCTTGTCACAACCTCAACATTGATCCCAACTTCAATCCTATCTAGTAGAAGAAGATGTAGGTTACAACCAAGCTTGCAGAGCTTATCAAAGAGGAGGTGGCTAAACTCATCAAAGATAAATTTATTCATGAAATGTAGTACCCTGACTGGGTGTCAAATGTTGTAATAGTTAAAGAACTAGGGGAAATGGCTTAGATTTCATGATATTAAATAAAACCTATCTTAAAGATTGTTACCCACTGTCTTGGATAGATTCTTTAGTTGATTCCACGATATGGAATTCGTGCATGAGCTTTCTAGATGCATTCTTGGGCTACCATCAGATTAGAGTGCATAAGCTCGACATTCTTCATATTTCCTTCATTACGAATGATGGTTGTTACTGTTATCTCATAATGCCTTTCATACTTAAGAACACATGTGCGACTTATAAAAGAATGATGGGCTTCGTGTTCAAATGACAAAAGGGGAGAAATCATGAAGTGTATGTTGATGATCTTCTTATTAAAAGCAAGTCTTTCTCACTACACCTAGAAGATCTCGCAGAGATGTTCACTACTCTACGAAGGTTTAAGATGATACTAAATCCTTTGAAGTGCCTTCAGGGCAAGTAATAAGAAATTCCTTGGCCATCTCCTTACTCCTGAAGGCCTTGTTCCCAATCCTGACAAAGTAAAGGCCATCCTTGATATGACACCCCCTCGTGTTCCTATAGAAGTTTAGCAGTTAGGGGGGAGGCTGGTTGGACTCAGCAGGTTTATCTATAAAGTAGGAGATAAGAGTGCTCCTTTCTTCGGGATGCTCCGCAGAGGTTTCAAGTTCAAGTGGACCAAGGAGTGTGATGAAGCTTTTATGCAGTTGAAAAAACATTTAACACCAGCTCCTTTGCTTCAAAGCCCTCGTGTAGGAGAAGTTCTTTTCATCTATTTAGGGGTTAGTCCCGAGTCTGTTAGTTTAGTTCTTATTAGGGAGGAAGGGAAGAAGCAATTCCTAGTCTACTATGTGAGCCTCATTCTCAACATTGCAGAATCGATAAATTTCATCTTGGAGAAGTTGGCTCTAGCTCTGGCCATGTCAGCTCGGAGGCTCAGGCCTTACTTCCAGGCTCATGTAGTTCAGGTGGTAACCGATCTTTCTCTAAGGAGTGCATTGAAAAATCCCGAGCATCCAGACAGGTTGGACAAGTGTGCCATAGAGCTTAGTGAGTTTGATATAATATATATCCCCAGAGTAGCAATTAAGGCTCAAGTCCTAGCAGATTTCTTGCTGGATTTAGTAGAAGCTTGCTTGGTTCCAGAAGTTAAATCTCCCTTGGATTAGACCATGTTTGTAGATATTTCCTCGAGGAAGGATTCTTTAGGCACAAGAGTTATCCTCACCAATCCCAATGGTGTAAGGTTAGATCAGGTGGTGAAGTTCTACTTCCAGACTACTAATAACCAGGAAGAGTATGAGTGTCACAACCCGCATTTTCTCCGTATTAAATAATATGTTAGTGTACATCCCCATATCCGGCGAGTGGGCCCGACAGAAACCAGACAGGCGGCCCCCCTTTTTTCTAAGACGGGCAAGCACCAAGAGAGACGCGGGGCTCGACAACATCCAGCTCGCCCAGGCGAGCCCGGCGCATGTCACGTGAGTTCGGCCAACCTCGCGAGCTCGGCGTTCGACGAACAGAGCTAGGCGTTCGTCGAACAGAGCTCGACGTTCATCATTCTCTCATTCTTGTCGACCTCCATATGGCTCGCCGAGTCTAGACAGCTTGGCGGGCTCGCAACTCGCGAGCAGGGCAGTTCGTGCCCGTTCTCGTCGCCCTTGCCGAGTAGAGACTGCTGGGGGCTACTCGCCCATCGATCTATGAGGTATTTTTACTATTTGCCCCCGATGGCCTACCCATAGCCTTTTAGAACAGCGTAGTTATGCTGTTAGCAGGCCAACCTGGATTGCACATAGCCGTTCAGAACAGCGGGAGTTAGCTATTTGCAGACCGTTCTCAGAAATCTATAAATAAGACCCAAGGGGTACCTCAAAAGGATGCTTCTTGTGCACACCTGTTTCCTAATCTTCTAAGCGCTTTCTGAGGTTACCTTAGCTCGGTCTTTGGCTAAGGAGGTGAAGTGCTCTAAGATCTTTCGGGTGTGTGGTGGGTCCTCCACGCCTAGCCTTTAAGTCAGTTCTTCTTTGTTTTCTTTGTCATTTTGCTTGCAAGAGAGAAGTAGGTGTGCAATCACAACTTCCCCAAGGGTGAACTCCACAAGATACCGAGTTTTCGGTTTCAATATTTTGGTGCGGTGAGCGTGGAGCGTGGTCAGTACAAAAAATCTTCAGCGAGATCGATGACAGGAGGAAAAGGATCTGACAGGTCGGACTCGCCGCCCCCACCTCTGGCCATGGTGGGAATGTTCGAGGACTTCAGGAACGAGGTGCTCGGACTCGTCAAGTTTGCACTCGGCGCGCGGGCCTAGTGTTCGACCCCAGCTACCCAGATCTCAGCCTCCCCATCTCTGGGCGAGGACGCCACCGGCAGGCGAGCTGGAAAGGAGGTCGCCGAGGAAGGACGGGGATGCGAGCTTCCCGGGCGCGTGTGTAACACCCCAAAGCCCAAATTTGGGTTCAGGCTGGGTGACACGGCCTAGGACACGGGCGTGTCTCAAGCCGTGTACTGCTCTGTACTCGAGTAGGACTCGAGTGGCCCTCGAGTGTGTCTCGAGTGAGGCACACGACCTGGGACACGGGCGTGTCCTAGGACGTGTCCTCCTCGGGTCGACGAACTTCTCGAGTGGTCGACGAAATGCACTCGAGATAGCAAATACAGTCATGTTCTGGTTGATACGGGCGTGTCAACATCGACACAGGCGTGTTAGGAACCCGTGTTCTCTTCGGGTTGTTCTTGGTCCTGTGTCGATTGAGGAATACGCCATGCCACACGGGCATGTATTGAGTGACACGGGCATGTCAAGGTTAACACTGGCATATCTAACCCCGTGTCCTGGTCGGGTTTAAGTCGGTTCCTTTGCTGCTTAAAGAACACGGCCTGTGACATGGGCGTGTCACAAGCTGTGTCAGCCCAAAATAGGTATTTCTAGATAAATCGTGGTCGTTCATTTCCTTCATCTTGGATCCAAGGGTCCAGGCCCTTCCCTGTTGTTATAAGGCTGAGAGTGGATGGATAATCTTCATTCATCTTTAGCCTTTTCTCTTTCTCAAATAAGTGGAGAGAAGGGAGAGCAAGGAGGAAGAAGGAGAAGGAATCCGGCTGCCGGAGGAGCTTTAGAGTTCTGAATCAAGATCCGAGTTCAGATTCGTGGAGGCAAGGCCGTGGCGGTGATTTCCATCCGGCTAGGTCATGGCTCCAAAGAGATCATCCAGGGTAACGATCTCTTTCTTGGACAAGTGAAGTCCTACTTTATGCATAAGCATGGAATTCTACACCAAGTGGTGGACAACTTAAGCGATTACAGGTTGAGTCTGCATCTAGAGCCGAAAGTGTGTAGTACGACATAAGCATGTTGTGTGAAGCCCACCCAGACGAGTAGTCTGGATTGGTGATGTTTATATTGTAAACCGGAGAAGACTCTATGTATTGTATGGATGCTTGTGATTTATGAATACCTAGCAAGCTCGGGATGAGCCCTTGGATTGTGTGTGTTGAATTGGAAAGCGGCTCTGCGAGAGCTGTGTGCAAAGTAGGAAAGGGTAGGCCGACCCGCGTCAAGATCTACGCTATTGACAAATTAAGCAACGAGAAAAGGCTGACCTGGACCTGTGTTGTGAGATCGATTGGTGGCAATGCATGGGCGGATGCGTCCCTGACCCGGCTTGCTGCACCACAATGGTGGGTCGATCTAGATGCGATCTAAATGCTCAAGTTTACCGTGAGGTTAGCACCTCTGAGTGGGATGGGCAGAATGTCCCCAGCATGCGTGTTGGTAGACTAGGACCGACCAACCAACAAGTTAAAAACCTATGCTTGGTGGTGATGTCAAGGAGTCCGGCCCACCATAATGTGCCCTGAGTGCACGGAGCATCTGGTGGGGGCGGGCGCTTGTGATACTATTGTGATACTTGTTGTGATACTTGTTGTGATAAATATAGGTTATGATTGCAATGTATACAAGGAAGGAACCACTACCCCGGGTAAGGGGTAGGGTCGTTATAATTGGTCAGCTAATGCTGACCGTTGCTTTGTTTACAGCTCTTGGAGCGGATGTTTAACTGCAGGTGCTGACGGGTTGAATTGGATTGAGCGGATTGGAGCCCTTGCTTCTTAAAGGCCCTCGAAGGCCATGTGAAGTCTTAGATGTCATGTGTGGCCGGCCTACGTGCCGATGTATGAAGCTATATATTTGTAAAGAGAAACATGTAAGGCCTTAAGACCACGAGCGTTATGTATTTGTATACATTCCTGGTGACATATATAATTGTGGGGTTTATATATTTAGTGGACATTCATTCTGTTGAGTTCTTACAACTTAAAATGCTTTGCTAGAATGCTCTGAGTTAGGATGCGCGTAGAACGTGAATTTCATATTCATATGTAATTCCGCCGTTTGTCTGTGAAATATGGCATGGGGCCCTGGCCAGACCCACCGTTATATTCTATATGACGAATGGAGGCGTTACATAATTGAACTTAAGAATGTACACTAGGAATATCATACATGCACGTGAGGAGCGTGAGCGTGTAATCAATATATATTTTCCATTATGGAATGGACGTAACTGGTGTTTTGTACATTGATAGGTGACGAGGAGTGGTGCTGGGCAGTCTGAGCCCGAGCGTTCCGATGAGAGTGTGGCACCAGCTTAGGCGCCTACACCTCCCTCGGCGGAGATTATACGTGTGGTTACTGAAACGGTGCTCACAGTATTACATGCACAGCCTACTGGGCAGGCAAGGCCTGCAGGGGTGCCAGTACAGCTTGGTGCACGGCAAGAGCGTGTTGAAGCTCTGGTTGATGAGCAAGAAGCTGATGAGCAACTAAAACGGTTTATGGATTTTCATCCACCTACGTTTGGAGGGGCGGGTTCCCCAACGCAGGTTGAAGATTGGCACTGGACTGCGTGATGAACTGAGGTTGGCACTCCTGATTTTGGTGAACCAAGGCTTCCAAGCGTTAGTAGATACATCCCGGGCGCTGGAAAAAGATTTGAAACGGTTGCAGGACAAAAAGAACTTGGCGGCAGAAAAGCCGGAATTCAAAGTTCCATAGTCAGAATAATCAGAGTTTAGGAGACGAGACAAAAAGAGGTTCAGGCCTGCTAAACCAACTCCTTCAAATGTTTCTTTGGAGTGACCTATGGACAAGAACATGTTGAAACACGTACATGTTTTAAATGCGGGAAGCAGGGACATATAGCCCGCGATTGTTGGAGTGGCCCTCCAAGGAGTGAGAAAAGGACAGGTGCGGCTTATGAAGAAAAGGGGAAAGCAGTGACCGAGTCATCTGCATCCCGAACACAACCTCGAGTGTACAATCTCGAATTGCAGGAGCCGCAAATCTCAACTGGTGAAGTACAACAACCTTGAGTGTTTAGTTTGGAAGTATAGGAGGCGATAAAACGAATTATGAGAGATTTAGACGAGTGGAAATAAGTGAACTTTATTCCTTGGGTGATGTAATAACTTCTATATTGTATGTTGTATGATGATATGTTAACAACTTAATTGATCAAGGGGGATTGTTTGGTTAAGGTGCAACAAAGGTGTGGCTATGTTGGTGTTTCTAGTTGAGCTAAATTTCGGGATGAAATATTTTGAAGGAGGGGAGGGTTGTAACACCCCAAAGCCCAAATTTGGGTTCAGGCTGGGTGACACGGCCTGAGACACGGGCGTGTCCCAAGCTGTGTCCAGATCTGTACTCGAGTAGGACTCGAGTGAGCCTCGAGTGTGTCTCGAGTGAAGCACACGGCCTCAGACATAGGCGTGTCCTAGGCCGTGTCCTCCTCGGGTCTACGAACTTCTCGAGTGGTTGACGAAATGCACTCGAGATAGCAAAAACAGCCATATTCTGGTTGACACGGGCGTGCCAACATCGACACGAGCGTGTCAGGAACCCATGTTCTCTTTGGGTTGTTCTTGGTCCTGTGTCGATTGAGGAACACGTCATGCCACACGGGCGTGTCAAGGGTAACACGGGTGTGTCTAACCCCGTGTCCTAGTCGGGTTTAAGTCGGTTCCTTTACCGCTTAAGGAACACGACCTGTGACATGGGCGTGTCACAAGTCGTGTTAGCCCCAAAATAGGTATTTCTGGACAAATCGTGGCCATTAATTTCCTTTATCTTGGATCCAAGGGTCCAGACCCTTCCCTGCTGTTATAAGCCTGAGAGTGGATGGATAATCTTCATTCATCTTTAGCTTTTTCTCTTTCTCAAAGAAGTGGAGAGAAAGGAGTGCAAGGAGGAAGAAGGAGAAGGAATTCGGCTGCCGGAGGAGCTTCAGAGTTTCGAATCGAGATCCGAGTTCAGATTCGTGGAGGCAAGGCCGTGGTGGTGTTTTCTATCTGGATAAGTCATGGCTCCAAAGCGATCGTCCAGGGTAACGATCTCTTTCTTAGACAAGCGAAGTCCTACTTTATGCATAAGCATGGAATCCTCCACCAAGCGGTGTACAACATAAGCGATTCTAAGTTGAGTCTGCATCTAGAGCCGAAAGTGTGTAGTACGGCATATGCATACTGTGTGAAGCCCACCCGGACGGGTAGTCTGGATTGGTGATGTTTATATTGTAAACCGGAGAAGACTCCGTGTATTGTATGGATGCTTGTGATTTGTGAATACCTAGCAAGCTCGGGATGAGCCCTTGGATTGTGTGTGTTGAATTGGAAAGCGACTCTGCTAGAGCTATGTGCGAAGTAGGAAAGGGAAGGCCGACCCACGTCAAGATTTGCGCTATTGACGAATTGAGTAATGGGAAAGGGCTGAACTGGACCTGTGTTGTGAGATCGATTGGTGGCAATGCATGGGAGGATGCGGCCCTGACCCGACTTGCTGCACCACAATGATGGGTCGATCTAGATGCGATCTAAATGCTCAAGTTTGCCGTGAGGTTAGCACCTCTGAGTGGGATGGGCGGAATGTTCCCAACATGCGTGTTGGTAGACTAAGACCGACCAACCAACAAGTTAAAAACCTCTGCTCCATGGTGGTGCCAAGGAGTCCGGCCCACCGTAATATGCCCTGAGTGTACGATACGTCTGGTGGGGGCAGGCGCTTGTGATACTATTGTGATACCTGTTGTGATAGATATAGGTTATGATTGCAATGCATACATGGAAGGAACCACTGCCCCGAGTAAGGGGTAGGGTCGTTATAATTGGTCAGCTAATGTTGACCGTTGCTTTATTTACCGCTCTTGGGGTGAATGTCTAACTGCAGGTGCTAACGGGTTGAATTGGATTGAGCGGATTGGAGCCCTTGTTGCTTAAAGGCCCTCGAAGGCCGTGCGAAGTCTTGGATGTCATGTGTGGCCGGCCTGCGTGCCGTTGTATGACTCTATATATTTGTAAAGAGAAAAATGTAAGGCCTTAAGGCCATAAGCGTTGTGTATTTGTATACATTCTTGATGACATATATAAATGTGGGGTTTATATATTTAGTGGACATTCATTCTGTTAAGTTCTTACAACTTAAAATGCTTCACTAGAATGCTCTTAGTTAGGATGTGTGTAGAACATGATTTTGATATTCATACGTAATTCTGCCGTTTGTGCGTGAAATTTGGCGTGGGGCCCCGACTGGACCCACCGTTATATTCCATATGACGAATGGAGGCGTTACAGTATGCTCTTCCCAAGCTCGGCAAGTGGAGGCCGGATCGGCGAGTTGGGGACGCGAGATGTGCCAGCTCGCCCAGTAGGGGGGAAGCCCCTTTAACGAGTTGATTTCTTCTGCCCCGATTCCAGAGGGGTTCAGGGAACCCGAAATGTCCTACTACGCCGGGAAGGGGTACCCTATCCAATATGTACAATGGTTCGAGGACGTGGTCTCGATCCGGCAAATGTCGGATGGCTTCAAGTGCCATCTCTTCGCTATCACCCTCAAGGAGAAGGCGAGGGAGTGGTTTCACCAATTGCTGGACAGCTCCATCTACTGCTTCGAGGACCTACGCCGAGGGTTCATGTTGAGGTTCACCACCTCGAAGAGGAGAAAGAAGGAGTCGGAGTCCTATTCCACATCAAGCAGGGAGTGAATGAGACCCTGGGGAGCTATATTGACCGGTTCCAGGAGGAGGTCACCCAGGTCCAGGAGATGCCAGGCCATAGTGTGATGATGGCTTTCACCCTGGAGCTGCAACAGGGATTCTTCAGAATGGAGCTGAAGAGAGTGTCACCTCTCTCCTATGAGGAGCTGATGGAGATGGCGGCGAGGGAAGTCAACGGGGAAGCGTCAAATCCGGAGTTTGCCCAGAAGCTGGACAGATGGGCCACAGAGGAAGAGAAGGAGCCGAGAGGCAGAAGGGGGCGGGAGAAGAGGAGAGCCGAGCCCCGACAAAGGGAGCAGAGGCAGCTCCTGGGGCAGCAGCAGCCCAGGTGGGGGCGTCAGGAGCCGAACTGTCAGTTGGGCTGGAGGCCCGACTGGCAAGACCAGGGGCTACGAAGAAGACATCAGGGAAGGGACGACCATTAGGGGGGGGGGGGGGGCAGGATCAGTTCCACCCCCAGGTTGGAGGCAGGTGCAGAGGCCTCCACTCCCCAATCAAGATTAGGCTATGGCCATAACCATGGGTAGGAGGAGGAGAGCAGCGCGGAGGAGGAGAAGAGAAGTAAGGGTGGAGTTGCCCTACTGTGATTTCCATCAAGAGGAAGGGAACGCTACGACCACGTGCCCGGAGTTCCTCGAGATGAGGGGAAACAGGGAGCAGCAGCAGCAGGGGCGACAGGAGGTGAGGATTGAGGAGGTCCTGACTCGGGCGGAGGAGGATCGGTGCGAAGAACGGGCAGATGTCGGGCCCCGCGGAGGGATCAGAGTGATCCGGGGGGGGGGGGGTGGTAGAGGCCTCTCGGAGGGCGAGCCTCTATACTATGTATCGCCGGAGTGTTGGATCCACATCCCAAACCCCAACCCCAGAAGAGAGGATTACCTTCTCGAGGAGCGATATGACGGATCATGAGGATCCCTTTTGCGATGCGCTGGTCATCCAGACAGCCATCAAAAATTTCACCGTCTCCCGGATCCTCATCGACAACGGAAGCTCCGTCAACGTCATCTTTAAGAAGGCGTTCGATGCGATGAAGGTGGAGGCAAAGAGAGTGTTGGCCTCGGATGGGTCCTTGTTTGGGTTTTCAGGGGAGAGGAAGGAGGTAGAAGGAGGGGTGGGGCTCCGTGTCACCCTGGGGGCAGTCCTGGAACTGCAGGTTTGTCATCGTGAATGCCCCAAGCAGCTACAACACCATCTTTGGAAGGCCCCTCATCTGCGCCTTCCACTGCGTCCCCTCATCATTCCATCAATGCTTTAAGTTCAATGCCGAGGGGATCCAGGTCCGGGTCCGGTGTGACCCCAAAGTAGTAAGGGAGTGCTATATCACCGCCGTAAACTCCATCTCTTGGCAGGAGGGGGCCGAGGAGATGGACCAGAGGATGGAGGGGCGGAGCAAGAGGCTAGCAGGGAGGAGATGGAGGTGGAGAACTGTACCGAGGTAGAGGTGGCAGGAGGAGACCGAGAGGAGTTGGCCGAGGCAATGGACATGGAGGAAGAGGTGGAGGCGGAGGTTCTCGTCCTAGAGGAGAGGGACATCGGAGAATGGGAGCAGTCCAGGCTGGAGGCTGCAGAAGAGGTGGTGGAGGTGGAAGTTCTAACCCTTGGAGGCAGGGTGAAGAAGGTTCGCGTCAGCGGGGGGCTCACCCCGGAGGCTCAAAGTAGGCTACTGGCATGCATCTAGAAGAACGTGGACATCTTCGCATGCAGCGCCGCGAGATGCCGAGGGTTGATGCAGATGTGGCTTGCTACCGCCTCAACCTGGGCCCGGGAGCACACCCCGTCCAGCAGAAGAAGAGGTCCACCATGGACAAGATGGCCGAGCCCATTAGGGAGGAGGTGACAAAACTTCTCAAGGCCGACTTCGTAACTGAGATCCAATACCCCGGCAGGGTCTCCAATATAGTCATGGTTAAAAAAGGAGACGGTCGGTGGCATATGTGTATCGACTTTTCTTTGCTTAATAAATCGTGCCCTAAGGATTGTTATCCCTTGCCTCAGATCGACGCGCTGGTTGACTCAGCCGTCGGGTTTTTTGTAATGAGCTTTTTAGATGCATTTTCAGGTTACCACCAAATTAGGATGCACCCCGCCGGATGTCAAGGACGTCTCATTCATCACGGGGATGGATTCTACTGCTATAAAAGGATGCCCTTTGGGCTGAAGAATGCAGGGGAAACCTACCAAAAGATGATGGATAGGGTATTCAGGGAACAGAAGGGGAGAAACCTAGAAGTGTACGTGGATGACCTCACGATCAAGAGTCAGGACGTGGACTCTCACCTCTAGGACCTAGAAGAGATCTTCGCCACCCTGCACAAGTACAAGATGCAATTGAACCCCCCGTAGGTGTCGAACCAAATCCTGATAAGGTCAAGGCTATCATGGAGCTGGGGTCACCGCGAAATACTAAGGAGGTGCAACGATTGACATGGAAGTTGGCAGGGTTAAGCAGGTTCCTCTCTAGGGCCGGGGAGAAGTGCTCCCCCTTCTTCAAAATACTGAGGGGGGGGGGGGGGGGCAAAAATTAGAGTGGACCAAGGAGTGCGAGGAGGCATCCCAAGCTCTTAAAATGCAGTTGACACGGGCTCCATTGCTCCAAGGGCCAAAGGAGGGGGAGGACCTATTTTTGTATCTCGGGGTCGGAGCGGAGGCCTTGAGTTCTTTCTTGGTACGTGAAGATGGGAAGAGGCAGCTCCCCATATACTATGTAAGTCGGGTTCTGAGGAAGGCCAAACTTCGTTATCCAATCTTGGAGAAGCTGGCCTTCGCCCTGATCATCTCGGCCCAAAGGCTGCAGCCCTATTTCCAGGCACACTCCATCCGAGTGATGATTGACCATCCCCTCCGCAACATCTTTGAGGGGGTGGAGCATTCAGGTAGGTTGGCTAAGTGGTCGGTGGAATTGAGCGAGTTTGAAATCTCCTTCGTCCCCCGCCTCTCGATCAAGGCTCAAGTGATGATTGACTTTTTGGCCGATTATGTGATCGAGGCTGCAGAGGAAGAGCTCACTCGTCCGACTCCATGGAAGGTGAAGGTAGATGGCACTTCGGGGAGGCATTCCCTGGGAGTAGGGGTGATCTTGGAGAGCCCCCAGAGAACTAGAATTTAGCAAACGATGGTGGTGCACTTCCCCATCACTAACAACCAGGCCGAGTACGAGGCCGTGATAGCAGGGCTGCGACTGGCCATGGAGGTAGGAAAACCAGGCCGAGTACGAGGCCGTGATAGCAGGGCTGCGCCTCACCGACTCCATGGTGGTAGCTTCCCAGATCAACGGGGAGTTTGAGGCAAGGGATCCTACCCTACGATTATACTTAGCCAAAGTAAAGGGGGTCGTCGGCACATTCCAAGCTTTTCCATCTGATAAGTGCCCAGGGAGGAGAATGAGCAGGTTAATCAGCTAGCAAAGCATGGTCCCCGGGTGGGGGGTACCATCACTGATCTATTCCACCCTTCCATCGAAGAAGGAGAGCTGATGGAGATAGAACAACACCCCTCGTGGATGGATCTGATCATGACTTTTCTCTCCTCAGGAGAGTATCCGGAGGGGATGGATAAGAAGAGGCTCATACACAAATCGGCATACTATCTCCTTCGGGATGGGCAGCTGTATAGGAAGGCTCTCTCGGGAATGCTGGACCGTCACGTGGCCGAAGGGGAAGTACAAAGAATCTTGGAATAAGTCCACTCCGGGGAGTGTGGGAGTCACTCTGGGAGTCGGACCCTGGAAGGAAGGATCATGAGGCAAGGGTATTTCTGGCCCATCATGGGCCGCGATGCTGCAGAGTTCGCAAGGAGATGTCACAAGTGCCAACTGTTTGACCCCTCTAGCTACAGCCGACCCAGTGCCTCAAGAGCATCACAACCCCCTAGCCCTTTGCAATTTGGAGGATGGATTTGGTTGGACCGTTCCCACAGGCCAGTGGGCAAATAAGGTTCCTGTTGGTGATGATTGATTATTTCTCTAAGTGGTTGGAGGTGAAAGCACTGTCCAAGGTGACTTCCCAAGTCATTAGGAACTTTGTTTGGGGGGAGATCATCTGCCTCCATGGTCTGCCCCAGGCCATTGTCACGGACAACGGGCCCCAGTTCGCCAACACAGAATTCACCAGCTTCTACAGGCAGCTCGGGATCGACTTCAGGTTCGCCTCGGTTTACCATCCCAGGAGCAACGGGCAGGTGGAAGTCGCGAATAAAATTATTGTAAACCTTCTAAACAAGAAAGTAGAGAATCTCAAAGGGAGCTGGGTGGTGCAGCTTCTCGCGGTTCTCTAGGCCCTGAGGACCACCCCCCAACACAGCCACAGATGAGACTCCTTTCAAGCTCTCCCATGGATGTGAGGCGGTAGTCCCCATAGAATTCGAAGTTCAAATGCCCCGGGTGGTCGCGGCTGGGGAAGATAGGAAAGAATAGCAGGCCGAGAATGAGGAAGAGCTGCGGCTCTCCCTGGACATGGTGGAGGAGCTGCGTGACCTCTCCGCCATCCGACAAGAAGAGGTGAAGAGGAGAATGGCTAAGTACTTTGACAAGCACGTCAGAGTCAAACAATTTACGGAGGGGTACTTGGTCCTGAAAAAGGTAGATGCAGCGGGAAGGTCGGTAACCGTGGGGAAGCTCAACCCCAGCTGGGAGGGTCCGTTCATTATAAAAGAAGCATTGAGGTCAGGAGGGTATCAACTCCGAAATGTGGAGGGCGAGACCCTATATCTCACCTGGAGCGGTGACGACTTGAAGCGTTTTTATCCTTGAAACATGTAAGTGGTGTTTTGTTCTTAATAAAATCTCTTGATATGCCGATTCCGCTATAGTAACTTGTACGATAGGATGAATTCATTGATAGACCCCGAGCAGATCCCGCTGCTAGGCTCTCACCTAGCTGGCAGGACTGGATGTCACTCGATGGTGTCTACCCGGACCCCGAGCATGTTCCGCTGTCAGGCTCTCACCTAGCTAGCAGGGCTGGATGTCACTCAATGGTGTCTACCCGTGTAACATCCTGATTTTTATTGGGCCACCAGAGCCCTAGTGGGCCGAATAAAAGTGGCCCGAACCCTACCAATGACCCAGTGGGAGATAACCCTAAGCGGGAAATAAATCTAGAGAACTCCGAATTGAGTTCTGTCAGTCCATGTGACCTCGTATAGTCAATACAAGTGCATCAGAACTCGTTCAGTTGGACCTCGAGGCCATATAGTGAATGTGACCATTCCTCGTAAAACGCAACGAGAGCAAATTTTGGATATCGAGCTAGAGAACTCCGAATTGAGTTCTGTTGATTCCTTATGACCTCATATAACCTAAACAGGTGCACCAGAACCCGTCACGTCACAATCTGAGGTCTAACGACCATTTTAGCACGCTGTGACGTGCAAATTTTGGACTTTCGCCAAACGGACTCCGATTCAACCCCAGTCAGTGGAGTTGGACTCGTGTGGTCAATATAAAGTCAATAAAAGTCGTCCTATTCAATTTCGACAACAATTGGTCAACCCGTGGTCAAATCAAGTGTAGTCGCGCACCGTAAAGCGTACGCACACTAATTATGACACGACACCCGAACTTTGACCCGATCCCGATGACTTGGACTCATTTTGACTTTGAACAGCAAGGGGGACCCACCCTAGGGTTGACTTGGTCAAACCCCCCTAAAAATCCACTTTTTGGATTTTTCTCCACGATGAGGGCCCACCTCCTCTCCAAGGGAGGATGGCCCATGCCCCCTCACTCTTCTTGGGCCCCCAACCAGCAAGCCTCCCTAAGTTAAATGGAGGCCCACCCTATCCCCTTTCCTCTCTATTCCCTTCTCTCTTTCCCACCTAAAAGCCCAAGCCCAAAGGGAGGGCTTGACTTTTTTCCCATGTGGGGAAAATCTCTGCACTCTAGCTGTCCATGGACAGCTGTCCTTGGACAGCTGGAGGGTGGGATTAATCCCTCCATAAGGAGGGATTAGTCCTACACCATCCAAAGGAGGGGAGATTCCCCCTCCCAAACCCTATAAAGCCCACCCCATTGCTCTACTTCCCCCAAGCCTCAGAGCAACCTTCCTCCCCTGCCCACCCCCCTGACGGAGCTCTGGTGGCAGGAAAAGCCAAGCCGAGACATCCCTCCCCCTTCACCACCACCACCAAGCCATGGCCGACCAGGACGGCCCCTCCTGAGCCCACCAAACCCAGGTGGAACCTTCTCTCTCTCCACCTCCCCATTTTGGACGTGATGTATGGCGCTCCTGGCGGCTGGAGCGCCGCTGGCGCCACCCGAGCCTAGTTACAGGGCGGGTGATGCCCAAGGAGGATGGATCCTCCCCCAGTGCCGATGGTGGCGCTGGGGGAGTGTTATACCACTGGGGGCTGCGGCCCCCAGCAGTGGAGAGTGGCGGTGCTGTAGAAAAATGCGGTTCTAGAGGCACCCGCAAAAAACATAGTTTTCTATGTTTTAAACCGGTAGCGGCGGCCGACGGTGCATGGCCGTCGGACCACCGCTGGCGTGAAGCCTGACCCCCAGCGCGTCGGCCAAGGGTGGATTGGTAGGCGGCCATACACCCGAGGAGTTGGGGTGGCGCGATGGCGCCGGGAGCAGGACCACCGCCATCCCAGGTTCTCGGGATGGGAATTTCCGGCGGCGGCCGGCAGCACCAGGCCACCGGACCACCGCCCAGAGAGTCGCCGACCCCTAGCGAGTTGATAGGGGCCGACAACGGGGGCTGGTGAAGGCTGGCCAACGGTGGTGGAGGCCGCCACCCTCCACACCGCCGAGAGTAGCAGTTGCCGTCCGATATCATGATGAGATTGGACGGCCCAGATCTCCTTAATTCCCGCCCCCGCCTCAGCATCAACGCCCCCCACAACGGATGCACTGCCGATTCGTTGTGGGGACAGTAGGACATAAAGCACCCTGCGGCTTAATTTTAGCCGCAGGATCAGTTATCTGCTATTAGCAGAACAAACCAGAGGGTAGGAGCTTTGGAAAAGTTTTGGGAAAAACCTAAGCCTCTAGATGAAAAATGACCAACATGAAAAATATTCCCCATGATGAGGGCTACCTCCACAAAAATTTTGAGAATTTTTGGAATTAATTTAATATTTTTAAAAGCCAAAATAAAATTTGTTTGGCTAAATTAAATACCCAAAATACCTTGGAAAATTATAAAAAATTACTAGGCTCATTTTAGGCCCTTCCAAGGGTTATATCAAAATTTGGGATCATGGGGATAAGTTTTGATATTTTCCCTAAAATATTGAAGCTTAAGGTCGCGTATGGATCCTTTATCCGCTCAAAGAAGGAAATTGGAGTGCGCGACCACTCCTTATTATAAGTACTTTAAACTATCGATGGGAGCGACCGAGGGAAGCGACTAAGCTCCGGGTTTTCCCAGATCTCGTAAAACCGTCGAGCGCCTCGACTCTCGGATGAATAGGGCACACTCGGAAGATGAGTGTACGAGTGAGTTGTCCCTGACGGCTAATAAGAATGTAACTTTTAGCCAACCCTTGATCTAATTAAGCCGTAATAAGTACGCCACAACCAAATTAATTGGATTTTAATGGTTATTGTAACCCAACCAAATCTCCTTAAAATCTGAAATGAAACTGAAGCCTCCTGAATAGGAGTAATTGGACTACTAACCCCTCTCCTTCTCCTTCTCCTTGGCCTACCGTCATATGGTTGCTCAAGATTCTTCTCCGAGGGCTGCGGTCCACCCTCACCGCACCAAAAATGTTGGAACCAGCTGCCCGATCCCACCTAGAGTACGGACTAGAGATTGCAGCCCACACCTACTCTTCTTCAACCACCCTCCCGACAAGAGTTGCTGGCCTAAAGACAGACCGAGGGGTCTCAGCTCGGAGGTCCCACCTCTTACCCGGAAGAAACTGAAGTCCTTCCCCTCCCTAGCCAATTGCTGAGCTAGGTGCATGTGAGGAAGAATATGGAAAGGTTCAACAACCTATTCCAGGCACCATGTCGGTCTATTTGTAGGCCTCTGAGTTTGATCTGCAAATATCCATACTGAACCGACCTGAAATTACTAAAATACCCTGGGTCGGGTCTGCCAATAACCAAACTCCGCTGTCCTGAAGAGCTATATGCAGACCACTAGAGGTAAAAGTGTAAAATTACTTAGGGCAGAAGAGTAAAATCCCCCTTGGGGGTAAAAAGGTAAAAACATCTTTCCTCCTACGCGGCGAGTGGGGAAAGTGACTGGAGGGCGAGACGATCCCACCTATTCGTCTCGCCCTCCTCGCGCCCTACTGGCCATATTGCCTTCTAAGGCCAGCTCACGCCCCCAAAGGACGTCTCGCCTATTGCAGAGAACCCCCGTCTCGCCACCTGCGAGTGGACCACCCGGTCCCACTCGCCAACTAAGTCCCTCTTGCCAGCTTCTCTGTTCACAGCTGCTGGAAAGATCTCCCGCGAGCCCAAGGTTGTGCACAGTGCTCAATTCTTTACTGTAAAAAGGGAAGGAGATCACCTGGTCATCAACCTGAGCCCTTCAATACATAAACAATTACGTCTGGGGTAGAGGAAAAGATGTCACATATCCCCTAATGTGTCCATCTTATTGATTGTACTACACCGTCAAGGTTTCATCTTTGAAATCCTAGCTTGAAGGAGGAGAAGGATGCATGAATCTTCACTTTAAAGCTCTTAGATGATGGGGAGTGCCTAGGAGACGAACCATAGCTGTTGGGTCCATTGTCCACAATGTACCAGATTTGAAGATGTCAATCATGTCAATAATATACATAAATTTATATTTGATGTATGCTTAAGTTCATGCATGCAGGTTAGTACTTGTAACATTGATAGGATATTTATTCCAAGTGATGTGACAGGTGGTCACAAGGTGAAGATGTGGATATACAAAAATCTGTCTAAGTCCACATGCGTTGAGTGAAGTCAGTTCACTCAACGCCAGATGCAAGGGAAGATGCTGGATTGGCTAGAAATCGCCCAAGTCCAAAGGCATTGAGTGAAGTCTATTCACTCAACTCCAGATGAGTAAAAGCGTTGAATATAGCTTGGATAGTCAAAGCCTAACTATTGGCTAGAAATAAATGTGGCTAAGTCCACGAGCGTTAAGTGAAGTCTAATCACTCAACGCCATACATCATAATTCATTAAGTAAAGCTCAATCTGTTAAAGCCAATGAAAATCTGTGTAAATATTTGACTAAGTCAACATGCATAGAGTATAGCTTACTGAATCAACGTCATGTGATAAAAGCGTTGACTGAAACTTAGTTAGTCAGAGCCACTGTGTTTCAAACACAGAATTTTGTCTATGGATAAAAGCGTTGAGTGAAGTCTATTCACTTAATGCCTAATCAACTGAGAAACTGTCTAAGGACAAATGCGTTGAGTGAAGCCTACTCACTCAACGCCCTATCAATATAATTTACAGATGCTGAAAGCTTTGAGTGAAGAAGCAACATTCAACGCTTACCAAGCAGGAAACTTGGCTAAGTCAAAATGCATTGAGTGAAGGTTGCTTACTCAACGCTAAGTAACATAAACTCTGTCTAAGTGTTTTGGCGTTAAGTGAAGCTTACTCACTCAACTCCTAACGACGGGAAACTTTTCTAAGTGTTTTGGTGTTGAGTGAAGGTTGCTCACTCAACGCCTAGTGATAGAATGATTGGCTAAGACCAAAAGCGTTGAGTGAAGCTTGTTCACTCAACGCCTGAGATAGATAGAAATCTATCTAAGTGTTTTGGCATTGAGTGAAGCTTGTTCACTAAACGCATATACTAATGTTGCTTGATTTTGGCTAAGTCCATAGATGGTGACATCAGCAAAGTAAATAAGTCAACAAAATTAAAATTAAGTGTGGGGAAGCTACATAACACTACAAATACTGCCAGAGAGCTACTATACATCTTCTTCTGTTAAAGCAAGGTGTAGCTATCTGCTGCAGGTGGTCCCTACTACTTCTTGAAGGCGTTAATCGGTGGAAGATATAAAGGGATAACTATTGTATGTTGAACTTAACTTTTAAGGTTTTATCTCAACAAGAAAAAGAGCGGTTGGACTTCATCTTCCTCTCCATTGCTGCCCGAAAAAAGCTTGAATTCAATCAGCTGAACTAAAAGTTCAGTCCAGTTAGCTGTAGCATTTTCTTTTGCTACAACAAGTTCAAAACTCTTTTGATAAAGAAAAGAAAGGAGAGCCTTTAGTCTACTGCTGGTTCAGGTTAGCTGGTTGAAGAACTCAAGACCTAGCAGATCTTCAGTCTTCAACAACAAGTTCAGAAACAGGTTTCTGAGAAACTTCCAACAGAAGCAACCATTTTTTGAAGAACATCTTTCTGCTGCTGTGAAAATAGTTAGAACAGAGATAACTCAGCTCTAGTAGTTGACATAGATAAATTACTGCGTGTCAAATTTATTAAAACTATTGTATTTTTATAGGATCATTTTATATTTGAGCTGTAGGGTTTTTGAGCCTGAGGTAGGGTAGTTTTACCTAAGCTGTAGGAGAGTTATACTCTTTGAGTGTAGGATCTAGTTTGGATCTAAGGTAGATGATCATTTGATCACTGAGCTATATGGATTTTGAGCCTGAGGTAGGAGAGTCATTCTCTCTGAGTTGTAGGGCACTGATGCCTGAGTTGTAGGATCTTTTGGATTTGAGGTAGGGCAGTGTTGGGTCCATTTCTCACAATGTTCCCTAGATTGGATTTGAAGAGGCATCCCCATCAACACTAAGAGCATAGTTATATTTGATTTGTGCTCTAGTTCTTGCATGCAGGTAGTCCATGATTGGATAAGTAAAGAAAAATGAGTTGGGTAGTAAACTCAAATTTCGTTAAACTCAGCTTGCTGATCATCGAGCACAACTCAACATTCAGTGGGATAAGCTGTAACACCCCCTATCCATCATATAGTATATAGCAGTAGGTCTGGCCGGGGCCCGACGCCATATACCACAGATAGACTGGGTGGTTACTCAATAGAAACCATCCAACCAATAACAATGCCCTACAAAAAGCATTCTAGAGGAAGCAATTTAAGGTTACAAGATTAAGAACCCAGTAATAAGCATGAATGTCCACTACTCAAAACAAATAGGAATGAAGGTACAAATACACAAGTATTGGCCTTATGACCTTACAATATTTTGCACCAATATAAAATGTTTTCCAAACCTCGGCACGCAGGCCGGACATACATGTGTAAAACAAGTAAACACTCAAATTAGGCCTTCGGGCCGGCTCAGCAACTTGGGATTTAGCCCGCTATTTAGCAATCGGCTCCACAGCACCTGCAAGCAACAATCCACCACACGGTGGCAAACAAAGGCAACAGTTAGATATGCTGACCAAATTATAACGATCCCGCACCCAACCTGGGGCGGCGATGCTCCTTCCTTGCACTTTATTAGCATAAACAGCAGTATAGTGTAACAACACATCAACATAGGCATACGCACACACAACCACATACCCCGTGCTCTTAGGGCACATTCTCGGTGAACACAGTCCAAGTACGCTGACTCACCACCGCCACCAGGACGACAATATCTCGTGAGCAACAAGTCTTTCTGGCCACTGCCTAAGACCCTCCATCTATGCCAACAGCGAGTACCACGTACCTGAGGTCTCTCTAACCGAACCACATAGATCGGGTATGGTTCCGCCTGACCCGTTGCTCACACCGCAATGTCAATTAAGTCGTCTGCGCAGGTGAAGCTTCCCCGAGTCCCGTATCTCCTATACATATCACATAACCCATTATGTTCAGGTTGGCTCCCACGCCACCATGTTGGCAGAATCACGCATCTGCCCAGTTTTCCGGGTGCACCTTGGAGTTAATCCCAAAGGCTCCCTATTGCAATCTACCGCGTAGAAAACCCAAAAAACAAACATTCGCGCGGAGCCTTCTCTGGCCATTAATGCAATGCAACATCACCAATCCAGACCAACTTGTCCGGGTAGGCTTCACACATCATGCCTATATCCGTTCTCGATTACAGACTCTACATGTACACAACAGGAACTATTCATGTCTACCCAAAAGAACGCCTCAACTCACCGTAAACTCGCGAGGGCAGGCTTCCTATGCAAGGGAAAAGAAGAGCTTCACATGCTCAAGTAGAGAATCGTTACCCTAGAATTCTTCCTTGGCGCCATCAAAATGTACGTGGATAAAAAGCACCGCAATCTCCTTGCCTACGTAGATCCAAAGTCGGCTCGCGATTTGGAGCTTTGAAGCTTTGCCGGTGACCGGATCTAGGCTTCTTCTTCCTCCTTTGCTCTCCCCTCTCTCTAGACTTAGAAAGAGAACCACTCAAGTGAAATAAGGGTTTCAAAGGCCCAATCCTAGGTATATCCCAGTAGGAAAAACCCCCAGCCGTCGGATCCCAAAATATGGAAACGAACGACCACGATCCGGAGCTGAAATGTAAAACCTGGGCCGAAAACGATCCGCGACACAGCCGTGTCCCCCATTCACCGTCAAAATCGACACGTCTCGAAAAACACACGGGCACCCGACACGCCCGTGTTCGACCTGACATGCTCGTGTTATCCAGTACACGCCTGTGTTCCCGGGCGTGTTCCTCCATCAATACAGGACCAACACCAACCTGAGACTCACACGGGTCTTGGACACGCCCATGTCCTATTTGACACGCCCGTGTCATACCTAAACACGCCTGGGATCCAGGCCATGTTCGCAGTCTCGACACTTCGTCGAGCATAGTTCGTCGACCACCTGACAGGGCCTTGGACACGCCCGTGTCCGAGGCCGTGTTCCGCTCGACACGGCCTAAGACATACCCGGGTCTCAGGCCGTGTTCGCTGCTCGATGATCGTCGACTCCAAAATTCGTCGACCTCAAACACGACACGCCTTGGGACACACCCATGTTCCAGGCCGTGTGCCCCCTGCCAGATTCCAAATTTGGCCCAAAACGCATCCCGTCGCTCTTTTGAGTTTCGGGGCGTTACAACTCTCTCCCTCTTAAAAGAATTTTATCCATGAAATTACATAAAGGAAAGATAAGCATAAAACATAAACGGTTCCTGAGCAAAACAACTCCGGGTACTCCTCAAGCATAGTCTGCTCTCGCTCCCAAGAGAGCTCCTCCCGACCGCAATTGTCCCAACGGACCTTGACCTTCTTGATCTCTTTATTGTGTAGCCGCTTGACTTCTGAGTTCTCAGTACATACGGGCTTGACCTTCAAGGTCAACCCACTATCGACCGACACTTGATTGACCGCAATCACTTGCGTAGGCTCTTGCACCGCCTTCCGTAGCACCGATATATATAATACATCATGTAGACCACTGAGCTCCACTGATAGCTTCAACCGGTATGCTGCTTCACCAATCTGCTCCAGAACCTCAAATGGTCCAAGGTATCTCGGGCTTAGCTTCTTCAAGCGCCGCACCCGCGAGACACCCTTGAATGGCTTGATCTTCAAGTACACCCAATTGCCAACAGCGAACTCCATGTTCCTGTGCTTGGCATTATAGTACTTAGCCTGCCGGTCCTGAGCGATAAGCAACCTCTCTCGAATAATTCGAACCAAAGACGTAGCATCATCCACCTCTTGGCGCTTGTATAACTTTGACTCACCTGTTTCCAACCAAGACAACGACGTGCAACATCTTCTACCATAAAGGGCCTCGAAGGGCGCCATTTGTATACTCGCCTGGTAGATATTGTTGTACGCGAACTCCACCAAGTATAGATGATCTTCCCACTGCTTTCCAAAGTCCAGGACACACATGCGAAGCATGTCTTCCATTGTCCTATTGACCCTCTCAGTCTGCCCATCCGTCTGCGGATGGAAGGCTGTGCTAAAAATCAGCTTCGTTCCCAACATCTGCTGCACCAACCTCCAATCGTTGGACGTGAACCGCCCATCCCAGTCACTCACGATGCTGCGGGGCACACCGTGAAGCCGTACTATGTTATCCACATACAACTTTGCCAATTTCTCAACCGGATCATCCTTCCTATGCGGAATGAAGTGCGACACCTTCGTTAGATGATCTACGACCACCTAAATGGCATCGTTCCTCTTTTGCGACCTTGGCAACCCATGCACAAAGTCCATAGTAATGTCGTCGAACTTCCACTCCAGAATAGGCAAGGACTTCAAGAATCCTCCCAGCTTTTGGCACTCCGCTTTCACCAAGGCGCAAGTTTGGAACTTCGCCACGTACAATGCCACATCCTTATTCAATCCTGGCCACCAGAACAATTTCTTAACATCGCGGTACATCTTTGTGTTCCCCGGGTGAATCGAGTACTTGGTATGATGCACCTCGTACAACAATTCCACCGCAAATTGCCCATGTTTGGGACGCACAGACGACCGTCCTTCCAAAACAAACCATCCACAACCTCATGTTGGGAATTTGATCCATCCAGAGCCTCTAACATGTGCTGCTTCATGCTGCTATCCACATCCAAAGCCTGCTGAATCCGATCAGCCAGGTCATACTGAACTTCCGTCCAGTTCAATAGTGCTTCAGCACTTGACTGCTTGTCCATGCAAGAAATCTCCAACGCCTCCAACTCCCGAACCAATCGCTCTCATGAACCGACAGCCAATTGGCTTGAGCTGGGGCCCGTCGACTCAACGCGTCCGCAACCGCATTGCCTTTACCAGGCACGTAGTGGATCTTGAATGTATAGTCCCCCAGGAACTCCATCCATCTACGCTGCCGCATGTTCAGATCTTTCTGATCCAGCAAATATTTCAGGCTCTTGTGATCGGTGTAGATATCAATCTTCACACCGTACAAATAATGTCTCCACAGCTTCAAGGCAAAAATCACGGCCGCTAACTCCAAGTCGTAGACCGGATAATTCCTCTCGTGTACTTTCAGCTGTATCGATCCATAAGCTATAACGCTTCCATGCTGCAGTAGCACGCAACCCAAACCACTGCCCGAAGCATCGCTATAAATCTCAAAACCTTCGGTCCCACTCAGCGAACTCAGCACAGACGCCGTGGTCAACTGACACTTCAACTCCTCAAAAGCTCTCGCGCACTCCGGCGTCCAAACGAACTTCTGCTCTTTCCTCGTCAAAGTAGTGAGAGGTAACGCTATCCGCGAGAAGTTCTCCATGAAGCACCTATAATAGCCAGCAAGCCCCAGAAAGCTCCAGACTTCCGCTACCGTAGAAATCACAGGCCACTCTCGTATCGCAACAATCTTTGCCGGATCCACATCAATACCCTCTCCATTCACTATATGACCAAGGAATGCCACTAAGGACAACCAAAACTCACATTTAGAGAACTTGGCATACAATTGATTCCTCCTATGTGTCTCCAAAACCAAATGTAGATGCCTGAAATGATCCTCCTCACTAGGCGAGTACACAAAAATATCGTCGATGAAGACGATCACAAAATGGTCCAAGTACTCCCGGAAAGTCCTGTTCATCAAATCCATGAACACCGACAGCGCATTGGTTAGCCCAAACGGCATGACCGTAAACTCGTAATACCCGTATCTCGTACTGAACGCTGTCTTAGGGATATCACTCTCCCTTATTCTCAGCAGATAGTAACCAGACTTGACATCCAATTTAGAGTACACCGTCGACACGACTAACTGATCAAAGAGATCATCAATCCTTGGGATCAAGTACTTGTTCTTTTCTATTAACTTATTCAGTTCTCGGTAATCGATACATAGCCTCAATCTTCCAGCCTTCTTCTTAACAAAGAGGACCGGTGTGCTCTAAGGCGAAGATCTTGGACGCACATATCCTTGCTCCAATAACTCCTGAAGTTGCACCTTCAGCTCTGCCATTTCCTTAGGCGCTAGCCGATACAGATATCGTGACACAGGCTTCACACCTGGCACTGGCTCAATCGTGAAATCAATTTCCCGTTGAGTCGGGGCTCCAGGAAGATCGACAGGGAACACATCAGGGTACTCCGATACCACTGAAATACTATCCATCGTAGGCTTAGGCTTTACAACCTCCACTAGCATAAAGAACAGCTCTGCACCAGCACGAACCGCCTTCACCACCTGAAGAGAAAACATCAATGTCTTGCTCGAACCTTTTAAGCCCGAAAAAGTCGTCTCACGACCTGCTCCCAACTTGACTTCCTTGCGACAGCAATCAATATAGTCTTGCTGCTCCAAGAGCCAATCCATGCCAAATATAACGTCAAACTCCACCAGCGGTAGTAACGATGCTTGCAGATAGAACTCTTGATTCCCAATGCGAATATTAACGCCACAGATTTTATCCACGCGCATCGAACACCCATTCGGTAACAACACATCCAACTTGTCCTTCGTCATCGAAGAAGGTACTCCGATGCGCGATATGAATCCTTCGGACAAGAAAGAGTGTGATGCTCCAGTATCAAAGAGTGCTCTTGCCGGATTCTCACAAATCAAAACAAATCCTAAACAAGCAGTGGTAAGGTAACACACACATAACGAGTATAAAACAATTTGACTTGCTATAAATTTAAACCATACCTGTCACCACATCCGCTTGTTTAATGGCCTCCTGCTGGCCGAGATTATAAACCCTCGGTTGAGCCGGACCATAATGGGACGCGGTTGACTCCACCGCCTTGCCCTTTTCCTCATACGTTGCTCCCGGCCTCTTCTCGGACTTGGGACGTCCGCTCCAGCAATCCCGGGAAAAGTGCCCCGGCTTACCACAAGTAAAACATGCACCCGGGGTCTGACCTGTAGTCGCCCCAGAAGTACCAGAAGAGGGGGCTGGACCCGAAGTTCTAGCCTTCTTGTTGAACTTACGGTACCCAGACCTTGAGTTAACCGACACCTTGAACTCAATCCTTTTATCACCCGAGCTCTTCTTCGCTTGTACATTCTTCAAATCCTTCTCCAAAGACCGAGCCGTGTTGACCAGGGTCAAGAAACCCTGCGTCATCGGCCCCGGGAGTAGTAGCCTCAAGTCATCTCTTAGAACTTCGTAGAAACGGTTGGTCTTACGCTCCTCATCCGCGAACGTAGAGCTAGCTTACCGACCCAACTGAGTAAACTCATGGAGATACTCAGTCACGCTACTCTCTCCATGTACCAACCTCTGGAACTCATTCTCCAATGCTATCCTTTGCGCCGAAGGGAGGTACCTAGCTAAGAACAGTCTCGAGAGCTCTTCCATCGAAACATCTATAAGTTGCCTACCTCTCAAGAGATGCAGCTCCAAACCCTCCCACCACAGCCTAGCATCTCCATCCAACAGGAACGTAGCTATAGTGGTTGAAAGTGAAGGTTAGATCTGAAATACTCTAAAGGTGGGTGGGTGGGGGGTGAATAGAGTATTGTGGTCTCTTACAAAATCTTTACAACTTTTGCTGTAATCTTAGGTGAACAGGTTAGCAAACAAAGTAATAAGCACAACAACCTAACAAATCACAGAACACAGCCAAAAACAAAAGAAAAAGGGCAACCAGACGACACAAGAAATTATAGTGGTTCCCCAACATGGGTACATCCACTCTTCTACCACCCTGGTAGGAATCCACTCAGATTTTTGATCAGGTGCCTGACACCAATGAGCTTCTATTCAGGTGCTCAAAAACCAAAACCTCAAGTCTTTTGGTAGGAGACTTGTAACCAGAAATAATTTTGAAGGGACTTAAAACCCTGTATAGAGGATGAAAAAGGTGATAGTGTCTTCTCTTTCTCAATAACAACTGAGAAGACTAGTGGATTGATTTCAGCAGATTGCTCCCCCTGAGATCTTGAATGGATCAGAAAATCTGGAGCTCTGCTTCAGGGTGACAGGTCTTCAAAAACTTGATTGCCTTGACCAGAGATTGCTTCAGGAACTTCTTCGACAGATAGAGTTATTGTTGTCCTTCTGAAGTTGTCCTGTAGGGTGGAAAGAATAAGACTCTTGATAGAGATTGTATGTTCTTCTTCTTCTTGATGATGATGTTCTCTGGCCTAGGCTGATTGCAGTGTGTGAAACTTTTGATTTCTGTAAGACTTCTTGAATGTAATATGTGTCAGCAGGACTGCTTAATCTTTTCTTTTTTTTTGAAAAACTGACTATAAAAAACACATTCGAAATTTGAATCCTTGAGCAGTAAATGCAGTCGGCCTGAGAAGGAAGCGATAATGAATGAATTCCCTAACTGTCCCGTGGAAAAATGGCATGTAATAATCCATGATAAATGCTTGTTCTAACAGTAACATTCCGAGAAGATTGAGCATTAATTACTCAGGAATCATCGCCAATAAAAGGGACGAAAAACTGGAGAAGACCAAGTCTGGAATCGTTTAACGAATAACAGAAATCGTCTAGCTGAGTTCACAGTTTGTCAAGTTGAGTTGATGAGTTCATCGACCAGACAATAGCAATTAGTCTTCAAGGGAAACTTGTCAATTCTGCTACAATCTTCGTCGAACTGACAATTATCATTCGTTGAATAGAGATCCAAATTCATCGACCGAAGAATGATTGTGGACTTAGACAGAATCTGAGAAGTCTCTGGCTGAGAAGAGTTCAAATAGTAGATCAGAAATCGTTGACCAAGGAATATGGTTCGTTGCGCTGAGATCGACGAACGTCGAAGACATTTCCTTGAGCTGAAGATGTCTCTAAGTCTTGAGTTTCTCTGGCAGTATGGAGGATGGCTGGTCCACATGATGATATTCTAAGGACAAACCCTAGACTCTAGGACATAACCAATGACCCTGACTATACAAGGTGGGTCAAAGACATCCTAACTCAGTGAACCTAGCCCAAATCCAAACTAGAGATCCAACAATGGTCATCTGCCACTCCTCCGTCTCCATCGCTGTCAAGACTCTCTTCACACGGGAGAACCAGTATTCAGCTTGTGATGGGGTTCCCAACCCCGAGAACACAGGAGGATTGAAGCTCATAACATGTTTGAGCTGTCTCTCAGTTGCTCTTCTCGGCACCAAAGGCTCCACTACTACCTGCTCCACTCTTCTCGGCTCAACCTTTGGAAGAGGTACTTGCTCCATCGCAGGAGCGGGCTGCTGCATTTGCCTTGCAGGCTACGCATTGATCATGGAAAACACTGCTTTGGCGACAAATCGTATGGTCTCAGCCGATGGAGGTGTTGCAGGAGCATCATTTGGTGCACTACTAGCCTCAGAAACTCGGCGTTCTGACGGCCCAGCACCGCTTCTGGTCACCTATAGTGTTACAAAATACCATTAAGCGACCATACAAAATTGCAAAAAATAATTATAGGAACGTGAAGGTTCCTCAAACATGTGTATTTTCATTCCTAAGTGGACCTCTTAACTGTCTCAGCTATAAAGATACCGCTAGTTAAAAGCAAGAACCGCCGAGACAGCTATAAAGATACCGCTGAGACAAAAACTTGTCTCAGCTAATGAGAAGAAATCGCTGAGACAAAGACATATCTCAGCTAATAATGAAAAACCGCTGAGACCGCTAAGACAAAATCGCTGAGATAAAGCCCAGGAAATTTCTAAGTCCAGAAGCGCTGAGAGCCAAGGCTGATGACGTTGAGTGTCTTAACATCACTCAACGCTTGATGAAATTCTGGAAAATTTTCTAAGTCCACATCTGATGATGTCAGCAAGTCAACAAGTCAACATAATTCAAATAAGTGACGGGATTGCTATAGTACATGACAATTATTATTGTAGACCTTCTGTACGACAGTTGGTGTTAAAGCAAGATTGCTGCAGAGTATTAATGATGGGGGGCCTAGTGCTAAAGAGCCGTTGGGTCAAGAATCAACAAAAGAGAAGAAGCATACAGGCTGAAGAGATAATGATTCAAAAAATTAAGAAAAGAGAAAAGTCAGTTCTTCTTCTCCACCATTATTGTGGAGCTGAAGAACAGGAAGCTCGGTCTGGAAGATAGAGCAAGTTAGCTGTCGATCAAGATCTCCAACATCAAGATAATGGTGCCATTCTCATCTGCACCAGCAAGTAAGTTCAGAGAATTTTCTCTGAGGGAAAGATAGCAGCTTGGGCCAACCCTTGCTGCAGGTTGTTCACTGTTCCAAAAACTCAAGCACTTGAATATCTTAACCTGGAAGCTATGAAGAGAAGAAAGCTTGAAGAAGCTGAAGAAGACTCAAGTGTCTATTGCTCAGGAGTCAAAGCTAGGGTTGAATCACCTCAGCCCAGAAATGGAGCAAGAGGCAGAACTATTTCAGTCTGCAAGGTTGAGCTGTGATTTCCACATCTCAGATAGTAGCAGTTAACTGCAGTTACTTTACTGACCAGAAGGAAAATTCCTGGTGCTATGAAGAAGTAGTTTGGGCTGAGCTTCAGTCTCAGTTCAGGTGGTGGGAGAACATTATTCTGCAAGTATCTTCCAACACAAGTAATTACTTATTACTGTGGAATAAGTTAGGACTAAGTATATCTTGTTGGGTACATTGGAAAATGTGTACCAGATTTAAAGAAGCCTCACCCTACTCAACGATATGCATCAAGGTGTATTTGATGTGTTTTGAGTTTATATGTGCAGGTTAAGAAATTGTAGGAAATGCAGAAAAATTTCTAAGTCCATGTGTCGAAACCTAGAAAGGTAGTGTCGACACTTATGAATGCTCGTGTCGACACTGGAGAAAAGCTGTGTCGACACTTGGAGTAGATAGTGTCAACACTTGGAAAGGCTGTGTCGACACCAGAATCAACTGTGTCGACACCAGAAGGAATGTGTCGACACACAGTGAAGCTCAGTCGACACACAGTGAAGCATTGTCGACATCAACTGTGTCGACACCCAGAGGCTGTGTCGACACACAGAGAAGTATAGTCGACATCAATTATGTCGACACCAAGAGGCAGTGTCGACACACAGAAGACTTTGTCGACATCAACTGTGTTGACACACAGGACTTGTGTCGACACACAACAAAGCTTCAACAAAGTTAAAGTAAAGAAGTACTTGTGTCGACACAAAGGAGATGTGTCGACACACAGCAAGTTTCAACAAAGTTAAAGAAAAGAAGGCTTGTGTTGACACACAGAAGCAGTGTCGAGAAGCTGTTACAACAACAAAAGGAGTTGTGTCGACACCACCAAGGCTAGTGTTGACACTTAGTCCACTTGTGTCGACACTTGGTCTACTTATGTCGACACATAATGAAGATAGCAGTCTCGACACTTTCAGACAGAGACATCGATTTCAAGAAGTGACTGGATGACTTGACAACTGCCATTTCTAACCGGTCAACTACTATTGTCAGAGCTGTCAGAAGGTTGTTAGAAACCGGATCAGCCGATTACCATGGAGGAAGACTATATAAAGGCTTTCTCCTTCAATAGAAGAGGATGATTAATCATTGAAGAATACAGATTCTGAGCAATATAGATAGAAGTAATTATACAGAAGATTTTTGACAAGAAGATCTAGAAGAAGTTGGAGAGAGAGGGCTCCATCTAAGAAGTGCAGTTGCTGAACCAGGCTGCCAAGAAAGATTCAGATTGAGATCTGAATCTCAAGTCAGAAGCTGATTAAAGATCAACTTCACAGGAGATTCAACCCTACTGAGTTTAGATTCAAGAAGCTTTGAAGAAAGCTAAGAGAGGTTGATCTCAGCCATCAAGTTCTTCCAAGAACTGATCAAGAAGCCATCCATCCATTCTCTCTCTTTCAGGGTGGTGGTAATAAACTTTGTTTAATCAAATTTTTGTAAGATCTATTATAGATCTGAGCTGTAAGCCTATTTTATAAAGGCTGAGTGTAAGAGATTTAGATCTCTGACTGTAGGTCTTGTTGAAGATTGAGGTAGGGCTTTGTGCATGAGTTGTAGGAGAATGTGTTCTATGAGTGTAGGCCTTGTTGAAGGCTGAGGTAGGGCTATTTGCCTGAGTTATAGGTGTGGGGACACTCTGAGTTGTAGGAACCTGTTTGGGGTTTTGAGCTGTAAGATCTGAGGATCTGAGGTGAAGTGCAGAAGTTAGGCCGAATATAGTACACTGCTAGATAGGCGAAGGGGGAAAGTGGATGTACCCAGACCTTGGGGAACCACTATAAATACTGTGTGCACTTTGTGAATGATTGTTTCTGTGATTGCTGTACTGTTAGCAGTAGACTTTGCAATTTCTAGTTAATAACAGAACAAATTTTCTGCCTTTAAAGCAAAAGAAAAATTACACCTATTCACCCCCCTCTAGCAGGTTAGGTACTAATTCTTTCAAGTGGTATCAAAGCCAGGTTGCTCAAAGAAGGACTTAACAGTCAGAGCTAGATCCCTAAAGCAGATTCAGATTCAAGAAATCAAGAAAATGGGTTCAGGAGAGAATCATAAGGAACTAGGTTCAATGAAACTACCCATATGTAGAAAGGAATTATTTGGCATCTGGAAAGAAAGGGTCAGGCTATTTATGGAGGCTTCTGATCCAAGGATCTATATCACAGTAAAAGAAGGTCCTTATATTCCTATGAAGATTTCAGTTATAGATGCAAACCAAAGAATTCCCAAGGATTATTCAGAGATGACCAAGGATGGGATCATCTTGGCAACTATGGATAAGAGGGCCCAAGAACATCATAGTAAGTGCCATAGATGATTCTACCTTTCAAAATTTGATTCACTGCAAGACTTCAAAGGAAATATGGGATACTTTGATAGTCTACATGGAAGGTTCTGAAGAAGTAAGACAAGATAGAAAATCTATGCTAAACCAGGAGTATGAGAGTTTCAGACAAGGAAAGTCTGACAGTATAACTGAGTGCTACAAAAAGTTCTATAGAATAGTTAATGAGCTGATGTCCTATGGAATATTCTTCAGTACCTATGAACTGAATGATAAATTCCTAAGATCCCTGACAAAGGATTGGGACACTAAGATTTGTGCCATTAGAGAAGTGGCCAAACTTGCAGATATTTCTCCTCCAACCTTGTTTGGAAAGTTGCTGTCATATGAGATGCAACTGATGGCTAGGAAAGAGGAAGAGAAGAGTACAAAAGAGGAGCATAGAGACAAGTCTGTGGCCTTTAAGGTTGAAGCCACAAGGAAAAATAGGAGGATGTCTCCATCACCTCCTATGATAGTTGCTGAAACACCTTCAGATAATTCTGATAACCAAAGTTCTGAATGCAGTGACTCAGATGAAGATTTTGCTGCCTTCATAAGGCAGTTTCAGAGATTTCTGAAGAAAAAGCAGTGGAAGTCTAAGCCTTCCACATCTAAACCTAAGGATGATTACTATCAAAAGAGGAAGTCATCCAGGAAAGACAGGAGCAAGTCTAAGCCAAACAAGTCTACAACATCAAAGATTGTTTGCTACTACTGTAATAGGCTTGGACATGTAGTGGCTGAGTGTCCAGATAAAAGAAAAGAGACTGCAAATAAGAAGAAGAGTCAACACCAAAGCAAGAAGGAGAAATCCTTTGTTGCTAAGAAGGAGAAGACCTTGTCAGACCAATCTACTTCAGAGTCAGAATCTGAAGCTGATGCCTACATTGGTCTATATGCAGCAGATGAAGAAGAAGAGTTTCTCCAGGTGCTGAACTCTATATATGAACAAGAATACCATCAGTGCAAGGGACTGATGGCTGTGTCAGAAGAAGACAAATGCCAGGATCAGCCTGGTCCTAGTAAGGTACAATGTCTTTCAGATTGCAGCACTGAGTCAGAGTCAACAACATCTGCATCAAGTGATGTGGATGGGTCTGAGTCTGAAGGTGATATTCATCAACTGATAGATGAATATAGAGATTTATTGCAGGCACTTAAGAAGAGCAAAAACCTGGCCAAATCTCAGGCTAAGGAAATTGCAGATCTTAAGATGCCTGCAACAGATTCAGAGAAAATACTGGATCAAAAACTGAATGAGATTGCCAGATTGAAAAACATAACTGTTATTCAAATGGGCAAAATCACATTCAAGAATGATCATATTTGAAATCTGGAGGTTAGACTTCAGAAAGAGAAAGAGATTGTAGCTAGTGTTTCTAAACCTAAATCTGTATTACCCTTGATTGATGAGTTTGTACCTCAAAAGGGTAAGGCTGGGTTAGGGTTTAAGAAAACTGCATGGTTTGCTAAGTCCAAATCTAATGGCAAACGCCCAGCACAAAACAAGAAGCCTGCTGTAGACAATTCAGCTAGGGTTGTACCTAAACAAAGGTATAACAAGTTTGAGTGCTGGTGTTGTGGCATGGTAGGCCACTTTGCCTTAGATTGTTGGCACAATTTCAGTGTCAAGAAGAGTAGCAATCTGTCTGCTAGAAGAGCTACATGAAGATTTGTCAAATTTCAGACTAACATGAACCAAGGACCCAAAATTTATTTGGGTTCTAAGGTTAAGTAATCTTTATTGCAGGTGAGTCCAAGTGACCATACCCCTATATGGTACTTGGACAGTGGATGTTGCAGGCACATGACTGGAACAAGGGGGTTGCTGAAGGACTACACACCTATCATGGATGACCCTAAAGTAACCTTTGGTGGTTCAGAAAAAAGATTTGGTAACATTTCTAATAATCAGATTACTATCTCTCAAGTGGCATATGTGAAGGGTTTGAAACACAACCTTATAAGCATAAGTCAGTTGAGTGATTTAGGATATGACATTTCTTTTATTAAGAATGGATGTCATATCAAAAGGCCAAGTGATCAAAAGGTCATATTGACAGGATATAGGAAGAGAAATGTTTATTGTCTTAAGCTTGAGTGTGAGAACAATGGTTCTCCTATTTGTCTTGTAGCTGATGAGAGAGCCTCTCATTGTGTTAAATGGCACAAGAGGCTGGCCCATCTAAACTATAAGACTATTGGCCAACTCTTTAGCAAAGAGTTAGTGAGGAATGATCCTCAAGTTAAGTGTATAAAGGATGGGATATGCTTAGCTTGTAAAAATGGCAAGCAGACCAAATCCACCTTTCATAGCCTTGAAGATAAGGATTCAGTGAGATGTCTATACCTCTTGCATATGGATCTATTTGGTCATATGCCTGTTCATACTCTAGGTAGGAAGGTCTACACTTTTGTGGTGGTTGATGACTATTCTAGATATTCCTGGGTGTTCTTTCTAAGACAAAAATCTGAAACCCCAACTGTTTTATATAGTTTTGTTAAACAAATTCAGAATGAACTTGACAGTACAGTGGTAAAAATCAGAAGTGACCATGTCACTGAATTTCAGTCTGAAAGTATGACAAGACTATGTGAAGAATTTGGGATTTTTCAGGAATTTTCCTCACCTAGAACACCACAGCAAAATGATATTGCTGAAAGGAAGAATAGAACATTGATAGAGGCTGGTAGAACTCTATTGAGTGACACTTCTCTCCCAGAATATTTCTGGGCTGAGGCAGTAAACACTACATGTCATGTGATCAATAGTGCTACTATCATCAAGTGCCACAAAAAGACTCCCTATGAGATTGTGAAGTGCAGAAAACCAAACTTATACTATTTTAGGAACTTTGGTTGCAAGTGCTATATACTTAACAATGGCAAGTCTTATCTAACCAAGTTTGCTGCCAAATTCCAAGAGGGGTTCTTTGTTGGGTACAACAATAATAGTAAGGCTTATAGAGTCTACAACTTGATTACTCAAGTTGTAGAAGAGTCTGTACATGTAGTCTTTGATGAAACAAGACTGATTAACTGTGAGTTGCCAAGTAGTGCTTGCAGTTCTACATGTATAACTGAGAGAATGGACAAGCTTACCATTACAGAAGATTCTACTGCAAATCAGGAAGTGGAAAATGGTGGTTGCTGTCCAGGGGGAGTACAAGACTCTCTTGATGATGAAGAAAACCAAGAGGTGCAACATATTGAAGAGACTGGAGGTATTCAACTTGGAGATAGGCTACCTCCAGCTAATAGACACTTAAAGGATCATCCAGCAAATCAGATAATTGGTGATCCAAGACAAGGAGTGCAAACAAGAAGCAGGAATCTGAGCACTGTTCTTTACTCCAGCTTCCTATCACAAGTGGAACCAAAGAAATTTGAAGAAGCAGTTCTAGACCCACATTGGATTGATGCCATGTAAGAGGAGCTGAATCAATTTAGAAGATGCAAGGTCTGGAAGCTAGTTCCTAAACCCAAGGACCACAACATCATTGGAACAAAGTGGATCTTTAGGAACAAATTGGATGAGAATGAGATCATTGTGAAGAATAAAAGCAAGACTTGTTGCAAAAGGGTATAAGCAGGAAGAAGGTATTGACTTTGATCAAACCTTTGCCCCAGTAGCAAGACTGGAAGCAATCAGGATATTCCTTGCTTATGCAATATATCAAGGCTTTAAGGTATTTCAAATGGATGTAAAGTCAGCTTTCCTAAATGGAAATCTAAAGGAAGAAGTCTATGTAGAGCAGCCCTCAGGTTTTGTTGATCCTCTCAAACCTGATTATGTTTATAGACTTAGGAAAGCATTGTATGGGTTAAAACAAGCCCCAAGGGCTTGGTATGAAACCCTGTCTAGTTTCCTCATTGAAAACAAATTCTCAAGGGGAAAAATAGACAAGACTCTATTCCTTAGGGAATCTAAAGGAAAGATAATCCTATTCCAAATATATGTTGATGACATAATATTTGGGTCTACTGAAAGTAATCTTTGCAGAAAGTTTGCAAAACTTATGCAAGGAAAATTTGAAATGAGCAGTATGGGAGAACTTAAGTTTTTCTTGGGTCTCCAAGTAAGACAGACTGAAGATGGCTTGTCCATAACTCAGTCTAAGTTCACCATAGAGTTAATTAAAAAGTATGGTATGGAATCATCCACTACCATGAGAACCCCTATTGGGTCAAGTATGTCTCTAAGCAAAGATGATGCAGGGAAACCTGTAGATGAAACTTTGTATAGAGGGATAGTTGGCTCCCTTCTGTATTTGACTGCTAGTAGACCAGATATCATGTATGCTACATGTGTTTGTACTAGGTACCAAGCATGCCCTAAAAAATCTCATCTGACTGCAGTCAAAAGGATTTTGAGATATTTTAAGGTCACACCTTATCTAGGCCTTTGGTACCCTAGGAATGGAGTTTTCTACTGACAGGTTATTCAGATGCAGATTTTGCAGGTTGCAAGGAAGATAGAAAAAGTACTACAGGCACCTGTCAATTTCTAGGTGGAAGACTAGTGTCTTGGAGCAGTAAGAAGCAGACCAGTGTGGCAATCTCCATAGCTGAGTCAGAATATGTTGATGCAGGAAGCTGCTGTGCACAACTTTTGTGGATTCAGCACCAGCTAGAATACTATGGTATTCAAGTAAGTAGAACACCTTTGCTTTGTGATTCTACAAGTGCAATTTCTATAGCTAATAATCCTGTCTCACATAGTAGGACTAAGTATATAGAAATTAGATACCATTTTCTTAGAGAACATGTAGAGAAAGAAGACATTTCACTAGAATATGTCAAAACAGATAATCAAATTGCTGATATGTTTACTAAGCCTTTAGATGAAACTAAATTCAATAAGTTTAAAATTGAATTAGGCATGTTGAACATAGATTAGTTTCACAAAATTTGGCTAAGTAAAATGGTGTCGACACAAGGAGTTGTCTGTGTCGACACATAGAAGTGGTGTTGACATTGCAGAGAAATGATGTCGACACATCTAGAAAGTTTGTGTCGACACTTCAGAGAAATAGTGTCGACACATCCAGTGTAGGTGTCGACACTTCCAGAAGTGGTGTCGACACTTAGGTTCAACACAGAATTCGTCGAGTGGAGTATCGACTATTCGTCGAGCGCAGATGTATTTGTGTCGACACATCATAATTGGTGTCGACACATAGTAGTCAACACCGTTGTAGAGACTTAAGTAGTTAGTGTCGACACTTTTCAACAGTGTCGACACATTTAGAGGATTACGACGCGTCTTTTCACCTTCGTTTTTAGAAAGGTATAAATAGGTTTTCAACATTATTTGTCGACATGCTCTCAATAGTTTGGAGACCAAAAACTTTGTGTTGACATCTCTCTCATCTAAATTCAAGATTTCTCAAAACCCTAATGACACATAAGCTTGAAGAGAACGTCAATGAAGGATATGAGCTAGTCGCAACGCATTTGACCATGCGGAACCAGAAATTAAGGAGGTGGTAACCCTAATTACGGAGATGGGTTAGAGTATCTAGTTTCTGAGCCAACCAAGATTTGGAAGAAGGAAGTACTCGAATTCTATGGTGCAGCTACGTTGGATTCTACTGGACTCAAGATCAAGTCTACAGTTCATGGTGCGAAAGTTAAACTGACTATGAAGAGTTTAAGGAAAGTTCTACATCTACCTAGAACTCAAGAGGAAGAAGATGTACCTGCTTCTAAGCTAAGGGAAGCTCTTCAGTGGTGTGGACTGGATTCCACCATGAAGATTGGCTCAGTATTTCACAGAAAAGGAATGAATATGCAAGGCAAGTTCTTGTCTGAAGTGGTAGGAAAGGTGATTCTATGCAAGCCAGGTGGGCATGATAGGATATCAGCTCATATGTTTAGCTTAATGACAAGGATCATCTACAGACTAAACACTGACTGGTCAGTAGTGATTTTTGAAAAGATTAAGGAAAGTCTGAAGAAGCCCAATCTGGGTAGGATAATGAGTCTGTACTTAGCTGGAACCATTCCTGAAGTAATGAACCAAGCTGCTGGTTCTAAAATTAACCACATGAGGAGGATGGACATTAGGATTATCTCAATATGGGATATGGTCCTAATTAAGGACATGCCTGATAAGGAAAGGCAAGTGGTTCCTGAGAAATCAACAACACAAGAAGTTCATGCACAAGACCTAGCAGATGAAGCACAAGTGCAGGGGGGAGCAACCATCTGCTAGCCCCATCCACCTGGATCCACTCCAGGGGGAGCCTCACCATGAGGAAGTGCCTACTCACTTGGACAGTGAAATGACAACACAAACAATTCTTCAGGTAATCAGTGAAGTCAATCAATCAATTTTCAATATTGAGAATGAAATGCTAACTGAATCTTTGATTGATATTGATCAGACAACTCAGTTAAACAGTCAAGCTCAAGATGTTGTACTGGAGGATATATTTGCTTTTACTAATGCTCCAGAGATCACTGTGCCTCAAGTTTCTTCTCAATAAGAGTTTACCTTAGAAGAGCTGTTTCCTGATATTGAGGGGAGCATGCTGGTTTTGAGGGGGAGAAAACTGTTTTTGATGGAGAGCAAGCTAACCTTGAGGGGGAGCATGTAAGGTCTCATGGGGAGACTATAAGAAATGAGGAGGAGCAAATTAGAACTGTAATTGAGGAGCAAAGGACTCAGGGGAGCTACCAAGGACTGAGAAGGAATTGCCTCCTAGTCCTAAGGATAGAGTTAATATTGCCAGTACCTCTGATTCTGAGGATGCAGCTGAGGTTCAGGCTAAGAAGAGGAAGCTCATGGTCTTCAAAAGAAGGAGTCAAAGCTACAAGAAGGCACTGCAAATAGTTGCTCCACAGCCTGCCCCAACATTTGATTATAATTCTTTGTTAGTATCCATGCAAGTAAAGCTAGATGAGCAAAGGATAGCCATGGAAAAATACATGGATGAGACTCACAAAGATCTCCAATTCTCCTTGGCTCAAGACATCAAATCCATAAGATTTGAGGTGAATCAAAATAAGAAGGAAATGAATGATTGTTTCCACACAGGGGGTAATGCAGTGGTTTTCCTAGCTACCCATCAAGAAAAGATTAAGACACAAGTTGATGGTATAGCTCTTAAGCAAGGCTATGTCCTAGAAAATCAACTGAGAATGAATGATAATCTCACAGAATCACATAATGTGATTATAACAGAGCTGAAGACTATTGCTACTGCACAGGCTGCAACAAGGGCTACTGACAAGGCAGAATTTGTCAAGCAATTACAAAAAGGAATAGCTGCTGTCACAACTGCTATTCAGGACTCTTAAAAGTCTTTTTCTGGCCAACTCCTGAAATTAAAGGTCTTCTATAAAGATGGTGTCAATTTTATGGATGAACAAGTCAGATTCCAAAAGGATGATCTCAGAGATCATGTAGCTAGAGAAGTCATAAAGGGGGACAGGGTTTTAGTCAAAGCTGGATCTGACCATGCTAAATGGATTTCCAATAGCATCAGAGCCACTCTTGGATATCCACCCCTGTGTGATGATGACAATGTGGCTGAATCTGGAGTGCATCCTGCTGATTTTGGAGGTGAACAAGATGAAGTTGCTCAAGTAATCTATCCTCCAGTAGATTTTGAAATGATACATCAAGAAGTACAGTCTATGTATAGCCCTCCAGAAGGTGCTCAAAATGTGATCATTGAGAAAGTAAACAAGCCTGTGTCAGAGTCATTTTTGAAAGAGCAAGAAACTCTTTTGTCCAAGAAGAGATTCAGAGAACATGCAAAGTTAAGTTCTGATTTTGAACAGTGGAGCCCAACTTCTAGAAATATTATCCTAACTGCTTGGAAAGCTGCAAAGGACAATACCCTAGAGAGGGGCAAATGGTACTCTGAACAAGAATGGAGAAAACATGAAGCCAGACAAGAGGCCATAGTTCAGTACAGAAGAAAGGCAAAACTTGGGAAGCTACCTCCTAATGCACAGGAGCCTAGCAAATATTTCCCAAAGCCTTATCATTATTTTGAAAGACAAAAGATAAGGGCTGAAGAGCTAAAAAAGAATGATCTAAAGGGCAAGATGCCTGCTGATGACTCTGATGTTCCTGTGCAAGCCAAGATTCAATCAGGCAAGGGCGTTATCATAAAGGAGCCAGAGCAGCCTTACATTAGTTTTACTAGATTCTATAACATTGTAATCTTTCCGTGTTAAAATCTATGTAAACTTTTGTTAAAGAAAGTATTGCAAGTTGAAACAAAACTATAATGTATGCTTATTATGTTAACATACTTATTCTGTGATGAAATATCTTTTATGTTTTGTTTTAAGTATTTACCCTGTCATATAATGCTGTTATACATCATAATGTGTATTTGTTATGAATGGTGTATATCATTGACTAAGGGTTATGACTTCTCCAAATAGGGGGAGATTGTTGGGTACATTGAAAAATGTGTACCAGATTTGAAGAAGCCTCACCCCACTCAATGATATGCATCAAGCTGTATTTGATGTGTTTTGAGTTTATATGTGCAGGTTAAGAAATTGCAGAAAATGCAGAAAAATTTCTAAGTCCTTGTGTCGACACCTAGAAAGGCAGTGTCGACACTTATGAAGGATCGTGTCGACACTAGAGAGAAAAGCTGCGTCGACACTTGGAGTAGATAGTGTCGACACTTAGAAAGGCTGTGTCGACACCAGAATCAACTGTGTCAACACCAGAAGGAATGTGTCGACACAAAGTGAAGCTCAGTCGACATACAGTGAAGCATTGTCGACATCAACTGTGTCGACACCCAGAGGCTATGTCGACACACAGAGAAGTATAGTCGACATCAATTATGTCGACACCAAGAGGCAGTGTCGACACACAGAAGACTTTGTCGACATCAATTGTGTCGACACACAGGACTTGTGTCGATACACACAGCAAAGCTTCAACAAAGTTAAAGTAAAGAAGTACTTGTGTCAACACAAAGGAGATGTGTCGACACACAGCAAGTTTCAACAAAGTTAAAGAAAAGAAGGCTTGTGTCGACACACAGAATCAGTGTCGACACATTCTAAAAGAAGCAGTGTCGAGAAGCTGTTACAACATTAAAAGGAGTTGTGTCGACACCACCAAGGCTAGTGTCGACACTTAGTCTACTTGTGTCGATACTTGGTCTACTTATGTCGACACATAATGAAGATCAGTCTCGACACTTTCAGACAGAGACAGTGATTTCAAGAAGTGACTGGATGACTTGACAACTTACATTTCTAACCGGTCAACTACTATTGTCAGAGCTGTCAGAAGGTTGTTAGAAACCGGATCAGCCGGTTACCATGGAGGAAGACTATATAAAGGCTTTCTCCTTCAACAGAAGAGGATGATCAATAATTGAAGAATGAAGATTCTGAGCTATACAGATAGAAGTAATTATACAGAAGATTTTCGACAGAAGATTTAGAAGAAGTTGGAGAGAGAGAGCTCCATCTAAGAACTGCAGTTGCTGAACCGGGCTGCCAAGAAAGATTCAGATTAAGATCTGAATCTCAAGTCAGAAGCTGATTAAAGATCAACTTCACAGGAGATTCAACCCTATTGACTTCAGATTCAAGATACTTTGAAGAAAGCTAAGAGAGGTTGATCTCAGCCATCAAGTTCTTCCAAGAACTGATCAAGAAGCCATCCATCCATTCTCTCTCTTTCAGGGTGGTGGTAATAAACTTTATTTAATCAAATTTTTGTAAGATCTATTATAGATCTGAGCTGTAAGCCTATTTTATAAAGGCTGAGTGTAAGAGATTTAGATCTCTGACTGTAGGTCTTGTTGAAGATTGAGGTAGGGCTTTGTGCATGAGTTGTAGGAGACTGTGTTCTATGAGTGTAGGCCTTGTTGAAGGCTGAGGTAGGGCTGTTTGCCTGAGTTGTAGGAGTGGGGACACTCTGAGTTGTAGGAACCTATTTGGGATTTTGAGCCGTAAGATCTGAGGATCTGAGGTGAAGTGTAGAAGTTAGGCCGAATCTAGTACACTGCTAGATATGCGAAGGGGGAAAGTGGATGTACCCAGACCTTGGGGAACCACTATAAATACTGTGTGCACTTTGTGAATGATTGTTTCTGTGATTGCTGTACTATTAGCAGTAGACTTTGCAATTTCTAGTTAATAACAGAACAAATTTTCTGCCTTTAAAGCAAAAGAAAAATTACACCTATTCACACCCCCTCTAGCAGGTTAGGTACTAATTCTTTCAAGTGGTATCAAAGCCAGGTTGCTCAAAGAAGGACTTAATAGGCAGAGTTAGATCCCTAAGGCAGATTCAGATTCAAGAAATCAAAAAAATGGGTTCAGGAGAGAATCATAAGGAACTAGGTTCAATGAAACTACCCGTATGTAGAAAGGAATTATTTGGCATCTGGAAAGAAAGGGTCAGGCTGTTTATGGAGGCTTCTGATCCAAGGATCTATATCACAGTAAAAGAAGGTCCTTATATTCCTATGAAGATTTCAGTTATAGATGCAAACCAAAGAATTCCCAAGGATTATTCAGAGATGACCAAGGATGAGATCATCTTGGCAACTATGGATAAGAGGGCCCAGAACATCATAGTAAGTGCCATAGATGATTCTACCTTTCAAAATTTGATTCACTGCAAGACTTCAAAGAAAATATGGGATAATTTGATAGTCTACATGGAAGGTTCTGAAGAAGTAAGACAAGATAGAAAATCTATGCTAAACCAGGAGTATGAGAGTTTCAGACAAGGAAAGTCTGACAGTATAACTGAGTGCTACAAAAAGTTCTATAGAATAGTTAATGAGCTGATGTCCTATGGAATAATCTTCAGTACCTATGAACTGAATGATAAATTCCTAAGATCCCTGACAAAGGATTGAGACACTAAGATTTGTGCCATTAGAGAAGTGGCCAAACTTGTAGATATTTCTCCTCCAACCTTGTTTGGAAAATTGCTATCATATGAGATGCAACTGATGGCTAGGAAAGAGGAAGAGAAGAGTACAAAAGAGGAGCATAGAGACAAGTCTGTGGCCTTTAAGGTTGAAGCCACTAGGAAAAATAGGAGGATGTCTCCATCACCTCCTATGATAGTTGCTGAAACACCTTCAGATAATTCTGATAACCAAAGTTCTGAATGCAGTGACTCAGATGAAAGATTTTGTTGCCTTCATAAGGCAGTTTCAGAGATTTCTGAAGAAGAAGCAGTGTAAGTCTAAGCCTTCCACATCTAAGCCTAAGGATGATTACTATCAAAAGAGGAAGTCATCCGAGAAAGACAGGAGCAAGTCTAAGCCAAACAAGTCTACAACATCAAAGATTGTTTGTTACTGCTGTAATAGGCCTGGACATGTAGTGGCTGAGTGTCCAGATAAAAGAAAAGAGACTGCAGATAAGAAGAAGAGTCAACACCAAAGCAAGAAGGAGAAATCCTTTGTTGCTAAGAAGGAGAAGACCTTGTCAGACCAATCTACTTCAGAGTCAGAATCTGAAGCTGATGCCTACATTGGTCTATATGCAGCAGATGAAGAAGAAGAGTTTCTCCAGATGCTGAACTCTATATATGAACAAGAATACCATCAGTGCAAGGGACTGATGGCTGTGTCAGAAGAAGACATATACCAGGATCAGCCTGGTCCTAGTAAGGTACAATGTCTTTCAGATTGCAGCACTGAGTCAGAGTCAACAACATCTGCATCAAGTGATGTGGATGGGTCTGAGTCTGAAGGTGATATTCATCAACTAATAGATGAATATAGAGATTTATTGCAGACACTTAAGAAGAGCAAAAACCTGGCCAAATCTCAGGCTAAGGAAATTGCAGATCTTAAGATGGCTGCAATAGATTCAGAGAAAATACTGGATCAAAAACTGAATGAGATTGCCAGATTGAAAAACATAACTGTTATTCAAATGGGCACAATCACATTCAAGAATAATCATATTTGAAATCTGGAGGTTAGACTTCAGAAAGAGAAAGAGATTGTAGCTAGTGTTTCTAAACCTAAATCTGTATTACCCATGATTGATGAGGTTGTACCTCAAAAGGGTAAGTCTGGGTTAAGGTTTAAGAAAACTGCATGGACTACTAAGTCCAAATCTAATGGCAAAGGCCCAATACAAAACAAGAAGCCTGCTGTAGACAATTCAGCTAGGGTTGTACCTAAACAAAGGTATAACAAGTTTGAGTGCTGGTGTTGTGGCATGGTAGGCCACTTTGACTTAGATTGTTGGCACAATTCCAGTGTCAAGAAGAGTAGCAATCTGTCTGCTAGAAGAGCTACAGGCAAATTTGTCAAATTTCAGACTAACATGAACCAAGGACCCAAAATTTATTTGGGTTCTAAGGTTAAGTCGTCTTTATTGTAGGTGAGTCCAAGTGGCCATGCCCCTATATGGTACTTGGACAGTGGATGTTGCAGGCACATGACTGGAACAAGGGGTTGCTGAAGGACTACACACCTATCGTGGATGGCCCTAAAGTAACCTTTGGTGGTTCAGAAAAAGGATTTGGTAACATTTCTAATAATCAGATTACTATCTCTCAAGTGGCCTATGTGAAGGATTTGAAACACAACCTTATAAGCATAAGTCAGTTGAGTGATTTAGGATATGACATTTCTTTTATTAAGAATGGATGTCATATCAAAAGGCCAAGTGATCAAAAGGTCATATTGACAGGATATAGGAAGAGAAATGTTTATTGTCTTAACCTTGAGTGTGAGAACAATGGTTCTCCTATTTGTCTTGTAGCTGATGAGAGAGCCTCTCATTGTGTTAAATGGCACAAGAGGCTGACCCATCTAAACTATAAGACAATTGGCCAAATCTTTAGCAAAGAGTTAGTGAGGAATGGTCCTCAAGTTAAGTGTATAAAGGATGAGATATGCGCAGCTTGTCAAAAAGGCAAGCAGACCAAATCCACCTTTCATAGCTTTGAAGACAAGGATTCAGTGACGTGTCTATACCTCTTGCATATGGATCTATTTGGTCCTATGCCTGTTCATAGTCTAGGTAGGTAGGTCTACACTTTTGTGGTGGTTGATGACTATTCTAGATATTCCTGGGTGTTCTTTCTAAGACAAAAATCCGAAACCCCAACTATTTTATATAGTTTTGTTAAACAAATTTAGAATGAACTTGATAGTACAGTGGTAAAAATCAGAAGTGACCATGCCACTGAATTTCAGTCTGAAAGTATGACAAGACTATGTGAAGAATTTGGGATTTTTTAGGAATTTTCCTCACCTAGAACACCACAGCAAAATGGTATTGCTGAAAGGAAGAATAGAACATTCATAGAGGCTGGTAGAACTCTATTGAGTGACACTTCTCTCCCAGAATATTTCTGGGTTGAGGCAGTAAACACTGCATGTCATGTGATCAATAGGGCTACTATCCTCAAGTGCCACAAAAAGACTCCCTATGAGATTGTGAAGTGCAGAAAACCAAACTTATCATATTTTAGGAACTTTGGTTGCAAGTGCTATATACTTAACAATGTCAAGTCTTATCTAACCAAGTTTGCTGCCAAATCCAAAGAGGGGTTCTTTGTTGGGTACAACAATAATAGTAAGGCTTATAGGGTCTACAACTTGATTACTCAAGTTGTAGAAGAGTCTGTACATGTAGTCTTTGATGAAACAAGACTGATTAACTGTGAGTTGCCAAGTAGTTCTTGGAGTTCTACAAGTATAATTGAGAGAATGGACAAGCTTACCATTACAGAAGATTCTACTGCAAATCAGGAAGTGGAAAATGGTGGTTGCTGTCCAGGGGGAGTACAAGACTCTCCTGATGCTGAAGAAAATAAAGAGGTGCAGCATATTGAAGAGACTGGAGGTATTTAACCTGCAGATAGGCTACCTCAAGCTAATAGACACTTAATGGATCATCCAGCAAATCAGATAATTGGTGATCCAAGACAAGGAGTGCAAACATGAAGCAGGAATCTGAGCACTGTTCTTTACTCCAGCTTCCTATCACAAGTGGAACCAAAGAAATTTGAAGAAGCAGTTCTAGACCCACATTGGATTGATGCCATGCAAGAGGAGCTGAATCAGTTTAGAAGATGCAAGGTCTGGAAGCTAGTTCCTAAACCCAAGGACCACAACATCATTGGAACAAAGTGGATCTTTAGGAACAAATTGGATGAGAATGGGATCATTGTGAAGAATAAAGCAAGACTTGTTGCAAAAGGGTATAAGCAGGATGAATGTATTGACTTTGATCAAACCTTTGCCCCAGTAGCAAGACTGAAAGCAATCAGGATGTTCCTTGCTTATGCAATATATCAAGGCTTTAAGGTATTTCAAATGGATGTAAAGTCAGCTTTCCTAAATGGAAATCTAAAGGAAGAAGTCTATGTAGAGTAGCCCTCAGGTTTTGTTGATCCTCTCAAACCTGATTATGTTTATAGACTTAGGAAAGCATTGTATGGGTTAAAAAAAGCCCCAAGGGCTTGGTATGAAACCCTGTCTAGTTTCCTCATTGACAACAAATTCTCAAGGGGGAAAATAGACAAGACACTATTCATTAGGGAATCTAAAGGAAAGATAATCCTATTCCAAATATATGTTGATGACATAATATTTGGGTCTACTGAAAGTAATCTTTGCAGAAAGTTTGCAAAACTTATGCAAGGAAAATTTAAAATGAGCAGTATGAGAGAACGTAAGTTTTTCTTGGGTCTCCAAGTAAGACAGACTGAAGATGGCTTGTCCATAACTCAGTCTAAGTTCACCCTGGAGTTAATTAAAAAGTATATTATGGAATCATCCACTACCATGAGAACCCCTATGGGGTCAAGTATGTCTCTAAGCAAAGACGATGCATGTAAACCTGTAGATGAAACTTTGTATAGAGGGATAGTTGGCTCCCTTCTGTATTTTACTGCTAGTAGACCAGATATCATGTATGCTACATGTGTTTGTACTAGGTACCAAGCATGCCCTAAAGAATCTCATTTGACTGCAGTCAAAAGGATTTTGAGATATCTTAAGAGCACACCTTATCTAGGCCTTTGGTACCCTAGGAATGGAGGTTTTCTACTGACAGGTTATTCAGATGCAGATTTTGCAGGTTGCAAGGAAGATAGAAAAAGTACTACTGGCACCTGTCAATTTCTAGGTGGAAGACTAGTGTCTTGGAGCAGTAAGAAGCAGACCAGTGTGGCAATCTCCATAGCTGAGTCAAAATATGTTGCTGCAAGAAGCTGCTGTGCACAACTTTTGTGGATTTAGCACCAGCTAGAAGACTATGGTATTCAAGTAAGTAGAACACTTTTGCTTTGTGATTCTACAAGTGCAATTTCTATAGCTAATAATCCTGTCTCACATAGTAGGACTAAGTATATAGAAATTAGATACCATTTTCATGGAGAACATGTAGAGAAAGAAGACATTTCACTAGAATATGTCAAAATAGATAATCAAATTGCTGATATGTTTACTAAGCCTTTAGATGAAACTAAATTCAATAAGTTTAAAATTGAATTAGGCATGTTGAACATAGATTAGTTTCACAAAATTTGGCTAAGTAAAATGGTGTCGACACAAGGAGTTGTCTGTGTCGTCATATAGAAGTGGTGTCGACATTGCAGAGAAATGATGTCGACACATCTAGAAAGTCTGTGTCGACACTTCAGAGAAATAGTGTCGACACATCCAGAGTAGGTGTCGACGCATCCAGAAGTGGTGTCGACACTTAGGTTCAACACAGAATTCGTAGAGTGGAGTATCGACTATTCGTCGAGCGCAGATGTATTTGTGTCGACACATCATAATTGGTGTCGACACATAGTAGTCAACACCGTTGTAGAGACTTAAGTAGTTAGTGTCGACACTTTTCAACAGTGTCGACACATTTAGAGGATTACGACGCGCCTTTTCACCTTCATTTTTAGAAAGGTATAAATAAGTTTTCAACATTGTTTGTCGACATGCTCTCAATAGTTTCAAGACCAAAACTTTGTGTCGACATCTCTCTCATCTAAATTCAAGATTTCTCAAAACCCTAATGGCACCAAAGCTTGAAGAGAATGTCAATGAAGGATATGAGCTAGTCCGCAACGCATTTGACCATGCAAAACCAGAAATTAAGGAGGTGGTAACCCTAATTACTGAGAATGGGTTGGAGTATCTAGTTTCTGAGCCAACCAAGATTTGGAAGAAGGAAGTACTCGAATTCTATGGTGCAGCTACGTTGGATTCTACTGGACTCAATATCAAGTCTGCAGTTCATGGTGCGAAAGTTAAACTGACTATAAAGAGTTTTAGGAAAGTTCTACATCTACCTAGAACTCAAGAGGAAGAAGATGTACCTGCTTTTAAGCTAAGGGAAGCTCTTCAGTGGTGTGGACTGGATTCCACCATGAAGATTGGCTCAGTATTTCACAGAAAAGGAATGAATATGCAAGGCAAGTTCTTATCTGAAGTGGTAGGAAAGGTGATTCTGTGCAAGCTAGGTGGGCATGATAGGATATCAGCTCATATGTTCAGCTTAATGACATGGATCATCTACAGACTAAACACTGACTGGTCAGTAGTGATTTTTGAAAAGATTAAGGAAAGTCTGAAGAAGCCCAATCTGGGTAGGATAATGAGTCTGTACTTAACTGGAACCATTCCTGAAGTAATGAACCAAGCTGCTGGTTCTAAAATTAACCAAATGAGGAGGATGGATATTGGGATTATCTCAAGATGGGATAGGGTCCTAATTAAGGACATGCCTGATAAATAAAGGCAAGAGGTTCCTGAGAAATCAACAACACAAGAAGTTCCTACACAAGACCCAGCAGATGAAGCACAAGTGCAGGGGGAGCAACCATCTGCTAGCCCCATCCACCTGGATCCACTCCAGGGGGAGCCTTACCATGAGGAAGTGCCTACTCACTTGGACAGTGAAATGACAACACAAACAATTCTTGAGGTAATCAGTGAAGTCAATCAATCAATTTTCAATATTGAGCATTGATATTGACCAGACAACTCAGTTAAACAGTCAAGATCAAGATGTTGTAATGGAGGATACATCTGCTTTTGCTAATGCTCCAGAGATCACTGTGCCTCAAGTTTCTTCTCAACAAGAGTTTACCTTAGAAGAGCTGTTTCCTGATATTGAGGGGGAGCATGCTGGTTTTGAGGGGGAGAAAACTGTTTTTGATGGAGAGCAAGCTAACCTTGAGGGGGAGCATGTAAGGTCTCATGGGGAGACTACAAGAAATGAGGAGGAGCAAATTAGAACTGAAACTGAGGAGCAAAGGACTCAGGGGGAGCTACCAAGGACTGAGAAGGAATTGCCTCCTAGTCCTAAGGATAGAGTTAATATTGCCAGTACCTTTGATTCCGAGGGTGCAGTTGAGGTTCAGGCTAAGAAGAGGAAGCTCATGGTCTTCAAAAGAAGGAGTCAAAGCTACAAGAAGACACTGCAAATAGTTGCTCCACAGCCTGCCCCAACATTTGATTATAATTTTTTGTTAGTATCCATGCAAGTAAAGCTAGATGAGCAAAGGATAGCCATGGAGAAATACATGGATGAGACTCACAAAGATCCCCAATTCTCCTTGGCTCAAGACATCAAATCCATAAGATTTGAGGTGAATCAAAATAAGAAGGAAATGACTGATTGTTTCCACAAAGGGGGTAATGCAGTGGTTTTCCTAGCTACCCATCAAGAAAAGATTAAGACACAAGTTGATGATATAGCTCTTAAACAAGGCTATGTCCTAGAAAATCAACTGAGAATGAATGATAATCTCACAGAATCACATAATGTGATTGTAACAGAGCTGAAGACTATTGCTACTGTATAGGCTGCAACAAGGGCTACTGACAAGGCAGAATTTGTCAAGCAATTACAAGAAGGAATAGCTGCTGTCACAACAGCTATTCGGGACTCTCAAAAGTCTTTTTCTGGCCAACTCCTGAAATTAAAGGCCTTCTATAAAGATGGTGTCAATTTTATGGATGGACAAGTCAGATTCCAAAAGGATGATCTCAGAGATCATGTAGCCAGAGAAGTCATAAAGGGGGAGATGGTTTTAGTCAAAGATGGATCTGACCATGCTAAATGGATTTCCAATAGCATCAGAGCCACTCTTGGATATCCACCCCTGTGTGATGATGACAATGTGGCTGAATCTGGAGTGCATTCTGCTAATTTTGGAGGTGAACAAGATGAAGTTGCTCAAGTAATCTATCCTCCAGCAGATTTTGAAATGATACATCAAGAAGTCCAGTCTATGTATAGCCCTCCAGAAGGTGCTCAAAATATGATCATTGAGAAAGTAGACAAGCCTGTGTCAGAGGCATTTTTGAAAGAGCAAGAAACTCTTTTGTCTAAGAAGAGATTCAGAGAACAGGCAGAGTTAAGACATGATTTTGAACAGTGGAGCCCAACTTCTAGAAATATTATCCTAACTGCTTGGAAAGCTGCAAAGGACAATACCCTAGAGAGGGGTAAATGGTACTCTGAACAAGAATGGAGAAAACATGAAGCCAGATAAGAGGCCATAGTTCAGTACAGAAGAAAGACAAAACTTGGGAAGCTACCTCCTAATGCACAGGAGCCTAGTAAATATTTCCCAAAGCCTTATCATTATTTTGAAAGACAAAAGATAAGGGCTGAAGAGCTAAAAAATAATGATCTAAAGGGCAAGATGCCTGCTGATGACTCTGATGTTCCTGTGCAAGCCAAGATTCAATCAGGCAAGTGCATTGTCATCAAGGAGCCAGAGCAGCCTTAAATTAGTTTTACTAGATTCTATAACATTGTAATCTTTCTGTGTTAAAATCTATGTAAACCTTTGTTAAAGAAAGTATTGGAAGTTGAAATAAAACTATAATGTATGCTTATTATGTTAGCATACTTATTCTGTGATGAAATATCTTTTATGTTTTGTTTTAAGTATTTACCCTGTCATATAATGCTGTTATACATCATAATGTGTATTTATTATGAATGGTGTATATCATTGACTAAGGGTTATGACTTCTCCAAATAGGGGGAGATTGTTGGGTACATTGGAAAATGTGTACCAGATTTGAAGAAGCCTCACCCTACTCAATGATATGCATCAAGCTGTATTTGATGTGTTTTGAGTTTATATGTGCAGGTTAAGAAATTGCAGGAAATGCAGAAAAATTTCTAAGTCCATGTGTCGACACATATAAAGGCAGTGTCGACACTTATGAAGGCTCGTGTCGACACTAGAGAAAAGCTGTGTCGACACTTGGAGTAGATAATGTCGACACTTGGAAAGGCTGTGTCGACACCAAAATCAACTGTGTCGACACCAGAAGGAATATGTCGATACATAGTGAAGCTCAGTCGACACACAATGAAGCATTGTCGACATCAACTGTGTCGACACCCAGAGGCTGTGTCGACACACAGAGAAGTATAGTCGACATCAATTATGTCGACACCAAGAGGCAGTGTCGACACACAGAAGACTTTGTCGACATCAACTGTGTCGACACACAGGACTTGTGTCGACACACATAGCAAAGCTTCAACAAAGTTAAAGTAAAGAAGTACTTGTGTCGACACAAAGGAGATGTGTCGACACACAGCAAGTTTCAACAATGTTAAAGAAAAGAAGGCTTGTGTCGACACACAGAATCAGTGTCGACACATTCTAAAAGAAGCAGTGTCGAGAAACTGTTACAACAATAAAAGGAGTTGTGTCGACACCACCAAGGCTAGTGTCGACACTTAGTCCACTTGTGTCGACACTTGGTCTACTTATGTCGACACATAATGAAGATCAGTCTCGACACTTTCAGACAGAGACACTGATTTCAAGAAGTGACTGGATAACTTGACAGCTGCCATTTCTAACCGGTCAACTACTATTGTCAGAGCTGTCAGAAGGTTGTTAGAAACTGGATCAGCCGGTTACCATGGAGGAAGACTATATAAAGGCTTTCTCCTTCAACAGAAGAGGATGATCAATCATTGAAGAATACAGATTCTGAGCAATATAGATAGAAGTAATTATACAGAAGATTTTCGACAGAAGATCTAGAAGAAGTTGGAGAGAGAGAGCTCCATCTAAGAAGTGTAGTTGCTGAACCAGGCTGCCAAGAAAGATTCAGATTGAGATCTGAATCTCAAGTCAGAAGCTGATTAAAGATCAACTTCACAGGAGATTCAACCCTACTGAGTTCAGATTTAAGAAGCTTTGAAGAAAGCTAAGAGAGGTTGATCTCAGCCATTAAGTTCTTCTAAGAACTGATCAAGAAGTCATCCATCCATTCTCTCTCTTTCAGGGTGGTGGTAATAAACTTTGTTTAATCAAATTTTTGTAAGATCTATTATAGATCTTGAAAGTGCAAGTTAGATCTGATATACTATAGAGGGGGGGGGGGGGTGAATAGAGTATGGTGCTTGCTAAAAACTTTTTATAACTGTTGTTGTATTCCTAAGTGAATAGGGAAGCAAATAACATAAAGTAAATCTAAACACAGAACAATCACAGATCAATCACAGATCAATCACAGATCAATCACAGATCAATCACAGATCAATCACAAAGCACAGCCAGAAAATAAAAGAAAAACAAGCAGCCAGAAGACACAAGTAGCTATAGTGGTTCCCCAACCAATTTGGGTACATCCACTCTTCTACCACCCTAGGTAGGAATCCACTGTAAGATGAGTTGATCAGGTGTCCTGGGCACCAATGAGCTTTTGATAAGGTGCTCAAAAACCAAACCAGATTTTTTGATCAGGTGTCTTGCCACCACTGAGTTTTGATAAGGTCTCAGAAACCAATCATAAACTTTTGAAGGGAGTTTGAAAAACCCTTTATAGCAGAGAGAGAGAAAGGGATGGGATGATCTTCTCTGTCAACAGTTAGAGAGAAGATAGTGGATGTGCTCTGATCTCTGCTCGATGATCGCTGAGCTGAGTTCGACGATCTTGGGTCAGATCGTCGAGCTCCGTTTGAAGATCGACTGTGGCAGAGTTTAGGGTTTAGAGATCGTCGACCTGAGTTCGACGATTTTGCCTGAGATTGTTTATCTCCGTTCCGCGATCGTCTAGCTCCGTTCGACGATTTCTGTTGAACTCTTGTTTTCTTAGGTAAGTCAGAATTTTTCCTAGCTACCTCTACAACTCACTTACCTTTATCAGAAATAAACTTGATTGGGGTTGTTAATACTATAGGTTGGCTAGATGAAGCACCCAAGCCCAGTGTACTATTAAACCTTGAGTTCACTGTGATTATGATGTCCATTAGTTTGATACTTCTCCTATTAAGGGATTCTTCAAACTTTTTGGCCTCTGATAGTTCACTTTTCAGTGAGGCTATCTGCTCCCTACAGCTTTCCAACTCCTCAGAGAGTTTGAGGTTTTCTGATTTTAAGGTACTGTGTTCAGATAATTGATTTCTGAGAGAAATGATTTCCTTCTCAGATTTTAATAAGTCTAAACATAGTGCTTTAAACTCATACTTGAAGTCCTCAGAGTTAAAATCAAAAGAACTTATTACCTGGTCCTCTTCAAATTGAGTCTCTGAGTCTGACTCTGACTCTTCTGCATCAGAATTGTGTTGTGAGGCATTGATAGCCATCATGCAGAATTCCTTTTCTTCAGCATCATCTTCATCATCACTTGAGCTGGATGAAGCTTCTGATTCTTCTTCTGTCTCACTCCAAGTTTCAGCAACAAATCCCTTCCTTGTGTGTTTGTTCTTGCTGGAGGAGGGTTTGCCATTGATATTCTTCTTGAAGTCCTTGTCTTTTCTTCTTTCTTTCTTATCCTTTCTGTCCTTGTTTTTATTTTCTGGACAGTCAGGCATAATGTGGCCTGGTTTCCTACAACCAAAACAGATAATCTCTTTGTTATTTGATTTATCATACCTTGCTTTGTCATGCTCTTTGTATGATCTTTTCCTGAAATCCTTTTTGGCCATTTTATAAAATCTTTTGGCCAGTAGACTTAGCAATTCCTCATTGCCTGTGACCTTGTCTTTAGGCTGATCTTCAATGGCTTTGAAAGCTATTGACTTTTCCTTTCTTGTGGCTGGTGAGGCAGCCTTCTGCTCTTCTTCTCTATTCTTAATGAGCAGCTCATAAGACTTGAGCTTGCCCAAGAGAGCTTCAGTGGTGATCTCATTTAGACTTCTGGCATCCTTGATTGGCCAGATCCTTGAGTCCCAAGTGCTTGGGAAGCACATTAGGATTTTATCATTTAGCTCAGTCAATGAGATCTCTTTGTCCAAAGTTTTCAGCTCATTGACTATGAGACTGAGTCTATTATACATATCTGCTACTGACTCAACTTCTCCTTTCTTGAAATTCTCATATTGGGTTATGAGGTGAGATCTTCTGTCTTTTCTCTCATCAGCAGATCCTGAGAATATCTCAGATAGCTTGTCCCAGATGTCCTTTGCTGAGTTGCATTCAACTACCTTTTGGAATATCTCATCAGACATAGTCTGGGCTAGAATGTTCATAGCTTTTGCATCAGCCAATTTCCATTTCTTTATTTCTGCATCTATTCCTGAAGGAGGTGAAACAACACTTGTACTTGTGTTCTCTGGAGGTCTTGGACACACTGTCAAAACAGAATTAAAAATGTCCTCATCAATAGAGTTCATGTACAGTCTAATCCTTGCCTTCCAAAGTGTAAACTTAGATAGATTACACACTGGAGGTCTGGTGCTAGCATAATCTTTGTTTTGGGCAATGTTTTGTGAAGAAATGATCCTAATAACAAACTTATAACAAGCAGATCTAACTGGAGGGATCTTCGGGTTCAGGTGTTAGCCTGTGCAACCACTGAGATGTGGTATTTTTAACCAACCTCGAAGATGTGGTATTTTTAACCAACCTCGAAGATGTGGTATTTTTAACCAACCTGGAAGATGTGGTATTGTTAACCAACCTCCCTCTGATACCAATTGAAAGTGCAAGTTAGATCTGATATACTCTAAAGGGGGGGTGAATAGAGTATGGTGCTTGCTAAAAACTTTTTACAACTGTTGTTGTATTCCTAAGTGAATAGGGAAGCAAATAACATAAAGTAAATCTAAACACAGAACAATCACAGATCAATCACAGATCAATCACAGATCAATCACGAAGTACAACCAGAAAATAAAAGAAAAACAAGCAGCCAGAAGACACAAGGAGCTATAGTGGTTCCCCAACCAATCTGGGTACATCCACTCTTCTACCTCCCTAGGTAGGAATCCACTGCAGGATGAGTTGATCAGGTGTTCTGGGCACCAATGAGCTTTTGATAAGGTGCTCAAAAACCAAACCAGATTTTTTGATCAGGTGTCTTGCCACCACTAAGTTTTGATAAGGTCTCAGAAACCAATCACAAACTTTTGAAGGGAGTTTGAAAAACCCTTTATAGCAGAGAGAGAGAGAGAGAGAAAGGGATGAGATGATCTTCTCTGTCAACAGTCAGAGAGAAGATTGTGGATGTTGCCAAAGCTCCCCCTGAGATCTTGAGTTGTTCAGGAAGTGAAGCTTTGCAGTAGGGTGATAGGCCTTCAGATGATTTGATCTCCAGCAAAAGATAATTTCAGCAACAGCTGAAATGTGACGTGTCTGGAGTCTTGAATGATGATGGCCTTTGAACACTTGAATCAAGAGAGATCTGAAAATTTCAGTTAGTTGATCTCCTTTTGTGATGTGTGTTCTTGTATGAATTTTTGAGACTGAGAATGTCTGCAACTCTCTTTCTTTCTCTTGTGTAATTGTTGTTGTAAGAGTTGTAATTCTTGTTGTTGCAGAGAATTGTTGTTGCAGAAGTTGTTGTTGTTGAATAATAATATTTCTTTTATTCCTTTGATCTGAATAGAAATGATCCTCTGTCCAAGATAGCCGTTAGCCTGTCATAAATGACTTCCTTAACTGTATTTGTCTTCTGGAGTAAAGTCCAATAAAACATTCCTTGAAAATTCCTTGAAACTTGCTCCAGATTAATTAAAAACGGCTATAGGATCTCTAACATAAATGCTGAGAATAATTCCACAACTGTCTGAATTTGAATCTTGAAAAACATCTAACTCTTCAGAAAAACGTCGAACTGAGCTCCACTATCGTTGAACTGAGCTCAGAGACTGGACTTAGATAGAAACAGAGATCGTCGATCTGAGCTCAACTATCGTCGAACTGAGCTCAGAGATAGAGAATCAAACTGGAGTCAAGAATGTCGATCTGAGCTCGAAGATCGTCGAATGGAGTTCGACGACTTGTTGAAGTTGAGCTCAGAGATCGTCGAATGGAGTTCGACGATTCATTAAAGTGAGCTCAGCGATCGTCGAATGGAGGTCGACGATTCGTCGTCCTGAGCTCGACGAAATGACTTGGTCTCCAAAACTGAAAAACCTGGTCTTGAGGGCAGTTTCCAAACCTAACTACTAACCCTTAGACTCAATTCTAATTGACCTTTAGATCTATACAATGAGGTCAAGACAGGTTTCCTAAGAGACATAGTGATCCTTGCCCAAATCAGTAATAGGGTGTTCCAACAAATCTGAGCTGTAAGCCTATTTTATAAAGGCTGAGTGTAAGAGATTTAGATCTCTAAGTGTAGGTCTTGTTGAAGACTGAGGTAGGGCTTTGTGCCTGAGTTATAGGAGACTGTGTTCTCTGAGTGTAGGCCTTGTTAAAGGCTGAGGTAGGGCTGTTTGCCTGAGTTGTAGGAGTGGGGACACTCTGAGTTGTAGGAACCTTTTTGGGGTTCTGAGCTGTAAGATCTGAGGATCTGAGGTGAAGTGCAGAAGTTAGGACGAATCTAGTACACTGCTAGATAGGCGAAGGGGGAAACTGGATGTACCCAGAGCTTGGGGAACTATTATAAATACTATGTGCACTCTGTGAATGATTGTTTCTGTGATTGCTGTGCTGTTAGCAGTAGACTTTGCAATTTCTAGTTAATAATAGAACAAATTTTCTGCCTTTAAAGCAAAAGAAAAATTACACTTATTCACCCCCCCTCTAGGAGGTTAGGTGCTAATTGTTTCATATCTTAGTTTAGAAAAAAGGTAGAATCAGGAATAAATTTCCTGTAGTCATTAGTTAGACTGCGTTTGCCTCAGTCAGAAAGCTTGACACTGAGAAACATCTCTTGTGTCAAGCATTACCACAAAACCCATTTTCATCCTGTAGGATTCAGCTTATCTGAATCTGAGCTGTAGGGCACTTTGTGCCTGAAGTAGGTGACAAGTGTGTCACAGAGCTGTAGGTGCCCTACTGGGGTACTGAGGTAGGAGAGTGTTGCTCTCTGAGTATAGGGCCTTTGTGCATGAGGTAGGTGACAAGTGTGTCACTGAGCTGTAGGTGCCCTGCTGGGGTACTAAGGTAGGAGAGTGCTGCTATCTGAGTGTAGGGCCATTGTGCCTGAGGTAGGTTATGAAAGTGCAAGCTAGATCTGATATAATCTAGAGGGGGGGGGGGGGTGAATAGAGTATGGTGCTTAAAAACTTTTTACAACAGTTGTTGTAATCTGAGTGAACAAGGAAGCAAATATTAAATCTAATCACAGCAGCTATCTAATTACAATCTACAAAAGAAACTAATCACAGATCCTAACTAATCACAGATCTTAACTAATCACAGATCACAAACCAATCACAGCCAGAAACAAAAATAAAGATAAGCAACCAGAAGACACAAGGAGCTATAGTGGTTCCCCTAAACTTGGGTACATCCACTCTTCTACCACCCTAGGTAGGAATCCACTGCAGGATGAGTTGATCAGGTGTCCTGGGCACCAATGAGCTTTTGATAAGATGCTCAAAAACCAAATCAGATTTTTTGATCAGGTGTCTTGCCACCAATGAGCTTTTGAAAAGGTGCTCAAAAACCAAGCACAAACTTTTGAAGGGAGTTTGAGAAACCCTTTACAGAGGTGGGGATGAGAGAGTGATGGAAGTCTTCTCTTTCTCAAAGCAGCTGAGAAGACTATGTGGATTTGATGTTGTCAAAGCTCCCCCTGAGTTCTTGAGATGTTCAGGAAATGAAGCTTTGCTGTAGGGTGATAGACCTTCAGAAAGTTGATCTCCAGCAATTGATGATTTCAGCAACAGCTGAGATGTTAGGTGTCTGGAGTCTTGAATGATGATGACCTTGAACACTTGAATCAAAAGAGATCTGAAGATTTCAGTTGGTTGATCTCCTTGGTTGTGTGTTCTTGTATGAATTTTTTGAGACAAAGAATGTCTACAGCTTTCTTTCTTTTTCTCTTGAGTGATTGTTGTTGAGAAAGCTGTTGTTCTAGAGAAAAATTGTAGCAGAGAATGTTTTGTTCTTCTTCTTGTTAATTGCTTGTGTGTTTTTAGAGAGATTCAAAAATCTTATCTTTTATTCCTTTGATCTGAATAGAAAATGATCCTCTGTGAAGAATAGCCGTTGGCCTGTCATTAATTTCATCCTTAATTGCCTTTGTCTTCTGGGGGAAATTCCAAAGAAATATTTCTTGATAATCCCTTGAAACTTGGTCCAGAAATAAATGAAAACGACTACAAAATCTTCTGAGTTAATTGCTGACAGTAACTCCTTAACTGTTCTGAATTTGAATCTTGAAAGTCATTTAACTCTTCAGAAAAACGTCGAACTGAGCTCTACTATCGTCGAACTGAGCTCAGCGATTTGGACTTAGACAGCAATAGAGATCGTCGATCTGAGCTCAACTATCGTCGAACTGAGCTCAGAGATAGAGAATCAATACTGGAGTCAAGATTGTCGAACTGAGCTCAAAGATCGTCGAATGGAGTTCGACGATTTGTTGAAGTTGAGCTCAGCGATCGTCGAATGGAGTTCGACGATCCGTCGAAGTGATCTCAACGATCGTCGATTGGAGTTCGACGATTCGTCGTACTGAGCTCGACGAAATGACTTAATCTCCAAACTGAAAAACCTTGGTCTTGAGGGCAGCTTCCAAACCTAACTACTAACCCTTACACTCAATTCTAATTGACCTTTAGATCTATACAATGAGGTCAAAAACAGGTTTCCTAAAGACATAGTGATCCTGACCCAAATTAGTAATAGGGTGTTCCAACAGGTTATAAGTGTGTCATTGAGCTGTAGGTGTCTAGAGGGGCACTAAGGTAGGTACCTGAAGGGGTACTGAGTTGTAGGAGTGCTGCAGCACTCTGAGAGTAGGGACTTATACCTGAAGTTGTAGGGATGAAAAGCCTGAGCTGTAGCCCTTAGAGATAAGGCTGAGGTAGGTGGCTTGCGGGTCACTGAGTCTAGGAGCACTGCAGAGCTCTAAGGTAGGATCCCTTGTGGATCTAAGGTAGAGCTGTCCTCCCAGCCTGAGTGTAGGGCTTAACAGCCTGAGGTAGGTGGTCTGTTGACTTTTGAGTGTAGGCATTTGTGGCTGAGAAGTGACTCTTGGAGGAGACTTGGAGATCCTGCGTGATCTGAGGTGTAAGCTCTTAGGAGCAGTTTGGAGAAGTTGTGTGTAGTATAACAAATTAGTTGGATATGTGAGAGGGAAAGTGGATGTACCGAATTGGGGAACCACTATAAATCCTTGTGTTTGCTGTGTGTTTTTCTGTGGTTGTTTTTCTTTCTTATTTATAGGTGCTAAGGACAAGCTCTAGATCACCCTAAGCTCAAAAGTAAAAGAAAACAACAAAGAATATTAAAGAAAGCAAAAGATAGTTTTAAAGAGATAGATAACCTATTCACCCCCTCTAAGTGATTTAGCTATCCTTGAAATAAAGACTTTCAAGTGGTATCAGAGAGAGGTTACTCAAAAAGGACCTAACAGTCCGAGTTAACCTCCAAGGATAGCTAAAAGGTTAAACTTATGTGTTCAAAGGAGAACCATAAGGACTGGAGCTCAATGGAGGTTTAAGTCTGCAACAAGGAGAACTTTGGGACATAGAAAGAAAGGATCAGGCATATTATGGAAGCCAGTGATCTTAGAGTCTTGGCTTCAATTCAAGAAGGACCCTTCATTCCCATGAGTGTCTCTACATCAGATGCAAACATCATGACCCCAAAGAGTTATGCAAAGATGTCTGAAGATAAAATCAACTTGGCATCTATGGACAAGAGGGCACAATACATCATGGTAAGTGCCATAGATGACTTCACCTTCCAAATGCTTGTTCACTGCAAGACAACCAAAGAGATGTGGGATTCTCTCACTAGCTACATGGAAGGGACAGAGGAAGTCGGTCTTTCTGACAGTGGTTCAGAATCTGAAGAAGAAGAAGAAGCCTTATTTGGGCTAGTTGTTGCTGTCACTGAAGATGAAGCTGTTGCAGCAGGAGAAGTCAATCCTTCGCATACCAGGATAGAGATCAGGGCCCCTCTATCACACTCAGAAAGTGATTCAAAGGTGGATGATGAAGAAAAAGATGACTGTAGTTGTTGTGGGACTATTGCCAAGACAGAAGGAGAAGAATCCCGCCCAGATCAACCTAGTCCAGATCAGGTACATTATCAGTCAAGTTCTTCACATTGCTCAGGTCATGTGACCAATCCAAATTCTGACGCATCCTCATCCAGGGATGAAGATTTCTCTAAATCTAAGGTAGATGTCAATCAATTGATTGACAAGTATGGTAAAATTCTGGATGCTTTGAGAAAAAAGCAAGAAGTTGGCCAAGATGTAGCCTGAGGAGATTGTCTCTCTTCAGCTAGCTACTGCCCAGCAATCTGAGACAGCTTCCTTACTGGATCAGAAGGTAAGGGAAGTCAGCTAACTAAAGGCCATCTCAATCATCCAAATTGAGACCAGCAGGCAGAAGGACAAGATCATTGTGGATCTTGAAGGGCAACTCCTAAGGGAGAGAAGGGCTGTGGCTGAATTCAGCAAGCCTAAAGCTGTACTGCCCTTGATAAATTCCTTATCCTCCCAAAAGAGTAAGAAGGAGCTAGGAGTCAAGGGAAGTACAAAAATTGGCCTTTCCAAAGGGAAAGGAAAAGCCCCTGTAGTGCCACAGTCAACCTTTCACAAGGTAATCCTCCCTTCTCATAGGTATGACCATGACTACATGTATGGTCACTATAAGAATGAGAATTCTTCTTGTAGGGATACAAGTGTATCTTACAATGGGAGAAGAAAGGGTAGGGGAATGAATGCCTTTATGGATCCCCATGAAAAAGTACAAATGGCCCATGCTGGACCATTTATATTTAGTGCCTCAGCCGCACATGTGTAAGACAATAACTTTCACTCAAGCCCATCCAGTAAGGACTTAGACCAAGGGTCAGTCTACTAGTAACCCTAACTTGACTAGCTCTGATGATATAAATAACATGTCATCTGCAAAGAAGACAGCTGTAAATACCACTCAGGGCAAGCTAAGGAACCCTGCTGAAAGAAGGACCTTCATTCAGATCCTTACTGAAAGGAACATGAAGAAAGCTGCTGCACATCTTCCTTCTGTTCAGTCAACAGTTAACCACATTGCAAGAACTACTCAAAAAAGAAGATACAATATTCATGAGTGTTGGTGCTGTGGTAAGGTGGGTCATTTTGCCATAGATTGCTGACACAATCTTTTTGTGTCTAGAGCAAGAGTTAGCCTGCCAGTCAAAAATTCTGCAGGTAGGCAAGTTAGATTTCAGGCTAACTAGAACCTAGGACACAATCCCTATTGGGATCCTAAGGTAAGATAAATCTATTTTGTAGGATAGTATAAGTACCCATCCCCCATGTGGCACTTGGAGAGAAGATGTTCCAGAACCAGGACTGGAACAAGGAAGTTATCCTAATATAAGGATAAAGTGTCCAAGTCAGTGGACTTAATGGACAGAATCTATGCAAATGCTGATGGGGAGCATGTTCAGTCAAGGTTACTGGACAAGCCTGAATCTTACTCAAAGTTCCCCAGCACAGAATAGATCAACATTACTGCTGAGGATCAGCTTACCACCATGGACATTGCAGAAGCTGAGGGGGAAACTACCTAAGTGATGGCTCCTGCTGGAAGAAGGCACGCCACACTCAGCCTTATGAGAAGAGAAAGTTGACAGCTGCTCCATTGGGATTATCTACAATCAGCTAGTGAGAGAAGAAGACCAGCCTCTTCCCTATCGATTTAGAAACCAAGAAGGGATTGATCAAGTGATGATCAAGAGTGGAGATCAATGTAATGATCAAGGTAGTACTAAGAGGGCTAGACACTCTTGTACTGCTAATCAGAATGCTAAAGCCAAAGGCAAGTCAGATGCTAAAGAAGGGAAGAAGGTCTGGCTCAGCAAAAAGAAACTGTGCAAGGTGCTAGGGAGTTGCTATGCATCAACATGGATGGAGCTCGACGGAATCAGAAGAATTTATAAAGCAGAGCTCGATGAAAGCTGAAGCAATTGTCGAACAGAACTCGACAAAATCTATGTAATTCGTCGAACTAAAGATTGCCATAGATAAATTTTATGGCATCTGAACCAAAACCTCCAGATAAGTAGAATTTCTTTTATATAGTGATATTCCACTAGTTTAATCTAAGTTGCTAGGAATCCTATCTGTCGTAGCAGGACTATGCATATGTAAATTAAGTTTCAATAAGTTAGGGAGCATAAGGAAGAACTCAATCCTGAGTTTGTCCTATCTATCATGTGGCTGACATGTTTATCATGCCACAAGATGAAGTCAAGTTTCAACACCATTTATATTAAGATTGGGTATGTTGAACTTGGTATAACTTCAGTTGCTCCATGTCATACTTGTGTTGCAGGATTCACTTTTCTTGCAGGTTGATGTGTCCTTGTTGACACATCAAGACTAGAAAGACCATTAAGTGGTATCATGACTCAGATGGACTCAAGTGTCCAGCTGAGGGAATGACAAGGATGCTCCTATTGAGGGGAAGCAAGCTCAACACCCTAGATAGGGGGAGCATGTCCAGCAGTTGCTGAAACAGGATCAACCTCATGTTGGGAAGGAGCAAGCAGCTGATACAGTAGATCAGCTATCACAATAGCTGATTAGTTTGTCTTAAAGACAAAGCATAGACTAAGGGGGAGATTATAAGAAGAGGAATTGCCAGACACCAGATCAAGTGGATCCCTAGATCACTCAAGTACAAAGGGGGCTGCAGTGATGTGGTTTATCAATAATATCACCACAGGTGGATGCTGATTCTGCAGAAACATCATTAGCAAATGGAACCATGTGTGCAACAAGCTTAAATACTGCAGTATTGTGTTGCATCAATGTATCAACACAAAATGTATGTCTCCTAATTAAGTAGATTGATCTCTAGGATAATTTCCTTAAAGTATCAACATAGGACTTTGTCTAGGATCAAGAGATTATCTCTCCCATAATATTTTCAACTCCCTCAATAGATATGCCTATTGAAGAAGATAAAGAGGGGGAGATATGTGTACAATACATATGAGGGAGATATAAAAGAAATATTGACATGACAAGGTCATGATGAATAGGTTCATATTACTGGAAAAGATTATAATAGTATGAGAAATGCAATGACTGACCACATGTTGAGTAATGTTGGTGTCAGTGTATACATTGATCCAAGTGCTTCTAGTAGTGTACCACATATAACTATTAAGTGGTATAAAGAAGCATAAATTTTATATGCTATAAAGGAGAGTTCATATTACTTGAGCAATTAATCAAGTAGTATGAGATTGCACATTGAATGAATGTTGCATAAGTTAGCAGGTGTAACAGAACAAAATCTGTTGTTGTATGATATTATTCTAAGCTATTTTGGTAAATGCCTCTTAGTATTGCTGGGTGTTTTGCCTTCTTCAAATAGGGGGAGATTGTTGGGTCCATTGCCCACAATGTTCCCTAGATTGGATTTGAAGAGATATCCCCATCAACACTAAGAACATAGTTGTATTTGATGTGTGCTCTAGTTCTTGCATGCAGGTAGTCCATGATTGGACAAGTGAAGAAAAATGAGTTGGGAAGTAAACTCTAATTTCATCGAACTTAGCTTAGAGTTTGTCGAACTCAGCTCGCTGATCGTCGAGCACAACTCAACATTCAGTGGGATAAGCACAAGAGTTTAGGTTTCAACATTCGTCGAGCTCAGCTTGTAGTTTGTCGAGCTCAGCTTACAAATCGTCAAACTCAGCTTACTAGTCGTCGAGCTCAAGTCAACATTCTTTGGAATATACTCAAGCGCTCAGGATTTAAAGTTAGTCGAGCTCAATATGAAATTCGTCGAGCTCAGCATGAAATTCGTCGAGCTCAGTTTAGAGATCGTCGAACGCAGCTCAATACTTGTCAAGTTAAAATCCAGAAAAATAATCTAAGGGATAAAGCGTTGAGACTGCTGAGAAGATTAAAGTCCATTGAGGTTAGCCCACAGATCGTCGAACGCAGCTAAAGTCAGAAAATCGGTCTAAGGCAAAAGTGTTGAGACCGCTGAGAAGAAGGCGTTGAGACCGTTGAGACAGATGAGACAGCTGAGAAGATGGCGCTGAGACCGCTGAGACAGCAGAGACAAAATTGGTTGGATTTCTCTAAGTCCAGAAGCATTGAGTGAAGCAGATTCACAAAATGCTTCTAATATAGCAGGAAACACTGAGACAGTTAAGAGATAAACAACTGAGACAAAACTAGCTGGATTGTTTTTCTAAGTCTAGAAGCGTTGAGTGAAGTAGGTTCACTCAATGCTTCTAATGAAGAAGAAAGCGCTGAGACAGTTAAAAGCAAGAACTGCTGAGACAGCTGTAGATACCGCTGAGACAAAAACTTATCTCAGATAAAGAGAAGAAAGCACTGAGATAAAGGCATGTCTCACCTAATAATGAAAAACTGTGGAGACCGCTGAGACAAAACCGCTGAGATAAAGCCAGGGGAATTTCTAAGTCCAGAAGTGCTGAGAGTCAAGGCTCATGGTGTTGAGTGTCTTAACATCACTCAACGCTTGATGAAGTTCTGGAAAATTTTCTAAGTCCACAGCTGATGACGTCAGCAAGTCAACAAGTCAATAGAATTCAAATAAGTGGCAGGATGGCTACAATACATGACAATTGTTGCTACAGACCTTTTATACAGCAGTTGGCGTTAAAGCAAGATTGCTGCAGAGCATTAATGATGTGGGCCCACTGCTAAAGAGTCGTTGGGTCAAGATCAACAAAAGAGAAAAAGCGTACAGGCTGAAGCGATAACGATTCAAAAAAATAAGAAAAGAGAAAAGTCAGTTATTCTTCTCCTCCATTGTTATGGAGCAGAAGAACAAGAAGCTCGGTCTGGAATACAGAGCAAGTTAGATGTTGATCAAGATCTCCAACAAAAAGATAGCTGGTGCCATTCTCATCTGACCAACAAGTAAGTTCAGAGGATTTTCTCTGAGGGAAAGGTAGCAGCTTGGGCCAACCCTTGCTGCAGGTTCTTCACTGTTCCACAAACTCAAGCACTTTAATATCTTAATCTGGAAGCTGTGAAGAGAAGAAAGCTTGAAGAAGCTGAAGAAGACTCAAGGGTCTATTGCTCAGGAGTCAAAGCTAGGGTTGAATCACCTCAGCCCAGTGAAGGAGCAAGAGGCAGAACTATTTCAGTCTGCAAGGTTGAGCTGTGATTTCCACAGCTCAGATAGCAGCAGTTAACTGTAGTTACTTCACTGATCAGATGGAAAATTCCTGGTGTTGTGAAGAAGTAGTTAGGGCTGAGCTTCAGTCTTAGTTCAGGTCGTGGCAGAACATTGTTCTGCAAGTATCGTCTAGCAAAAGTAATTACTTGTTGCTGTGGAAGAAGTTAGGACTAAGTATATCTTAGTTTAGAAAAAGGTAGACTCAGGAATAAATTTCCTATAGTCATTAGTTAGACTGAGTTTACCTCAGTCAGAAAGCTTAACACTAAGAAACATCTTTTATGTCAAGCATTACCAACAAACCAATTTTCATCCTATAGGATTCAGTTTATCTGAATCTGAGCTGTAGGGCACTTTGTGCCTGAGGTAGGTGACAAGTGTGTCACTGAGCTGTAGGTGCCCTGCCGGGGTACTGAAGTAGGAGAATGCTGCTCTCTGAGTGTAGGGCCTTTGTGCCTGAGGTAGGTGACAAGTGTGTCACTGAACTATAGGTGCCCTGCTGGGTTACTGAGGTAGGAGAGTGCTGCTATCTGAGTGTAGGGCCTTTGTGCCCGAGGTAGGTGACCAGTGTGTCACTGAGCTGTAGGTGCCTGGAGGGGTACCGAGGTAGGTACCTAGAGGGGTACTGAGTTGTAGGAGTGTTGCAGCACTATGAGAGTAGGGCCTTATGCCTGAAGTTATAGGGCTGAAAAGCCTTAGCTGTAGGCCTTAATGATAAGGCTGAGGTAGGTGGATTGTGGGTCACTAAGTGTAGGAGCACTGCAGAGCTCTGAGGTAGGATCATTTTTGGATCTGAGGTAGGGCTATCCTCCCAGCCAGAGTGTAGGACTTAACAGCCTGAGGTATGTAGTCTGCTGACCACTGAGTGTAGGCCTTTGTAGCTGAGAAGTTAGTCTTGGAGGAGACTTGGAGATCCTACGGGATCTGAGGTTTAAGCTCTTAAGAGCAGTTTGGAGAAGTTGTGCCTAGTCCAACAAATTAGTTAGATAGGTGGGAGGGAAAGTGGATGTACCCAATTGGGGAACCACTATAAATCCTTGTGTTTGTTGTGTGCTTTTTTGTGGTTGTTTTTTTTTCTTATTTATAGGTGCTAAGGACAAGCTCTAAATCACCCTAAGCTCAAAGATAAAAGAAAACAACAAAGAATATTAAAGAAAGCAAAAGATAGTCTCAAAGAGACAGATAAACTATATACCGCCCTCTAGGTGGTTTAGCTATCCTTGAAATAAAGACTTTCAGGCAGTTTTGTGGATCTGAAGTAGGGCTATCCTCCATAGCCTGAGTTGTAGGACTTGAGTTTAAGTTTGAGGTAGGTGATTAGTTGATCACTGAGCTGTAGGAGCAGTTTGCTCTGAGGTAGGGATTTATACCCGAGTTGTAAGTCATGGAGGAGGCTGAGAGATCCTGAGGGATCTGAGGTGTAAGCTCTTTGAGTTGGTATTTGGAGAAGTTCCTTGTCTAACTGAAAGTTAGAAAGGCGGGAGGAGAGTGGATGCACCCATAATCTGGGGAACCACTATATATTCTGTGCGTGATTCTTGTTGTGTTGTTTCTTTATTGCAGGTTCTTGAAAGAAGATAACTATTACCACAATAAGCACTTTAAGAAGAAAATAAAAGAAAGACCTAAGAACCAAGAAACCTATTCACCCCCCTCTAGGATGTTAGCTACCTTGAAAACAAAGACTTTCAAGTGGTATCAGAGGGAGGTTGCTCAAAAAGAATTTAACAGTTTGAGTGATCTCCAAGGGTAGCTATAGTTCAATACTTATGGGTTTTGGAGTGAACCATAAGGAGCTAGGTTCCATGAAACTCCCAATATGTAGGAAGGAGCATTTTGGAAATTGGAAGGAGAGGGTCAGGTTATTTATGAAGCCTATGATCCTTGGATTTTTGTGACAGACAAGGAGGGACACTTCACCCAAATGAAGGACTCAGTTCTGGATGCCAATATCCAGACACCTAAGACATACTCAGAGAAGATAAAGGATGAAGTCATCTTAACTACATTAGACAAGAGGACACAAAACATTATTGTTAGTGCCATAGATGATTCAACCTTTCAGACATGGTCCACTGCCAGACCTCCAAAGAGATATGAGACACCCTTGTGGTCTACATGGAGGGTACTGAAGAGGTAAGAGATGATAGAAAGTCCATACTCAATAAGAAATATGAGGCTTTCAGGCAATCCTTGAAGGAGAACATATCTACTTGCTTTGAAAGTTTTTTCAGGATCATAAATGAACTGAGGACCTATGGGAGGGTCTTCAATCATTTTGAAATAAATGGTAAGTTTCTCAGATCTCTCACTTGAGACTTGGATACTAAGATATGTGCCATAAGAGAAGTGGCCAAGCTTGCTGAAACTCCTCCCCAAACATTGTTTGAGAAGCTGCTCTCCTATGAGATGCATCTTGCTTCCAATAAAGAAGAGGAGACCACCAGCAGATCCCATGCAAAGGAAACATCCTTGGCCTTCAGAGCAGACATCACAAGTAAGAGTAAGGAGAGGATTCCCTCTCCTCCAAGAGGACCAGTTAATTTAGATAGCTCAGAGTCAGATGCATCAGACAACAGCATGTCTGATGAGGATTTTGCTGCCTTCTCCAATCAATTTCAGAAGTTGATGAAGAACAAATGGAAAAACAGACCTTACGCCTCTTCTCATCACAAAAGGAGTCATTCCAAGGATAATAGGTACGATTCTAACTCTAGTAAATATAATTCATCTAAAGTTGTTTGTGTAATGCCCTGAAAATTATATTTGAGTCGGTCGCGAAAAAGGAGATTTTGGTGCCTGTATAGGGGTACACGGCCTAGGACACGGGCATGTCCAAGGCCGTGTCTGTCTGGTGTTTTTGGCCGTTTTCATCCCGAGAAGGACACGGATAGAAGCACGGCTAAGTGACACGGGCGTATCATTTGACACGGGCGTGTGCCTACCCGTGTCCATACCCGTGTTCTTTTGGGTAGTGTCCGTTGCCGTGGCGGTTATGCGTGACACGCCCCCGAACACGGGCGTGTCAGGTGAGACACGGGCGTGTCTCTGCCCGTGTGTCTTTCCTCAGTTCGACGATCATTCCTGGAGCGAGGCACACGGCCTGGGACACGGCCGTGTGCCAAGCCGTGTTCGGCCCAGGTCTGGAGATTTTTGAACGGATCTAAGCCGTTCGATTTCTTTAATTAAGATCCAACGACCCAGATGGTTTCCTGCTCTGTTAAGGCCGGAATAGGGGAGTTAATCCTTCATTTCTCTCCAACCATTCTCTCTCTCAAGGAGTTGGAAAGAGGAGGAAGAAGGAAGGGATTCCGACCACCGGCGGAGCATCAGAGCACTGTTTCGAAATATAAGAGCAGATCTGTGGAGGAAAGTTCGTTGCGAAGATTTCCATCAGTGTAGTCTTTCCATGGCGCCAAAGCGGACTACAAGGGTAACGATTCTCTACTTGAGCAAGTGAAACTCTTTCTTTCTGCATGGGGAATCCCGCTCCCGCGAGTGTGCGGTGAGTGCGTGGTGTTCCTTGGGGTTGATGTGAATAGTCCCCCTTATGTTGCATATAGAGTCCGGAATCGTAAGTACGGGCATAAGCATTGTGTGTGAAGCCTACCCGGACGTGTATTGTCTGGATTGGTGATGTTACATTTGATATGTTTTGCCGGAGAAGACTCCATGCTTTGGGTTTTTCGGGTTTCTACGCGGTAGATTGCAGCAGGGATCCTTGGAGGTTAACTTCAAGGCGCACCAGGAAAACTGAGCGGAAACGTGTTCTGCTAACTTGGCGGTCTGGTAACCGGGTTATGAGATTGTTTGGAAAATTTTGGGATCCGAGAGAAGCTTCACCCGCGCGTAGGACTTAAATTGTATATGCAGCGTGAGCAACGGGCAAGTGGAATTGGACCTAGGCTATGTGGTTCGGTGCGAGAGACCCGAAGATGGGGACTGGCCGTTGGCATAGTCGGGAGCCTTAGACGGTGGTCAGAAAGGCTAAATGCTCACTTGGTTGCCATCTTTGGGATGGTGGTGAAGCGACGGAATTGACCGGATTCACCGTTAATGTGCCCTGAGTGCACGAGGTGTTTGGCCGTGCGAGCGTACACCTGTGGCGTAGTATAGTTGCGCTTTATTATTTTATTGGGCTAATGTTATGCAGGGAAAGAGCACCGCCATCCCGAGTTAGGGGCGAGGTCGTTATAATTTCGTCGGCTTTTGGCTGACCGTTGCTTTGTTTGCCACCGTGCTGTGGAATATGCTTGCAGGTGCTGTGGAGCCGAGTACCAAATAGCGGGCTGGAGCCCATGTTGCTGTGCTGGCCCTAGAAGGCCAAAGCGAATAGTTGTTTTTATTTTTATCATGTGTGGTCGGCCTGCGAGCCGATGTATGTAAGACATGTTTTTATTAAGTGAACATTTGTAAGGCCATAAGGCCATGTACCCTTTCATTGTATTTTGGGTTTCATTCCAGTAGTGTGGTTGTGGACATTCATGTTTATTGGATTTAAGTTTTGGGTTCTTTCAACTTTAAAAGCTTCCGCTAGAATGCTCTGTGTAGGACGAGTAGTCTTAATTGGATAGTTTAAATATTCTTATGTAACCCTTCCGACTGTCTGTGGTATATGGCGTCGGGTTCCAGCTGGACCTTCTGTTATATGCCATGCGACGGATGGGGGTGTTACAATTTGGTATCATACTTCTGGTTATGGTCAGGCTTGAATGAATTCATGGGCGAATTCTTTTAAGTGGTGGTGAGCACTTGTGTGCGTCATCGTTATAACATCAAAAAGAACCCATGAATGTCCACTTAGGAATGAAAAATACACTTTTTTTGAGGAACCTGCGTGTTCCTATAGTTGCTTTTTGATATTTGGTTTAGTCACTTATTGGTATTTTGTACGACTATAGGTGACCGGGAGTGGCGCAAAGCCGACAGAACGTCTGGTTTCTGAGGATTATAGTGCACCCAGCGACGTGCTTGAGACCCCTCCATCATTTGAAACCATAAGAAGGATTGTTGAAGTGGTGCTCGCTGTAACTAGTGCACAACAGGGAAGCAATGTGCAACCCTTTGTCCCTGTGATGACTTCAGTGTCGGGTGGTGCGTTGGATCAAAGGACTTTAGGAAGGCTAGCATGCCAGCAGTTGAACATGTCCTTAGTGCAGGGTACGCACTCGGTTGATGAGTATTTGCAGGCATTTATTTTGATAAGCCGCTACCCATGCTTTGAATTGGAGAATGAACAGTCTATAATTGATAGATTCTATAATGGGCTGCGTGGTGAGCTGCGAATCCTACTGCTAGGACCAAAACTATTGGGATTCCGAGCCTTGGTGGGGTCGGCTAGATCTTTGGAAGTAGATATGGGGAAACTTCACCAGATACCAGTGAGTAGGGTATCGAACCCTGCAAGTCCTATGAGGGGTGTATCTCGCAGAATGCTGAAGCAGAAGGGTAGATCATCGACTAGCAAGGTTACTTTCAACTGTCATACTTGTTGCAAGAAAGGGCACTTTTTCCAAGCTTGTCGAGATGGTGCTCAAAAGACTAAGGAATATACGTCAGGAGCGGTTGAGGACTCTAGTGACAAGAAAACAGAGTTCAAAATGCCGGCTACCTCAAAGTCTGGATATCGTAGGTGGTATAAGAAGGCTAGGACTTCGGGTCCAGCCCCCCTTTTGGTGCTTCAAGGGAAACTACAGGCCGAACCTCGGGTGCTTGTTATAACTGCGGGAAGACGGGGCATTTTGCTCGTGAGTGTTGGAGCGGACGTGCAAAGTCCGAGAGGAAGTCTGAAGTGTATAGCCGGGGCCAGTAGGAGGCCAGGAAGCTCACTGTCATTGTGACAGGTACGGTTTAGAGTTATAGCAGTTAACTGTAAATACATGTCGTCCTTGTGCATGTTAGATTAGAACTAGTTGTGTTGAGATTTGTCCTGACTTTCGTTCATTTGGCGAGAGCACTGTTCGTTTAGGTGGGGGGGGGGGAGGGGTCTTCGCGTCCCTGTTTACCCAAAGGAATTGTATTGCGTGTCGGAGTACATCTTCCGATGGCAAAAGACATAATGGATGTGTTGTTGACTAGTAGTGCTCAATGCGCGAGAATAGGGTCTGCGTAATGAAGATTCAGATTGGAGACCAGGGGTTGGTTTGAGAGCGTTGATTCTACCGTTAGTGGAATTCGACGTAATTTTCAGTATGGATTGGCTCTCGGAGCAGGGTGCATGCATTGATTGCAACCGTAAGGAAGTTAAGTTGGGTCAAAACACTGATCGGGAGACGAATTTTGCGGGCATGAAGGGGTCGGGTAAGATCTTGATGTCGTCCCTTCAGGTGATCAAGGCAGCTCGGTCTGGGGCAGAGCTGTTTGTCACATTAGTGCAGACTTCGACGCCTAAGCGAAGTCTTAACGGTATACCAGTTGTGTCCGAGTATCCCGATGTGTTCCCAGATGATCTCCCAGGAGCCCCTCCTCAGCGGGAGATTGATTTTATTATTGAGCTGGTACCGGGTGCCAAACCGGTGTTACGCTCTCCATATCAGATAGCGCCAAGAGAGATGGCAGAGTTGAAGGTGAAACTGCAAGAGTTGCTAGAGCAAAGTTATGTGCGTCCAAGTTCGTCGCCTTGGAGCGCACCCGTTCTCTTTGTTAAGAAGAAAGATGGGAGCTTGCGACTTTGTATCGACTATCGGGAGTTGAACAAGCTTATGGAGAAGAACTAATATCTAATCCCCAGGATTGACGATCTATTTGATCAGTTGGTTGGGTCAACGGTATATTCGAAGTTAGATCTGAAGTCCGGTTGCTACCAGTTGAGGATAAGAGAGAGCGACATCCCAAGGACAACATTCAGTACGCGGTTTGGGCATTAGAGTTCACGGTCATGCCGTTTGGTTCGAATAATGCGCCATCCGTATTTATGGACCTGATGAACAGGACATTCAAAGAGTACCTGGATTGTTTCGTGATAGTATTTATTGGTGATATCCTGGTGTACTTGCAGTGTGAAGAGGACCATTACAATCATCTACACATGGTGTTGGAGACGTTGAGGAGGAATCAGTTGTATGCTAAGTTCTCCAAGTGTGAATTCTGGTTATCCTCGATAGCGTTCCTTGGTCATGTTGTTAGTGGAGAGGGGATAGCTGTGGATCCGGCGAAGATAGTGGCGATACGAGAGTGGCCTGGTTTGACTACAGTGGTAGAGGTCCGGAGTTTTCTAGGCCTTGCTGGCTACTACAGGCGCTTCGTAGAGAACTTCTCATGGATAGAGCTACCACTCACGACGTTGACTAGGAAGGATCAGAAGTTTGTGTGGTCTCCGGAGTGCGAACGGGATTTTGAAGAGTTGAAGAGGCGGTTGACCACGACGCCTATTTTATGTTCGCCAAGTGGAACTGAAGGGTTCAATATCTATAGTGATGCTTCAGACAGTGGTTTGGGTTGTGTTCTGCTACAGCATGTGAGAGTGATAGCCTATGGTTCACGATAACTGAAGGTTCATGAGAGGAATTATCCGATCCACGACTTAGAGTTAGCGGCCGTGATATTTGCTCTAAAGCTTTGGAGGCACTACCTGTACGGTGTGAAGGTTGATATTTACACCGATCATAAGAGCTTGAAATACTTGTTTGACCAAAAGGATCTGAATATGAGGCAGCGGAGGTGGACGGAGTTCTTGGGGGACTACACCTTCAAGATACATTATGTGCCTGGGAAGGGTAATGCAGTGGCGGATGCGTTGAGTCGCAGGACTCCGGCGCGGGCCAACTAGTTATCGGTACATGATGAGAGATTGGTCCATGAGTTGGAGGCTTTAGAGATATCTTGAGTCTGCAAGCAGTCTAGTGCCGAGGCGAAACTGTTTTGGACAGAGGTGCAGTGTGACCTAGCGGATAGAGTTCGGCGGGCTTTGGTTCAGGATAACAGCATTAAGCAGATCTTGGATGAATCTTTGGATGGGTCAAATTCCCAGTTTGTTGTTGAAGATGGTTTGCTAAAGAAGGGCGGTCGCCTATGCCTTCCTAGTGCGGATAATCTTCGGGAGGGGTTGATGTATGAGGCTCATCATACCAAGTACTCAATCCACCCGGGAAGCACGAAGATGTATAGAGACATGAAGAAATTATTCGGTGGCCGGGTTTGAAGAAGGATGTAGCACTTTATGTGGCCAAGTGCCTTTCATGTGCATTGGTGAAGGCGGAATGTCAGAAACCCGGAGGTTTCTTGAAGCCCCTACCTATCCCAGAATGGAAATTCGATGACATATCTATGGATTTTGTGCATGGTTTGCCGAAGTCACAGAAGGGAAACGACGCCATTTGGGTGGTCGTAGATAGGTTGACAAAGGTGTCACACTTTATTCCGAATAGGAAGGAAGATCCGGTGGAAAAGTTAGCCAAACTCTACGTGGAGAATATTGTACGATTGCATGGTGTGCCCCGCAGTATTGTTAGTGACCGAGATTGACGCTTTGCGTCGAAGGATTGGAGGTTGGTGCATAGTATGTTGGGAACTAAGCTGAGTTTCAGCACAACCTTTCATCCACGGACGGATGGTCAGACCGAGGGGGTCAACAGGACTATGGAGGATATGCTTCGTATGTGCATCCTAGATTTCAGAAAGCATAGGGAGGATCACCTGTACATGGTGGAGTTTGCGTATAACAACAACTTTCAGGCAAGTATTGGAATGGCACCTTTCGAGGCCTTGTACGGGAGGAAGTGTCGTACGCCGTTGTCTTGGTTGGAGACAGGCGAATCGAAGTTGCATAAACGTCAAGCGGTGGAAGACGCCACTTCAATGATGCGTACAATTAAGGAAAGGTTGAAGATCGCTCAGGATAGATAGTCAAAGTACTATAACGCCAAGCATAGGAACGTGGAGTTCAATGTTGGCGACATGGTGTATCTAAAAATCAAGCCGTTCAAGGGTGTATCACGAGTTCGACGCTTGAATAAGTTGAGTCTGAGATACCTTGGACCATTTGAAATCCTGGAGCGTGTTAGCGAGGCGGCGTATAGATTGAAGCTGTCGGCAGAATTGAGTGGGCTGCATGATGTGTTCCACGTATCAGTGTTGCGTAAGGTGGTGCAAGAGCCTTCGCAGATCATTGCGGATAATCAAGTATCAGTTGATTATGAGTTGACCACAAGGGTCAAGCCAGTACGTGTTAAAGATGTTGCAGTTAAGAGACTCCGCAACAAGGATATCCGTATGGTTAAAGTCCGATGGGATAATTGCAGACGTGAGGAGTTTTCTTGGGAGCATGAGCAATCTATGTTGGAGGAATACCCCGAGTTATTCCACTCAGGTACTATTTAGATTTGTGTACCTTTACCTAATTTCAGGACGAAATTCCTTAAGTGGGGGAGATTTGTAACGCCCCAAAAATTGTATTTGAGTCGGTCACGAAAAAGGGGATTTTGGTGCCTGTATAGGGGTACACGGCCTAGGACACGGGCGTGTCCAAGGCCGTGTCTGTCTGGTGTTTTTGGCCGTTTTCATCCCGAGAAGGACACGGCTAGAAAAACGGCTAAGTGTCACCGGCGTGTCATTTGACACGGGCGTGTGCCTACCCGTGTCCATACCCGTGTTCTTTTGTGTCGTGTCCGTTGCCGTGGCGGTTATGCGTGACACGCCCCCGAACACGAGCGTGTCGAGGAACCCGACACGGGCGTGTCAGGTGAGACACGGGCGTGTCTCTGCCCGTGTGTCTTTCCTCCATTCGATGATCGTGCGTGGAGCGAGGCACACGACCTGGGACACGACCGCGTTCCAAGCCGTGTTCGGCACAGGTTTGGAGAATTTTGAATGGATCTGAGCCGTTTGTTTTCTTTAATTAAGATCCAACGGCCCAGATGGTTTCCTGCTCTGTTAAGGCCGGGAATAGGGGAGTTAATCCTTCATTTCTCTCCAACCATTCTCTCTCTCAAGGAGTTGGAAAGAGGAGGAAGAAGGAAGGGATTCCGGCCGCCGGCGGAGCATCGGATCACCATTTCGAAATCTCAGAGCAGATCTGTGGAGGAAAGTTTGTTGCGAAGATTTCCATCTGTGTAGTCTTTCCATGGTGCCAAAGCGGAATACAAGGGTAACGATTCTCTACTTGAGCAAGTGAAACTCTTTCTTTCTGCATGGGGAATCCCGCTCCCGTGAGTGTGCGGTGAGTGCGTGGTGTTCCTTGGGGTTGATGTGAATAGTCCCCCTTGTGTTCCATATAGAGTCCGGAATCGTAAGTACGGGCATAGGCATTGTGTGTGAAGCCTACCCGGACGTGTATTGTCTGGATCAGTGATGTTGCATTTGATATGTTTTGCCGGAGAAGACTCCGTGCTTTGGGTTTTTTGGGTTTCTACGCGGTAGATTGCAGCAGGGATCCTTGGAGGTTAGCTTCAAGGCGCACCCGGAAAACTGAGCGAAAACGTGTTCTGCTAACTTGGCGGTCTGGGAACCGGCCTTGATCATAACTGGGTTATGAGATTGTTTGGAAAATTTTGGGATCCGAGAGAAGCTTGGCCCGCGTGTAGGACTTCAATTGTATATGCGGCGTGAGCAACGGGCAAGTGGAATTGGACCTAGGCTATGTGGTTCGGTGCGAGAGACCCGAAGACGGGGACTGGCCGTTGGCATAGTCGGGAGCCTTAGACGGTGGTCAGAAAGGCTAAATGCTCACTTGGTTGCCATCTTTGGGATGGTGGTGAAGCCACAGAATTGACCGGATTCACCGTTAATGTGCCCTGAGTGCACGGAGTGTTTGGCCGTGCGAGCCTACACCTGTGGCGTAGTATAGTTGGGCTTTATTATTTTATTGGGCTAATATTATGCAGGGAAAGAGCACCGCCGTCCCGAGTTAGGGGCGGGGTCGTTATAATTTGGTCGGCTTTGGCTGACCGTTGCTTTGTTTGCCACCGTGCGGTGGAATGTTCTTGCAGGTGCTGCGGAGCCGAGTACCAAATAGCGGGCTGGAGCCCATGTTGCTATGCTGGCCCTAGAAGGCCAAAGCGAATAGTTGTTTTTATTTTTATCATGTGTGGCCGGCTTGCGAGCCGATGTATGTAAGACATGTTTTTATTAAGTTAACATTTGTAAGGCCATAAGGCCATGTACCCTTTCAGTGTATTTTGGGTTTCATTCCAGTAGTGTGGTTGTGGACATTCATGTTTATTGGATTTAAGTTTTGGGTTCTTTCAACTTTAAAAGCTTCAGCTAGAATGCTCTGTGTAGGACGAGTAGTCTTAATTGGATAGTTTGAATATTCTTATGTAACCCTTCCGACTGTCTGTGGTATATGGCGTCGGGTTCCAGCTGGACCTTCTGTTATATGTCATGCGATGGATGGGGGTGTTACAGTTTGTTACTGTTACAGCAATCCACGACATATGATAGCTGACTTCTCTGTGAAGAGGAAGGAGGCTGGTGAAAAGAAACAACACCGACACAAGGGCAAGAAGGAGAAGTACTTCATTGCTAAGAAAGAGAAGAGCTGGACAGACTCATCTTCATCTGAGTCTGAAGAAGAAGAAGCCTATTTTGGGCGGGTTGCTGCTGCTGAATAAGAAGCTATAGTAGTAGATGAAGACTATCATGCTGCCACGATAGGTATCAGGGCCCCTCTATCACACTCAGACAGTGATTCAGAGGTGGATGATGAAAATGATGAAGATTCCTACAGTTGCTATGGGATGATGGTAATGAATGATGAGGAATACAGCCAGGATCAACTTGGTCAATGTAAAGTACTTTCTATATCTAGTTTTTCTTCTGAGTCTAGGTATGAGACTAATCCCTGTACAGAAGCTTCTTCATCTAGTGGTGATGATGATTCTGAATAAGAAGGTGATGTCAATCAATTGATTGATAGGTATGAAGAACTTCTGGATGCATTCAAGAAGTGCACGAAGTTGTCTAAAAATCAAGCTGTGGAGATAGCCTCTCTCCAGCTAGCTTCTTCCCAACTGACTGAGACAACATCTTTGCTCGATCAGAAGGACAAGGAACTTAGCCAACTTAGGGTTTTGAATCTTATCCACATGGGCTCCATCAAGTTCAAGTATAATCTCATCAAGGATCTTGAAGAGAGGCTAGGGAGGGAGAAAAGAATAGTGGCTAGCTATTCTAAGCCAAGTATTGTGTTGCCCTTGATAAACTCCTTCTCCTCTCAGAAGGGTAAGAAGGGGTGGGATTCAAGAGAAGTACAAGAGTTGCTCCTTCCAAAGTGAAAGGCAAAGCTCCAGCTCCAGCTCAGCCTCTTGATTCTAAGCCTCCCATTCCTTTTAGGAAAGTTATGTTACCTTCTAATAGGTATGACCAAGAAAGCATCTTTGCTCACTGGAAGAATGGTAGATCTACTGGTGTGAGCAAAGATGTTCACAACCATTATGGAAGATATAACAGGGTGAGTGCCTTTAAGGCTGCCCATGAAGAAATTCAGATGGCCAATCCTGAACCATTTGTCTTTGTTGCTCCAGATCCCACTCTCAAGAATGTGGCTGCAACCAAGTTTCAAAATCATACACCTAAGACTTAGACTGAGGGTCAGTTTAACATCAAGCCTGATTTGGGTATTATTGATGCTATCAGGAGCATGCTTTCAGAAAGGAAACTTGTTGTTGCTAGCATTCAAAATAAGCCAAACCAGCCAGCTAGAAGACTTACCTTTAGTCAGATCCTTGTTGAAAGGAATCTGAAGAAGGGTGCTGCTCCTCTTCCTACTATTCAGTCAGTAATTAACCAAACTGCAAAGCCTGCATAGAAGAGAAGATACAATATTCATGAATATTGGTGTTGTGACAAATTGAGCCACTTTGCATTAGACAACTCGCACATTCCAAGTTTGCGAAGAGCAGCTGTTAGTCCACCAGTTAGAAATGATGTTGGTAGACAAGTTCATTTTCAGACTGACATGCACCTAGGACCCAATGGACATTGGGGTCTTAAGGTAAAATGAATTGTATGATGCAGGTTTGTCCAAGCACCCATACTCCTATATGGTACATGGACAGTGGTTGTTCCAGGCACATAACTGGGACAAGGAGAAACTTGAAGGAGTATACTCCAGTGAGAGATGGACCCAAGGTCATCTTTGGTTCTTCAGATATAGGGGTAACTAAAGGCTTTGTAAGATTACCAATGGCATAGTCACCATCACAAAAGTAGCTTATGTTGATGGGTTGCAACACAACCTCATAAGTATAAGCCAACTCTCTGATCTTGGTTATGTTATTGTCTTCCACAAGGATGAGTGACAGATTAAGAGGTCAAGTGACCAAGAGGTCATCTTGACATGCACTTGGAGTGGAAATGTTTATTGTTCAAACTTTCTTTATCTAGATACAGACTCTCCTATTTGTCTAATGGCAAATGAGAAAGTCTCATATTATGTCCAATGACACAAGAGGCTAGCTCTTTTGAATTACAAGACTATTGACAAGATCTTTAGTCAAGAGCTAGTTAGGAATGATCCAAATGTGAAATGCACCAAGGAGAGAATTTGCTCAGCATAGCAAAAGGGCAAGCAGACCAAAGCCTCCTTCAAGGGCATTGAGACTAAAGACTCTGTGAGTTGTTTACACCTCTTGCATATGGACCTATTTGTCCTATGCTAGTTCATAGTATTGGTAGGAAATTCTACACCCTTGTGGTGGTTGATGAATATTCCAGGTTTGCTTGGGTGTTCGTTCTCAAGAAAAAGAATGAAACCTTTGATATCTTCATCAAGTTTGTTAAGCAAATTCAGAATGAGTTTAATAGTTCAGTGGTCAAAATCAGAAGTGACCATGGAACTAAATTTCAGTTTGAAAGCATGACAAAGTTCTGTGAAGAACAAGGGATTCATCAAGAATTTTCTTCTACAATAACTCCCCAGCAAAATGGGATTGTTAATAGAAAAAATAGGACTCTCATAGAGGCTGGAAGAACATTGTTGAGTGATACATCTCGCTCTGAATATTTCTAGGCTGAGGTAGTGAATACTACATGTCATGTCCTTAACAGGGCCTCTATCACCAAGAGCCATAAGAATACTCCCTATGAGATCTTGAAAGGCAAAAAACCAAACTTGGGCTATCTCAGAATCTTTGGTAGTAAGTGTTATGTGCTTCACAATGGTAAGTCCTATGTGCCTAAGTTTACTGCCAAGTACTTTGATGAGATTTTTGTTGGGTACATCAATCATAATAAAGCCTATAAGATCTATAACTTGAAAAGCCAAGTTGTAGAAGAATCTATACATGTAGTCTTTGATGAGTCTACCATGTATAACAATGAGCTACCAAGATCCTCTTCTAGTATTGCAGGTACAGAAGAGATGATGGACCAGCTAACTATCAAAGAAGTTGCTCCATTAGTCCAAGATATAGTTGATGGAATGGACATTATAGTAGATGGACTGCAAGACATAAGAGAGATGGATGAAGATTAGCAAGAAATGCCCCTATAGCTAATGCTAAAGCAAGATTGCCTCCATCAGTCAGGCATCTAAGGGATCATCCAAGATACAAGACCATTAGTGATGCCAGCCAAGGAGTGGTGACTAGGAGCATAAGTATCAACACAACATTATTGTATCGCCCCGAAACTCAAAAGAGCGACGGGGGAAGTTTTGGGCCAGATTTGGAATCTGGCAGTAGTCACACGGCCTAGGACACAGGCGTGTCCCAAGGCATGTCATACTGGAGTCGACGAATTTCGGTCGACACTGTGTCGAGACATGACACACGGCCTGAGACATGGGCGTGTCTCAGGGCGTGTCGAGCCCGTGTCGATGATCGGCCCGGTGTGTCGATGATTTTCGCTCGATGAAGTGTCGAGACGAGGCACACGGCCTGAGACACGGGCGTGTCTCAGGGCGTGTCGAGCCCGTGTCGACAACCAGCTCGGGGTGTCGACATTTTCGCTCGACGATGTGTCGAGACAAGGCACACGGCCTTAGGACACAGGCGTGTCCAAGGCCGTGTCGGCTGGTCGACGAACTTCACTCGACGAAGTGTCGAGACCGTGAACACGGCCTGGAGCCCAGGCATGTTGAGGTAGACACGGGCAAGGACACGGGCGTGTCTAGTACCCGTGTAGTTCTCGGGTTATTTTCGGGCTAAATCGATGGGGGCACACGGCCGACCACACGGGCGTGTCAGTTGGAACACGGGCGTGTCAGATGCCCGTGTGTTGTTCTAGGTACGTCTATTTTGACGGCAAATGAGGGACACAGTCCTGGACACGGGCGTGTGCCAGGCCATTTTCGGTACAGATTGTACATTTCAGTCCCGAATCAAAGCCGTTCATTTCTTTAATTTGGGATCCAATGGCTGGGAGTTGTTCCTGATGAGATATACCCGGGATTGGACCTTTAAAACCCTCACTTTTACTTGAGTGGTTATCTTTCTAAAGTATAGAGAGAGAGAGGAGAGCCAAGGGAGGAAGAAGAAGCTAGATCCGGCCATTGGAGGAGCTTCGAAGCTCCAAATCGCGAGCCGACTTCGGATCTACGGAGGCGAAGAGAGTGCGATGCTTTTCATCCGCTTACTTTTCCATGGCGCTAAAGAGGAATGCTAGGGTAATGATTCTCTTCTTGAGCATGTGAAGCTCTTATTATTTGCATAGGAAGCCCGCTCTCGCGAGTTTGCGGTGAGTTGGAGGCGTTCCTTCGGGTAGATATGTAAAGTCCCCGTTGTGTAGAGTCCGTAAGCGAGAACGGACATAGGCATGATGTGTGAAGCCTACCCGGACATGTTGGTCTGGATCGGTGATGTTGCATTGCATAAATGCCAGAGAAGACTCCGTGCGATTGTGTGTTTTTCGGGTTTCCTACGTGGTAGATTGCAACAGGGAGCCTTGGGGATTAACCCTAAGGTGCACCCGGAAAACTGAGCGGATGCGTGATCTTGCCAACTTGATGGCCTGAGAGCCAACTTGAACATAACTGGGTTATGTGAAATGTGACAGAAATGGGACTCGGAGAGAAGTTTGACCCGCGCATATGACTTAAACTGTCGTTGCGATGTGAGCACGAGTTAGATGGAACCGTACCCGTTCTATGTCGTTTGGTTAAAGAGACCTAAGGGTACGTGGCACTTGCCGTTGGTATAGAGTAGGGTCTTCGACGGTCTGTGGCTTAAATTGACGTGAGCCAGGCCAAGAAGACAAAATGCTCATAGGTTTGGCCGTCAAAGTGGCGGTGGTGAGTCCGGAATGTCTATGGATTTAATTGACGTGACATTGGCCGGTTCACCGAGAATGTGACCTGAGAGCACGGGGCGTGTGGCCGTGCGAGGCAACGCCTATGATGAAATGAATATTGATACATTGCTCGCTTATACTAATGAAATGCAGGGAAGGAGCATCGCCGCCCCGAGTTGGGGGTGGGATCGTTATAATTTGGTCAACATTGCTGACCGTTGCCTTGTTTTGCCACCGTGCGGTGATTTGTTGCTTGCAGGTGCTGCTGGACCAAGCGGTCATTAGTGGGCTAAAGCCCAATTTGCGAAGCCGGCCCTCGAAGGCCTAATTGGAGTGTTTACTGCTTTTATTCATGTATGACCGGCCTGCGTGCCATGGTTTGTAAAACATGTAATATCAAGTAAACCATTTTGTAAGGCCTTAAGGCCTGTACTTGTGTATGTACAACATTCCTATTTGGTATTAGTGGGCATTCATGTTTTTGTGCTGGGTTCTTTATTGCAACTTATTAAACTGCTTCCGCTAGAATGCTCTATGTAGGACGTTATGATTGGTTGGATGGTTTCCATTGAGTAACCACCCGGTCTGTCTGTAGTATATGGCGTCGGGCCCCGACCGGACCTACTGCTATATACTATGCGATGGATAGGGAGTGTTACAATTTGGTATCAGACTACTGGTTTTAGTCGGGCTTAAGATGAATTCGTGGGCGAATTCTTTTTAAGGAGTGGTGAGCACATTGTGTGCGTCATCGTTATAACAGTAAAAGAACCCATGAATGTCCGCTTAGGAATGAAAATACACGTGTTTGAGGAACCTGCGTGTTCCTATAATTGCAGTTTGCAATTTTATTTGGTCGCTTAACGGTGTTTTGTACCACTATAGGTGAGCAGAAGTGGTGCTGGGCCGTCGGAACGTCGAGTTTCTGAGGCTAGCAGTGCACCTAATGAAGCTCCTACAACACCTCTATCGACTGAGACCATACGATTGGTGGCCGAAGCAGTGTTGGCCATGATTAATGCGTAGCCTGCAAGGCAAACGCAGCAGCCCGCTCCTGCGATGGAGAAGGAACCTCTTCTAGAGGTTGAGCCGAGGAGAGTGGAACAGGTGGCAGTGGAACCGGTGGTGCCAAGGAGGGCAACCTAGAGACAGCTCAAGCATGTCATGAGCTTTAATCCTCCGGTATTCTCAGGGTTGGGAACCCCATCTCAAGCTGAAGACTGGCTCTCCTAGGGTGAAGAGAGTCATGACAGCAACGGAGACGGAGGAGTGGCAAATGACCACCATTGCTACGTTCCTTTTGGATGGTGAAGCGAGATTATGGTGGGAAGGATTGGAGCTGCATCATTTGAGAGGTAGACAACTTACAGACGTCCCGATGGAAGAGTTCTCGGGATTGTTCTTAGCAAGGTACCTCCCTTCTACTCAGAGGATTTCAATGGAGAAGGAGTTCCTGAAGTTGGTACAAGGGGACAATAGCGTGGATGAATATCTCCACGAGTTTACTCGTTTGAGTCGATATGCTAGCTCCACCATCGCGGATGAGGAGCGTAAGACGAATTGATTCTACGAAGGGTTGAGAGATGAGTTGAGGTTACTACTCTCGGGGCCGATGACGCAGGGTTTCTTGACCTTGGTCAACACGGCCCGGTCCTTGGAGAAGGACATGAAGAATGTCCAAGCAAAGAAGAGCGTTGGTGACAAGAAGTCTGAGTTCAAAGTGCCGACTACTTCAAAGTCCGGCTATCGAAGGTCCTTCAAGAAGCATAGGACTTCGGGTCCAGCTCCTTCTGGTGCTTCTGGGGCGACTACGAGTCGGACCCCTGGCGCATGTTTTACTTGCGAAAAGTCGGGGCACTTTGCCCGCGATTGTTGGAGCGGACGTCCCAAGTCCGAGAGAAGGCCGGGAGCGACCTATGAAGAGAAGGGCAAGGCGGTGGAGTCAACCGCATCCCACTATGCTCCGGCCCAACCGAGGGTGTATAATTTTGGCCAACAGGAGGCCATCAAACAGGCGGATGTGGTGACAGGTATAGTTTAATTATAGCAAGTTAATTTCTTTAAATACTTGTTATGCACATGTTACCTTACCACTGCTTGTTTAGGATTTGTTTTGATTTGTGAAAATCCGGCAAGAGCACTCTTTGATACGGGAGCTTCACACTCCTTCTTGTCCAAGGGATTTATATCACGCATCGGAGTCCCTTCTTCGATGACAAAGGATAAGTTGGATGTGTTGTTGCCTAATGAGTGTTCGATGCACACAGATAGAATCTGCGGTGTGAAGATTCACATTGGGAATCAGGAATTTGATCTGCAAGCGTCGTTACTTCCGTTGGTGGAGTTCGACGTTATATTTGGCATGGACTGGCTCTTGGAGCAGCAAGCCTATATTGATTGCGGTCGTAAGGAAGTGAAGTTGGGAGCAAGTCGTGAGACGACTTTTACGGGCTTAAAGGTGTCGAGCAAGACATTGATGTCTGCTCTTCATGTGGTGAAGACGGTTCATGCCGGTGCAGAACTGTTCTTTACACTAGTGGAGGTTGCGAAGCCGAAGCCCGCATTGGATAGTATTTCAGTGGTATCGGAGTACCCTGATGTGTTCCCTAGAGATCTTCCTGGAGCCCCGCCGTAACGCGAGATAGATTTCACGATTGAGCTAGTGCCAAGTGCAAAGCCTGTGTCACGATCTCCTTATCGGCTAGCGCTTAAGGAAATGACAGAGCTGAAGGTGCAACTGCAAGAGTTGTTGGAGCAAGGGTATGTGCGCCTAGGTTCTTCGCCTTGGAGCGTGCCAGTCCTCTTTGTTAAGAAGAAGGACAGAAGCTTGAGGCTATGTATCGATTATCGGGAGCTCAACAAGTTGACGGAAAAGAACAAGTACCTGATCCCCCAGATTGATGATCTTTTTGATCAGTTGGTCGGGTCGACGGTGTACTCGAAGTTGGATCTCAAGTCTGGGTACTATCAGCTACGAATAAGGGAGAGTGATATCCCGAAGACAGTGTTCAGTACGAGATACGGGCATTATGAGTTTACGGTCATGCCGTTTGGGCTGACTAATGAGCCGTCAGTGTTCATGGATTTGATGAAAAGGACCTTCAGGGAGTACTTGGACCATTTTGTGATCGTCTTCATCGACGATATTTTGGTGTACTCGCAGAGTGAGAAAGATCACTTCAAGCATCTTCATTTGGTTTTGGAGACGCTAAGGAGGAATCAGTTGTATGCCAAGTTCTCGAAGTGCGAGTTTTGGTTATCCTCAGTGGTGTTCCTCGGTCATATAGTGAGTGGAGAGGGTATTGCTGTGAATCCGGCGAAGATTGTTGCGATACGGGAGTGGCCTGAGCTTTCTACGATAGCGGAAGTCTGGAGCTTTTTGGGGCTTGCCGGCTATTATAGGTGCTTCGTAGAGAACTTCTCGCGGATAGCGTTACCTTTCACTACTTTGACGAGGAAGGAGCAGAAGTTCGTTTGGACGCCGGAGTGCGCGCGAGCTTTTGAGGAGTTGAAGTGTCGGTTGACCACGACGCATGTGCTGAGTTCACCAAGTGGGACCAAAGGTTATGAGATTTACAGCGATGCTTCGGGCAGCGGTTTGGGTTGCGTGCTACTACAACACGGAAGTGTAATAGCTTATGGCTCGAGACAGCTAAAAGTGCATGAGAGGAACTATCCAGTCCATGACTTGGAGTTAGCGTCCGTGATTTTTGCCTTGAAGCTGTGGAGGCATTATTTGTACGGTGCGAAGATCAATATCTACACCGATCATAAGAGCCTGAAGTATCTGATTGATCAGAAAGATCTAAATATGCGGCAGCGTAGATGGATGGAGTTCTTGGGAGACTATACATTCAAGATCCACTACGTGCCTGGTAAAGGGAATGCGGTTGCGGACGCATTGAGTCGCCGAGCCCCAGCTCAATCCAATTGGCTATCGATGCATGATGAGCGGTTGGTGCGGGAGTTGGAGGCGTTGGAGATTGTTTGTGTAGATAAGCAATCAAGTGCTGAAGCAGTACTGAATTGGACTGAAGTCCAATATGACCTGGCTGATCGGATTCGGTAGGCTTTGGATTTGGTTGACCACCTGAAGCAGTTCAAGGAAGAGGCTCTGGATGGGTCAAATTCCCAATTCGTCGTGGAGGACGGATTACTTTGGAAAGACGGTCGTCTGTGTGTCCCAAGTGTGGGCAATCTGCGGGTGGAATTGTTGTACGAGGCACACCATACTAAGTACTCGATTCACCCGGGGAGCACAAAGATGTACCGCGATGTAATGAAACTGTTTTGGTGGCCGGGCTTGAAGAAAGATGTGGCGCTCTACGTGGCGAAGTGCCAAACTTGCGCCTTGGTGAAGGCGGAATGCCAAAAGCCGGGAGGATTTCTGAAGACTTTGCCTATTCCGGAGTGGAAATTCGACGACATCTCTATGGACTTTGTGCACGGTTTGCCAAGGTCGCAAAAGGGGAACGACGCCATTTGGGTGGTTGTGGATCGGTTAACGAAGGTATCACATTTCATTCCGCATAGGAGGATGATCCTGTGGAGAAGTTGGCAAAACTATATGTGGATAATATAGTACGGCTTCACAGTGTGCGCCGCAGCATCGTAAGTGACCGAGATGGGCGGTTCACGTCCAACGATTGGAGGCTTGTGCAGCAAATGTTGGGAACAAAGCTAAAATTCAGCACAGCCTTCCATTCGCAAACAGATGGGCAGACCGAGAGGGTCAATAGAACTATGGAAGACATGCTTCGCATGTGTGTCTTGGATTTTGGGAAGCAATGGGAAGACCATCTTTATTTGGTGGAGTTCGCATACAACAATAGCTACCAAGCGAGTATTCAAATGGCGCCCTTCGAGGCCCTATATGGTAGAAACTGTCGCACGCCGTTGTCTTGGCTAGAAACGGGTGAGTCAAAGTTGTATATGCGATTAGAAGTGGAGGATGCTACTTCGTTGGTGCGTACCATTCGGGAGAGGTTGCTTATCGCTCAGGACCGGCAAGCGAAGTACTATAATTCCAAGCACAGGAACGTGGAGTTCGCTGTGGGCGACTATGTGTACTTAAAGATCAAGTCGTTCAAGGGTGTCTCGCGGGTGCGGCGATTGAAAAAGCTAAGCCCGAGGTACCTTGGGCTGTTTGAGGTTCTGGAGCGAGTTTGTGAAGCAGCCTATTGGTTGAAGCTTTCAGTGGAGCTTGGTGGATTACATGATGTATTCCATATTTCGGTGCTTCAGAAGGCGGTGCAAGAGCCTACGCAAGTGATCGCGGTTGATCAAGTGCCGGTGGATAGTGGGCTGACGACAAAAGTCAAGCCCGTGCGGATTGAGGACTCGGAAGTCAAGCGGCTACGCAATAAAGAGATCAGGATGGTCAAGGTCCGATGGGACAATTGCGGTCGAGAGGAGCTCTCTTGGGAACGAGAGCAGACTATGCTTGACGAGTATCCAGAGTTGTTCCGCTCAGGTACAATTTAATTTTGTACGTGTCTTTCCTTTATATATAATTTCGTGGACGAAATTCTTTTAAGAGGGGGAGAGTTGTAATGCCCCGAAACTCAAAAGAGCGACGGGGGAAGTTTTGGGCCAGATTTGGAATCTGGCAGTAGTCACACGGCCTGGGACACATGCGTGTCCCAGGGCGTGTCATACTGGAGTCGACGACTTGGCCGCGAAGTCGACGAATTTCGGTCGATACTGTGTCGAGACATGGAACACGACCTGAGATACGGGCATGTCTCAGGGCGTGTCGAGCCCGTGTCGACGATCGGCCCGGTGTGTCGACGATTTTCGCTCGATGAAGTGTCGAGACGAGGCAAACAGCTTGATTTACGGGCGTATCTCAGGGCGTGTCGAGCCCGTGTCGATAACCGGCTCGGGGTGTCGACATTTTCGCTCGACGGTGCGTCGAGACAAGGCACACGGCCTAGGACACGGGCGTGTCCAAGGCCATGTTAGGTGGTCGATGAACTTCATTCGACGAAGTGTCGAGACCGTGAACACGGCCTAGAGCCCAGGCGTGTTGAGGTAGGCACGGGCAAGGACACAGGCGTGTCCAGTACCCGTGTAGTTTTTGGGTTGTTTTCGGGCTAAATCGATGGGGGCACACGACTGACCACATGGCCGTGTCAATTGGAACACGAGCGTGTCAGGTCGAACACGGGCGTGTCGGATGCCCGTGTGTTGTTCCAGGCACATAGATTTTGACGGCGAATGAGGGACACGGTCCTGGACACGGGCGTGTGCCAGGCCATGTTCGGTCTAGATTGTACATTTCAGTCCCGAATCAAAGCCGTTCGTTTCTTTAATTTGGGATCCAACGGCTGGGGGTTGTTCCTGATGAGATATACCCGGGATTGGACCTTTGAAACCCTCACTTTTACTTGAGTGGTTATCTTTCTAAAGTATAGAGAGAGAGAGGAGAGCCAAGGGAGGAAGAAGAAGCTAGATCCGGCCATTGGAGGAGCTTCGAAGCTCCAAATCGCAAGCCGACTTCGGATCTACGGAGGCGAAGAGAGTGCGGTGCTTTTCATCCGCTTACTTTTCCATGGCGCCAAAGGGGAACGCTAGGGTAACGATTCTCTTCTTGAGCATGTGAAGCTCTTCTTCTTTGCATAGGAAGCCCGCTCTCGCGAGTTTGCGGTGAGTTGGAGGCGTTCCTTTGGGTAGATATGTAAAGTCCCCATTGTGTAGAGTCCGTAAGCGAGAACGGACATAGGCATGATGTGTGAAGCCTACCCGGACATGTTGGTCTGTATCGGTGATGTTGCATTGCATAAATGCTGGAGAAGACTCCGTGCGATTGGGTGTTTTTCGGGTTTTCTACGTGGTAGATTGCAACAGGGAGCCTTGGGGATTAACCCTAAGGTGCACCCAGAAAACTGGGCGGATGCATGATCTTGCCAACTTGGTGGCTTGAGAGCCAACTTGAACATAACCGGGTTATGTGAAATGTGACGGAAATGGGACTCGGGAGAAGTTTGACCCGCGCATATGGCTTAAACTGTCGTTGCGATGTGAGCACGGGTTAGATGAAACCGTACTCTGTTCTATGTCGTTCGGTTAAAGAGACCTAAGGGTATGTGGCACTTGCCATTGGCATAGAGTAGGGTCTTCGGCGGTCTATGGCTTAAATTGACGTGACCCAGGCCAAGAAGACAAAATGCTCATAGGTTTGGCCGTCAAAGTGGCGGTGGTGAGTCCGGAATGTCTATAGCTTTAATTGACGTGACATTGGCTGGTTCACCGAGAATGTGCCCTGAGAGCACGGGGCGTGTGGCCGTGCGAGCCAACGCCTGTGATGAAATGAATATTGATACATTGCTCGCTTATGATAATGAAATGCAGGGAAGGAGCATCGCTGCCCCGAGTTGGGGGCGGGATCGTTATAATTTGGTCAGCATTGCTGACCGTTGCCTTGTTTTGCCACAGTGCGGTGATTTGTTGCTTGCAGGTGCTGCTAGACCGATCGGTCATTAGTGGGCTAAAGCCCAATTTGCGAAGCCGGCCCTCGAAGGCCTAATTGAGGTGTTTATTGCTTTGATTCATGTATGACCGGCCTGCGTGCCGTGGTTTGTAAAACATGTAATATCAAGTAAACCATTTTGTAAGGCCTTAAGGCCTGTACTTGTGTATGTACAACATTCCTATTTGGTATTAGTGGACATTCATGCTTTTGTGCTTGGTTCTTTATTGCAACTTATTAATCTGCTTCCGCTAGAATGCTCTATGTAGGACGTTATGATTGGTTGGATGGTTTCCATTGAGTAACCACCCGGTCTGTCTGTATTATATGGCGTCGGGCCCCGGCCGGACCTACTACTATATGATATGCGATGGATAGGGTGTGTTACAATTATACTCAAGCTTCTTGTCACACAATGAGCCAAAGAAATTTGAAGAGGCTAGCATAGATCAGTTCTGGATTGTTACTATACAAGAAGAACTGAACTAGTTTAAAAGATGTAAGGTCTGGAAGCTGGTTCCCAGACCACAAGGACATAATGTCATTGGTGTCAAGTGGATTTACAGGCATAAACTTGAGGAAAATGGTATTATAATCATGAACAAGTCAAGGCTTGTAGTTAAGGGGTACAAGCAAGAAGAAGGTATTAATTTTGATCAAACCATTGCCCCTATAGAAAGATTAGAGGCCATCAGACTATTCCTTACATATGATGCACAAAAGAGATTCAAAGTCTACTAGATGGATGTGAAGTGAGCCTTCCTGAATGGTGACTTAAAAGAAGAAGTCTATGTTGAACAGCCTCCAGGTTTTGTTGTTCCTAACTCACCTGATTTTGTTTATAGACTTAGGAAAACTCTATATGGTCTGAAGCAAGCTCATAGAGCATGGTATGAGACATTATCTAGCTTCCACATTGAGAACAATTCTCAAGGGGGAAGATAGACAAAAACCTATTTCTAAGGGAATATAAGGGTAAGATTATCCTAGTCCAGATATATATACATGACATTATCTTTGGATCTACTGATGACATCCTTTGCAGGAAGTTTGCCAAACTTATGCAAGGGAAGTTTGAGATGAACAGTATGGGCGAACTTAAGTTCTTCTTGGGACTCCAAGTTAGATAGACTGATGATGGCTTGTCCATATCCCAGTCTAAGTTCACCAGGGAGTTGATTAAAAAGCTTGGTATGGAGAATTCCTCCACCATAAAAACTCTCATGGGTTCAAGTATGCTTATAGAGAAATACACATGTAACTGTTCTAATGTCCATGTCAGTAGTGGGTACCAATACAACAATAAAATAGCTACCCCCACTACTACATAATAATGATACTTGCTCATCAAAAGTAGAGTGAAAAAGAAGTAAGAAGAGGAGGAGTGCTCCTCACTAATATCACCGAACTATATGTCGTTGCCCAACAAAGTATCATTACAAACAGGGAGGCTGCAGTGGGAGAATGCAATTAATGAAGCTTCCACTGTGGAGGGAGAATTGTTGGGTATTGTATCCACAATAGTTCTGATTTGAAGAAGTGTCTCTTGAACTAAGTTGAATTGAGTATATATTTGATGTTGTTTTTAGTTATGTGTGGTGCAGGTCTTAATTGCGAAGTACAAACCATTGCCAGGTTACAATAGGTCTCCAAACACAGTTCTACGTAATGCAATTCCTCATTTTATAAAACAATGTGTTGACTCATGTGTAATATCTCTAATGTGGTGTACTTTATCTCTTGAATTCCAAAGAAAATTGTTGTTCAGAGTTTCAGAATTTGCTAAGTAATTTCATTGAGTAGTCTCGTGAGGACTCGTGAAATTCGTCGAAATGTCACGTGAAGTCTAAATACCTCACGCAAGGTCTTTCTCAAGTAGTTTCAATGGGTTAGTCGAGTGGTATCGAGAGTTCACATAAGATCTCGACGAATTATTTCAATATGGGCTTAAAATAGTTTCCATTTTCATTTTTGACAGCCTTCCAGATTTAGGTCTTCTGTCATGTACAATACACATGGATGGTAGAACTGAGTTCAGAATTTAGCCATTAGTGAGGAATCACCTATAAATAGTAAAGAGTATTTTTTAGAAGCCCTAATCGCTAATCGTGAATCGTAAATCAAATCGTAAATTTCAAATCGCTCATCATAGACGCCGACCATTTTACGATTCCTCCTACATAAAAAGACTCGATCAATCTTATGATTTCAGATTTAAATACTTTTAGAGATGTTGGATCCCTAGTTTGGATTTGGGCTAGGTTCACTATTATGTTGTTGACCCTTCATGTATAGCCTAGGGGCATTGTGTTAGGTGTAGGTCAGTCTGACTAGGTTAGTGAAACTTTGATCCAGTCCTCAGAAGAAATCAGAGTTCCAGACTTAGAAGAATGGAAGTTTTTAAGAGTTCAGAGAATAAGTTCGAAGTTCTTCGAACTCAGCTCGACGATCGTCGATCGCGCTCGACGAACTCAGAGTCCCTACTCTGAGTTGAGCTCGACGAACTTAGAGCTTAGGTTGACGAACTTCCCTCTTCTCTCAAGTTCTCAGCTCGACAAACTTTTATCTCTGGTCGACGAAATTGGAGCCCAGCTTTGATAGTTTATTTCTCCAGATCAACTTTCTCTAATCTCAGCTCGACGAAGATGATTTCTAAGCTCGATGAACTTAGAGTTCAGGTAGACAAAATCTGTTCTGAGCTCGACTATTTCTGTCAGTTCTTTATTTCTCTTCTCTACAGTTAATTTCTGTTTTGACCAAGACTTATATAATATATTCTTGCCTATATTGCTCTGAGTAATTAATTGCATATATTCTTATGAATATTGTCGTTCATTGGTAGCATTAATTACTGGATTTCACAGAGTTAATATTCGGCTTAATAATTGGGACAATTGAGGAATCAATTTATTGCCCTTCTAGCCATTTGTCCATGTTCCAAGATTTCAGCAATTAATCATGGAGAGGATTCAAATTCAGAGATAGAATTTCTGCAGGAAAAATAAAAAGGAGTATGAAAAAGGATTAGAGATATACATACATATAAACAGACATAGATAGACAGAGACACAAGAGATACACACAGGCAGACAAAGAAGAAAGATATTCAATCTGCATATTCACTCAGTCTTCATCTTCTACAACTCTTCACCAGGCTTTCAAGAGACAACTATTCAATATCAGTTTGAAAGCTTCTGAAGATAGTTCCATCAAAGAAGACCTAAACCCTGCAAAGCTTCCAGCAAAATTCCTGAATAATAATCATCTCAGGAGGGGGGCTTTGACAAGATCAAATCCACTAGTCTTCTCAGTTGCTTTTGAGAAAGAGAAGACAACATCAACTTTCTTATTCCCACTGTATGCAGGGTTTTAACTCCCTTCAAAAGTTAACCACCTGGCTCTTAAGTCTCCTTATCAAAAGACTAAGCTTGGTTTTTGGGCACCTGATCAAAAGCCTATAGGGTTGTGAGATCTCCCTTCAAATAGATCTTATGGTGACAGGGCACCTGAGCAAAAACCTATTTGGTGGTAGGGCACCTGATCAAAAACCTGTAGTGGATTCCTACCAGAGTGGTAGAAGAGTGGATGTACCCAAGTTTATGGGAACCACTATAAATTTTTTGTGTCGTCTAGATTGCTTTCTGTTTTCTTATTACTATGTGTTGTGTTCTGTGTTAGTTAGTTTTTCTTTCCTGCACTCTCATAAGATATATTTATCACTCTTTTAATTCCGCTATAAAAACCAATTAAGTTTTTAAAATACTCTATTCACCCCCTCTAGAGTTAAATAGATCTATCTCCTCCGGTGGTAAAGCTTTTACCATCCTTCAATTGGTATCAAAGCTTAAGGTTGCTTTGGTTTCACAGACTTACATCTGAATCAAGATCCTTTTATAGATCCTTTTATATGATTTAGCTGAAAATAGGTGATAACAAATATTATGTAAAAGATAAAAGATAAACTACCACAACACAGTGCAAAAAGAAAAGGGCAACCAGACAACACAAAAAATTTTATAGTGGTTCCCCAAACTGGGTACATCAACTCTTCTACCACCCTGGTAGGAATCCACTAGCAGGTTTTGATCAGGTGATTGCCACCACAAGATCTATTTGCAGGGAGATCTCACAACACTTTAGGCTTTTGATCAGGTGCCCAAAAACCAGCAATAAAACTTTGAAGGGAGTTAATAAACCCTTTATACAGTGAAAGAAAAGTTGATGGTCTCTTCTATTTCTCTCTAAAACAACAGAGACTACAAAAGTGGATCTTTGTTGTCAAAGCTCCCCCTGAGATGTAGAGTAGTTCAAGAAAGAAGGAAGCTTTGCTTCAGGGTGTAGGCCTTCAATGATGATCTCCAGAAGCTTTCAGACTGATTGTATTTTGATTGTCTCTTGAAAGCTCTAAAGAGTTACAAATGATGAAAACTCAGAGAGTATGCAGACTGAATTCTTTTTTTCTTCTCTGTCTGTCTGTGTCTGTATATCTGCCGTTCTAAATTCTCTTTTCCTTGATTTTTATATATCCTGTAAATATTCTGTCTCTGAATTTGAATTGTACTGCTTAATTGATTGCTGAAATCTTGGAACTTGGACAAGCAGTTGGAAGGTCAATACATTGATTCCTTAACTGTCCCAGTAAATAAGTCAAGTAATTAACTCTGTGAAATCCATAATCAATGCTGCCTAGCAACGACTATATTATTGAGAATATAAGCATTAATTATTAGAGAATTACTGCCTTAGAATAATAAGAATTCAAATCAAAGTGTCAGAGAAATCGTCAAATTGAAACTTGACAGAAATTGTCCCCTCAGAACAGATTTCGTCGACCTGAACTCAGAGTTCGTCGAGCTGAGAAATTGTCTTCGTTGACCTGAGTTCAGAGAAAATAAAATGGAAATAATCTGTCAAAGCTGAGCTCTAGATTTCATCGAGCTGAGGTAGAATATCGTTGACCAGAGAAACTGAGAGAGAAGTAAGTTCGTCGACCTGAGCTCGAATATCGTCAAGCCCAACTCAGAGAAGGAATTCTGAGTTCGTCGATCTGCGATTGACGATCGTCGAGCTGAGTTCGAAGAACTTCGAACAAATTTCTGAATTCTCTTAAAAATAACAAATCTTCTAAGTCTTGATCTCTGAAGTCTTCTCAAGGTTGGATCATAAGATGTCTAACCTAGTCAGACTGTCCTTAACCTTAGAACTAACAAATTGACCCGAGGCTATACATGATGGGTCAAAACCTAACAGTGAATCTTAGCCCAAATCCAAACTAGGGATCCAACAATCTCCCCCTATTTGGGTGAGGTCACTAAACATAAAATAAAAACACAAAAGCAATATAAATATCTGATAGAATTTTAAACTAATCAGCACATATGATATAGCTAAGTGTAATATACATATATATGTCTCAGAGAAATAAATGTTCAAGGATTGTTAGAGGGAGGAGCAGATGAAGGTTTAGAAAACACAATTTTCCTGCGAGGATCTGCAGCTTTCTTTTGAGTCATTTTCATATCTTGAGCTCCAAGAACTGTAATAGTTAAGGCTTTGGGAACAACTACTTCAGGATGTACCTGCATATACTCCTTTGGATTAAATAACTGTCTGTCTACCTGGATTTTGTCAAGTTCATTTTGCATGAAGGTAGACATTGTAGTGAAGTGATATGGATCTGGTCCTTCTTTTCTTGCTTTATTCATCTGAGACAGTCCAATAAGTTCATGAAATCTAGCCATTCAGAAGTAAGGATCTAACTCAGGTTCATAAGTTGGAGAGGGAGGTCTCTCTAGATCAGCTTTAGAAGCATCCTGAGCAGACTTTTGAGAGTTTCTGAAAGTAATAGATTCCTGTTGAAAATTTATTGATGGCATATACTGTTGAGATTGGCTTTGATAATAGAACTATGGAGGGCTGCAATGACTGTATTTTCCAGAAGGTCTAGATGACTTGTGAGAGAATGGTCTTTGATATTGAGTGGTGGTTGATGGATTCTTCTGAGTCTTTGTAACACTTCCAGAAGATTTAGAAACATTTCTAGTAGCACCTGCAGTTGGAGGAGGAGGAGGAGGGGGTCCTCTCCAGTTCCTTTGAGGAGGAGGAGAGTATCTCTTACTCTTCTTCCTAGCTTTTTGCTCATTTTTAGACAACCACATCCATCTAGGCATACCTGGATAAGGTGTAATATTATTTAGGAGTAATATGGTGTGTTAACAGTTGGGTTAGGCTTAGGAACAACCTTAGCAGGAGCTTTTCTCTTCTTGGATTTTATCTTCTTTGGACCAGAATCATTAGAATCATTATCATCATCATCATTATCAGATGAACCTGGAGGATTGGCATATAGATCATCAATCTCTTTCAGAATTGCTTTTGAGAACTGCTTCTCAGCCTGAGGCTGTATTGGAATTATTGGCTCTGCAACACTTTCAAAAACAGTCTGATCTCCTTGCTCTTCTTCCATGTCAGCAAACAAAATGCAATCCAGGCCTGGCATAGGAAATGTTGCCCACATGCGAGGAGGAGTGCTGCAAACCTCTTCAGCAACTGATAGTTCTGAAATAATAGGAACTGCAAAACTTGGAGCTGCAAAACTTGCCTTTAGTTGGTCTACAACTTCAGGACTTATGGAAGCTGTATAATAAACAATAGCCTTGGAATGCTGTTGTTTAGAACTTGGTAAAGAATTTATATGCACGTAATCAAAAGAATCTAATAAATGAAATAAATCAACTGTGGGATTGATAATACAATCACCAATAGTTATAATATCTGGAATTTCTACTTCTGCATCTGTACAGACCATTTCATTATCAACTGCAGCTGGTGTAACTGCTGTTACTGATCTTGGTGTTGGAACTACTGCTGGAGGAGCTGAGCCTCTTCATAGTACATCTCCCCCTACCTGGTTTCAGAGGGTCCTGAAGCCAGGCCCCCAGAAGAAGGGACAGAGGGGGCAGCAATAACGAGAGCAGAGAGGGAGGAGATGGAATCGGCAAGAGGTGCAATTGCCTATGCTATGAGATTCCTGAGGATTGGAGTGATGAGCTCCAGGATATTGGAGATGGATGGAGAATCCAATTGCATAAACTCAGGAGTTATCTGAGTAGATACAAGATGGATGGATGATGGAGGATGAAATGAAAGGTGGAGTATCAGTCATTATTTCATCTGGAGATGATGGAATATGGTGAGGAGATGATGTTTGTAAGTCCAATGATGGAAGAGACAAAAGGTTGTGAAGTGGTATGTCATCAAGGTGAGGTGGTAATGGAGATGAAGGTGGTGTGATGTGTTCTGGAGGTGCAGGAGGTGTTGGTTGATGCACTGGTGAGGGCAGGTGGTGTTGGAGATTGAAGTTGTGATGTTGAGGTAATGGATGGTTGTTGGAGGGTAGGAGGTGAAGGGATTCTGGTGGAGGGAAGGACATCTTCTAGAGGTGGAGGAGTGGCTATTACTGCCCTAGTGTCCTCAGAAGTCCTGGAAGAGGAGGACGCCCTGGATGGCTTAGTGATGGTCCTCTCCCATCTCCCATATAAGGCACATGTGAGCCTTTTGGAGGCATTAATAAATATAGTCTGAGATACCAGTGATTCAAAAGCCTTGGCCTGGAGGAAAAGGCCTAAAATTCTCCCAAAGCATACCTCTTTCTTAGTATTTTTCTTTTTAATCAAATCAAATAGTAGCTTTTCCCACTTCACCGCTTTCTTATTCAACATAGCACACATCACCAAGAACTGGTGCATGGTAATGTAGTCATGGGCTGTGTGTTTGCCCAGCAAAACTTTCACAACGACATCAGCAAGGACAAATTCTTCTTAAGCAGTTTGTTAGGGTTTCCATCAGAATGACCCATTTTGATCAATATATTATCGTATTCAGTACTATATGTTTCAATATATTCATCTCCATTAACTAAACAAAAAATCTCTGTTAAGACGGTGGGGGTTAGTGTAACCTGATTCCCTGAGATGGTGCCTGTCATTATGTCTGCATCATAAGTAGTTGAAGAATAAACCCATTCTTTTATTTTCGTTACTACCAACTTGATTCTTGTGGTCATGCTATTCTTTAGATGTTGATCATCAAATAATTGCAGAATGTCCATGAATATTGGATCAGAATGATGAAATGAGTCGAAATCGATGTCAAAGCCTGTGTCGAACTTCATGCCGGAAAGTGATATCGCTGCAATCGCCATTAGTTTCCTACAAAAAGAAAGAGAGATCAAGTGCAAAAGAGTTTTGAAGGCGTGGGAATTATCTCGAAGAAAAACCCCATTATAAGGTTTTCAGAATATGAAGCGGCGAGCTCCGTCCTGCAAAAATAAAAATTCTTCGATCTCAGGTCGACGAATGCTGAAAGTTCGTCGATCTCAGTTTGAAGATGAGGGAAAATAGTTCGTCGATCTTAGGTTGACGAAATATTTTTGGAAGAAAGTTAGTCGATCTCAGGTCGACGAAAAAGACTTCACACTGAGATGTCGTCGATCTCAGGTCGACAAAAAGTCTCAAGAAGATTTCTCAGTTCATCGATCTCCGTTTGACGAACTTTGATAAATTCTTCGACCACAGACAGAAATTAAATTAAAGCCTCTCTATTTATCATACCTAGCTGATTTATAAAGAACAGATGGTTCCTCTCATCCATTGGTTTGGTTAAGATGTCTGTTCTTTGCAAATCAGTGTAGATGTAGACAAGCTTAATTTTAATTTTGTCCACACAATCTATAATGAAATGATGCCTTATTTCTATATGCTTAGTTCTACTATGATGCACTGGATTTTGTGTAATGGAAATTGCACTAGTATTATCACATAGTAGGGTTGAATTATTTAAGTTGAATCCATAATCTAGGAGTTGGTTCTGAATCCACAATATCTGGGAACAACAACTGCCAGCTGCTATGTATTCTGCTTCTGTAGTTGAAGTAGACACAAATGTCTGCTTTTTGCAAAACCAAGACACTAGTCTAGCACCAAGTAACTGGCATATCCCTGAGGTGCTTTTTTTGTCCACTGTACATCCAGCAAAGTCAACATCCGAGTATCTAGTCAACTCAAACTCTGACTTAGTTGCATACCAGAGTTCTAGACTAAAACAACCCTTTATATATCTTAAAATCATTTTTAGAAAAATAAGGTGGGATTCTTTAGTGTTCAACTGGAACCTAGCATAAAGTCATGTAGTAAACATTATGTCTGGCCTACTTGCTGTGAGATATAACAGGGACTCAATAATGCCCCTATATAGTTTCTGATCAACAGGCTTGCCATGTTCATCAGAATCAATCACAGCATTAGAAGTAATGGGTGTTTTCTTTGCTGAGGCATCTGATATCCCAAACTTTTTGATTAGCTCCTTAGCATACTTGGACTGGGATATGAAGATGCCATCAGGTAGTTGCTTCACTTGGAGGCCAAGGAAGTAAGAGAGCTCACATATGCTACTCATTTCAAACTTGAAATGCATTAGGTCAGAGAACCTCTTGCATAGTTTGGAATCAATAAAGCCAAAAGTAATGTCATCTACATAAATTTGTACTAATAAGATTTGATCCTTATGATGTCTAGTGAACAATGTCTTATATACTATGCCCCTAGAGAATTTATGCTCTAGAAGAAAGCTAGCTAAGGTTTCATACCAAGCTCTTAGAGCTTGCTTTAGACTATAAAGAGCCTTATGCAATTTAAAAACATAATTGGTATGAGTAGGAGAGATAAAACCTTGTGGTTGCTCCACATAAACCTCTTATTTAAGTTCACCATTTAAGAATGCACTTTTGACATCCATTTGATATACTTTGAAGTTTTTGTAGGCAGCATAGGCATGGAAGATTCTGATTGCTTCCAGCCTTGCAACAAGTGCAAATGTGTGGTCATAGTCAATGTCTTCCTCTTGTCTATAGCCTTGAGCAACTAGCCTTTCATTATTCCTGATGATAATACCTTGGGCATCTAGTTTATTTTTGAATACACATTTAGTTCTAATGACTGGTTAGTCTTTCTGTCTTGTAACTAAATCCCAAACTCTACATCTCTCAAACTGGTTGAGCTCCTCTTGCATTGCAATAATCCAGTATGGATCATGCTCAACATCTTTTATGGATTGGGGCTCAGTTTGAGATATGAAGCAGACATGCATCAAGTCTTGGTTGAGTTGATTCCTGGTCTGCATAACTACTGACATGAATCCAATCACCTGAGATACAGATGATCTCTAAGTGTGATAAACTCAATGGGTGGAGTTAGTTCATCAATAGCTTGGGGAATTAATTCCTCTTATGGAATTATGGGAGTTGTTGTTGGTTCAACATCCACTTCAGTGGGCTCATCTTTACTGTCTTCATTTATATGTGGAGAGGGATGTGCAACAGTCTCATTTGTGAGGGTCAACTTATCCAACTTCTCACACAAGTGTGGTACCTGTAAAGTTTCATTGGTAGAAGGATTCTTCTCCTTGTAAGACATGTTAGTTTCATCAAATGATATATGTACAGTCTTTTTCATTTTCATAGTAGATTTATTATATACCCTATATGCCTTACTAAGTTGGGAATATCCTAGAAAAATTCCCATTGCAGCCTTGGCTTCAAACTTTCTAAGATATTTCTTGTCATTGTTATGAATGTAGTATAAACAACCAAAAATTCTAAAGTAATCTACTTCAGGTTGCTTCCCTTTAAGTAATTCATAGGGAGTCTTGCCCTTAAGCTTATGTATCAGACTCCTATTCAATACATAATTTGCTATGCTTTCAGCCTCTGCCCAAAAGGATAATGGCAAGTAAGCATTTGTAAGTAATGCACCTGCAACTTCAATTAGGGTCCTGTTTTTTCCTTTCAGCTACCATATTTTGTTGAGGAGTTCTAGGAGCAGAGAAACACTACCTGATACCTCCCATCTCACAAAATTCTTGCATGAGAACGGACTCAAACTCAGTACCATGATCACTTTTGATCAATGCAATAGGAGTAGAATACTCAATCCTTATGCTCTTAAGAAAGTCTGTAAGAACTTTAAACTTACCAGACTTGTTCCTCAAGAAAAACACCTAAGTGAATCTTGAGAAGTCATCTACAATCACTAAGGTGTAAGATTTCCCTCCTAGGCTATGTACAGTAATGGGTCCAAAAAGATTCATGTGGAGCAAATATAGAATCCTAGGTGAATCACTCTTATTAATGGCTTTAAAACTGTTTTTAGTTTGCCAGCCTAATTGACAAGCACTGCACAGAGTTTCCTTCTCGTAGGGGTAAGAAGGCAATCCTCTTATAAGGTTGTCCCTAGATAATTTAGCAATGTTCTTTAAGTTAACATGTCCTAGTCTCTTATGCCATAATTCATTATTATTACTAACCTGGTTGAATAGGCATATCTCAGACCTAGCAGTCTTAAAATTTACTATGTAAATATTTCCTATTCTAGTTCCAATTAAAACCACTTTATTTTCTACAGAAGTGATAAAGCAGGAAGAGTTATTAAATGGTACCTGAAACCATTTACCATATAATTGACTTATGGAGATTAGTTTGTGCTTCAGTCCACTTACATAAGCCACCTTTTTGAAAGTGACAGCTCCAATATTTTCTTTCCCAAAGCCTTTAGTCTGGCCATAGTTGGAGTCACCAAAGATCACTTTTGGACCTAGCTTGGACTTATAGTTGGTTAGATTTTCCTTGCTGCCAGTCATGTCTCTTGAGCAGCCACTATCCAAATACTACTGTTCCTCTGTGGTAGGATAGTCTTTCACCTATATTTAAATAGATTAGATGTTCTTGACCCAGGTTACCTTTGGTCTTTGATTATTTTCATAGTTAAAAGTGGAAATGTAAGAATATTCAGGTTGGTCTTTATACCCTAGGGGGTGATATCTTCTTGGTGGTTTTATCCACTGGGTGAATGGGTTGAGATATTCCCTAGGTTGATTAAAAGTTTTGAAAGGATTAAGATTTCTATTATCTTGAACTGGGTTTGACGAATTTTGGTGAGTTCGTCGATCTGAGGTCGATGAATGGGGATGAGTTTGTCGAACTCCGCTCAAAGAATGAAAATATTCATTCTTTGTGCCCCAATATCGTTGATCTCGGCTCAAATAACCATACTGGTTTCGTCGATCGCAGTTCAAAAAATAATTATAATAAGAATCTGCATTCAGAGTTCGTCGACCTGGGTTCGATGAACTGTACACATTTCATCGATCTAAGTTCGACGAAATTTGCTAAACATTATTATAGTTAGATTTTTTCTTGTTCCTTTTCTTTTTCTTATTTTTCTGTTTTAATTCTATTTGCTCAGTACTATGGTCATCTATCTTTTCTTTGCCTTTTTCAGAAACAAATTTGATTGGAGTTGACAGTATGTTTTTCTGAATTAATGGGGGTTGGCTTGATGAAGCACCTAGGCCCAGCTTGCTATTAAGTCTGGCATTTACTATGCTTGTGATGTTCATCAACTTGATGCTTCTCCCATTTAGGGATTCTTTAAGTTGACTTGCTTCTGCTAATTTAGTTTTTAGAGAGATGATTAGTTCATTAGCTAAAGTTAATTCATCTTTCAATTTGATATTTTCAGAAATGTAATTATCTTGTTCAGTTAGTTTTTCTCTAAGGAGTTTTATTTCCTTCTCATAGTTTATTAAATTAATGAATAGTGATCTAAATTCAGTTCTAAAACCATCTGAATTTAAATCAAAAGAGGATAGTACCTGATCTTCTTCAGATTGAGGTTCTTCACTGTCTGACTTCTCAGCTACTGAGAGGCTGCCTGATGCATCAACAGCCATCAAGCAAACCTCTTTTTTTTAATCTCTTCTTCATCTTCACTGGAGCAGGAAGATGAAGATTCATCTTCAATTTCACTCCAAGTTTCAGCAACAAAGCCTTTCTCCTTTCTCTTATGCTTGCTGGAGGAGGGCTTGTTGTAGTGCTGTTTCCTGGGCTCCTTTTCTCCCCTTCTCTCTTTCTTTTGATTCTTCGGACACTCTGATATGAAGTGTCCAGGTTTCCTACAAACAAAGCAGACAATTTCTTTAGTTGGGGTTTTATCATACCTTGGCTTGTCATCTTGTCTAGATGACTTCCTTCTGAAATCATTCTTGCCCATTTTGTTTAATATATTAGCTATGAGACTCAAAAATTCTTCACTAGCTGATGGAGCTTCTATTTCTTCAAATGCTTTGAATGCTATGTTTTGTACATTTCTAGCTGATGAGGGAGCCTTCTACTCAGCAGCTTCTCTAGTCTTTATTAACTGCTCATAAGATTTGAGATTTCCAAGTAGAGATTCAGTGGAAATCTCATTTAGACTTCTGGCCTCTTTGATTGGCCAGATTCTGGTAATCCTATAAGATAGGGAAGCATATGCGAATCTTATCATTGACCTCAGTGAGAGTTATGTCCTTATCCAGAGTTTTCAGCTCATTGATGATTGAGCTAAGTCTATTGTACATATCACTCACTGACTCTGACTCTTCTTTCTTGAAATTTTCATATTGGGAGATGAGATTTGATCTCCTGTCTTTTCTCTCATCTGCAGATCCAACAACCATCTGGTTTAGGGAATCCCAGATGGATTTAGCTAAGGTGCACTCTGCACTTTCTGGAAAATGTCATCTGACATTGTCTGAGCCAGAATGTTCATGGCCTTGGCATCAGCTATCTTGGCCTTCTTTTGTGCTTCTGTCCACTCAGGTGGTGGAACATCATGAGTGCTGGAAGTTACAATAGATGTAGCCACTGGAGCCGGTGGACCTGTCAAGATAGAATTAAAAATATCTTCATCAATGGAGTTCATATATAATTTAATTCTTGCCTTCCAGATATCAAACTTGTTCAAGTTGCAAACTGGAGGTCTGGTGCTTGCATAGTCCTTGTTCTGTGCCATGGTATAAGTAATGTGGTAGAGAAATTTAGATCTTAGAATGACCTATTGGTTCAAGTATTACCTTGTACAACCAAATAACCTAAGCTTTGATACCAATTGAAAGTGACTTAGACAATTGATAATCCTTTGATACCAATTGAAAGTCAAGGGGATAGATCTAATTAGCTCTAGGGGGGGGGGGTGAATAGAGCTTTAAAAAACTTTTTTTACAGATTTATATGATTTAGCTAAAAAAATAGGTGATAGCAAATATTATGTAAAGAGATAAAAGCTATACCACCACATCATAGTGTAAAAAGAAAAAGGACAACTAGACAACACAAGAAATTTTATAGTGGTTCCCCAAACTGGGTACATCCACTCTTCTACCACCTGATAGGAATCCACGAGCAAGTTTTGATTAGGTGACTGCCACCGCAAGATCTATTTGCAAGGATATGTCACAACCCTTTATACTTTTGATCAGGTACCTAAAAACCAACAATAAACTTTTGAAGGGAGTTAATAAACCCTTTATACAGTGAAAGAAAAGTTGATGGTGTCTTATCTTTTTCTCTAAAACAACAGAGAAGACAAAAGTGGATCTTTGTTGTCAAAGCTCCCCCTGAGATGTAGAGTAGTTCAGGAAAGAAGGAAGCTTTGTGTCAGGGAGTAGGCCTTCAATGATGATCTCCAGAAGCTTTTAGACTGATTGTATTTTGATTGTCTCTTGAAAGCTCTGAAGGGTTGCAAATGATGAAAACTCAGAGAGTATGCAGACTGAATTCTTTTTTTCTTCTCTGTTTGTCTATGTCTATGTTTGTATATCTGCCTTTCTAAATTCTCTTCCCTTGATTTTTATATATCCTGCAGAAATTCTATCTCTAAATTTGAGTTGTACTCCTTGATTGATTGTTGAAATCTTGGAACTTGGACAAGTGGCTGGAAGGTCAATACATTGATTCTTTAACTGTCCCAGTAAATAAGTCATGAATTAACTCTATGAAATCCATAATCAATGCTGCCTAGCAACGACTATATTCTTGAGAATATAAGCATTAATTATCATAGAATTACTACCTCAGAATAATACCAATTCAAATCAAAGTGTCAGAGAAATCATCAAATTGAAACTTGATAGAAACCATCAACCTCAGAACAAATTTCGTAGACCTGAACTCAGAGTTCGCCGAGCTGAGAAATTTTCTTCATCGAGTTGAGTTCAGAGAAAATAAACTGGAAATAATCTGTCAAAGCTGAGCTCCAGATTTCGTCGAGCTGAGGTAGTATATCATCGAGCAGAGAAACTGAGAGAGAAGGAAGTTCGTCGACCAGATCTCGAATATCGTCCAGCCCAACTCAGAGAAGGAATTCTGAGTTCGTCGATCTGTGATCAACGATCGTCGATCTGAGTTTGAAGAACTTCGAACCGATTTCTGAATTCTCTTAAAAACAACAACTCTTCTAAGTCTTGATCCCTGAAGTCTTCTCAAGGCTGGATCATAAGATGTGTAACCTAGTCAGACAGTCCTTAACCTTAGAACTAACAAATTGACCCTAGGCTATACATGATGGGTCAAAACCTAATAGTGAACCATAGATTAAATCCAAACTAGGGATCCAACACCTCTTGTTTACAACATGGCACAGAATAAGGAATATTCTATCACCAGACCTCCTGTGTGCAACTTGAATAAATTTGCACTCTGGAAGGCAAGAATCAAACTTTATATGAACTCTATTGATGAGGACATTTTGAATTTATTTTGATAGGTCCCCCTCAACCTACAGCTGCTACGTCAACAAGTACTTCAGCAGTTCCACCACCTGAGTGGACTGATGCACAAAAGAAAGCCAAGATGGCTGATGCTAAAGCAATGAAAATTCTGGCACAGACAATATCAGATGATATCTTTCAAAAGGTGGCTGAGTGCACCTATACTAAGGCTATTTGGGACTCACTGAACCAAATAGTTGCTGGCTCATCAGATGAAAGGAAAGACAAGAGATCCCTCCTCATATCACAATATGAAAATTTCAAAAAGGTGGAATCAGAGACTTTTTCTGCGATGTATAATAGACTCAGTGTCATCATAAGTGAACTGAGAACCCTGGACAAGGATATCTCATTAATTGAGATAAATGATAGAATTCTAATGTGCTTCCCCAGCACTTGGGATTCCAGGATATGGCCAATTAAGGAGGCCATAAGTTTAAATGAGATTTCTACAAAATCTCACCTTGGCAAGCTCAAGTCTTATGAGCAGTTGATCAAGACAAGGGATACTGCAGAACAGAAGGCTTCCACATCTTCAAGGAAGGAGCACATCATTGCTGTCAAAGCAACGGAAGAACCAGAAGCTCTTCTAGCCAATGAAGAATTACTGAGATTATTGGCTAAAAGATTTTATAAAATGGCCAAGAAAGACTTTAGAAGAAGGTCATCTAAGAATGATAACAAGCCAAGATATGACAAGACTCCTACCAAGGAGTGTAACGTCCCGAATCACACTAGGCCCCTCGTGCGTGTTTTTGAGTCAGGAGAGATGACTTGGGTTCAGGGGGAGTGATGACAACTGGGCAACACATGTGAAAAGGAGGAGAAATCAGTCAAGCATAGGACACGGGTAGAGACACGGGCGTGTCCCTACCCATGTGGGAGTGGCTAGCTCTCGATTCGATGACTCGAGTATGTCCGAAGAAGGACACGGGTAGTGACAAGGGCGTGTCACTATCCATGTGAAGTAACACGGGTAGAGACACGGGCGTGTCCCTACCCATGTGCGTATGTGTCGAGTTAAACTCGACACAGCGTGTCGAGATCGACGAACTGCGTATCCAGATCGGCAAATTGTTTGATACGAGTAGAGACATGGATGTGTCCCTACCTGTGTATCGTTGTGTTGAGTTGAACTCAACGAGGCGTGTCGAGATCGACGAACTACGTGTCGAGATCGACAAATTGTATGAAACGGGTAGAGACACGGGCGTGTCCCTACCCGTGCGCCGTTGTGTCGAGTTGAATTCGTCGAAATGAATCCAGAGAAGGACACGGCCAGGGAACACGGCTGTGTCATGTGGACATGGGTCGGGACACGCCCCCTACCCGTGTTGAGTATTGAACCGACAATAAAACCATTGTTGACGCTTCGCCCAAGCAGGACACGAGTACGGACACGGGCGTGTCCCTACCCGTGTCACTCTTTATATATAAGGGGAAATGAAAACCCTAGCCATTTTCATGCTCATTTCACCCCCTATTTTCTGAGAGAAACTCCTGTTGAGAGAAGGAAGTTGCTGGACCTAGTTCTAGAGGAGGAGATCCGCCGCCGTCGTGAAGGAGAAGATGCCGCCGAGAAGAGTTACACGATCTATGGCCGGAAATAGTGAAAATGCCGGAAATAAGGTGAGCTTCCTTCCCTCTCCCTTGTTGTTGGATCTGTAGTTATCTAGGCGAGATGTCGACTCAAAAGAGTCTAGACTTGCGAGATGGTGATTTCTCTAGGAAGAGGCCGTTCTAGGGCTTGTGCTCTAAGGTTAGTGGTGTCTTCAACCTCTCCAACCTTCTATGTGAAGATGGGGGATGGTTTCGTGAAGAGTCATGGCCTATTGAGGGTGAATAAGGGAGGAGGAATTTCTGATGTGATTTTGGAAGACCGACTTGAGGAGGAAGATGAACCGATGCCGTTCATTCCTCTTCAAGATGCGTGCAGAATCTGTGTTCTGCGCGCAGCGATCTCCTTGGAAATTTTAGGTGGGATATGTCCAGATCTGGGCTTCTAATTAACCACAAAAGTTGACGTCCTCGAAAATACCTTTCCAACGAGTGGTTGCACGACTTCAGGCGAAGTCTGTAGCCCCGGGAAAGTCTGAACGAAGTTGACGCCCGACAAACCTGCATGCAGAAATTGTGTTCTGTGCGCAACGGACTTTGAAGCCGATTTCAAGAAGGTTACAGTCAAGTCTGGGTTGTGGGCTGAATATGAAAGTTGTAACTCATAGAAAGACCTTTCCATCGAGGGGTTACACATCTTCACCGGTTTCAAGTAGCTTCAGGAATCTCCGGTCGAATTTGCTATCTAGATTTGTTATGCACTTAAATTCTGGGTTTTATATTTTATGGATTTGGATTCGGTGGAATCGATGTTGCAAATTAACTCGAGATTTTTGTGAATCATTTTATGTAAACCACCGTAGTGCTATGAATGATGAAGTTTACTAATTGGATTTCATATAACTGAATTGTGAAGCATGCTTACTTAAACGAAATGACTTGTTAGAAATTGGTAGACTATTATTTATGCGCATTATGTTATATTACGTTGAAATCATTTGGAATGACATATAGAAGGATAAACTATGACCATAAGTATGTTTGATAGATGGAATGAAATTTAGTAGTCCAATACTTAGAGCGTAGTCTCCCTACTGGTAGTATTGTGGAGGGATGTAAGTGCGGTGTCGATCGTCACTAGTTGGGTTAGTGTTGAGATGAGGTATAGATGGGCGGTTGGGCTGTGTCCTCAGTGTTCACGTCCCGGGGCCCCTTCCATGTCGAGTGGATGGTTGGGCTGTGTACTCGTGCTCACTTCCGAGGCCCCTTCCATATCACAGTGATGTGGCATTTGCATGCGGTGTGATTCAACACGCGGTGTCGTAATCCTGGGTTAAGGATAGTGTGACAGGTCTACGGGCTCACCGATCGTCACAACGACACGAGCTGACGGCTAGACTTTGGGCGATTGGGCTGTGTCCTCGGTGTTCACGTCTCGGGGACCCTTCCGTGCCAAGTGAACGGTTGGGCTGTGTCCTCGTGCTTACTTCCGAGGCCCCTTCCGTGTCAAACCAGGCCAGTTCGGGCTGTGTACTCGATGCACATCTACCCGATACCCCGCTGGGCCATAGTATGCATGGGCTCCGCTATTGTGTTCTTAGCGTTGAGGTATACGGAGGCCTAGGTGAAGTAGTGTGGATACCTGCCTAGTAGTAGAGATGCCCGCTCTACTATCACCGCCTGGCCACGGCGGTTGATAACTGAGAGGTTAGCTACCTGCTCGAATAGTGGGAACTATAGTCTGTGTCGACATGTCAATTACATGTGTGTGATCATGGGCGAGTCATTGCATAACATACATACCATTTCATAATATTGCACAGCAAGATCCTCATCATATAAGTTTGTATGGGCACTCCTATACGATGAGTTACTTTATGTAAACCGATCTTTAACTTAAAAGCTTGTATGAGCATCTTTATAAGTTAAGTTACTTTCCTGCTGTAGTTAATTGTACTTGATGGTTTGTTATTGTTTATGTAGAACTGCTAGAATAAAATGCTATTAATCTTATTGTACCATTACCACCTACTTGTACATGTTATACTAATTATTATACTCTATACCCTTGCTCTTTTCTCCGCCCGGTGTCGAGGAGTCGCCGGGGGAGCGGATGTGAAGCCACTTAGTCTTTTCGACTAATGGTTTCTACGTCTTCCTTTTTAGGAGGTCACCCCGCAGGTAGAGCAGCCGCAGACTTTGCAGCAGGACAGCCAGGCCAGGATGACAGGGCCTGAAGTGACGGTACTGTCACTACCGTCGGTTACGGATGTGAGTGTTGAGCGACTCTGATGTAGTCCGTTTGGGCAATTTTTATAGCTGTACTCTGATATTGTAGAAGAATGTTTTAGCTTCTCTTATTTGATGTATTTGGACATATATGCTTAGTGCAGATTTGACTTCTCTCTTTTATATTATGGTTGGGTTGGCATGTTTATATTGACATTGGTTATAGCCTGCGGAATAGGCGTCTTGTGGTACAGGTTAGCCCGTGTGCTAATGCTACCGCAAGGCGGCTGTTCGAGGCATAAGACCCCCCTTCGTGCCGTGTTTTGGGATCCGACAGGGGTGTCTTACAAATGGTATCAGTTTGCCACGATCCTCAACTAAAGAAGTCATTCAACAATGGTACCACCCCCGTTCGATTTGTCAGTTTGCGGACAAACTGACTTAGCGGAAGCAGTGGTGTGCCCATATGTAATTCACATTAAGTTGTCCAACTTTGACCACAAGATTAGCCAATCTGACCATGCGTTTGTTTTTTACGTGTAGATTCCAGTAGACGCTGAGCCGATGGGGGGCACTCCTGCCCCTTCCATACCCACTCAGTTTCAACAATCCGAGTTGGGGCAGATTCTCATCGCCATTCTGGATGCCTTTAGGGCGCAGCAGTCGCGGGTTCAACAACAGGCTCCAGGCTCTAACTGGCTGAGCACCTTTCAGGTTCTCTCCCCTCCCGCCTACCTCGGGACAGAGTCTACCGTATGCACGGAGGAATGGCTTGACACGGTCCAAGATCTATTGGCGAGGATCCGTGGCCCGGCCAACATGGCTGTATCATTGGCGGTGTCCGCCTTGGATCTACATGCTAAGAGGTGGTGGAAGTCACTCATGGGCTCCACGTTCCAAGGACGAGTGTATACCGAGATAAGTTGGAGCGAGTTCTCGGGTGTCTTCTTGGAGCACTTCATTCCTACATCGATGATGAATTGTAAATATATGCATTTTTGTGTACAATAAATAAGTCGTTTTAGTTACTTTTTGCCATTTTTACTTATGTTCTTTAATAAATTACTCCTATTTTTGTAAATATTTTGCTAACATAATTACTTTTATTTTTGACGAAAAAAATAAAAATCTGCCAAAAATTGACAAGTCACGCCCGTGACATATTGGTCACGCCCGCGACCAGGGCGTGACACGTCAAATTCCCGAGAAATGAAGAAATTTTGAAGAAATAGCTTGACACGCCCGGTCACACGCCCATGACATGACCCGTGTCCAGCGCTCGACGTTTTCCGCTCGACGATTTCGTGCTCGCCGATTTCCGCTCGACGATCGTCAACACGCCCGGCCACATGCCCGTGTAAATCCGATACGGGGCGTGACCCAAGCCCGTGACCACTTCAGCAAGCTCGACGAAAATTCTGCTCGACGTTTTCAGCTCGACGATCGTCGACCAACCCGACACGCCCAGCGTCACGCCCGTGACCAAGGGCGTGACTCCTCCACCTGGCTGACAAAGACCCGCACTCGACGATCTTTCCGCTCGACGATCGTCGAACTCGATTTTTCTGCTCGACGATTTGTCCTGCTTGACGATTTTTCCTCCTTGACGATCTTCCCGCTCGACGATCTTCCCCTTTGACGATCGTCGAACTCCTCGACATTCGCGCTCGACGATTTTCAACTCGACAAGACCCGGTGACAGCTCAAAGACCCGCGCCCAGATCCACCTCCTCGACACGCCCACCGTCACGCCCATGACCTGGGGCGTGACTGCTGTGTGACCGACACGTGTCCAGCCCGAAGTCCATTTTCCCGTCAAATCGCCAGCCACATTTTGTACAGTGCTGACACGCCCCCACTACACGCCCGTGTCAGGGGGCGTGTCTCCTGAAATTTCTGTCTATAAATAAGCAACTGCTGTTTGTAATCCTGTTCCCCCTTTTGGGTTCCATTTTGTATAGGGGAAATGCTGTCTGGATGCTTCCAAGGTCTATGTAAGGGATGTTTCTCCCCCTCTCCTTAGTTTTTAGTTAATAAAATTTGTTTTTTTTCTTCTCTTGGCATGGCTTTGGAATTGATCTATGGAACTTTTCTTTATGCAATCTTATCTTCTTTCTTGTTTTAACTTAGTTTTTTTTCTTCTTTTTAACACGTGTGTGTGCGTGTATGATGTTATAATTTTTTGTCATCTTTATTGATAGGTAGTTGCTTTCATCTTCATAGTTTAGCTTTTCCGTTCATATCATGTCCATCCTTATGAGTTTATAAAAACGATTTAAAAGTGTTTTTTTTATCTTTTTCAATAGTTTTGTTCGTTTTTATCCATAAAACTTTTTACTCCTTTTAACTTTATTATCGCTTTTCTAGCATTTTTTTAAAATCATAAGAATGAAAATATAACCTTTTTAATTTTTCATGCACTTAGCTTTTTATTTAAAACTTTTGCTTATTTAATTTTTCCGTTCTCTTTTTATGCATTTCTACTGCATTCTAGCGGTAGAAATGTATTCGTTTTAATTTTTTGATCATTTTCGTTTTTGCGTTTATTTGCAGCCTTTTTGCTCGTTTTATTTTTATTTCTGCTTTTTATGCATTTCTACCACATTCTAGCGGTAGAAATGCAGTTGTTTTAATTTTTGGATAACTTAGCTTTTCTTAATTTTTTGTACATGTGCATTTATTTCTGCCTACTCGTTAAGAGTTAAATGACGCTTTGCTTTATTTCATTCAGTCGAGTGTGTGTGTGTGTTTTACTTTATGTCGAGAGAGTGTGTGCGTGAGTTTTACTTTCTGACGAGTGTGTGCGTGTGTTGCATTTATTTAGTCCTACTCATTTGAGTAGGTCCCGCTTTCTTTCTCCCGCCCACGCATTTGCGCCGGGACTCGCATTTTACTGCTTTCATTTCAGTCATACTCGTTTGAGTAGGACTTGCAATTTTCAGCTTTCCTTTACTACTTTCATTTTACTGCTTTCACTTTTCTGCTTTCTTTATCGCTTTCATTTACTGCTTTATTTTATTGCTTTCACCACTGCCGTCCCCATTCCGATGAGTGGCTAATCGTTCTTAGCCCTCAGTATCGAAGGGCATTGGGACAGATAAAATAGTTTTAAATAATTAAAGGTCTTTACTTTCTAATTAATTAAAATTACTTAAGGTTTGCCCGGGTTAACGACGCGTAGGACCACATATCGATGTATGAGCCCTATTTCGGTTTTCCATACGCTAGCCGAGAGGCCGTGCGTATGGACAGATCACCCCTTGGCAAAGAGAGTTCCGCACTAACCCTCGAGAGAGGAGGCACACCAACTCTACCGGATTGGGTTCCCCACCCAATAGCGGGGTTCTTAGCGTAATGCGGGCGTTAAAAGGAATCCTTTGTCGGACTAACGTTCGATCGAATAGTCTTAGCATTCAGGTGAGCGATAGTCCTAGAGATAAGTGAGCTCATTCTAGTGGAACCTCCACGACCAAGTCTCCGCCTTAATTAATTAGAAGTTTAGGATCTCTTTTTATTTAAAGTATATTTTAGTTCTAATTCTATTCGGTGCCATCGAGCTAAGCTCTTCATCGGCTCCACCTTATTGCTTTCTTTTTATGCTTTCTTTTTCTGTCATTTTTTATTATATATAAAATACCCGACAAGTAATTATCGGTAAAATAATAGTCCCTTCTAGGGAAGAGTAGAAATAATCGAACCGACCCTGAGAATAATATGACCTCGATATTCCACCCGGAATATCCTGTACTACTCACGATAGGTGCACTTGCCTCCTTTCGTTAAAACTCGATCATAACTTTTTTATATCCAAAATAAATAAATACGCACGCCCTGTTTTCTAAATAAAAAAAATCACTTTCGCTTTACTTAAATAAAACCGCCAGGTCGCCGCGTGACCGTAAATATTTTTGGAGTTGTAACCAATCAATCGGCTCGAGACGATCTCGACCAGAGGTTTCTACTACTGAAGCAGGGATCAAAATCAGTTACAAAGTACCAGCGAGAGTTCCAGCATCTCGCAAGGTTTGCGAACTCATATGACCTGGATGATAGTGGATACGCCAAGCATTTCTACAAAGGGCTACGAGATCCCCTAAGGAAGGCCCTTTTGTTTATAGCGGACGCTAGCTTGGCAGAGATTATCGACATGGCGAAGAGATTGGAGGCGGATCACTTGAGTAGTGGTAAGAGGCCTGCGGAAGACGTGATGGAAGCTGGTCCAAGCAATAGAAGAAGGCAGGACTTTAGGAGAGGAAGGGGACATCAAAGAGGTGGAGGACGTTTCCACCGAGATTTTAGAGTGGAGCATCCGGTTCCGCAGCCGCCTGCGTTGCCTCCATCGCCTCAGCCTCAACAATTTCAGCAACATGAAAGGCGTCGAGGGCTGGTGTGTTTTGAATGCAACTAGCCGGACCACATTCGACATTTCTGCCCGCGGTTGTATGGGAATGTCCGTCCTGCTCTCCCTCCGGCAGCTCCGCGGGGGCGTGGTTACATGCGTGGTCGAGGCCGAGGACCGCGAGGAGGGAACCCCGGCCCTGCTCGGGATCAAGTGTACGCACTGGACATGGCGCAAGAACGGAATCCCCAAGATGTGATTGCAGGTATGATTTAAATGATTATCACGTTTTCATTGTCTAACTTAAAGTTACTCGAGACATACTAGACACCTAGCAATATGTTTTGGTTATTGGTACTTAGGCACCGTGATAGTTGGCCGGAAGACGGCCTATGCGCTGTTCGATACTGGTGGCTCACACTCCTTTGTGTCTGAAGACTTCATTAAGGACATGGAGGGCGTACAATACTTTACTGGTATAGCCCGACGAGTGCGCCTACCGGACGGCTCAGAGATGATTGCAACCGCTAAGTGCGAGTTCGAGATATTTATTGAAGGAAAGGCCTTTAATACACCAGCCACGGTCTTGAGAATGCCGGAGTTTGACATCATTTTGGGCATGGCGTGGTTGGACTGACACTTTGCGAGGATTGACTGTATAGAGAAACAAATCTACTTGAGACATGGAGACACTGACGTCATCTTCCAAGGTATTAGCTTCACACCTCATATATTGTTATCTTCAGTTCAGACAGTAAAAGCCCAGATGAAGGGGGATGACGTCTTGTTGATCTGGTTCGAGTTGAAGGAGTTAGCATTGGATATAAAAGACGTACGGGTAGTGCGGGAATTCCCCGAGGTATTTCTTGAGAAACTGCCGGGATTACCCCCGCATAGAGAGGTTGACCTCCAGATTAATCTAGTACCGGGTGCCAAGCCGGTATCCAAGGCCCCTTACCGAATTGCCCCGAAGGAACTCGCGGAGTTTAGAGTTCAACTGCAAGAACTGGTGGAGTCAGGGTTCGTTCGCCCTAGTTCATCACCCCGGGGAGCCCCTGTATTGTTCGTGAAGAAGAAGGATGGGACCCTGCATTTGTGCATAGATTATCGGGAACTCAATCGGATGACGGTGCAGAACACTTATCCGCTACCTCAGATCGATGAGTTGTTCGATCAAATAGTGGGAACGCATTGGTTTTCTAAGCTGGACTTGTGCTCAGGGTATTACCAGTTGAGGATACTAGAGGAGGACATCCAGAAAATGGCTTTAGTTCAAGATATGGACAGTACGAGTTCACTATAATGCCATTTGGGCTCACAAATGCCCCTTCGGCCTTCATGAGCCTGATTAACAAGGTGTTTGAACCTTATTTGGATATCTTCGTCATTGTTTTCATTGACGATATCTTGGTCTACTCAAAGATGGAGGAGGAGCATGTTCAGCACTTGACCTTTGTATTGAAGAAATTAAAAGAGAATGCTTTGTTTGCCAAGTTCAGCAAGTGCGAATTCTGGCTTAAAGAGGTTGCTTTCTTAGGGCATGTGATCAGTGGAGCAGGACTAGTGGTGGATCCAGCCAAGGTGCGAGCCGTGTAGGAGTGGTCGCCCTTGAAGTCGACGGCTGACGTGCGGAGCTTCCTTGGACATGCCGGGTACTACCGCAAGTTTGTAAAAGGATTTTCAAAGATTGCTCTTCCTCTTACTTCCTTGACAAAGAAAGGTGTGCCATTTGAGTGGACACCCCAGTGCAAAGCGGCGTTCCAAGAGCTGAAGGATAGACTTACCTCCGCCCCCATCCTAGCACTTCCGTATGGGAAGGAAGGATTTCAAGTCTACACCGACGCGTCATATCAAGGGATGGGAGCGATATTGATACACCACAGACACGTGATTGCTTATGCTTCTAGACAACTGAAGAAACATGAAATCAATTACCTGGTTCACGATTTGGAGCTGGGAGCAGTGGTGTTTGCCTTGATGGTTTGGAGGCATTATCTATGCGGCGTCTACTGCAAGATCTTTTCAGATCACAAAAACTTGAAGTACGCTCATACTCAGAAGGAGTTGAACTTGAGACAACGACGGTGGTTAGAATTTCTATGCGACTATGAGTTCACCATAAACTACCACCCCGGAAAGGTGAACTCGGTGGACGATGCATTGAGTAGAAAGGTACCAGGTTCTAGCCCAGAGTCTCGGTTGATGAGTATGGAGTTGGCTCGGATGATTGAGGAGATGGATATTACATTGATATTTAAGGCTCCTTCGGTAGAATATACGGAGTACTTGGCAAGCATGAGAATAGTTTGTGATATCCGGGACCGAATCAGAGTGGAGCAAGGTATGGATGCGGCTCTGGCCCCGACAATCAGGTCAATCAAAGATGGGACTACGGATGAGTATACGCTAAAAGGCGGGCTCGTTTATTTTCGCGGCCGGTTCTACATTCCCAAGGGCGGTAAAATACGGGAGGATATCTTGAGAGAGGCTCATTGCTCTCAATATTCAGTGCACCCGGGCATTGCTAAGATGTACGCCGGCTTACAGAAGACCATGTGTTGGCCGGGAATGAAAAAGGATGTCCGATATTTTGTTGCACATTGCGAAGCTTGTCAAAGTGTGAAGGCGGAATGCAAGAGTCTCGGTGGTTTGCTACAATCATTGCCCATCCCCGAGTGAAAGTTTGAGGATATCTCCATGGACTTTGTGCATGGGTTACCTCGCTCACGCTCAGAAAATGCTTCAGTGTGGGTGATAGTTGATCGCCTGACGAAAGTAGCTCGGTTTATCTGATGCTATAGATCACGGCAGTGAACCGGTCGCACAAGTAATATAAAATGGGGGTTTTCCCAAGTATCGATCTCACAAGGAACATAGTAAGGTGGAGTTAATTTCGAGGAGGATTTGAGATTGAAGTCCTCAGGTCGGAGCTAACTAAGGGGAGGTTTTGTTGTTGTGGAAACAGAAAATAAAATACTAACAACTACTTCTATGCAACGCCACTATGCGATGCTTCGCCAGGCGGGATGGAAGACTAGTCGGGCTGCTATGCACCGAATCGCTAGGCGGATGGAAGAGTAGGCTAGCGGATGAGGTGGTTAGAATGGAGGAATGAGGGTCGAAAGCACCTCTTCGCTACGCACGCCACTAGCAATTGCTAGTGCGGCAAGGGTGGATGGATGGTGGATGGAATATGACGCAACTCAAGTAAATATAACGAAAACATACAATCACATAGACATAATTGTACACAACATTTACAAACTAAGCATACTTCATCAATATAAATAAAGTTAAACACCAATATTCAACAATAAAGCAAGTACAAGTCAAGAGATCGACCGAATCCGAAGTCTTGCTGAGGATTCACGGTTGGAATCGTCGGGTTGTCATTCCGCGTCCAAGCTCGGTCCTCAACTGCTTCCGGGATAGAGAAGGGCTGTCACCACCTTCCAATGGCCCGTCTTCTTCGTCTCACGATAGCGGACGAAGTTTGCTAGATTTCCTTTGCTTGATGGCTATGGCGTCAAAACTCTACTTGAAGCTCACGGATGAAGGAGAAGGCCGAGAGGAAGCTCCGGCTTGGATTTGGCGGTGAAAGTTTGCCCGGAGCACCTCCCTAGGGTGGAAGATGAAGGGGAACGGTGGAGAAGGCGGAAAACGGCGGAGGAAATGGGCGATCTGCGGATCCTCCGGATTAGGGCGAGACCTGCACTATTTATACAAAAGCAGAAATGAACAATGCGCACGATCACAGGCGCACGACCAGTGGTCGTGCGCACTATGTCTTATGCTCGTGCGCACTGGCATGGAATATCAGTAAGAAGAACTGGGATACTGCGCACGAGTAGTGGCGCACGACCAGTGGTCGTGCGCACTAAGTCCAATGATCGTGCGATTACCCAGACAGGACTCCAGAAATGAGGAATCAATGCACACGATCAGTGGCGCACGACCAGTGGTCGTGCGCAATATGTCCAGTGGTCGTGCGCTTACCCCAGGCTGATTCTAGAAAACGTAGAGTAGTGCGCACGATCAGGGACACACGACCAGTGGTCGTGCGCATTAGATCCCATGATCGTGCGCAGTATTCCTGTTTCACAACCATCCCGGAACACGCACACGACCCCTGTACCGAAAGGAAAAACCAATCACTAATCTGTGCAGACATTCCAGACAATCACAAAAGGAGTACAAACTATAAAAACAACAAAATACACAACCACGGGCTAAAATGTGCACTTCCTATGGAAATAAAGACAAGATGAAATATATATGATAATGAACTAAGAGTGAAGTGCAACCGTGTGAAAACTAGCCCAGATGAGTCCGAAAATAGGTATAAAACATGGACTCATCACACCTCCAGACTTAACTATTTGCGCGTCCCGAGCAAACAAAATCTAAGCAGAAAGGGAAAAATACTAGTTAACAATGAAATTGCGATACGAAGTACCATGCGAAGTCGCATGCTCGCGCACGTAAAAATATAATAGAAGAAATTTCTAAGTATACAAAATAGTTTATACTTTTCACAATGCGTATAAAAATTTTATTATTACTCAAAAATGGAATCACGGTGAATCATCCGGTCATGCGTAGGGAGAAAGTAGACTAATCGCTAGGCGAGCATTGCCAAAGATCAGGGCTCGGGATAACCTCCAAAGGAATCCACCAGTGTCGGTGACCATATGCTTGCCCTTTCGCATTCTCTCCATGGAATTGGTTTGGTTCACACACGAATCAGTAGGACTTTAGGTGAAGAGATGGGGCTTGGGTTTCAGTGAGGTAAACAAGGATAAACAAGAAGGCTCTGCACCTAAACCAAATGAGCTAGTATGAAGGGAATCCATCAGCTAACCAAAATATATGCGGGTACACCACACCCCCAAACTTAACTTTTAACATATGGGTGTGTGCACCGCCTACTCCAAAAATAAGCACATCTCAAATATGATTTTCAATTTTACTTTTCCTTTTCACTTTTTTTTTCTTTTTCTTTTTCTTTACAAATATTTTTCTTTTTCTTTCTCTTCATTTTATTTTCACAATTCAGCAAATATAACAGTGGAGCACATCCACATAATCACAAGTAAAATCACCACATCACATCCCAACATGAAAATGTAAAACTCTAAAGCTCAACTCGGGAGTGCGACTAGGATCGGCTGTGAGGCTTTGGTGAAATCATGGTGGAGCTGAATCAAAAGGAGGGGTAGGCACAACGGGGCTAGCGAGGACAAGACGATAGGAACAGTACAAAGCTCAACTAGGCCAAAATGATGGCCTACATCACACTCATGCATGACTAACCTATACCCATGCTTCAAGAATAGCTTGGGGCAAGTTCTTAGCCAACGAGAAAGACTATCCATCCTCCCGACTCGAGCAATACAAAACTAACGACCGTCTACACACATCCCTAAGCTACCGTCGGATTCACACCGGATTCACCAACTTTTGAGTAGAATAAAAAGTCTTTACGCAAATAGAAAGATATAAAACTATAAGCATACAGAAAAATTAAATCTACGCCAATTTTTACACGAGACGAGAGCAGTTGACTAGAAACACAACAAGGCCAACATTTTACTCCGTCTCACAATCCTATGTTAGCACCATAATTTTCCCAAATCTAACAAAGAAATGAGTTTAACTCACAGCATGCAAAAATCTAAGCACGCGCTCATGTGGGTGCAGTGGTGTGTGATGCAATGAACTAAGCAAAATAAAACAATAAAGGCTTCTAGTATGCACATGAGATGTGCACGTGCAAAAGGTAACAAAACTAGCTCTCCCCCAGACTTAAACTAAGCAATACAGCAGATGATATGGAAATTAAACTCAAAAAGAGCTAAGAGAAGAGGTTACCCAATGGTTAGCTAGTGAGTATACCAGAACATGCATGGAAATCTGAAGCAGGCCCGCCATACGAAGAATCAGAACCCCGCCAATGCAATTTGCTATGAATACCTGCAGGGGTGAGCTCCGCAAAAACAAAACAAAATATACAAAAAGAAATGCTAAAACTAAAAGAGACATTAAAAATAAAAATGCAGGAAATAAAAGATAAGTACTGGGGTTATTGTCATCCCAGCACGACTTATTAAATTCTAAACAGTTCTAGCTTATAGGCCTATGAAATAAAAAGTGCACAGGTAACTGGCCTAATATCCGTTTCGGTAACGGGTACCGATACGGTGATAGAGCAGTTACCCCTCTACCTAAATAGTAATACCTGCCCAACACAGGTAGAGGAAATAGGAAGTAAGAAGAGAAGGAGCGCTGGTCCTCACTCTTCTCACCACAAAACACATCCTTGCCTAGCAAGGTTTCGTCCACCATAAGTTTGCTGGGGGTGAAGGTGACGGCAGGGGCTTCCAATGTGAAGGAGGTAGGAACCTCCTCACACAAGAGGATGCACTCGTCGACAGCCTGAGCGCAAGGCTCAACGTCAACCCAACTTACCCGTGGAGATTCAACCTGGACAGGCTCAGAAAAGGAAGGTGGGTCAAGAAATAAAAGAGATGAAGAACAAAAAGAAATAATCGGGGGAGTGATCCCGGTTTCACTCCCCAAAGGCTGAGGTAGAAAAATATCGTCAGTAATCTCGACAATGCTACAAGGCTCGGCTGGATCCATAGAGGCCTCCACCAAGACTTGGACTTCCTCCTTTGGTATCGAGGGAGAATCCTCGACACCAGGAAGGTTGTCCTCCTCCATGGGAGTGGAAACAACCCATGTATCACAAGCCTCAACTTGTGTTGCATCGTCGAAAATGTCGCCAAAGGCGACTGAAGTAGAATGCACAAAAGGCAAAAGAACTTTGCTTGAATAAAAGTCAAGCGCAGGTTCCTCACAAAGAATCAGCTCCACGCTTGGAGATGTATGCACATGAGAGATAGGCTCAGCCACGTCGAAGCCTAGATCAGTCACACATCTGGTGGTTGTGTCCATATCATGCCCTTCAATAAATGAAGGTGACAGGGATACATAACCAGAGGATGAAGATATGCCACCAAGGGTAGGAGTCGGGATGATCCGGATGTCCGGCTCATCATCCTCTTCCATAACACGGAGGTACTCGGCACAATCCTTCAGGACATGATCTGTTTTACGACAATACAAACACTTTCTCCCATTACGCTGCGGTCCTTGTGGGGCCGGAGAGGAATAGGAGAATGGTGTATGTGGTGAGGACGATTGACCATAAGCTCGGGGCACAGTGTTTGAAAGGCTGTACGAATACAACATCTCATGCATTGTGCGCTGAGGCTTATGCTCAATATCTCTCGTAGGGCATTCATGACTAGCGTGGGAAGGCTTCCCACACCAACGACATTGGGCATACGAATATCCCCACATGGTGTCGAAACAGCAGATTCAAAATAAATTGTGCAAATTACTAAATCCAACAATATATTACTACAAATGCCTAAACAAACAATAAAAAGAAAGGCAAAATAGAAATAGAACAAAACAAAAGCGATTTACAAAGGAAAAGGAAAGCAATCTCACGTCTCCCTCTCCAAAAACTCACACGACTGTGTTCCACGGCAACGGCGCCAAAAACTTGATGCTATAGATCACGGCAGTGAACCGGTCGCACAAGTAATATAAAATGGGGGTTTTCCCAAGTATCGATCTCACAAGGAACACAGTAAAGTGGAGTTAATTTCGAGGAGGACTTGAGATTGAAGTCCTCAGGCCGGAGCTAACTAAGGGGAGGTTTTGATGTTGCGGAAACAGAAAATAAAATACTAACAACTACTTCTATGCAACGCCGCTATGCGATGCTTCACCAGGCGGGATGGAAGACTAGTCGGGCTGCTATGCACCGAATCGCTAGGCAGATGGAAGAGTAGGCTAGCGGATGAGGTGGTTAGAATGGCGGAATGAGGGTCGAAAGCACCTCTTCGCTACGCACGCCACTAGCAATTGCTAGTGCGGCAAGGGTGGATGGATAGTGGATGGAATATGGCGCAACTCAAGTAAATATAACGAAAACATACAATCACATAGACATAATTGTACACAACGTTTACAAACTAAGCATACTTCATCAATATAAATAAAGTTAAACACCAATATTCAACAATAAAGCAAGTACAAGTCAAGAGATCGACCGAATCCGAAGTCTTACTGAGGATTCACGGTTGGAATCGTCGGGTTGTCATTCCGCGTCCAAGCTCGGTCCTCAACTGCTTCCGGGATAGAGAAGGGCTATCACCACCTTCAAATGGCCCGTCTTCTTCGTCTCACGATAGCAGACGAAGTTTGCTAGCTTTCCTTTGCTTGATGGCTATGACGTCAAAACTCTACTTGAAGCTCACGGATGAAGGAGAAGGTCGAGAGGAAGCTCCGGCTTGGATTTGGCGGTGAAAGCTTGCCCGGAGCACCTCCCTAGGGTGGAAGATGAAGGGGAACGGCGGAGAAGGCGGAAAACGGCGGAGGAAATGGGCGATTTGCGGATCCTCCGGATTAGGGCAAGACCTGCACTATTTATATAAAAGCAGAAATGAACAATGCGCACGATCACAGGCGCACGACCAGTGGTCGTGCGCACTATATCCTATGCTCGTGCGCACTATATCCTATGCTCGTGCGCACTGGCATGGAATATCAGGAAGAAGAACTGGGATATTGCGCACGAGTAGTGGCGCACGACCAGTGGTCGTGTGCACTAAGTCCAATGATCGTGCGATTACCCAGACAGGACTCCAGAAATGAGGAATCAATGCACACGATCAGTGGCGCACGACCAGTGGTCATGCGCAATATGTCCAGTGGTCGTGCGCTTACCCCAGGCTGATTCTAGAAAACGTAGAGTAGTGCGCACGATCAGGGGCGCACGACCAGTGGTCGTGCGCATTAGATCCCATGATCGTGCACAGTATTCCTGTTTCACAACCATCCCGGAACACGCACACGACCCCTGTACCGAAAGGAAAAACCAATCACTAATCTGTGCAGACATTGCAGACAATCACAAAAAGGAGTACAAACTATAAAAACAACAAAATACACAACCACGGGCTAAAATGTGCACTTCCTATGGAAATAAAGATAGGATGAAATATATATGATAATGAACTAAAAGTGACGTGCAACCGTGTGAAAACTAGCCCAGATGAGTCCGAAAATAGGTATAAAACATAGACTCATCATTATCCCAATGAAGAAAGAAGCTCATGTGGATGTCTTAGTACGCCTCTTTGTGGAGCAATTCGTACGGTATCATGGCGTGCCTAAGAAGATCATGTCTGATCGTGATGGTCGGTTTACCTCCAAGGAGTTGAAAGTGGTACAGGAGTATTTAGGCTCGCGCCTTACCTTCAGCACCGCGTTTCATCCTCAGACGGACAGGCAATTTGAAAGGACCATCTGGACATTGTAAGATTTGTTGAGATTATATGTGTTGGATAGAGGAGAGCCGTGGGAAAGGCTCTTACAGTTGGTTGAATTCTCCTACAACAACAGCCACCAGGCTAGTATCGGCATGGCTCCTCATGAAGCTCTTTATGGAAGAAGGTGTAGAACCCCCTTGTCTTCAGTGCAAGATGAAGACCCGAAGGCTTTGGGTGTTGAATATATTGATGATACCGATGCGGCGGTTAGACTGATACGGGGTTGCATGTTGGAGGCTCAAAGTCGGCATGCGAAGTATTATAATGTATGACACCGGATGGTGGAGTTTCAAGTGGGTGATAATGTAAGACCCCCCTCCCGGATCCCAGAACACGCACAAAGGGGGGTCTTATGCCCGAAACAGCTGCCTTGCGGTAGCATTAGCGCACGGCTAACCTGTACCATAAGATGCCTATTCCGCCGGCTACAACCGATATTAATATATACATGCCAACCCAATCATAATATAAGCAAGAAGAAGTCAAATCCACACTAAGCATATGAGTCCAAATACATCAAATAAGAGAAGCTAAAACACGCTTCTACAATATCAAAGTACAACTATAAAATTTGCCCAAACGGGCGACAACAGAATCTCACAACACTCACATCCGTAACCGACGGTAGCGACGACATCGTCACTTCAGGCCCTGTCGTCCTGGCTGGGCTGTCCTGCTGCAAAGTCTGCGGCTGCTCTACTAGCGGAGTGACCTCCTAAAAAGGAAGACGTAACAACCGTTAGTCGAAAGACTAAGTGGCTTCACATCCGATCCCCCGGCGACTCCTCGGCACCGGGCGGAGAAAGGAATAAGGGTACAAGTATAATACAAGTAGTAAAGCAGGTACAAGCAGGTGGTAATAGTACATGAATAACAACATTATAAACTAGTAGTTTTACTTGAATAACAATATTAGTTAATCAACAAGTACAAGTAACTACAGCAGGAAAGTAACTTAACTTATAAGAATGCCCATACAAACTTATAACTTAAGGATCAGCTTACATAAAAGTAACTCATCGTATAAGAGTGCCCATACAAACTTATACGATGAGGGTATTGTTTGTGCAATGCTATGTAATGGTATGTATGCTATGCAATGACTCACCCATGATCACACACATGCAATTGATATGTCGACACAGACTATAGTTCCCACTATTCGAGCAGGTAGCTATCCTCTCAGGCATCAGCCACCGTGGACAGGCGGTGACAGTAGAGCAGGCATCTATACTACTAGGCGGGTATCCACACTACTTCACCTAGGCCTCCGTACGCCTCAACGCTAAGAACACAATAGTGGAGCCCATGCGTACTATGGCCCAGCGGGGTCTCGGGTAGATGTGCACCGAGAACACAGCCCGAACTCGCCTGGTGTGACCCGGAAGGGGCCTCAGAAGAAGGCACGAGGACATAGCCCAACCGTTCACTTGGCATGGAGGGGGCCTCGGGACGTAAACACCGAGGACACAACCCAATCTCCCAAAGTCTAACCATCAACTTCCGTCGGTGTGATGATCGGCGAGCCCGTAGACCTGCCACACTATCCTTAACCCAGGATTACGACACCACGTGTCAACTCACACCAAATACAAATTCCGCAACACCGTGGTATGGAAGGGGACTCAGAAGTAAGCATGAGGGCACAACCCAACCATCCACACGGCACGGAAGGAGCCCCGGGACGTAGACACCGAGGACCAAGCCCAACCGTCCATCTATACCTCATTTCAACATTAACTCAACTAGTGACAGCCAACGCCGCACTTACATCCCTACACAATACTACCCGTAGGGAGACTACGCTCCAAGGATTGGACTACAACATTTCATTCTAACCATCATTCATACTCATGACCATGGTTCATCCTTCTATTTTTCGTTTCAAATGATTTCAACATATTACAAGCATGATGCGCATAAATGATAATCTACCAATTTGTATCTAGTCATTTCATTTAAGTAAACTTGCTTCACAATTCAGTTATTTGAAATCCGATTAATAAGATTTATCATTCATAGCACTACGGTGGTCAGCATAAAATAGTTCATCAAAATCTAGAGTTAATTAGCAACATTGATTCCACCGAATTCAAATTCATATTATATAAACGCCAGAATTTAAGTGCAGAATAAATCTGGACAGCAACTTCAACCGGAGATTCCCAAAGCTACAGGGATTTGATGAAGACGTGTAACCGCTCGATGGAAAGGTCTTTCCATGGGTTACAACTTTCATGTTCATCCCATAACCCAGATTTGAGTGTATCCTATTTGAAATCAGCCTTGAAGTCCGCTGCGTACAGAACACAATTTCTGCATGCAGGATTTATCAGACGTCATATTCGTTCAGACTTTCCCGTGGCTACAGACTTCACATGAAGACGTGCAACTACTCGTTGAAAAGGTATTTTCAGGGGCTATAACTTTGTCGGAAGCCCAGATCTGGACATATCCTACTTTAAAATGGCCAAGAAGATCGCTGCGCGCAGAATACAGATTCTACACGCATCTTAAAGAGGAATGAACGACATCGGTTCATCTTCCCCTTCAAGTCGATCTTCCAAAATCACTCTAGAAATTCCTCCTCCCTTATTCACCCTCAAAGGACCATGATTCTTCACGAAACCATCCACCCATCATCACATAGAAGAAAAGGGAGGTTGAAGAGATCTAAAACCTAGAACACATGTCCTAGCATGGCCGTCCCTAGAAAACTCCTTCTATCCATCAAGACTCTCTTTAGTCGATATCTCTCCTAAGAAAATAACTAAAGATCTAGCACCAAGGGAGAGGGTAGGAAACTCACCTCATTTCCGGCATTTACACCATTTCCGGCCATGGATCTCGTGACTCTTCTCGGCGGTATCCTCTTTTCCACGACGGCGGCAGATCTTCTCCTCTAGAACTAGATCCAGCGACTTCCTTCTCTCAGAAAAACGGCTGGAATGAGGAGTGAAAACGACTAGGGTTATCACTTCCCCTTTTATATAAAAGTGACATGGGTAGGGATATGCCCGTGTCCTTACCCGTGTCCTTCTTAAGCGAAGCGTTACGATGATTTTTACGCGTCGGTTCAATACTCAACATGACACATGGGTGGGACATGCCCGTGTCGGCCCAGTCATGCCCGTGACATGGGGCGTGTAACCCACTCGAGACTTACTCGAGAGAAAACCAACTACTCGAGTACACAGATTGGACACGCCCGTGACAGCCCCGTCACGCCCGTGACATGGGGCGTGTAACCCTCTCGAGACTTACTCGAGAGGACTTACTCGAGAGAAAACCAACTACTCGAGTACCCGGATAGGACACGCCCGTGACAGCCCCGTCACGCCCGTGACATGGGGCGTGTAACCTGTAACAGCCCAAAGTTCTGAAACAGGCAAATTTGGGTGACACGGCCTGGGACACGGGCGTGTCAGGTGACACGGCCTGCGACACGGGCGTGTCGCAGGGCGTGTCGGGTTGTGTCGACGATTGGGCTTTGTCTCGACGATTTTTTTGGTCTCGACGATTCGTCGAGAGAGGCACACGGCCCATGACACGGGCGTGTCCAAGGCCGTGTCGCATTCTCGACGATTCTTGCTCGACGATCGTCGAGTGTCGAGAAGTGCGTGTCGAGTGTTGAACACGGCCTGTGACACGGGCGTGTCACAGGGCGTGTCAAATCAGGCGACGAACTCAGCCCGCCGAGGAATTCGACAGGGCGTGTCTGGGTGCCGTGTCTGGGCACACGGCCGGGGACACGGGCGTGTCCCAGGCCGTGTGAAGTCTCGGGATGATTTGGGATTTTTTTCACCCAGGTACACGGCCACAGACACGGGCGTGTCTGAAGGCGTGTTGGTGACACGACCAATGACACGGGCGTGTCCCGTGGGCGTGTCACTGGTTTGGATAAGTCGGTTGACCACCGCTTGAGGCACACGGCCAGGCACACGGCCGTGTTCGAGGCCGTGTCGGGTCAAAATGTGTGTTTTTGGCAGAATCGTGGCCGTCCATTTCTTCAGTCTGGATCCAAGGGCTGAAAGCTCTTCTTCTTTTTCCTTAAGGGCCGAATTCAGAAAAGAATCCTCACTTTGAATTGGCCTTCATCTTTCTTCAAGAGAGAGAGAAAGAGAGAGAGAAAGGAGGAGGAAGAAGGGAAGAGGGCTGCTGTTGGTGGTGCTGCGGTTTACCGGCGAGAGATCCGAAGCCAGCGTTGCGGAGGAAACGCTCTTGCGAGTCTTGCAAGCAAGCTTTCAAGCCATGGCACCAAAGCGATCGTCAAGGGTAACGACTTTTCTTCCTAGCCATGTGAAGGCTTCTGTTTTGGCATATCTTTTGATTCCCCCACCAAGAGGTGGCTGCTTTTGGGAGTCATTTGGGTGGATGCTTGAAATCCCCTTGGTATTGCATATAGATCCGAAAATGAGTACGGAATAGGCATGCTGTGTGAAGCCCATCTGGACAGGTTGGTCTGGATTGGTGATGTTGCATACGAACCGGAGAAGACTCCGTGATAAACGTGTAGTGTAAGGAGTCTATGGGTTATGCCTGCGAAAAGGAGTAGCAGGAAGTACTGGGGTGGTAGTCCAGGAAAATAGCCTTGTGGTGGTTTTGGGTCCAACCTGTGGTTGAGGCACAGGAAGTACTGGTGGGACCAGGAAAGGCCCTTTTTGTGATGCTTGATGTCATAGGGTGTCCACCTGTGAAGCGAGTCACAGGAAGTACTGGTGTGCCCAGGAAAGACCCCTGACATTTGTGCTTATGCGGTGTCCACCTGTGGAGAGAATCACAGGAAGTACTGGTGCGCCCAGGAAAGACCCGTTGTTGCTGTGAGGAAATGGGTATAGTGACATACCCAGGCTTGAATGCCAGGAACAGGATTGGTGAGACCGACCCGCGCCTTTGATATAGCCGTGAGTACGCTGTACTCGGAGAAGGCAAGGCGATTTGAGCAACGGGGGGTGGAGGATCCGACCTGCGCTATGTCCGTCTGACGTGAGACCAAAAAGTGCGGTCTGTTGGAGCGCATAGCAAGAGTCTTCGGCCTGCGTGCCATGACACAAAGGGGGGCTATAGGCCATCCCGGTGTCCGAGGACTAACTCCGGCTGCACGCCATGGAGTAAATGCTCAAGAGTGTTACCGTTGGGTGATAACCCTGATACGGTGGTGGGCAAGAGGTTGCCAGAACACCAAGAATGTGCCCTGAGTGCACGGACCGTTGGGCCGGGCGGCGAACGGTTGTGATGGCTTGTGTGCGTGAAAGCACCTTTGATGATATAGCTTGCCATACTTGTGATATGATATGCCTGCAGGGAAAATACCGCTACCCCGAGAGGAGGGGTAGGGTCGTTATAATTTGGTCAGCTGAACGCTGACCGTTGCTTTTGTTTGCCACCGTTGGGTGGATTGTTCTTACACAGGTGCTGGAGAGCCGAGCGGGTCGCATAGAGGTTGATGCTCCTGCTGGTGTTGCTGCTGCTGCTAGCCCTCGAAGGCTAATGTTCTTTTGAGTGTTTTCTTTTTGTGGCCGGCCTGCGCGCCAATTTGTTTAGGCCACTGCATGAAAGCCCTGTAAGGCCATAAGGCCAATACTTTATACATGTTGTAAGACATTCCTATCTATATATATATAAAATGTGGAGTTTATATTTGGACATTCATGAGGAGTTCAAGTAGCTTAGGCTTCCGCTAGAATGCTTGGGATAGGTGCGATGCGCTGCTCTGGTATCATCCTGTACCTTCACCGACTGTTTTGTGGTATATCCTGTGGGGCCCCGGCCGGACCTTCTAGAATATATCATATGAACGGATGGAGTTGTTACATTTTTGGTATCGGTTGTTTTGGTCTTTCCCTCTCGAAGTCGTGGCCGACTTCTTTTGTGGGGTGGCGAGCACGTGGTTGTGCACACCAAAGTCTACGATTGAACTCCTGAATGTCCATGATAGGAATGCATTTTGTATGTTTGAGGAACCTGCGTGTTCCTATTTTGTGTTGTTTGCTTGGGTACGACCGCTAATGTGTGTGTCTTGTCCACCTTTAGGTGACTCGGAGTGGAGCTGGGCAGTCTGAGCCCCAGCGTTCTGATGAAAGTACGGCACCAGCCGCGGTGCCTACACCTCCACCGTCTGCGGAACATGTCCGTTTAGTTGCGGAGGCCTTGTTTACCATGATCCAAGGCCAGCCACTTAGGCAGGAGCAAGCGGCTGTGGGGCCAGAACAGGTGGCGGCAAGGCCTGAACCTGTCGTGGATGTGGTACCTCGAGCGGCCGAGAAGCAGCTAACGCGGTTTATGAGTTTCCATCCGCCTACGTTCTCGGGAGCGGGAACCCCGACGCAGGCTGAGGATTGGTTATCGCGCGTCAAGCGAGTGATGACGGCGATAGGCACGGCGGAGCATCAGAAAGTTACCTTAGCCACCTTCTTGCTTGAAGGAGAAGCTCGGTTATGGTGGGATGAGATGGAGTTGCATCATTTGGCGGGTCGTCCGTTAACCCAAGTGTCGATGGAAGAATTCTCCCGGCTCTTCCTTGCGAAGCACCTTCCTGTGGCTCAACGGATAGCCATGGAAAATGAATTCCAACGGTTGACTCAAGGTGATGGCAGTGTTGACGCGTACCTGCATGAGTTTACTCGCTAGGGGCGGTATGCGGGTTCGATTTTTGCTGATGAGCAGAGGAAGACTAATCGGTTCTATGAAGGACTGAGGGACGAGTTGAGGTTCCTTGTGTCTAGTTCGGTGAACCAGGGTTTCCAAGCGTTGGTTGACACTGCGACCGCGTTGGAAAAAGATATGAAGAGGGTGCAAGGGAAGAGAGCGTTGGTGATGACGCAACCGGAGTGGAAGGCGCCCCGATCTGGAAAATCGTTTTATAAGAAGAGATGGAGTAAGAGGTCCAAGCCGAGTGGACAAGCTCCTTCATCAGTTGCAACGGGAGCAACATCAGGGGCAACCTCCAAGCCAGAAACTCGTACCTGCTTCAATTGTGGTAGGATGGGGCACATTGCGCGAGATTGCCGGATGCTGCCAAAGAGTGAAAAGAAGGCGGGAGCATCTTATGCGGAGAAAGGAAAAGCGGTGGTGGATTCCTCTGCCTCGCAAGCGCAACCCCGGGTCTACAATCTTGGCCTGTAGGAGGCCATCAAGCAGAGTGACGTGGTCACAGGTATGAGTTTAGTTTTGCTTATGCTAATGTTTGTATGCTTAGCTTAGTACCCCTACGTTTGTGGTTTGTGTGTGTGACATGTTTGTCATAGGCTTTGTGATGATTCGGGACACGCTGGCGCGAGCACTGTTTGATACAGGTGCATCGCATTCTTTTCTGTCTAGTGAATTTCTTACGCGGCTTGGGATACCCAGTCGTGTAAAGGCAGATAGCGTCAGAGTGGTGTTGCCGAATGGTTGTTGGATGCTTGCGGATCAAGCTTGCGATGTGGCGGTTCAAGTAGGAAGTCGGGATTTTTGTTTAACCGCATTTGTTTTGCCAATTTCGGAATTCGATGTGATTTTTGGGATGGATTGGCTTGCGGAGCAGCATGCTTTGATCGATTGCCAGTCCAAAGAAATCACGTTGGGCCAGAATACCGAACAGGAGACCAAATTTGCGGGTATGCGAGGAGTAGGCGGGACGTTGATGTCTGCACTCCAGGTAGTCAAGGCTGTTCGGAAGGGTGTGGAGTGTTACTTTGCACTAATTCAGGCTGTTGAGCCTAAGGCCACTTTGTGTGAGGTTCCGATTGTGGCAGAATTTGCTGATGTGTTTCCCGCAGATCTCCCTGGGCTACCACCCCAGCGGGAGATTGACTTCACAATTGAGTTGGTGCCAGGTGCGAAACCCGTGGCCCGCTCGCCATATCGCGTTGCGCCAAAAGAGATGGCGGAGTTGAAGGTTCAACTACAAGAAATGCTAGAGCAAGGTTATATCCGCCCAAGTATGTCACCTTGGAGCGCGCCTGTGCTTTTTGTAAAGAAGAAAGATGGTGGGTTACGGTTGTGTATAGACTACCGTGAATTGAATAAGCTGACTGAGAAGAATAAGTATCCGATACCTCGGATTGATGAATTATTTGATCAGCTAGTGGGCTCGACCGTCTATTCAAAGTTGGACCTGAAGTCTGGTTATTACCAGTTAAGGATTCGGGAAGGTGACATTCCCAAAACCGCATTTGGAACGCGTTATGGGCACTATGAGTTCACAGTCATGCCCTTTGGATTGTGTAATGCGCCCTCGGTGTTTATGGATTTGATGCACCGTATTTTTCGTGAGTACCTGGATCTGTTTGTGATAGTGTTCATTGATGATATCCTGGTGTACTCGAAGTCCAAAGCGGAGCATGAGATTCATTTGCGGTTAGTGTTGAATACGTTGAGGCAAAATCAGCTTTATGCCAAGTTCTCGAAGTGCGAGTTTTGGCTATCGTCAGTGGCATTTTTGGGCCATGTGGTGAGTGGAGCGGGCATTGCAGTGGATCCAGCGAAGATAAGAGCCATACAAGATTGGCCAATACTGTCTTCCGTGGCCGAAGTTAGGAGTTTCCTTGGACTTGCGGGCTATTATAGAAGATTTGTGGAAAACTTCTCGTGGATCGCTTTGCCGCTAACCACACTGACGCGAAAAGATCAGAAGTTCGTTTGGACGCCGGAGTGCGCATGAGCTTTTGAAGAGCTGAAGGTTCGGTTGACCACGGCGCCGGTGTTGTCTTCGCCATGTGGAACCGATGGGTTTGTAATATATAGTGATGCCTCAGGGAGCGGCTTAGGCTGCGTTCTTCTGCAGAGCGGAAAGGTGATTGCTTATGGCTCACGCCAGCTGAAGGTGCACGAGCGGAACTATCCCGTCCATGATTTGGAATTAGCAGCGGTGATTTTTGCACTGAAGCTGTGGCGACACTACCTTTATGGTGTGAAGGTGGAGATCTATACTGATCATAAGAGCCTTAAGTATCTGTTGGAACAGAAAGAGTTGAACATGCGACAACGAAGGTGGTTGGAGTTCCTTGGGGACTACACTTTCGAGATTCATTATACACCTGGGAAAGGGAATGTTGTCGCGGATGCTTTGAGTCGGCGAGTTCCGGCGAAAGCGAATTGGTTACAAAGGCATGATGAACGTCTGATCCAGGAGTTGGAGGCATTGGAGATCTATTGTGTTGACAAAAATTCCACTGCCATTGCGTGTTTGAACTGGACCGAGGTGCAATGTGACCTTGCGGACCGAGTTCGACGGGCAACGGAGTTGGATGAAGATCTCTTGCGCTATGGGAATGAAGGGCCAGAGGGCAAATTCACCTGGATTGACGGTCTGTTGCGAAAAGAAGGCCGATTGTGCGTCCCAAATGTGGGGAAACTGAGGGAAGAACTGATGTATGAAGCACATTATACGAAGTATTCCATTCACCCCGGGAGCACAAAGATGTTCAACGATATGAAAAAGCTCTTTTGGTGGCCAGGGCTTAAGAAAGATGTTGCCCTTTATGTAGCCAAATGCCAAACATGTGCGATGGTGAAGGCGGAATGCCAAAAGCCGGGCGTTTATTTGAAGTCACTGCCGATCCCATTATGGAAATTTGATGATATTTCCATGGATTTTGTGCATGGATTGCCAAGATCGCAGCGAGGAAATGATTCCATTTGGGTGATAGTTGACCGGCTAACAAAAGTAGCACATTTTCTCCCAAACAGGCGGGATGATTCGGTTGAAAGTTTGGCAAAGTTATATGTTGATCAAATTGTGCGCATTCACGGTGTTCCTCGAAGCATCGTAAGTGATCGAGATGGGCGATTCACGTCAAATGATTGGAGACGAGTTCACCGACTGTTGGGCACGAAATTGACCTTCAGTACGGCTTTTCATCCCCAAACGGATGGCCAAACTGAACGTACCAACAGAACAATGGAGGACATGCTCCGAATGTGCGCCCTTGACTTCGGAAATAGATGGGAAGATCATCTCTATATGGTCGAGTTTGCATATAATAACAGCTACCAGGCAAGTATTGGGATGGCACCATATGAAGCCCTATATGACAGGAAATGTCGTACTCCCTTGGCTTGGGTAGAAGCGGGTGAAGCCCGGGTTGTTAAACCAAATGAGGTGGATGAAGCAAACTCAACCATTCGGACTATTCGAGAGAGATTGCTAGTTGCTCAAGATCGACAAGCGAAGTACTACAACGCCAAGCACCGGAACGTTGAATTTGCGGTTGGCGATTGGGTCTACTTGAAGATCAAGCCATTCAAAGGTGTCTCCAGGATTCGACGATTGAAAAAGTTGAGTCCAAGGTATTTGGGTCCTTTTGAAGTGGTTGAGCGAATTGGCGAAGCGGCTTATCGGCTAGCTCTGTCGGCGGACTTGGGTGGGTTACATGATGTCTTTCACATCTCGGTGCTGCGGAAAGCCGTGAAAGATCCAGCTCAAGTGATCGCGGATGATCGTGTGCCGGTGGAGTATGGGCTAACAACGAGAGTTAGACCCATTCGGATCGAAGATCGAGCCGAGAAACAGTTGCGGAACAAGACGGTCGGTATGGTGAAAGTCCGGTGGGACAACTGCGGCCGTGAAGAGTTGACGTGGGAACGCGAGCAGACCATGCGAGAAGAGTTCCCTGAGTTGTTTTTGTAATTGGTAGCGAGACTGTTGTAACATAAACATTGAGATATTGTTACATTTTTCTTGCTGTCTTTTTGTTACTTTCCTGTCTCTGAATTTCGAGGACGAAATTGTTTTGTAGGAGGGGAGGATTGTAACAGCCCAAAGTTCTGAAACAGGCAAATTTGGGTGACACGGCCTGGGACACGGGCGTGTCCCAGGGCGTGTCAGGTGACACGGCTTGCGACACGGGCGTGTCGCAGGGCGTGTCGGGTTGTGTCGACGATTGGGCTTTGTCTCGACGATTTTTTTGGTCTCGACGATTCGTCGAGAGAGGCACACGGCCCATGACACGGGCGTGTCCAAGGCCGTGTCGCATTCTCGACGATTCTTGCTCGACGATCGTCGAGTGTCGAGAAGTGCGTGTCGAGTGTTGAACACGGCCTGTGACACGGGCGTGTCACAGGGCGTGTCAAATCAGGCGACGAACTCAGCCCGCCGAGGAATTCGACAGGGCATGTCTGGGTGCCGTGTCTGGGCACACGGCCGGGGACACGGGCGTGTCCCAGGCCGTGTGAAGTCTCGGGATGATTTGGGATTTTTTTCACCCAGGTACACGGCCACAGACACGGGCGTGTCTGAAGGCGTGTTGGTGACACGGCCAATGACACGGGCGTGTCCCGTGGGCGTGTCACTGGTTTGGATAAGTCGGTTGACCACCGCTTGAGGCACATGGCCAGGCACACGGCCGTGTTCGAGGCCGTGTCGGGTCAAAATGTGTGTTTTTAGCAGAATCGTGGCCGTCCATTTCTTCAGTCTGGATCCAAGGGCTGAAAGCTCTTCTTCTTTTTCCTTAAGGGCCGAATTCAGAAAAGAATCCTCACTTTGAATTGGCCTTCATCTTTCTTCAAGAGAGAGAGAAAGAGAGAGAGAAAGGAGGAGGAAGAAGGGAAGGGGGCTGCTGTTGGTGGTGCTGCGGTTTACCGGCGAGAGATCCGAAGCCAGCGTTGCGGAGGAAACGCTCTTGCGAGTCTTGCAAGCAAGCTTTCAAGCCATGGCACCAAAGCGATCGTCAAGGGTAACGACTTTTCTTCCTAGCCATGTGAAGGCTTCTGTTTTGGAATATCTTTTGATTCCCCCACCAAGAGGTGGCTGCTTTTGGGAGTCATTTGGGTGGATGCTTGAAATCCCCTTGGTATTGCATATAGATCCGGAAATGAGTACGGAATAGGCATGCTGTGTGAAGCCCATCTGGACAGGTTGGTCTGGATTGGTGATGTTGCATACGAACCGGAGAAGACTCCGTGATAAACGTGTAGTGTAAGGAGTCTATGGGTTATGCCTGCGAAAAGGAGTAGCAGGAAGTACTGGGGTGGTAGTCCAGGAAAATAGCCTTGTGGTGGTTTTGGGTCCAACCTGTGGTTGAGGCACAGGAAGTACTGGTGGGACCAGGAAAGGCCCTTTTTGTGATGCTTGATGTCATAGGGTGTCCACCTGTGAAGCGAGTCACAAGAAGTACTGGTGTGCCCAGGAAAGACCCCTGACATTTGTGCTTATGCGGTGTCCACCTGTGGAGAGAATCACAGGAAGTACTGGTGCGCCCAGGAAAGACCCGTTGTTGCTGTGAGGAAATGGGTATAGTGACATACCCAGGCTTGAATGCCAGGAACAGGATTGGTGAGACCGACCCGCGCCTTTGATATAGCCGTGAGTACGCTGTACTCGGAGAAGGCAAGGCGATTTGAGCAACGGGGGGTGGAGGATCCGACCTGCGCTATGTCCGTCTGACGTGAGACCAAAAAGTGCGGTCTGTTGGAGCGCATAGCAAGAGTCTTCGGCCTGCGCGCCATGACACAAAGGGGGGCTACAGGCCATCCCGGTGTCCGAGGACTAACTCCGGCTGCACGCCATGGAGTAAATGCTCAAGAGTGTTACCGTTGGGTGATAACCCTGATACGGTGGTGGGCAAGAGGTTGCCAGAACACCAAGAATGTGCCCTGAGTGCACGGACCGTTGGGCCGGGCGGCGAACGGTTGTGATGGCTTGTGTGCGTGAAAGCACCTTTGATGATATAGCTTGCCATACTTGTGATATGATATGCCTGCAGGGAAAATACCGCTACCCCGAGAGGAGGGGTAGGGTCGTTATAATTTGGTCAGCTGAACGCTGATCGTTGCTTTTGTTTGCCACCGTTGGGTGGATTGTTCTTACACAGGTGCTGGAGAGCCGAGCGGGTCGCATAGAGGTTGATGCTCCTGCTGGTGTTGCTGCTGCTGCTAGCCCTCGAAGGCTAATGTTCTTTTGAGTGTTTTCTTTTTGTGGCCGGCCTGCGCGCCAATTTGTTTAGGCCACTGCATGAAAGCCCTGTAAGGCCATAAGGCCAATACTTTATACATGTTGTAAGACATTCCTATCTATATATATATAAAATGTGGAGTTTATATTTGGACATTCATGAGGAGTTCAAGTAGCTTAGGCTTCCGCTAGAATGCTTGGGATAGGTGCGATGCGCTGCTCTAGTATCATCCTGTACCTTCACCGACTGTTTTGTGGTATATCCTGTGGGGCCCCGGTCGGACCTTCTAGAATATATCATATGAACGGATGGAGTTGTTACATAACCCTCTCAAGACTTACTCGAGAGAAAACCTACTACTCGAGTACCCGGATAGGAAACCCCCGTGTCATAGGGATGACATGCACGTATCACCCCTTATTACTCGAGTACTTTTCCACCTACTTGAGTATATTTCGACCTACACGAGAACTACTCGAGGATGAGTAGGACACGCCCTGTGACACGCCCGTGTCACAGGCCTTGTGCCCCATACTTGACACTCAAAGATCGTCGAGCGCTGGTCATCGACCAGAGGGAACACCCGCCATCCAACATGCTCGTGTCGGATGGGATACGCCCGTGACACGCCCGTGACATGGGGCGTGTCTCCCACGAACACTTCATCGAACCCATTTTCGTCGACCTTGCGACTGCTATGCACCCAAGCAGGACATGCCCTGGGACACGCCCGTGTCCCAGGCCGTGTCACCCCAAAATTTGCCAATCCCAAACTTTTTGGCTGCTACATGCTTCCCAGTTGTCAGCACTCCCCTGAGCCCAAGTCAGCTCTCCTGGCTCAAAAACACGCACAAGGGGCCTAGTACAATTAGAGATGTTACAAATCCTATAAACAAAATAAAAGATTTCGTCCCCGAAATCAGGCTTAGGCTATGGAGAGAAAAGCATAACAGAAATATAATATGCTTTTAAATAAAACTACCTTGAGCAAACAACTCCAGATAGTGTTTTTGCATCACATCCATCGGCTCCCATGTATATTCCTCCTTCCCATGATTGGACCATAGCACCTTCACCAAGGGAACACTTTTGCGGCGTAACTTTCTTGTCTGGCTATCTACGATCCGCACCGGCTCTAGTCGCATAGACCTATCAGACACCACAACACCATCAGTTGTGGGGATGTATTGATCGGGCCGCAACAACGCCTTCCGAAGCGACGACACATGGAACACGTCGTGGAGGTTCTCTAGCTCGGGCGGTAACTCCAACCGATAGGCCAGCGGGCCAATCCTTTCTAATATAGTATAAGGCCCAACATACCTTGGGCTGAGCTTTTTCACACCACTCACACATGACACTCCATGCATCGGTCATCGAGTTCGCCTTTCCAGGGTGGTAGTTCATGGTCAACTCATAGTCGCATAGAAATTCTAACCACCGCCGTTGTCTCAAGTTCAACTCCTTCTGAGTGTGAACGTACTTCAAGTTTTTGTGATCTGAAAAGATCTCGCAGTGGATGCCGTATAGATAATGCATCCAAACCTTCAAGGCGAACACCACTGCACCAAGCTGCAAATCGTGAACCGGGTAATTGATTTCATGTTTCTTCAGTTGTCTCGAAGCATACGCAATCATGTGTCCATGCTGCATCAACACCGCTCCCATCCCTTGATATGATGTGTCAGTGTAGACTTGAAATCCTTCCTTCCCAGATGGAAGTGCAAGGATGGTGGCGGAGGTAAGTCTATCCTTCAACTCCTGGAACGCCGCTTCATATTGGGGTGTACACTCAAATGGCACACCTTTCTTTGTCAAAGAAGTGAGAGGAAGAGCAATCTTTGAAAATCCTTTTACGAACTTGCGGTAGTACCCGACAAGTCCAAGGAAACTCCTCACATCGGCCGCCGACTTCAAGGGCGACCACTCCTTCACGGCACGCACCTTGGCCGGATCCACCGCTAGTCCTGCTCCACTGATCACATGCCCCAAGAAAGCAACCTCTTTAAGCCATAATTCACACTTGCTGAACTTGGCGAACAAGGCGTGCTCTTTTAATTTCTTCAATACCAAGGTCAAGTGCTCAACATGCTCCTCCTCCGTCTTTGAATATACCAAGATGATGTCGATGAAAACAATGACAAAGACATCCAAATAAGGTTCAAACACCTTGTTCATCAGGCTCATGAAGGCCGAAGGGGCATTTGTGAGCCCAAACGACATTACAGTGAACTCGTATAGTCCATATCTTGAACTAAAGGCCATTTTCTGGATGTCACCTTCTTGTATTCTCAACTGATAATACCCTGAGCCCAAGTCCAGCTTAGAAAACCAATGCGCTCCCACTAGTTGATCGAACAACTCGTCGATCCGAGGTAGCGGATAAGTGTTCCGCACCGTCAGCCGATTGAGTTCCCGATAGTCTATGCACAAACGCAGGGTTCCATCCTTCTTCTTCACGAACAATACAGGGGCTCCCCAGGATGACGGACTGGGGTGAACGAACCGTGACTCCACCAGTTCTTGCAGTTGAACTCTAAACTCCGCGAGTTCCTTCGGGGCCATTCGGTAAGGGGCCTTGGATACCGGCATGACAACCAGTACTAGATTAATCTGGAAGTCAACCTCTCTATGCGGGGGTAACCCTGACAGTTTCTTAGGAAATACCTCGGGAAAATCCCGCACTACCCAAACGTCTTTTATATCCAACGCAAACTCCTTCAAGTCGAACCAGATCATGAAGACTTCATCCCCCTTCATATGGGATTTTACTGTCTGAACTGAGGATAACAACATACGAGGTGCGAAGATAATACCTTGGAAGATGACGTCAGAGTCTCCATGTCTCAAGTAGATTTGTTTCTCCGCACAACCAATCCTTGCAAAGTGCCAGTCCAACCACACCATGCCCAAAATGATGTCAAACTCTGGCATTCTCAAGACCGTGGCAGGCGTATCAGAGGCCTTTCCTTCAATAAATATCTCAAACTCGCACTTAGCGGTTGCAATCATCTCCAAGCCATCCGGTAGGCGCACTCGTTGGGCTATACCAGTAAAGTATTGTACGCCCTCCATATCCTTAATGAAATCCTCAGACTCAAAGGAGTGTGAGGCACTGGTATCGAACAACGCATAGGCCATCTTCCCGCCAACTATCATGGTGCCTGCAATCACATCTTGGGGATTCCATTCTTGCACCATATCCAACGCGTACACTTGAACCCGAGCAGGGTTGGGGTTTCCTCCTCGCAGTCCTCGTCCTCGACCACGCATATAACCACGCCCCCGCGGAGCTGCCGGAGGGAGAACATGAGGGACATTCCCATACAACCGCGGGCAGAAACGTCGAATGTGGCCCGACTGGTTGCATTCAAAACACACCAGCCCACGCTGCCCTTCATGTTGTTGAAACTGCTGAGGCTGAGGTGGTGGAGGCAACGCAGGCGGCTGCAGAACCGGGTGCTCCACTCTAAAGTCTCGGTGGAAACGTCCTCCACCTCTTTGATGTCCTCTTCCTCCTCTGAAGTCCCGCCTCCTCTTATTGCTTGGACCAGCTTCCATCACGTCCTCCGCAGTTCTCTTGCCACATCCCAAGTGGACGCCTCGAATCTCTTTGCCATATCGATAATCTCCGCAAAACTAGCATCCGCTATAAACAAAAGGGCCTGCCTTAGGGGATCTCGCAGCCCTTTATAGAAATGCTTGGCTTATCATATATCATCCAGGTCATATGATTCTTCAAACCTTGTGAGATGCTAAAACTCACGCTGGTATTCTGTAACCGATTTTGATCCCTGCTTCAGTAGTAAAAACCTCTGCTCGAGCTCATCTCGAGCCGATGTAGGAATGAAGAGCTCCAAGAAGACACCCGAGAACTCGCACCAGCTTATCTCGGTATACCCTCGTCCTTGGAACGTGGAGCCCATGAGTGACTTCCACCACCTCTTAGCATGTAAATCCAAGACGGACACCGCCAACAATACAACCATGTTGGCCGGGTAATGGATCCCCGCCAATAGCTCTTGGACCGTGTCAAGCCATTCTTCCGTACATATGGCTGACTCCATCCCGAGGTAGGTGGGAGGGGAGAGAGCCCGAAAGGTGCTTAGCCAGTTAGATCCCGTAGCCTGTTGTTGAACCAGAGGCTGCTGCGCCCTAAAGGCATCCAGGATGGCAGTGAGCTTCTGCCCCAACTCAGATTGTTGAAACTGAGTGGGTATGGAAGGGGCAGGACTGCCCCCCATCGGCACAACGTGCACTGGAATGTACACGTAAAACACAAATGTATGGTCAGGCTGGCTAATCTTGCGGTCAAAGTTGGACAACTTAATGTGAATTACATATGGGCACACCACTGCTTCCGCTAAGTCAGTTTGTCCAAAAACTGACTATTCGAACGGGGGTGGGACCATTGTTGAATGACTTCTTTAGTTTAGGATCGTGGAAAACTGATACCATTTCTAAGACCCCCCTCCCGGATCCCAAAACACGGCACGAAGGGGGGGTCTTATGCCCGAAACAGCCGCCTTGTGGTAGCATTAGCGCACGGCTAACCTGTACCACAAGATGCCTATTCCGCCGGCTACAACTAATATTAATATATACATGACAACCGAACCATAATATAAGCAAGAAGAAGTCAAATCCACACTAAGCATATGAGTCCAAATACATCAAATAAGAGAAGCTAAAACACGCTTCTACAATATCTGAGTACAGCTATAAAATTTTCCCAAACGGGCGACAACAGAATCTCACAACACTCACATCCGTAACCGACGGTAGCGACGACACCGTCACTTCAGGCCCTGTCGTCTTAGCCTGGCTGTCCTACTTCAAAGTCTGCGCCTGCTCTACCTGCGGGGTGACCTCCTAAAAAGGAAGATGTAGCAACCGTTAGTCGAAATACTAAGTGGCTTCACATCCGCTCCCCCGACAACTCCTCGGCACCGGGCGGAGAAAGGAATAAGGGTACAAGTATAATACAAGTAGTAAAGCAGGTACAAGCAGGTGGTAATAGTACATGAATAACAACATTATAAACTAGCAGTTCTACTTGAATAACAATATAAGTAAATCAACAAGTACAAGCAACTACATCAGGAAAGTAACTTAACTTATAAGAATGCCCATAAAAACTTATAAGTTAAGGATCGGGTTACATAAAAGTAACTTATCGTATAATAGTGCCCATACAAACTTATATGATGAGGGTCTTATTTGTGCAATGCTATGTAATGGTATGTATGCTATGCAATGACTCACCCATGATCACACACATGCAATTGCTATGTCGACACAGACTATAGTTCCCACTATTCGAGCAGGTAGCTAACCTCTCAGGCATCAGCCGCCGTGTCCAGGCGGTGACAGTAGAGCGAGCATCTCTACTATTAGGCGAGTATCCACACTACTTCACCTAGGCCTCCGTACGCCTCAATTCTAAGAACACAATAGCAGAGCCCATGCGTACTATGGCCCAGCAGGGTCTCGGGTAGATGTGCACCGAGAACACAGCCCAAAATGGCCTGGTGTGACCCGGAAGGGGCCTCAGAAGAAGGCAGGAGGACACAACCCAACCGTTCACTTGGAATGGAAGGGGCCTCAGGACGTGAACACCGAGGACACAGCCCAACCGCCCAAAGTCTAACCATCAACTCTCGTCGGTGTGACGATCGGCAAGCCCGTAGACCGGCCACACTATCCTTAACCCAGGATTACGACACCGCGTGTCGACTCACACCACATGCAAATTCCACAACACCATGGCATGGAAGGGGCATCAGAAGTAAGCACGAGGGCACAACCCAACCATCCACTTGGCATGGAAGGAGCCCCGGGATGTAGACACGGAGGACCAAGCCCAACCGTCCATCTATACCTCATTTCAACATTAACTCAACTAGTGACAGCCAACACCGCACTTACCTCCCTCCACAATACTACCCGTAGGGAGACTACGCTCTAAGTATTGGACTACTACGTTTCATTCTAACCATCATTCATACTCATGACCATGGTTCATCATTCTATTTGTCATTCTAAATGATTTCAACATATTACAAGCATGATGGACATAAATGATAATCTACCAATTTGTATCTAGTCATTTCATTTAAGTAAGCTTGCTTCATAATTCAGTTATATGAAATCTGATTAATAAGATTTATTATTCATAGCACTACGGTGGTCAGCATAAAATAGTTCATCAAAATCTAGAGTTAATTAACAACATCGATTCCACCAAATTCAAATTCATATTATATAAACCCCAGAATTTAAGTGCAGAATAAATCTGGACAGTAAATTCAACCGGAGATTCCCAAAGCGATAGGGATACGGTGAAGACGTGTAAACCCTCGATGGAAAGGTATTTTCATGGGTTACAACTTTCATGTTCAGCCCACAACCCAGATTTGAGTGTATCCTATTTGAAATCAGCCTTGAAGTCCGCTGCGCACAACACACAATTTCTGCATGCAGGATTTATCAGACGTCATGTTTGTTCAGACTTTCCCGTGGCTACAAACCTCACATGAAGACGTGCAATCACCCGTTGGAAAGGTAATTTCAGGGGCTACAACTTTTGTGTTTAGTTAGAAGCCCAGATCTGGCCATATACTACTTGAAAATCGTGTAGAATATAGATTTTGCACACATCTTAAAGAGGAATGAACGACATCGGTTCATCTTCCCCTTCAAGTTGATCTTCCAAAATCACTCCAGAAATTCCTCCTCCCTTATTCACCCTCAAAGGGCCATGATTCTTCACGAAACCATCCACCCATCATCACATATAAGAAAGGGGAGGTTGAAGAGATCTAAAACCTAGAACACATGTTCTAGAATGACCGTACCTAGAAAACTCCTTCTCTCCAGCAAGACTCTCTTGAGTCGATATCTCTCCTAAGAAAATAACTAAAGATCTAGCACTAAGGGAGAGGGTAGGAAACTCACCTCATTTCCGGCGTTTCCACCATTTCCGGCCATGGATCTCGTGGCACTTCTCGGCGACATCCTCTTTTCCACGGCGGCGATGGATCTTCTCCTCTAGAACTAGATCCAGCAACTTCCTTCTCTCAACAGGAGTTTCTCTCAGAAAAATGGCTGGAATGAGGAGTGAAAATGGCTAGGGTTATCACTTCCCCTTTTATATAAAAGTGACATGGGTAGGGACACGCTCGTGTCCTGCTTAGGCAAAGCGTTACGCCGTTTTTTACGCATCGGTTCAATACTCAACACGACACACGGGTGGCACACGCCCGTGTCGACCCAGTCATGCCCATGACATGGGGCGTGTAACCCACTCGAGACTTACTCGAGAGAAAACCAACTACTCGAGTACACGGATTGGACACGCCCGTGACAACCCCGTCACGCCCGTGACATGGGGCGTGTAACCCTCTCGAGACTTACTCGAGAGAAAACCAACTACTCGAGTACCCGAATAGGACACGCCCATGACAGCCCCATCACGCCCGTGACATGGGGTGTGTAACCCTCTCGAGACTTACTTGAGAGGACTTACTCGAGAGAAAACCAACTACTCGAGTACCCGGATAGGACACGCCCGCGTCACAGGGATGACACAACCGTGTCACCCCCTCTTACTCCAGTACTTTTCCACCTACTCGAGTATATTTTGACCTACACAAGAACTACTCGAGGATGAGCTGGACACTCCCTGTGAAACACCCGTGTCACAGGCCGTGTGCCCCATACTTGACACTCGACGATCGTCGAGTGCTGGTCATTGACCAGAGGGAACACCCGCCCTCCGACACGCCCGTGTCGGATAGGATACGCCCGTGACACGGGGCGTGTCTCGCCCGAACACTTCATCGAACCCATTTTCGTCGATCGGGTGACTGCTATGCACCCGAGCAAGACACGCCCTGGGACACGCACGTGTCCCAGGCCGTGTCACCCAAACATTTGCCAATCACAAACTTTTTGGCTGCTACATGCTTCCCAATTATCAGCACTCCCTTGAGCCAAAGTCAGCTCTCCTGGCTCAAAAACACGCACAAGGGGCCTAGTGCAATTCAGGACGTTACAGATAAGGTGTTCCTGAAAATCAGACCGATACATGGAGTGTCACGTGTGCGTGGTATAAAAAAGCTCAGCCCAAGGTATGTTGGGCCTTATACTATATTGGAAAGGATTTGCCCGTTGGCCTATCGGTTGGAGTTAGCGTCCGAGCTATAGAACCTCCACGACGTGTTCCATGTGTCATTGCTTCGGAAGGCGCTGTTGCAGCCCGATCAATACATCCCCACAACTGATGGTGTTGTGGCGTCTGATAGGTCTGTGTGACTAGAGCCTGTGCGGATCGTAGATAACGAGACAAGAATGTTGCGCCGCAAAATTGTTCCCTTGGTGAAGGTGCTATGGTCTAATCATGGGAAGAAGGAATATATATGGGAGCCGATGGATTTGATGCAAAAACACTAGCCAGAGTTGTTTGCTCAAGGTAATTTTATTTAAAAGCATATTATATTTTCTGTTATGCTTTTCTCCCCATAGCCTAAGCCTGATTTCGGGGACAAAATCTTTTATTTTGTTTATAGGATTTGTAACGTCCCGAATCGAACTAGGCCCCTCGTGCGTGTTTCTGAGTAAGGAGAGCTGACTTGGGTTCAGGGGGAGTGCTGATAACTGGGCAGCACATGTGAAAAGGAGGAGAAATCAGTCAAGCATAGGGCACGGGTAGAGACACAGGCGTGTCCCTACCCTTGTAGGAGTGGCCAGCTCTCGAGTCGATGACTCGAGTATGTCCAGAGAAGGACACGGGTAGTGACACGAGCATGTCACTATCCGTGTGAAGTGAAACGTGTAGAGACATGGGCGTGTCCCTACCCGTGTGCATGTATGTCGAGTTGAACTGGACACAGCGTGTCGAGATCGACGAACTGCGTGTCGAGATCGATGAATTGTTTGACACGGGTAGAGACACGGGCGTGTCCCTACCCGTGTGTCATTGTGTCGAGTTGAACTCGATGAGGCATGTCGAGATTGACGAACTACGTGTCGAGATCGACGAATTGTATGACACGGGTAATGACACGGGCGTGTCCCTACCCGTGTGCCGTTGTGTCGAGTTGAATTCATCGAAATGAATCCAGAGAAGGACACGGCTAGGGAACATGACCGTGTCATGTGGAAACGGGTCGGGACACGGGCGTGTCCCTACCCGTGTCGAGTATTGAACTGACACTAAAACCTTAATTGATGCTTCGCCTAAGCAGGACATGGGTATGGAGACGGGCATGTCCCTACCCTTGTCACTCTTCATATATAAGAGGAAATGAAGACCCTAGCCATTTTCATGCTCATTTCATCCCCTATTTTCTGAGAGAAACTCCTATTGAGAGAAGGAAGTTGCTGGGCCTAGTTCTAGAGGAGGAGATCCGCCGCCGTCGTGAAGGAGAAGATGCCGCTGAGAAGAGTTACACGATCTATGGCCGGAAATAGTGGAAACACCGGAAATGAGGTGAGCTTCCTCCACTCTCCCTTGATGCTAGATCTGTAGTTATCTGGGCGAGATGTTGACTCAAAAGAGTCTAGACTTGCGAGATGGTGATTTCTCTAGGAAGAGGTCGTTCTAGGGCTTGTGCTCTAAGGTTAGTGGTGTCTTCAACCTCTCCAACCTTCTATGTGAAGATGGGGGATGGTTTCGTGAAGGGTCATGGCCTCTTGAGGGTGAATAAGGAAGGAGGAATTTCTGATGTGATTTTGGAAGACCGACTTGAGGAGGAAGATGAACCGATGCCGTTCATTCCTCTTTAAGATGCATGCAAAATCTGTGTTCAGCGCACAACGATCTCCTTGGCCATTTTTAGGTGGGATATGGCCAGATCTGGGCTTCCAATTAACCACAAAAGTTGAAGTCCTCGGAAATACCTTTCTAACGAGTGGTTGCATGACTTCAGGCAAAGTATGCAGCCCCGGGAAAGTCTGAACGAAGTTGACATCCAGCAAACCTGCATGCAGAAATTGTGTTTTGTGCGCAGTGGAATTTGAAGCCGATTTAAAGAAGGTTACACTCATGTCTGGGTTGTGGACTGAATATGAAAGTTGTAACTCATAGAAAGACCTTTCCATCGAGGGGTTACATATCTTCACCGGATTCATGTAGCTTCGGGAATCTCCATTCGAAGTTGCTGTCCAGATTTATTCTACACTTAAATTCTGGGTTTTATATATTATGGATTTGGGTTCGGTGGAATCGATGTTGCAAATTAACTCGAGATTTTGGTGAACCATTTTATGTTAACCACCGTAGTGCTATGAATGATGAAGTTTACTAATTGGATTTCATATAACTGAATTGTGAATCAAGCTTACTTAAACGAAACGACTTGTTAGAAATTGGTAGACTATTATTTATGCGCATTATGTTATATTATGTTGAAATCATTTAGAATGACATATAGAAGGATAAACTATGGCCATGAGTATGTTTGATAGATGGAATGAAATTTAGTACTCCAATACATAGAGCGTAGTCTCCCTACGGGTAGTATTGTGGAAGGATGTAAGTGCGGTGTTGACCATCACTAGTTGGGTTAGTGTTGAGATGAGGTATAGATGGGCGGTTGGGCTGTGTCCTCAGTGTTCACGTCCCGGCGCCCTTCCATGTCGAGTGGATGGTTGGGCTGTGTCCTCGTGTTCACTTCTGAGGCCCCTTCCATATCACAGTGATGTGGCATTTGCATGCAGTGTGAGGCGACATGAGGTGTCGTAATCCTGGGTTAAGGATAGTGTGGCAGGTCTATGGGCTTGCCGATCGTCACACCGACGGGAGTTGATGGCTAGACTTTGGGCGGTTGGGCTGTGCCTCGGTGTTTACGTCACAGGGCACCTTCCGTGCCAAGTGAACAGTTGGGCTGTGTCCTCGTGCTTACTTCCAAGGCCCCTTCCGGGTCACATCAGGCCAGTTCGGGCTGTGTTCTCGGTGCACATCTACCCGAGACGCCGCTGGGCCATAGTACGCATGGGCTCCGCTGTTGTGTTCTTAGCGTTGAAGCATACGGAGTCCTAGGTGAAGTAGTGTGGATACCCGCCTAGTAGTAGAGATGCCCGCTCTACTATCACCGCTAGCCACGATGGTTGATGCCTGAGAGGTTAGCTACCTGCTCGAATAGTGGGAATTATAGTCTGTGTCGACATGGCAATTGCATGTGTGTGATCATGGGTGAGTCATTGCATAACATACATAACATTTCATAACATTGCACAAGAAGATCCTCATCGTATAAGTTTGTATGGGCACTCCTATACGATGAGTTACTTTACGTAAACCGATCCTTAACTTATAAACTTGTATTGACATCCTTATAAGTTAAGTTATTTTCCTGCTGTAGTTAATTGTACTTGATGGTTTGTTATTGTTTATGTAGAACTGCTAGAATAAAATGCTATTAATCTTACTGTACCATTACCACCTGCTTGTACCCGTTATAGTAATTGTTATACTTTGTACCCTTGCTCTTTTCTCTGCCCGGTGCTGAGGAGTCGCTGGGGGAGCGGATGTGAAGCCACTTAGTCTTTTTGACTAACGATTGCTACGTCTTCCTTTTTAGGAGGTCACCCCGCAGGTAGAGCAGCCGTAGACTTTGCAGCAGGACAGCCAGGCCAGGATGATAGGGCCTGAAGTGACAGTACCGTCGCTACCGTTGGTTACAGATGTGAGTGTTGAGCGACTCTGATGTAGCCCGTTTGGGCAATTTTTATAGCTATACTCTGATATTGTAGAAGCATGTTTTAGCTTCTCTTATTTGATGTATTTGGACATATATGCTTAGTGTAGATTTGACTTCTCTCTTTTATATTATGGTTGGGTTGGCATGTTTATATTGATATTGGTTGTAGCCGGTGGAATAGGCATCTTGTGGTACAGATTAGCCCGTGTGCTAATGCTACCGCAAGGCGGCTGTTCCGAGCATAAGACCCCCTTCATGCCACGTTTTGGGATCCAGGAGGGGAGTCTTACAAGGATATTGTGTGCTTTGGATGCAGAGAACCTGGGCACATTCTACCTGAATGTCCAGAGGCACAGAAGAAAGACAGAAGAAAAGAAAAGGAGAACAAAAGGCATTCAAGCAAGCACTATAGCAAGCACTCCTCCACCAAACACAGGAGAAAGGAGAAAGGTTTCATTACTGAGACCTGGAGTGACACAGATGAAGAATCCTCATCTTCTAGCTCTAGTGAAGATGAATAGGAGGCAAGGGAAAGGGAAGTTTGCCTTATGGCTATGAATGCCTCCAGCAGAAAATCTGATGCTGAGGAACAAGATGAAGAATCAGAAGAGGAATCAGAATCCGAAGAAGATCAGGTAATTTCTTCATTTGATTTCAATTCAAAAGAATTTAAAACTGAATTTAAATCCTTATGCAATGATTTAATTAAGTCAGAAAAGGAAATAAAAGTTTTTAGAGGTAGACATGTTAGATTTGATAACCTATTTGCTGAAAATATCAAACTGAAAAATGATTTAGACTTAGCTAATGAACAAATCATTTCATTAAAAATTGAATTATGTGAGGCAAAGAAACTTGAAGAATCTCTCAATGGGAGAAGCCTTAAGCTGATGGACATCACAAGCACATTCAATGCCAGATTAAGTGGCAAGCTGGGCTTAGGTTCTTCAACAAGCTTATCCACCATATTAAAGAAAAATATTCTTTCAACACCAATTAAATTTATCTCTAAAAAAGGCAAAGAAAAAATAGGAGAAACTACTCAACCAAATGTATCTCAAAAATCTGTAAATAAGAAGAAAAAGAATAAGAATCTAAACAAAAACTATGTTCAACAGATTTCGTCGAACTCAGATCGACGAAATGTATATAGTTCGTCGAACCCAGATCGACGATCTATGAATGCCTATTATAACTATAATAATTCGTCTTACTGTGATCGACGAACTGTATATGGTTCTTCCAGCAGCGATCGACGAACTTAGGGCACAGAAAATGACTATGTTCATTCTCTGAGCAGAGTTCGACGAACTCATCCCTATTCATCAAACGCAGATCGACGAACTTATAAAAATTCATCGAACCCAGTCAGGTTTAATAAAAACTTTAACTCTATTAAAAACTTCAATCAATTCAGAGAATCTATAAATCCTTTTACCCAATGGGAAATACCACTTAGAAGATATCATCCCTTAGGATACAAAAATCAACCAGAATTTTCAGTTATTTCCAGTTTCTCTTATCAAAAGAAATAAGGACCCAAGGTAACCTGGGTTAAGAACACCTAATCCCTCTTTATGCAGGTGAAGGACTGTCCAGTCTTTAATCAACAATAGTATCTGGACAGTGGATGCTCAAAGCATATGACTGACTGTAAGGACAATATAACAAACTACAAGTCCAAGCTAAGTCCAAAGATGATTTTTGGTGACTCCAACTGTGGCCAAACTAAAGGCTATGGAAATGTTAAAGTTGGAGCAGTCACCTTCAGGAAATTGCTTATGTGAGTGGCTTAAAACATAACCTTATATCCATAAGTCAATTTTGTGATGAAAGTTATTAGGTATCTTTTAACTCATCTTTCTGTATTATTTCTTGTAAAGAAAACAAACCTATTTTAACTGGACTTAGACAAGGCAACATATATGTAGTAAATTTTCAATCAGCTAGTTCAGAACTTTGTTTATTTAATCAGGTTAGCAATAAAAATGAAATTTGGCATAAGAGATTAGGACATGCAAATCTTAAGAATATTGCTAAGTTATCAAGGGACAACCTTGTTAGAGGATTGCCTTCTGGCCCATACAAGAAGGAAGGCCTCTGCAGAGCTTGTCAATTAAGTAAGCAAACTAGAAATAGCTTTAAATCTATAAATAAAAGTGACTCACCTAGAATATTATACTTGCTACATATAGACCTTTTTGGCCCTATTGCTATACAAAGTCTTGGAGGGAAATCTTATACTTTAGTGATTGTAGATGACTTCTCAAAATTCACTTAGGTATTCTTTCTGAGATCTAAGTCAAAAAAACTTCAAGGTTCTTACAGATTTTCTTAAGAACGTACATATTGAGTACTCTACTCCAGTTGCATTGATTATAAGTGATCATGATACTGAGTTTGAGTCTCTTCTTATGCAAGAGTTCTGTGAGAAGGAAGGTATCAGACACTACTTCTCAGATCCTAGAACTCCTCAACAGAATGGGGTTGCTGAAAGGAAAAATAGAACCCTGATTGAATCTGCAGGCACATTACTTCCAGATGCTTACATACCCCTATCTTTTTGGATAGAGGCTATGCGCACAACAAAGTATGTACTGAACAGAAGTCTGATACACAAACTTAAGAATAAGGCTCCTTATGAGCTACTTAAAGGGAAGAAACCAAAAATCACCTATTTTAAAGTATCTGGATGCTTATGTTATATTCACAATAATGACAAGAAATACACTAGAAAGTTTGAAGCAAAAGCTGCAGAAGGAATTTTTCTAGGATATTCCCAAGTCAGCAATGCTCATAGGGTGTTTAATAAATCCACCTTAAAAATTGAGAAACCTGTTCATGTTACTTTTGATGAGACTAGCATATTTTATAAGGAAAAATAAGTTTCTACCAATAACATTTTGCAGGTACCTCACTTGTATGAGAGATTGTATGATCAAAACCTCAACCATGAGGTTCCATCACATCCATCTCCACAAGTTGAAGAAGAAATTGAAGAAGATAGTTTGGAAGTGGCTGAACTTCCTCCAACGGGTAATATAATTCCACAAGAGGAATTAATCCCACAAGTTGTTGCTCAACCAACTCCTCCCACTAATCTTGTCACACTTAGAGATCACCATATATCTCAAGTGATTGTAGACATTTCAGTTGGTGTGCAAACAAGGCATCAACTTAACAATGATGTGATGCATGCTTGTTTCATTTCTCAACTTGAGCCCCATTCCATCAAAGATTTATAGCAAGATCTCCACTGGATCATTACAATGCAAGAGGAGCTCAATCAGTTTGAGAGGTGCAGAGTTTGGGATTTGGTTCCTAGACCCAAAACTATCCAGTCATTGGAACCAAATGGGTCTTCAAAAACAAACTGGATGCTGAAGGAACTATTGTAAGGAACAAAGCAAGGCTAGTAGCTCAAGGCTATTCACAGGAGGAAGGAATAGACTATGACTAGACCTTTGCTCCAGTGGCAACGCTTGAGGCTATAAGGAATTTCTTAGCCTTTGCAACCTATAAAAGATTCAAAGTCTACCAGATGGACGTAAAGAGTGCTTTCCTAAATGGAGATTTAAAAGAAGAAGTGTATGTGGAGTAACCACCAGGTTTCATCTCTCCAACTCATCCTTCTTATGTCTTTAGATTGCATAAAGCACTCTATAGTTTAAAGCAAGCTCCAAGAGCTTGGTATAAGATCTTAGCTAGCTTTCTTATAGAGCATAAGTTTTCTAGGGGCATAGTAGATATGACTCTTTTTATCAGGCATCATAAAAATAAAATTTTGTTAGTTCAAATATATGTAGATGATATTATTTTTGGCTCTACTGATCCCAAAATATGCAAAAGATTTTCTGATTTAATTCATTCAAAGTTTGAGATGACTAGCATGGGTGAACTTTCATACTTCCTTGGTCTCCAAGTGAAGCAATCACCTGATGATATCTTCATCTCCCAATCCAAGTATGCAAAGGAGCTTATTAAAAGGTTTGGGATGTGTGATGCCTCAGCAATGAAAATACCTATGGCTGCTAATGCTGTGATTGATTCTGATGAACATGACAAGCCTGTTGATCAGAAAACTTATAGGGCTATTATTGGGTCTCTATTATATCTCACTGCAAGTAGGCCTGACATAATGTTTGCCACATGTATTTGTGCTAGGTACCAAGTGAACCCTAAAGAATCTCACTATATTTTATTTAAAAGGATTTTGAGATATATAAAGGGTTATCCAAATCTAGGACTCCTATATCCATCAGAGTCAGAATTTGATTTAACTGGATTTTCTGATGCTGACTATGCTGGATGTAGAGTGGACATGAAGAGCACATTAGGAACTTGCTAGTTTCTTGGTGATAGGCTTGTGTCTTGGTTTTGTAAGAAGTAAACCTCTGTGTCCACATCAACTGCTGAAGCTGAATACATAGCTACAGGCAGCTGCTATTCACAGATTTTGTGGATATAAAATCAATTACTGGATTATGGTATCAACTTAAATAATTCAACTATGTTATGTGATAGTACAAGTGCAATATCTATTGCAGTAAATCCAGCGCATCATAGTAGGACCAAGCATATAGAAATTAGATATCATTTCATTAGAGATTGTGTAGACAAAAAAATTAATCTTATCTTTATTTCTATTGATTTACAAAGAGCAGACATCTTCACCAAGCCATTGGATGAGAAGAATCATCTATTCTTCTTAAATCAGCTAGGTATGATAAATGGGGCAGATTCAACTTAATTTTTGTCTATGGTCAACAATTTGGCACAGTTCGTCGAACGGAGCTCGACGATCTATGAACTCTTCATGAAGTGTTCGTCGAACGGAGATCGACGAACACTTCTTAGTGAAACAGATTTCGTCGAGCGGAGATCGACAATTTTTGCTTCAGAAAAATTTTCGTCGACGCGAGAACGACAAAAAATTTTTCCCCTCTTTTGCCTGAGATCGACGATATTATTTCTTCATGGAATTTTTCGTCGACCTGAGAACGAAGATTGTTTATCTTTAGCAGGACAAAGCCCGACGCTTCATATTCTGAATACCTTATAACTAGGTTTTCGTCGTGCTCTATCCTGCGCTTTCTATTCTCTTGCTCTCTCTTTTGCTTTTGCAGGAAAACCTATGGCGATTCCAGCGCTCTCTCTCTCAAGCATGAAGTTTGACACTGGCTTTGATATTGATTTTGATTCATTCTCCCACACTGATCAAATATTCACAGACATTCTCAAGTTGTGTGAAGACCAGCGTCTGAAGAAGTTCATGACAACAAGGATCAAGATACCAGGAAATGAGATCAGAGAATGGGTTTTCACCTCAACATATCCAGATGTAAATACCATGATTGGCAACATCAGTGGCAACCAGGTCTTTCTAACTCCTACAGTTTTAACTGAAATTTTTGTTTTGGGTACTAGAGAAGATGATATTGAATTAGATAATGATGGATATGAGAATATACTGAATATAATGGGTCATTCTGAAGGAAACCCAAATAATCTTCTGAAAAAGAACATGTCAGTTCAATATAAGTTTCTGGCCGACATTGTTGGCAAGGTGTTGCTGGGCCAGCATACATCCCATGACTATATCGCCAGGCCCTAATTTCTATTGTTGAGTGCTCTAGTTGATAATAAATCTGTAAACTAGGGCAAGATTTTGTTTGACTTGATAAAGAATAAAAACTCAAAGAAAGTGGTATTCTTTGGGAGGATTCTAGGAATCTTCCTCCAGGTAAAGACACCAGAACTATTGGTTTCACTGCCAATATTCATCAATGCCTCAAAGGGGATCACCTCTACCCTATTTGACAGATGGGGGAGGACAATTCCAAAGCCCTCTAGGGCTTCCTCTTCCTCAAGGACTTCTGAGAACACAAGGGCAGTTATAGCCTCTCCTCCACCTCCAGAAGATATTCATCCTTCCTCCAGCATTCCTTCTCCTCCTCTAAAACAACAACAACAACAATAACCACTTTCACCTCTTTCTCAACCATCACCTACATATTCTCCCACCATCATTCATGAGGAAATTCTCTCTCCACCTCCTCAATATCCACCTCACCCTCATGTTTCTGACATACCATCTACCTCCTCACAACCATCTTTCAATCTTCTGTCTCCTCCACCATCTCCACATCATTCTCCAGTTCAGGAATCCACCTCCACTCCCACAACCACAATTCCCACTTCTACAGCTGACATTCCTTCCATTCTCCCTTCCATATTTCCAGAATACACACACACAGACTTCTCTTAGGCTTTCTCTGTGTTTTCAGACTGTGAACATCATAATCCTTACACCACCTCTGCTCCTGAACCCCTCTACCTCAACTTCTCTGATATAGCAAAAGATTTTCTTGCTTTCATCTCACCAACTTTTGAGCAACTTATAGCAAATGCTATTGCTTCTCTCTCTGCTACCATCATCTCTCTCTCTCTCTTCTAGAATTACTGCTCTCACTTTTGTTCCTTCTTCTGGAGGACTGGCTTCAGGACCCACTGAACCCAGTCAGGGGGAAATGTTCTGTGAAGAAGCTCCAGTTCTTCCTCCTACAGTGGCAGTAGTAGCAGCAGCAGATTCTGATATGTCAGATGATTCAGTAGAGCCAGTCCCTCCATCTGAAATAATAGATTTAATTGACTCTGATATAGATATGGCTGATACAATAGCAGAAATAACCATTGTTGGTGATTTATTTTTAAATCCCATAATCAATTTAGATTCTTTACTGCATTCTTTTGATTCAGTGTACAGAGATATTCTACCAAGTTTTGATGTACAGAACTCCAAAGCTATTGTAGTTTACTCTGCTCCAATAAGTCCTGAAGTTGTGGAACAACTAAAGGCAAGTTTTGCAGCTCCTGAGATTATAGAAAGTGTAGCCGATAAAGATATTGTTGGAGCAGTTTCTATGCACAAAGCATTCTCTCCACCAACCTTTGGCTGGTGTGAGTCTCCTATGCGAGATCTGGATGACATTTTGTTTGCTGACATGGAAGAAGAAGCATGAAATACTCAGATTGCTACAGATATCTCTACAGAGCCTACAAGCCAAGCATAGCCACAGATTCCTAGAATCTCAGCTGATTTGCTAAAGCAGCTAGATGATCATTATGACAATCCTAAACATTCTTCTCCAGATGATGATGATGATAATGAGACAGATGACTCAGATAATAGAAGTTTCAAGAAAAGGAAGGCTCCTGCTAAATCTGCTCCTCCAAAGGTTGTTCCTAAGCCAAACCCCTCCACTGATATTCCATATTACATCCTGCACAATATTACACTCACTCCAAATACCCCAAACTGGATGAGCTATTCTAAAAATGAGCAAAAAGCCAAGAAGAAGAGCAGGAGGTACTCTTCATCTCCTAAATTCAGGAGAGGTCCTCCTCCTCCCCCTGCACCAGGATCCTCTGGCAGTATTAGTCCAGTTTAAAAAGCCACATCCTCTCATCAGTCAAAATCCTCCAACAGTAGACAACAACAACATTCTTCAAGCAGCAGCAGGCAACAACAACAATACCGGAAGCACAACAAGCAACAGAAAGTATCTGAAGATGATCAATCTGCTAAAGCATCTCCTGAAAGACCTTACTCTCCACCAGTTCCTTTTGTTGATCCAGAACAGGAAAACATCTCTAGAATGGCTAGATTTCAAGAACTGGTTGGACTCTCTCAGATAAAAAAAGCTAAAGAAGAATGCAAGGATGCTTCTCAATATACTACAATGTCTTTTTACAGAAGAGAGGAATTAAAAAGGCATGACAAAGCCAAACAAATTTTCAATGTTGATGCTTACATGAGCTTACATCCACAGGCAGTTGTTCCAAGAGAAACTTTTGGCAATATCATTAGAGCAGCTGACTTGACTATGTCTAAAAGAGAAGCAGCAAATCCCAATAAGGAAATCATTTGCAGGCAGCCATCAGAGAAAGACAAGTCCAAGAAGTCTAATTAGTTTTCTGTTTTTCCCTTTGAACTATTCGTTTTGATTAATCTGTCACAAAGCACTTGATGTATAAATATCTGCTAGACTTTTTATTTCTTCCAGATATCTTTTATGCTTTATGTTTTTCTTTTCTATTGTACATAGTGACCTCACACAAATAAGGGGAGATTGTTGGATCCCTTATTTGGATTTGGGCTAGGTTCACTATTAGGTTGTTGACCCTTCATGTATAGCCTAGGGTCATTGTGTTAGGTGTAGGTCAGTCTGACTAGGTTAGTCAAACTTTGATCCAGTCCTCAGAAGAAATCAGAGTTCCAGACTTAGAAGAATGGCCATTTGTTAGAGTTCAGAGAATAAGTTTGAAGTTATTCGAACTCAGCTCAATGATCGTCGATCGCAGCTCGACGAACTGAGAGTCCTTACTCTGAGTTGAGCTCGACGAACTTAGAGCTTAGGTCGACGATCTTCCCTCTTCTCTCAAGTTCTCAGCTCGACGAACCTTTAGCACTAGTCGACAAACTTGGAGCCCAGTTTTGACTGTTTATTTCTCCAGATCAACTTTCTCTGATCTGGGCTCGACGAAGATGATTTCTCAGCTCGATGAACTTGGAGTTCAGGTCGATGAAATCTGTTCTGAGCTTGACGATTTCTATCAGTTCTTTATTTCTCTTCTCTGTAGTTAATTTATATTTTGACCAAGGATTATATAATATATTCTTGCCTATATTGCTCTAAGTAATTAATTGCATATATTCTTATGAATATAGCCGTTCATTGGCAGTATTAATTAATGGATTTCACAGAGTTAATATTTGGCTTAATAATTGGGACAGTTAAGAAATCAATTTATTGCCCTTCTAGCCGTTTGTCCAAGTTCCAAGATTTCAGTAATTAATCATGAAGAAGGATTCTAATTCAGAGATAGAATTTTTACAGGAAAAATAAAAAGGAGTTTGGAAAAGGATTAGAGATATACATACATACATACAAACACAGATAGACAGAGACACAAGAGATACACATAGGCAGACAGAGAAGAAAGATATTCAGTCTGCATATTCACTCAATCTTCACCTTCTACAACTCTTCACCAAGCTTTCAAGAGACAACTATTCAATATCAGTCTGAAAGCTTCTGAAGATAGTTCCATCAAAGAAGACCTACACCCTGCAAACTTCCATCAAAATTCCTGAACAATAATCATCTCAGGGGGAGCTTTGACAAGATCAAATCCACTAGTCTTCTCAGTTGCTTTTGAGAAAGAGAAGACAACATCAACTTTCTTATTCCCACTATACACAGGGTTTTAACTCCCTTCAAAAGTTAACCACCTGGTTCTTAAGTCTCCTTATCAAAAGACTTAGCTTGGTTTTTGGGCATCTGATCAAAAACCTAAAGGGTTGTGAGATCTCCATTCAAATAGATCTTGTGGTGACAGATCATCAGAGCAAAAACCTATTTGGTTGCAGGGAACCAGATCAAAAACCTGTAGTGGATTCCTACCAGGGTGGTTGAAGAGTGGATATACCCAAGTTCCGCGGAGACACTATATATTTCTTATGTCGTCTAGATTGCTTTCTGTTTTCTGATTGCTGTGTGCTGTGTTAGTTAGTTTTTCTTTCCTACACTCTCATAAGATATATTTATCACTATTTTAATTCTGCTATAAAAACCAATTAAGTTTTTAAAATACTCTATTAACCCCCCCTCTAGATTTTAATAGATCTATCTCCTCTGGTGGTAAAGCTTTTACCATCCTTCAAGAGATCTGTCAATTCTCAAGATCAGTTCTTCTTCACAAGTTTCAGATCCTTCTTCTTCAAGATTTCAGACAAAGCTTTCATGCAAAGAAGGGTTGTTTCAGTTCTAAGAGAGAAGATTGTTTTCAAACCATTTTTTTCTTATTGCTTTTTAGGAAGTTATTTATTATGAGTTTTTGTAAATCCTTGTTGAATGATCGAGTATAGGAGACGTTGTTCTCCGAGATTGTAGGAGTTGGATTCTCCAAGTGTAAGATTTTTAAAATCTGAGTTTTGGTGAAGTAGCTGAGTCTAGCGCAAAGTGCTAGATAGGCAAGGCGAGAAAGTGGACGCACCTATCTTCGAGGAACCACTATAAATCCTTGTGTCTCTGTTGTGTTGTGATCTATTGATTTATGTGCTTTATTTTTGTTAAATCTTTGATTTCGCTAAAAGCTGTAAGATTCACCTATTCACCCCCCCGCTCTAGGTAATTTAGGTCAACAACTAGATACTTTCAATTGGTATTAGAAGGAGGTTGTTTGTTAAAAGGTTAACACCTTGAACATATCCTAATCTAGTTCTCAAAAGAGACAAGCATGTCTGGAATGCACAAGAGTAAGGACTTATCCTTGATGAAGCTGTCGGTGTGCTCCAAGGAAAATTTCCCTACGTGAAGGAAAGAGTAAAGTTTTTCATGAAAGCTTCTATTCCTAGAATCTTCAAAATTGTTGAAGAAGGTCAGCATGTTCCTATGACTCCGTCAACAATTGATACTAATCTGATGGTTCCCAAAAAGATGATGGACTTGAACAAAGATGAGATTGCTCTCATCGCTCTTAGATTAGAAGGCGAAGACATCATTGCTAGTGCACTGGATGATTCGAGGCTGCAAAATTTAATCCACTGTAAGTATTCTAATGAGATGTGACTATCTCTAATTATCCTTATGGAAGGAACAGAGGAAGTTAGGAATGATAAGAAATCCCTCCTTAATCAGGAATATGAGGCTTTCAAGCAAGATAAGAGAGACACTATTTTTGACTGCTACGAAAAGTTCTTTAAGATTATCAATAGCCTTAGATATTATGGTCATGAGTTTATCAATGGTGAACTTAATGATAAATTCTTGAGATGACTGACTAAAAAATGAGATAACAAGGTTTGTGCAATAAGGGAGTTTGGTAAAATGGCAAGTATGGAGCCGCATAACTTATTCGGGAAGATCCCTTCCCACGAGCTACAACTCAACACCAGAAATGCATAAGAAGAGGGAAGCAGGACTTCAGTTAGAGAGAAGTTTGTAGCACTAAAGGCTGAAGGGTGAAGGAAAGGCAGAACTGTATCACCAGTATAGACACAAGCTTCAAATGAACAAGAAGATTCAGAGCCAAGCATATCTAGTTCTAAAATGTCAGATGAAGAGTTTTCTTTACTCTCTAAATAGTTTAATAGGATGCTCAACAAAAGGATGCAAATGAAAAATCAGCCCTCCTCTTCTAATCACAGAAGATCTCATCGTGATGGTGATCATCACAAGAAGACCTACAACAACAACGACAAGTATAAATCAAAACAGAACAAACACATTTCTTTTGACATAGTTTATTATTATTGTAATAATCCAGGGCACATGATCGCCGATTGCCCACATAAAAAGGGGGAAGGATCTAAGAAAGAAGAAAAGAGATCCTTCAAAGGAAAAAGAAGAAGAAGAAAAGAGCTTCATCGCAAAGAAGTCGAAGACTTTCAGCAAAAACAACTCAAGTGAGTCAAGCTCGGATGAAGAAGCCTATTTTGGGCTTATGGCACATACCGACGAGGATAACTACAACTCCCATTATACTGGGAATGTTAATTCACATACTCCTCTGTCTGAATCTGATACAACATCTATTGGTCATGAAGACTACACATCTTAGGAGGATTTAGACTTAATGGTGCAGTATCGAGCATCACTGAAGGGATTTATAAATGTCATAAGGTGGTCAAATCTCAAGCCAAAGAGATCGTATCTCTCAAGGCATTGGATTTTGAACTGAGGGAGGAAATTAAGAGATTGACTCCTCTCAGATACGAAATTCAATCCTTGAAATAGGAAGTGGATTGCTCTACTGAGTTAGTAAGTCTGAAAGAAAAGACCATAAATGAATTGGAAGAGAAGTTATTGACTAAAAGGAAGCTTGTAGAAAGATTCTCGAAGCCAAAGATTGTACTTCCTCTCATTGATGGATTTTCAGCCTCTAAGAAGGGTGGGATTGGATATGATGTTGCTAAGGAAAAAGGGAAGGATCCTCAAAGTCAACCTTCCTTCAAGAATGTATTTTTTCCGATAAATTAGTATTACTTTGAAACATCCTACGATCATTTTGCTAGACCAATGCATATTTCCTCTAACAAGAATAACCAAGGATAGATCCATCCCAGAAATCTTGGAATGAATGCTCTCAAGGTATCTCATGAAGAGATCATCGTTAAGGATCATGGTCCATTTGTTCATGGATCTAATGCTAAGAAAGCACTCAAAGTCAAGCATGTTAATAAAAAGCCATATGAGACAAAGATGTCGATCGTATGTTGTTCTCATGAGGCTTCTACTTCTAGATCAATATCTCTGGTCAGACCTCCCATTAAAAGGTGAGGCAGGAGAAGAAAAGATGATACAATAGATTTGACTATTGGTAATGGGGCAAAATTGGTCATTTCGCCATAGATTGTTAGTTCAATTTTATTAATTATAATACACCCCGAGTTAAGAATGCAAGAATGACCCCTCGCAGTGTTAACATTCCTAGTGGTGTTTATCTTACAAGGAACCAAGGACACAAAACTATTAGAGTTTCTAATAGTGTTTAATATGTGAATACAGGAATGTCTAAAGGACAGTAAAAATCATATCTGGTATTTAGACAGTGGATGTTCCAGGTATATGACCGGAACAAGAAGCCTTCTACAAAATTTTATATCGGTCAAAGACAGCCCAAAAGTTATTTTTGGCATATCCGATAGAGGAATTACAAACAGATACGGTATGATTACCAACGATATAGTCTCTTTTACAGACGTGGCTTGTGTTGAGGGATTACAACATAATCTCATAAGCATAAGTCAATTATGTGACAAAGGGTATATGGTTGAGTTCTACAAGGACTCAACTATTCTATTAGGTACTCCGAGTAAAAATCTTTTTTGTCTAAATTTTCTTTACTTAGAGTCTTCTACACCAGTATGTTTTTTGGCAAAAGATAGTGCATCTCTTTGTGATCAATGACACAATAGATTAGCTCATATAAATTTCAGAACTATAAGCATGTTATTCTCTCACAACATAGTGCATGATGAACCCGATATTAAGTGCGTTAAAGAGAGACCGTGTCACGCATGTTAGAGGGGTAAGAAGACAAGGGATACTTTTGAAAGCATTATTGTCAAAGATTCTTCCAAATGCTTAATATCTGTTTCATATGGGCTTATTCGGTCCTATGTCTCTGTTGGATCCCTAGTTTGGATTTGGGCTAGGTTCACTATTAGGTTGTTAACCCTTTATGTATAGCCTATGGTCATTTTGTTAGTTCTAAGGTGTAGGTCAGTCTGATTAGGTTAGTCAATCTTTGATCCAGCCCTCAGAAGAATTCAGAGATCCAGACTTAGAAGAATGACAGTCATTAAGAGTTCAGAAAATCAGTTCGAAGTTCTTCGAACTCAGCACGACGATCGTCGATCGCAGATCGATGAACTCAGAGTCCCTACTCTGAGTTGAGCTCGATGAACTTAGAGCTCAGGTCGTCGATCTTCTCTCTCATCTCAAGTTCTCAGCTCAACAAACTTGTATCTCTGGTCGACAAACTTGGAGCCCAGCTTTGATAGTTTATTCTTCCAGATCAACTTTCTTTAATCTCAGCTCGACAGAGATGATTTCTCAGCTCGACGAACTTGGAGTTCAGGTCGATGAAATCTGTTCTAAGCTCGACGTTTTCTATCAGTTTGGCATTTTCTCTTTGTTTGTTTTCAGTTTGGATTATTCTAAAGCAGTAATTCTCTGATAATTAATGTTCATATTCTCATGAATATAGCCGTTGCTTGACAACATTAGTTATGGATTTCACCGAGTAATTACTTGACTTATTTACTGAGACAGTTGAGGAAATGCATTTAAGATTATTTCCAACCATTCATGTCCCAGGATTCCAGCATTAATCCATGGATAGAATTCAAATTCAAATGCTATTTTTTTCTGGAAGGAATATAAAAGGATTGTTTTTCACAAAGAATACAAGAATAAAGAAGAGAATAGACATGGAGATTTTACTGAGATACAACAACTGATACAAGTCTTACAGAGAATCTCATAGAGCTCTTCATCATCAGCTTCAGGGCTTTTCAAGGGACAACTATTCAATATCAGTCCAAAAATCTTCTAAAGATCTTCTAAAGATTGAAGGCCTATACCCTGTATAAAGCTCTCATCTTCCTGATCCATTCAACTTCTCAAGGGGAGCTTTGATAAGATCAAATCCACTAAAGTCTTCTCAGCTGTTTGAGAAAGTGAAGATAATATCACATTTATTTTACCCCACTGTGTACATGGTTTTAACTACCTTCAAAAGTTAACCACCTGGTTCTTAAGACTCCTTAAGAAAAGACTTAGCTTGGTTTTTGGCCTGATCAAAAGCCTAAAGGGTTGTGAGATCTCCCTTTAAATAGATCTTATGGTGACAGGGCACCTGAGAAAAAACATGTTGGTGACAGTGCACCTAATCAAAAACCTATAGTGGATTTCTACCAGGGTGGTAGATGACTAGTTGTACCCAAGTTAAGGGGAACCACTATAAATTTCTTGTATCGTCTGGATTACTTGCTATTTTCTTATTATTGTGTGATGTGTGCTGTGTTAGTTAGCTTTTCTTTCATGCACTTTCTTATGATATATATATCACTATTTTAAATTCTGCTATAAAAACCTATTAAGTTTTTAAAATACTATATTCACCCCCCTCTAGAGTTAAATTGATCTATCCCTCAATTAGTATTAGAGCATATCTGATATCTCTTTTAATTGGTATCAGAGTGTTAAGGTTGCTTTGGTTTCACAGACTTATATCTGAACCAAGATCCTTTGATAGAAATTTTTCTCTCTAGCCTCTTGTTTACAACATGGCACAGAATAAGGAATATTCAAGCACAAGACCTCCTGTGTGAAACTTGAATATATTTACACTCTAGAAGGAAAGAATCAAACTCTCTATGAATTCTATTGATGAGGACATTTTCAACTTTATTTTAATAGGTCCCCCTTAACCTACAGCTGCTACTACAACTACCAATACACATGAATTTCCACCACCAGAGTTGACTGATGTACAAAAGAAAGCCAAGATGGCTGATGCTAAAGCAATGAATATTCTGACACAAATAATGTCACGTGACATCTTTCAGAAGGTGGCTAAGTACACTCTGCAAAGGCCATTTGAGACTCACTAAACCAAATAGTTACTGGCTCTTTAGATGAAAGAAAAGATAGGAGATCCCTCCTTATATCACAGTATGAAAATTTCAAGAAGGAGGAATCAGAGACTGTTGCTGAGATGTATAATAGACTAAGTGTCATCATAAATGAACTGAGCACCCTGGACAAGCACATCTAATTAACTGTGATAAATGACAAAATCCTAATGTGCTTCCCCAACACTTGGGATTCTAGGATATGACCAATTAAGGAGGCCAGAAGTCTAAATGAGATTTCTACAGAATCTCTCCTTAGCAAGCTCAAGTCTTATGAGGAGTTGATCAAGATAAGGGAGGCTGCTAAATAGAAGGCTTCCACATCTTCAAGGAAGGAGCACAATATTGCTTTCAAAGCAACAGAAGAATCAGAAGCTCTTCCAGCTAATGAAGAACTACTGAGCTTGTTGGCTAAAAGATTCTATAAAATGGCCAAGAAAGACTTTAGAAGAAGGTCATACAAGAATGATGACAAGCCAATATATGACCAGACTCCTACCAAGGAGATTATTTATTTTGGATGCAGAAAACCTGTGCATGTTCTACCTGAATGCCCAGAGGCACAAAAGAAAGACATAAGAAAAGAAAATGAGAATAAAAGGCAATCAATCAAGCACTATAGCAAGAAATCCTCCAGCAAACACAAGAGAAAGGAGAAAGGCTTCATTGCTGAGACCTAGAGTGACACAGTTGAAGAATCCTCATCTTCCATCTCTAGTGAAGATGAAGTGGAGGAAAAGGCAAGGGAAGTTTGCCTTATGGCTATTAATTCCTCCAGTAGCAAATTTGATGCTGAGGAACAAGCTGAAGAATCAGAAGAGGAATCTGAATCTGAAAAAGATTAAGTAATCTCTTCATTTGATTTCAATTCAGAAGATTTTAAAATTGAATTTAAATCCTTGTGGAATGATTTAATCAAGTCAGAGAAGGAAATAAAAACTCTTAGAGATAGATAATTTGAATTTGATAACCTATTTGCTGAAAATATCAAACTGAAAAATGATTTAGACTTAGCTAATGAACAAATCATTTCACTAAAAACTGAATTATGTGAGGCAAAGAAACTTGAGGAATCTCTTAACGGGAGAAGCCTTAGGCTGATGGACATCACAAGCACAATCAATGGCATATTAAATGGCAAGTTGGGCTTAGGTGCTTCATCAAGCTTACACCCCATATTTAAGAAAAATATTCTTTCAACACCAATTAAATTTATCTTTGAAAAAGGCAAAGAAAAAATGGGAGAGACTACTCAACCAAATGTCTCTCAAAAATCTGTAAATAAGAAGAAAAAGAACAAGAATCTAAATAAAAACTATGTTCAACAGATTTCGTCGAACTCAGATCGACGAAATGTGTATAGTTTGTTGATCCCAGATCGACGATCTATGAATGCCTATTATAACTATAATAATTCGTCTTACTGCAATCGACGAACTGTATATGGTTCTTCGAGCAGCGATCGACGAACTTGGGGCACAGAAAATGATTATGTTCATTCTCTGAGTAGAGTTTGACAAACTCATCCCTATTTGTCGAACATAGATCGACAAACTTATAATAATTCGTCGAACCTAGTCAGGTTTAATATAAACTATAACTTTGTTAGAAACTTCAATCAATTCAGAGAATCTACTAATCCTTTTACTCAATGGGAAATACCACCTAGAATATATCATCCCTTAGGATATAAAAATCAACCAGAATTTTCTTTTATTTCCAGTTTCTCTTATCAAAAGAAACAAGGACCCAAGATAACCTAGGTCAAGAACACCTAATACCTTTCTATGCAGGTGAAGGATTGTCCAATCTTTAGTCAACAATATTATCTGGATAGTGGATGCTCAAAGCATATGACTAGCTGCAAGGACAATCTAACAAACAACAAGTCCAAGCTGGGCCCAAAGGTGATCTTTGGTGACTCCAACTGTGGCCAAACTAAAGGATATGAAGATGTTAAAGTTGGAGAAGTAACCTTCAGGAAAGTTGCCTATGTGTGTGGCTTAAAGCATAACCTAATATCCATAAGTCAATTATGTGATGAAGGTTATCAGGTATCATTTAACTCATCCTCCTATATTATTTATTGTAAAGAAAACAAACCTATTTTAACTGGACTTAGACAAGGCAATATATATATATATATATATATATATATATATATATATATATATATATATATATATATATATATATATATATATATATATATATATAGTAAATTTTCAATCAGCTAGTTCAGAACTTTGTTTGTTTAATCAAGTTAGCAATCAAAATGAACTTTGACATAAGCGATTAGGACATGTAAATCTTAAAAATATTGCTAAGTTATCTAGGGACAACATTGTTAGAGGATTGCCTTCTGGATCCTACAAGAAGGAAGGCCACTGCAGGGCTTGTTAGTTAGGCAAGCAAACTTAAAATAGCTTTAAATCTAAAAATAAAAGTGACTCACCTAGAATATTGTACTTGCTACATATGCAACTTTTTGGCCCTATTGCTGTACAAAGTCTAGGAGGGAAATCCTATACTTTAGTGATTGTAGATGACTTCTCAAGATTCACTTGGGTACTCTTTCTGAGATCTAAGTCAGATAACTTCAAGGTTCTTACAGATTTTCTCAAGAACATACAGATTGAGTACTCTACTCCAATTGTATTGATCAAAAGTGATCATGGTACTGAGTTTGAGTCTCTTCTTATGCAAGAGTTCTGTGAGAAGGAAGGTATCAGGCACTGCTTCTCAGCTCCTAGAACTCCTCAACAAAATGGGGTCGCTGAAAGAAAAAATAGAACCCTAAATGAATCTGCAGGAACATTACTTGCAGATGCTTACATGCCCCTATCTTTTTGAGTAGAGGTTGTGAGCACAACAAACTATGTACTGAACAGACGTCTGATACACAAGCTTAAGAATAAGGCTCCTTATGAGCTACTTAAAGGGAAGAAACCTAAAAGCATATATTTTAAAGTTTTTGGATGCCTATATTATATTCAGAATAATGACAAGAAATACACTAGAAAGTTTGAAGCAAAAGCTACAGAGGTAATTTTTCTAGGATATCCCCAAGTCAGCAAAGCTTATAGGTTGTTTAACAAATCCACTTTAAAAATTAAGGAATCTATTCATGTTATATTTGATGAGGTTAACATGTTTTATAAGGAGAAAGAAGTTTCTACCAATAACATTTTGTAGGTACCTCAGTTGTGTGAGAGATTGGATGATCTAAACCTCCCCCAAGAGGTTCCATCACATCCTTCTCCATAAGTTGAAGAAGAAAGTGAATAAGAAAGTTTGGAGGTGGATGAACTTCCTCCAACAGCTAATATAATTCAACAAGAGGAATTAATTCCACAAGCTGTTGCTCAACCAACTCCTCCCACCGATCTTGTCACACTTAGAGATCACCCTATATCTCAAGTGATTGGAGACATTTCAGTTGGTCTGCAAATAAGGCATCAACTCAATAATGATGTGATGCATGCTTGTTTCATTTCTCAACTTGAGCCCCACTCCATCAAAGATGCAGAGCATGATCCCAACTGGATCATTGCAATGCAAGAGGAGCTCAATCGGTTTGAGAGGTGCAGAGTTTGGGATTTGGTACCTAGACCCAAAGGCTATCCATTCATTGGAACCAAATGAGTTTTCATAAACAAACTGAATGCTGAAGGAAATATTATAAGGAACAAAGCAAGGCTAGTAGCTCAAGTCTATTCACAGGAGGAAAGGATGGACTTTGGTCAAACCTTTGCTCTAGTGGCAAGGCATGAGGCTATAAGGATTTTCTTAGCCTTTGCAGTCTATAAAAGATTCAAAGTCTACCAGATGGATGTCAAGAGTGCTTTCCTAAATGGAGAATTAAAATAGGAAGTGTTTGTAGAGCAACCATCAGGTTTTATCTCTCCAACTCATCCTTCTAATGTCTTTAGAATGCATAAAGCTCTCTATGGTTTAAAGCAAACTCCAAGACCTTGGTATGAGACCTTAGCTAGCTTTCTATTAGAGCATAAGTTTTCTAGGGGCATAGTAGATATGACTCTTTTTATTAGGCATCATAAAAATAAAATTTTGTTATTTTAAATATATGTTGATGATATTATTTTTGGCTCTACTGATCCCAAACTATGCAAAAGATTTTCTGATCTAATGCATTCAAAGTTTGAGATAAGTAGTATGGGTGAACTTTCATACTTCCTTGGTCTTCAAGTGAAGCAAACACCTGATGGTATCTTCATCTCCCAATCCAAGTATGCTAAGAAGCTTATTAAAAGGTTTGGGATGTGCGATGCCTCAGCAATGAAACCACCTATGGATGCTAATGCTGTGATTGATTCTGATGAACATGGAAAGCTTATTGATCAGAAAACATATATTTTATTATATAGGATTTTAAGGTATATAAAGAGTTGTCCAAATCTAGGACTCCTATATCCATTAGAGTCAGAATTTGATTTAACTGGATTTTCTGATGCTGACTATGCTGGATGTAGAGTGGATAGGAAGAGCACATCAGAAACTTGCCTGTTTCTTGGTGATAGGCTTGTGTCCTAGTTTTGCAATAAGAAAACCTCTCTGTCCACATCAACTACTGAAGCTGAATACATAGCTGTAGGCAGCTGTTGTTCACAGATTTTTTGGATACAAAATCAATTGCTGGATTATGGTATCAACTTAAATAATTAAACTATGTTTTGTGATAGTACAAGTGCAATATCTATTGCACAAAATAAAGTGCATCATAGTAGGACTAAGCATATAGAGATAAGACATCATTTCCTTAGAGATTGTGTGGATAAAAAGAAAATTAATCTTGTCTTTATCTCTACTGATTTGCAAAGAGCAGATATCTTCACTAAATCTTTAGATGAGAAGAAACATCTATTTTTTCTGAATCAGCTAAGTATGATTAATGGAGAAGTTTAATTTGATTTTGGTCCATGGTCGAAGAATTGATGACATTTCGTCGAACAGAGATCGACGATCTGAAAACTATTCTTGAGATTTTTCATCGACCTGAGATCGGCGAACTCTCTGCGTGAAGTTGTTGTCGTCGAGCGGAGATCAATGATTTTGCTTCAGAAAAATTTTCGTCGACCTGAGAACGACGAAAAGTTTTCCCCTCTTCTGACTGAGATCGATGATATTATTTCTTCATGAAATTTTTTCGTCATCCTGAGAACGAAGATTGTTTATTTTTCGTAGGATAGAGCCCGCCGCTTCATATTCTGAAAACCTTATAACTAGGTTTTCGTCATGCTCTATCCCGTGCTTTCAGTTCCCTTGCTCTTTCTCTCTCCTTTGTTTTGTAGGAAAACCATGGCGATTACGTCGCTCTCCCTCTCAAGAATGAAGTTCGACACTGGCTTCGACATCGATTTTGATTCTGTTGAAATTTGTAAAGTGAAAGTGGGTGATGGAGTATGCCGGGCGGTCTGAGTGGCCTGAGCGGTCTGAGTCTGCGGCCTGGGCGGACTGCTGGTTGTGGCCTGGGGGATCTGGCTTGGACGCTGGCTTGGCTGTTCTTGTGGAGCGGCCTGTGCGGCCTTTGTTGCAGTCTGGGCGGTTTAGGTGTGCGGCCTGGATGGTGTATGGCCAAGGAGTTCTTGCAACTTGGGCATCTAGTGGAGCGGCCTGAGCGGACTGTGGTTGGCAGTGCTCAGCTTGATCTGCGGCGTTGTTGTCAACCAGTTCTTGAGTAACCAGGCGGATTGGAAGTTGTATCCGCGGTGTATTGGAAGACTTATTTTTACGTCCGCGGAGTCCGCATTTGCGGACTGGCTTTGGAGATGGGCTTTTGTTCTTGCCGCGCTCTCCATGATACGTTGGATGTTTCACCTCCTTGTGGCGGACTGTCCTAATGATTGGCAGTCTGGGTCTTCTGTGTCCGCCGTGCTCGCGCCAGTTGCTTGATGGGCTGCTGCAATTTTTGTATTTTTGCTAAATGTAGAATATAAAAAGTGCAGAATAATAAAACACCACATACTTAAACCCAACATTGTCCCCAATGTTGCAATCTAAGTATGCAGAATGATAATAAAAAAATATAATATGTACAAAAATAAAAAGGGAGGATAGAAGCTTCCCTAAGATGAGTTCGGGGAGGCACAATTGGAACCCTGTATTATTTAGAACACAGGAAAGAAAAATAACAGAAAAATAAAAAAGAGAAATTCGGCCAAAAGTTTGCGGGTGGTAGGGGGGCAATTGTGTGTATGACTCGTAAGCTAACGTCTTACCTATATGAGTGCGACAGAAATGTGTTCTCCTAATACGCACAAGAGTGGGAAGCATGCTAAAGCGAAACAAAAGAGATATAATTTTAATAATAGAAAAAACATTATTTATTTCCAGGGTTTAGTATTTTTTTGTGGAAAATATTTTTTGGGTTTGGAAAATAAATAAAAGGAGTTAAAACAAAGCATATATACGAGAATTTGTTTTGTGGTTTTTAGGAGGGGATTTTTTTTGTTGGCTATAGATATATACATGTTAAATAACAAATTATTATATATTTTTAAGTAGTTTTTTTAGTTTTTTTAGTTTTTTTTTTTTTTGTTGGTGTTTATTTTTGTAGGTTTTTTAAAGTTTTTTTTAGTTTTTAGATTTCTTATTTTTTGGTTTTTTAGTTTTTAGATTTTTTTTAGTTTTTAGTTTTTAGATTTTTTGTTTTTTTAGTGTTTTCATAAACAAATAATGAATTTTTTTTAGATTTTATAGTTTTTTTTAATTTTTTGTGTTTAGATTTTATAGTTTTATAGTTTTTAAGTTTTATAAATTTTTGACTTTGTAATTTTTCTTAGATTTTTGGGTTTTTAGATTTTATGATTTTTTTAAGTTTTTAGAGTTTTTTTTTGGTTTTTTAGTTAGTTTTTTTGTTAGTAGAAGACGACGTCATTTCAAAAATATGTTTTACAAATGATAATAATATGATAAAATTTTTAAGTTTTTTGTTTGGTTTTTTTTAAAAGTAGTTTTATTATTAGTATTATTAGTAGTAGAAGTAGTAGTAGTATTATTAGAAGTAGTAATTTTTTGGTTGGCCATTATATATATATATATATAAGTTGGTAAAACTAATAGATTTCTAGAGTTCGAAATAACAACACGAATATTCCCCGACAACGATGACAAATACTTGATGGGGGTTAAAACTCCAAAATTATTTCGAGCACGCGGCGCCCCGAGCGATTTATTTAGAAAAAACGGATTTAGTTTTATTTAGGAAGACGTGGGGCGCGGATTTATTATTTGGATATAAAATATTTGAAATCGAGTTTTAACGAAAGGAGGCAAGTGCACCTATCGCGTGTAGTACCAGGATATTCCGGTGTGGAATATCGAGGTCGTATTATTCTCAGGGGCGGGTTGATTATTTCTACTCTTCCCTGGAGGGGACTATTATTTTACCGATATTTAACTTGTCGGGTTATTATATATATATATATATATATATATATATATATATATATATATATATATATATATATATATATATATATATATATATATATATATATATATAAAGAAGAAAATGAAAGCATTAAAGATGGAGCCGTTGAATTACTTAGCGCAACTGTATCAAATTGAATTTGAACTAAAATAGACTTTTAATAAAAAGAGATCCTAAATTTAAAATTAATTAAGGTGAAGACTTGGCCGTGGAGGTTCCACAAAAATGAGCTCACCTATCTCTAGGACTATCTCTCACCAACACTTGAGTTGATTGCCTTCCAATATATTGTCTTGCGTCGACAAGAACTCGTCGCCTCCTCCTTCTGTTGACAACGTCGTCTCGACGATGTGTTTATGAGAACTCGACGCAACTGCATTGAGTTCCCTATCAGATTTCATTACGCTTTGTTTTTTGTTACGCGTATTCTTGTCGTTAACATCAACGTTCACCTGCATGATTAAAGTTTCTAATTATAACCATAGAGATTTATTACGTGGTATTTTTTCTTGTTATTTTTGAGACTCCTATTTAGGAGAATTTTTTGATTAGTTTACGGACACATTGAAAAAACATTTTTGTTGCTATTTTCCTTTCTGTCTCTTCGATCATTTTCATTGAAATTTCATTTTTTTTACGTTTAGTTCGTCAAGTGAGAGTTCGGGTGCTCTGGGATTATGCAACCTCAACGCACATCAGAGTATCGAGATCTAGCCGAGTATTGTACCTTAGAGAAGTGAATATCGGTTGAAAGCTCTGCCGGAGGGTGATGCAATTTCTTTAGGGCAATGATCACACGTCTTACTCAGGCTTGATTATAAGCATATATTATATTCTAAACATTTACTTCTTACATCTTTTGTTTATACATGTTTTAAATCTTATTTTCATGATCTGTTTACCACTATTATTAATTTATTTAAAAAGGAATATATATAACCACGTGACCGGATCTATGCTGGTCAAAGTCCACTATCAGATGACAGTTAAAATTTGTTTGGGGAATCGATGGTTACAACTTGGGGGTAAGAGAGAATTTTTGACTCGCAACGGGCAACAGGCTGTGCCGAAGGAGTACTGAATGCTAACTTGGTTGCTGGTGTACTTGAGCACTGGTGATGGTCATCTTCTTCCTCTCTCCGCGCACTTGGGGACTTGGCCGTTCCTCTGGCTCGTAGGCTTGAAGATGACCCGAGGGAGGAGTTCGATAGAGAGCTCTGGCTTGTAGAGGAAGAAGAATTCGGAGCAAAAAGATGAGAAATGAGGAGGCTTGTGGCTCCTTTTATAGCCTCTAGGAGGTGGTTATGGCGACGCCACTAGCTTAGTGGATTAGTGGGTGGTTATCTGCAGATCGGACGATGACAGATGCCCAGTAACGATTAGACGGTGGTGATTGCCGTGGCTGCTTGCCATGGATGGAGGATGTGGCAGCTTGATGTGAAGAAAGCTTTTCTTTACAGAGAGATTGATAAGGATATCTTCATGGATCAACCGCTTGGATTTGTTTCGGAAGTTCATTCGGACTATTTCTGCAAACTCAAGAAGGCTCTCTATGGGTTGAAGCAAGCTCCTAGAGCTTGGTATGGGATTATAGCAGAGTATCTTCAATTCTGCGGTTATCTTGCTTCCAACTTAGATTCCAGCTTGTTCATCAAGAAGATGGGGGAGCTTCAAGTCTTGGTCCTGCTGTATGTTGATGATATGATCATCACAGGGAATTTAGAGGAGGAGTTAGCTAGGATCAGCGCTGAGCTAGCTACTCACTTCGAGATGAAGGACTTGGAGAGCTTCATCACTTTCTTGGTCTTGAAGTCGAGAGGAAGGAGAGCGGGATACTCATTTGTCAGAAAGGAGATGTGGATCGCATTGTGAATCGATTCGGTATAGGCGAAGGGAAGAGTTACTTTACTCATCTGGATCTTGGTCTGAAGCTTTGACGAGATGAAGGAAGGATTCTTCCTGATCCCTTGGTATTCAGAGCTCTAGTTGGGAGCTTGATCTACTTAATGATTACAAGGCCAGACATTGCTTACTCTGTTGGCCGAGTAAGTCGATTTATGGCTGAACCAAGGAAGTCTCATCTGGTAGCGGTAAAGAACATCTAGAAGTATGTAAAGACATCTTCTGATATGGGACTCCTCTATTGAAGGGACACAGACTTTTCTTTACTTGGATACACGGATGCTGATTATGGTGGTGACTCGGATGATCGAAAATCAACTTCGGGTTATATGTTCACTTATGGATCAGCTTGCATCTTGTGGTGTAGCAAGAAGCAGGACTCAGTGTCAGTGTCTACTACGGAAGCAGAGTACAAGGCTTCGGCCTTGGCTGCTCGGGAAGCCATCTGGTTAAGGAGGCTTATAGAGGATGTTCATGAGGAAGTGCAGGGTCCTACTTTACTCAGAGGTGACAATGAGAGTGCTCTCAAACTGGTGAACAATCCAGTGTGTCACGCAAGTACCAAGCATATTGAGATCGAGCACCACTTCATAAGGGAGAAGGTATTGGAGGGATCTCTTATGGTCGGGCATGTTTGGAGTGAAGATAATCTTGCTGACATCTTCACGAAGCCGCTGTCGAAGGGGCCATTTCAATGGTTACAAGGCTTGCTGGGCTTTATCACCACTTCTCACTTCAACTGGGATTGTTGAAATTTTTGAAGTGAAAGTGGGTGATGGAGTAGGTTGGGCGATCTGAGCGGTCTGAGTCGACAGCCTGGGCGGACTGCTGGTTGCGGCCTGGGGGACCTGGCTAGGATGGTGGCTTTGCTGTTCTTGTGGAGCAGCCTGTGCAGCCTCTGTTGCGGTCTGGGCGGTCTAAGTGTGCGACTTGGATGGTGTATGACCAAGGAAGTCTTACAACTTGGGCATCTAGTGGAGCGGCCTGAGTGGACTGTGGTTGGCGGTCTGTTGGCGGTGCTCAGCTTGATATGCGGCCTTGTTGTCAACCAGTTCTTGAGTAACCAGGCGGATTGGAATTTGTATCTACGGTGTGTTGGCGGACTTGTTTTTACGTCCGCGGAGTCCATATTTGCGGACTGGCTTTGGAGATGGGATTTTGTTCTTGTCGCTCTCTCCATGATGCATTGGACGTTTCACCTCCTTCTGGCGGACTATCCTACTGATTGGCGGTCTGGGTCTTTTGTGTCCGTCGTGCTCGCGCTAGTTGCTTAATGGGCTGCTAGACATGGTCATTTTTTGTGACACGTCCATGGTATCCACAGAGTCCGCAGAGTCCGCTGTTAACCAGGCGGACTGCCTGTTGGCCATGGACTCATTGGCGGGCTGTGGCATTGTTGTCAAGCTGTGCGGACTGCCACTTTGTCTGCATACAGTGTGCAAACTGATGCAGCATGAGTTGCGGTTGTGTCCGCATGTTGTGTTAAATTGTGGATTGATGCAGCATGAGTTGCGAATGTATCCATATGCTGTGTTGAGTAGCGGACTAGTGCTATGCTTGCGTTGGGCAGACTGGCGCTGTGCTTGTGTTGTGTGGGCTGGCTTCATGTGCGTATGGTGGCGGACTGACCGTTAACTGGAGCCTGGTGGATTGAAGTCTGGCCAAGTCCTTGCGGACTTGGCGGACTGGGTTGTATTCGCGCACGAGCTGGGGTGGTGACTCTATTCACTAGGTTGGTGACCACACTCATCACCTCTCCTGTAAATAGACCCCCCGACACATCTATAGTAACTGAGTGAACAGTAAGTTGAGTCTTGGTTAAGTGTCGTGGTCTGGATTTTCCGGTCCGCGTGGGTTGAAGAGAACTGTTTGCTGTTTGCAGGTTGCACGACTAACACTGATGAGCCAGGAGTTTGGCTTTGACTGCGGTTAGAATTAGTGAAGTTTGCAGTTTCAATCGGTGGTCTCAGCAGGTCACTTCTGCGGCTTGTAAGTTTCTCTGCTTCAGCTTTCCAAGTTCAATAACCTATCCGCCGTAATCGGCGATATAGGCGGTCTGTTCCTCAGTTCGGCATCGACTTGTTCCAGTCAGCGAATAACGGTATGTCCGCGTGACCTCGCGGTCTCGGCGGACTCCGTGTTCTATTCGTCATCTAGCAACGACAGCAGTTCGGGCGGCCTCGGCGACTTCGGCGGGCTGGGCGGTCTCGGCGGTCTCCAGTTCTGTCCGCTCGAATTATTTTACTTGTATTTTCCTGTGTTCTTGTGTACTGGCAAAATTATGTCACGCCATGTATACCTTGCTTTGTAAAGAAGAAATAAAAGAATATATGATCTACTTGCCCCTGTGATTGCTTTTGATTGTTGAGCTTGCTTTCCTGGTTTCCGCACGTTCAAGGTGTGATCTTGATAGTTCTGAGGATATTAATTTGGCATTAGGCTATCTCGGTGACCACTTTGAGAAAATTCAACAGATTCCTTCTCCCACACTGATCAAATCTTCATAGACATTCTCAAGCTGTGTGAAGAACAACATGTGAAGAAAGTCATGGAAACAAGGATCGAGATGCCAACAAATGAAATCAGAGAATGTGTTTTTACTTCAACATCTCCTGACGCAAATACTATGATTGGCACCATTAGCGGCAATCAGGTCACTCTAACTCCTGCAATTTTAATTGAGATTTTTTATTTGGCTACTGGAGAAGAAGAAATTGAATTAGATAATGCTGAATATGAGAATATGATGAGTATAATGGGTCACTATAAAGGAAATCCCAATAAACTTCTGAAGAAGAATTTATCTGTTCAATATAAGTTTCTGTCAGATATTGTTGGCAAGGTTCTGCTTGGAAAACATACAGCCCATGATTATATAACCAGGCACCAGTTTTTGGTGATTTGTGCTCTGGTAGATAAAAAATCAGTAAACTGGGGAAAGATTTTGTTTGAGTTGATAAAGAAGAAAAATACTACGAAAGAGGTGTGCTTTGGGAGGATTCTTGGAATCTTCCTCCAGGAAAAGGAACCAGAATTATTTGTTTCACAGCCAATATTCATAAATTCCACAAAGAGGATCACCTCTAACTTATTTGGCAGATGGGAGAGGACCATTCCAAAGCCCTCTAGGACGTTTTCTTCCTCCAGGACTTCTGAGGACACAAGGGCAGTTATATCCTCTCCACCATCTCCAGAAGAAATTCCTCCATCCACCAGCATTCCTTCACCTCCTCAACAACAACAACAACCACTTTCACCTCTTCTTCAACCATCACCTCCACATTCTCCCACCATCATTCATGAGGATATTCCATCTCCACCTCCTCAATCTCCACCTCAAACTCATGTATCTGACATTCCATCTACCTCCTCACAGCCTACTTTCAATCTACCGTCTCCTCCTCAACCATCTCCACATCACTCTCCAGTTCAGGAACCCACCTCCTGTAACGCCCCTAGCCGATCCAACGTGACAGCGTCACGGCTACGATCTAGGCGACGCTATCGGGCATGCTAACATAAATATGCTGCGCTAGAATGTAATGAGTTACGGATACGCGTCGAGTTTGATTTCCACACGTGATTCCGTCGCTTTGTCTGGGAGATATGGCGTGGGGCCCCGGCCGGACCCACCGTTATATGTCATGTGACAGGTGGGGGCGTGACACCTCCACACCCACTACCACAATTCCTACTTCTACCACTGAAATTCCATCCAATCCTCCTTCCACATTTCCAGAATACACCCACACAGACTTCTCTCATGCCTTCTCTATGTGTTCAAACTATGGACATCACACCTCTTACACCTCCTCTTCTCCTGAACCTCTTTACCTCAATTTCTCTTGATCTTCTTGCTTTCATCTCTCCCACTCTTGAGCAACTAATACAAATGCTTTTGCTACTCTCTCTGCTTCCATCATTTCTCTCTCTACCAGCATTGCTGCCCTCTCTTCTGTTCCTTCTTCTAGAGGACTGACTTCAGGGCCCTCTGAACCCAACCAGGGGGAGATGTTCTATGAAGAAGCTCAAGTTCCTCCTCCTACAGTAGCAGCAGCAGCAGATTTTGAAATGTTTGATGATTCAGCAGAGGCAGCCCCTCCAACTAAAATAATGGATATAATTGATTCTGATACTGACATGTCTTATACAGCTGCAGAAATAATCACTGCTGGTGACTTCATTATAAATCACACAGTTGATTTAGATTATTTACTAGATTCTTTCAATTTTGCTTACAGAAATATTTTACCCAGTTTTGTTACTCAGTATTCTAAAGCTATTGTAGTTTATTCTGCTCCAATAAGTTCTGAAGTTGTAGAATAACTAAAGGCAAGTTTTGCTGTTAAAAATATTGCCGAGACAACTTCGAGCACAAGGCATTCTCTCCACCAACCTTTGGCTGGTGTGAATCTCCTATGCCAGATCTGGATGACATTTTTTTTGCTGACATGGAAGAAGAAGCAGAAAATATTCAGACTGCTACAAAAATTTCTGCAGAGCCAACAAGCCTAGCACAACAACAGATTCTTGGAATCTCAGCTGATTTGCTAAGGTAACTGGATGCTCTTTATGACAATTCTGACAATTCTTCTCGAGATGATGATGTTGATAATGAGTTAGATGACTCTGATAATAAAAGTTCAAAGAAAAGAAAGACTCCTGCTAAATCTACTCCGGCCAAGGCTGTTCCTAAGCCAAATCCTTTTGCTGGTGTTCCATACTACATCATGCATAATATTACACTCACTCCAGATAGCCCAAACTGGATGAGGTATTCCAAGAATGAGCAAAAAGCTAAGAAGAAGAGTAGGAGGTACTCTCCACCTCCTAAATTCAGTAGAGGTCCTCCTCCTCCTCCCGTAGTAGGATCTTTTGGAAGTATTGGTCAAGTTCAAAAGCTAGATCTTCTCATCAATCTAAATCCTCCAGCAGCAGACAATAGTAGTATTCTTCCAGCAGCAGCAGCCAACAACAACAATACCAAAAGCACAGTAGGCAACAAAAAATATCTGAAGATGATCAACCTAATAAAGCATCTCCTGAAAGGCCTATTTCTCCTGTTTATGATCCAGAAATGGACCCCAACTTCCGAATGGCCAGATATCAAGAATTGATAGCTCTCTCCCAGATCAGAAAAGCAATGGAAGAAGGACAGGACACCTCACAGTATACCACTATGTCCTCCTATAGAAAGAAGGAGCTAGACAAGTATCAGGTACATAATCTCTTTAATGCTGATGCTTACATGTCTTTACATCCATAAGCTATTGTTCCAAGAGCTGCATCTGTGACCATCCTTAGAGCAGTGATATAAAGATGACCAAACAGGAAGCTGCAGATCCCAAAATGGAAATTATCTTCACCAGACCTGCCTCAGATGAGCAGAAGAAGAACTCCAAGAAAGGCTGAACAATTCTCTTTATATATTTTGATTAGAACTGTTGTTTATCATTTGTTACTTCACAAGGCACTATGTTAATATATGCTGAACAATTTTAAATTCTGCCAGATATCTTTTATGCTTTATGATTTTCTCTTTTTTGTTGTTCATAGTGACCTCACCCAAATAGGGGGAGATTGTTGGATCCCTATTTTGGATTTGGACTAGTTTCACTATTAGGTTGTTGACCCTTCATGTATAGCCTAGGGTCATTTTGTTAGTTCTAAGGTGTAGGTCAGTCTGACTAGGTTAGTCAATCTTTGATCCAGCCCTCAAAAGAATTAAGAGATCCAGACTTAGAAGAATGACAATCATTAAGAGTTCAGAAAATCAGTTAAAAGTTCTTCGAACTCAGCTCGACGATCGTCGATCGCAGATCGACAAACTCAGAGTCCCTACTCTGAGTTGAGCTCGACGAACTTAGAGCTCAGGTCGACGATCTTCTCTCTTCTCTCAAGTTCTCAGCTCGACGAACTTCTATCTCTAGTCGACGAAGTTGGAGCCCAGCTTTGACAGTTTCTTCTTCCAGATCAACTTTCTCTGATCTCAGCTTGACGAAGATGATTTCTCAGCTCGACGAACTTGGAGTTTAGGTCGACGAAATCTGATCTGAACTCGACGTTTTCTATCTGTTTGTCATTTTCTCTTAATTTGTTTTCAGTTTGGATTATTCTAAGGCAGTAATTTCTCTGATAATTAATGCTTATATCCTCATGAATATAGCTGTTGCTTGACAGCATTAATTATGGATTTCACGGAGTAATTACTTGACTTATTTACTGAGATAGTTGAGGAAATGCATTTAAGATTATTTCCAGCCGTTCAAGTCTCAGGATTCCAGAATTAATTCAAGGATAAAATTGAAATTCAAATGCTATTTTTTCTCTGGAAAGAATATAAAAGGACTATTTTTCAGAAAGAACACAAGAATAAGAAATAGAATAGACATAGAGATTTTAATAAGACACAACAACTGATACAAGTCTTACAGAGAATTCTCACAGAGCTCTTCATCATTAGCTTCAGGTCTTTTCAAGGTACAACTATTCAATATCACTCCAGAAAGCTTCTGAAGATCTTCTAAAGATTGAAGGCCTACACCCTATGCAAAAATCTCATCTTCCCGATCCATTCAACGTCTCAGGGGGAGCTTTGACAAGATCAAACCCACTAAAGTATTCTCAGCTGTTTAAGAAAGAAAAGATAATATCACATTTATTTTACCCCACTGTGTACACGTTTTTAACTCCCCTCAAAAGTTAACCACCGGGTTCTTAAGTCTCCTAAACAAATGACTTAGCTTGGTTTTCGGGCATCTGATCAAAAGCCTAAAGGGTTGTCAGATCTCCCTTCAAATAGATCTTGTGGTGACAGGGCATGTTGGAACACCCTATTACTAATTTGGGTCAGGATCACTATGTCTTTAGGAAACCTGTTTTTGACCTCCTGTATAGATCTAAAGGTCAATTAGAATTGAGTCTAAGGGTTAGTAGTTAGGTTTGGAAGCTGCCCTCAAGACTAAGGATTTTCAGTTTGGGGACTAAGTTATATCGTCGAGCTCAGTACGATGAATCATCGAACTCCAATCAACGATCGTCGATCTCCATTCAACGATCGCTGAGCTCAACTTCAACAAATCGTCGAACTCCATTCGACAATCTCCGAGCTCAGTTCGACGATCTTGACTTCAGCATTGATTCTCTATCTATGAGCTCAGTTCGACGATAGTGGAGCTCAGATCGACGATCTCTATTGCTGTCTAAGTCCAAATCGCTGAGCTCAGTTCGATGATAGTAGAGCTCAGTTCGACGATTTTCTGAAGAGTTGAATGTTTTTCAAGATTCAAATTCAGCACAGTTAAGGAGTTTTTCTCAGCAATTAATTCAGAAGATTTTCTAGCCGTTTTCATTTATTCTGGACCAAGTTTTAAGGGATTATCAAGGAATGTTCTTTGGACTTTCCCCCAGAAGACATTTGCAATTAAGGAAGTCAATTAATGATAGGACAACAAAGCTATTCTTGACAGAGGATCATTTTCTATTGAGAACCAGGGAATAAAACACAAGTTTTTTTTAATCTCTCTAACACACAGCACAGATAAGCAGAACAAAAGAAGAAGAACAAAATATTCTCTGCTACAACATTCTCTGGACAACATTTTTCTCAACATCAACTGTTCACAAGAGAAAAAGAGAAAGAGCTGTAGAAATTCTCTGTCTAAAAGAATTCATACAAGAATACACACCAAAGTAGATCAACAAATCTGAAATCTTCAGATCCCCTTTGTTTCAAGTGTTCAAGGCCAACATCATTCAAAGACTCCAGACACCTAACATTTTAGCTGTTGTTGAAATCATCAATTGTTGGAGATCAAATTCCTGAAGGCCTATCACCCTACAGCAAAGCTTCATTTCCTGAACATCTCAAGAACTCAGGGGGAGCTTTGACAACATCAAAATCCACATAGTCTTCTCAGCTGCTCTGAGAAAGAGAAGACTTCCATCACTCTCTCATCCCCATCTCTGTAAAAGGTTTTTCAAACTCCCATCAAAAGTTTGTGTTTGGTTTTGAGCACCTTATCAAAAGTTCATTGGTGGCAAGACACTTGATCAAAAAATCTGATTTGGTTTTTGAGCACCTTATCAAAAGCTCATTGGTGCCCAAGACACCTGATCAACTCATCCTGCAGTGGATTCCTACCTAGGGTGGTAGAAGAGTGGATGTACCCAAGTTTAGGGGAACCACTATATCTCCTTGTGTTTTCTGACTTGCTTGTCTTTATTTTTGTTTCTGGATGTGATTGATCTGTGATTAGTTAGGATCTGTGATTAATTTCTTTTGTAGGTTACTTTGTGATTAGATTTAATATTTGCTTCCCTGTTCACTCAGATTACAACAACTGTTGTAAAAAGTTTTTAAGCACCATACTCTATTCACCCCCCTCTAGAGTATTTCAGATCTAGCTGCACTTTCAATTGGTATCCGAGGGAGGTTGGTTAAACATACCACACCTTGGAGGTTGCACAGGCTAACACCTGAACCCAAAGATTCCTAGTTAGATCTGCTTGCTGTAGATTTTATTATTAGATTATTTCTTCACAAATCATGGCCCAAAACAAAGATTATGCTAGCACCAGACCTCCAGTGTGCAATCTATCCAAGTTTGAACTTTGGAAAGCAAGGATTAGATTATACATGAATTCTATTGACAAAGATATTTTTAATTCTGTTTTGACAGTTTGTCCAAGACCTCCAGAGAACACAAGTACAAATGCTGTTCCACCTCCACGAGGAACAGATGTTGATATCAAGAAGTGGACGGTAGCTGATGCAAAGGCTATGAACATCTTAGCCCAGACCATGTCTGATGACATCTTCCAAAAGGTGGCTGAATGTAATTCAGCAAAGGAAATCTGGGATAAGCTCACTGAAATAGTGTCAGGATCAGCTGATGAAAGAAAGGATAGGAGATCTCACCTCATATCTCAATATGAGAACTTCAAGAAGGGAGAAGCTGAGTCAGTTGGAGATATGTATAATAGACTCAGTCTGATAGTCAATGAACTCAGGACCTTGGATAAGGAGATATCACTGACTGAACTAAATGATAAAATCCTAATGTGCTTCCCAAGCACTTGGGATTCAAGAATCTGGCCAATCAAGGATGCTAGAAGTCTGAATGAGATTACCACAGAAGCTCTTTTGGGCAAGCTCAAATCTTATGAGCTGCTCATTAAGAACAGAGAAGAAGAGCAGAAGGCTGCCTCACGAACCACAAGAGAAGAGAAGTCTATAGCTTTCAAAGCAACTGAAGATCAGCCTGAAGACAAAGTCACAGGCAATGATGAACTGCTCAGTCTATTGGCCAAAAGATTTTACAGGATGGCTAGAAAGGACTTCAGAAGGAGTTCATATAAAGAGCATGATAAGCCAAGGTATGATAAGTCAAACAATAAAGAAATTGTTTGCTTTGGTTGTAGGAAACCAGGGCACATTGTACCTGACTGTCCAGAGAACAAAAACAAGGACAAAAGGGATAAGAAAGAAAGAAGAAGAGAAAAGGACTTCAAGAAAAGTAACAATGGCAAACCATCCACAAGCAAGAACAAACACACAAGGAAGGGATTTGTTGCTGAATCCTGGAGTGAAACTGAAGAGGAATCAGAAGCCTCATCCAGCTCCAGTGATGATGAAGATGATGCAGAAGAGAAGGAGTTCTGCATGATGGCAATCAATGCCTCTCAACACAATTCAGATGAAGAAGAGTCAGAGTCAGACTTAGAGACTCAACCTGAAGAAGACCAGGTAATTAGTACTTTTGATTTCAATTCAGAGGACTTTAAATCTGAGTTTAAAGCATTATGTTTAGACTTGCTAAAATCTGAGAAGGAAATTATTTCTCTCAGAAATCATTTATCTAAACATAATATCTTAAAGTCAGAAAACCTCAAACTCTCTAAGGAGTTGGAGTGCTGTAGGGAGCAGATAGCTTCACTGAAAGGTGAACTATCAGAGGCCAAGAAGCTTGAAGAATCCCTTAATGGGAGAAGTATCAAGCTGATGGACATCACAAGCACAGTGAACTCCAGATTCAATAGTACACTGGGCTTGGGTGCTTCATCCAGCCAACCTATAGTTCTAACAACCCCAATCAAGTTCATTTCTGATAAAGGGAAGGGAGTTGTAGAGGTAGCTAGGAAGAATTCTGATCTGCCTAAGAGAACTAAGTTCCAGCAGAAATCGTCGAATGGACCTCGACGATCGCCGAACGTAGATCGACGATCTCAGGAAAAATCGTCGAACTCAGGTCGATGATCTCTAATTCCTGAACTCTGCCACATTCGACCGTCGAACGGAGCTCGACGATCTGACCCAAGATCGTCGAATGCAGCTCCACGATTGTCGAACAGAGATCAGAGCTCTAGAAATTCCTTCAAGGGCAAATCAAAATCCAATCCTAGGGGTCCTTCATCCCAAAGCTTTAACCCTTATACTGAATGGATAATACCTCCAAGGAGATATCATCCTGAAGGTTATAAGAGTCAACCTGGGATGTCTTTCATTTCTGAGTTTAAAGGTTATCAACCTAGGCCCAAGGTAAATTGGGTCAAAAACAAATGAATTATTTTATGTGCAGGTGAAGACCTATCCAACATCAAACCAACAATGGTACTTGAATAGTGGGTGCTCAAAGCACATGATAGGAAACAAGGACAACCTCACATCCTTTAAAGCCAAGCTTGGACCCAAAGTTATTTTTGGTGATTCAAACTTTGGACAAACTAAAGGATATGATGCAGTCCAGATTGGGATAGTAACATTCAAAAAGGTAGCTTATGTGGAAGGACTGAAGCACAATTTGATAAGCATCAGTCAGCTATATGATGAAGGCTACCAGGTGACTTTCAGCAAAGCATTATGGAAGATCAAGCCAGAGGACAACACAACTGTGTTAACAGGTAAAAGGAAAGGTAACATCTACTTAGTAGATTTTCTTTCAACAGATGTAGATATTTGCCTGTTTAATTCTGTTTGTAGACCTAATACTTTATGGCATAAGAGACTAGGACACTTAAACCTTAGAACCATTGCTAGGCTATCCAAGTACAACCTTGTTAGAGGACTACCTTCTGGCCCCTACAAGAAGGAAGGACTCTGCAGGGCTTGTCAATTAGGCAAGCAAACTAAAAATAGTTTCAAATCACTTAATAAGAGTGATTCACCTAGGATCTTGTATCTGTTACACATGGATATCATTGGACCCATTACAGTACAAAGCCTAGGAGGGAAATCTTACACCTTAGTAGTTGTAGATGACTTCTCTAGATTCACATGGGTGTTCTTTCTGAGGAAGAAGTCTGATAACTTTAAGTGTTTGACAGAGTTTCTCAAATGTATACAGATTGAGTTCAATACTCACATTGTCCTGATCAGAAGTGATCATGGGACAGAGTTTGATTCTCTTCTTATGCAAGAGTTCTGTCAGAGTGAAGGGATCAGGCATACTTTCTCAGCTCCTAGAACTCCTCAACAAAATGGGGTAGCTGAAATGAAAAATAGAACCCTTATTGAATCTGCCACTACATTATTGTCAGATGCTCACCTTCCTCTATCTTTTTGGGCAGAGGCAGTGAACACCTCCAACTATGTGCTGAATAGAAGTTTAATACATAAACTAAAGGGAAAGACTCCCTATGAATTACTCAAAGGGAAGAAACCTAAAGTTGATTATTTTAGAATTTTTGATTGTATTTGTTATATACACAATAATGACAAGAGATATCTAGCAAAATTTCAAGCTAAAGCTGATGAAGGAGTGTTTTTGGGATACTCCATGATCAATAAGGCTTATAGGGTTTATAATAAATCAACTCTTAAAATTGAGGAATCTGTTCACATTTCATTTGATGAATCTAACATGTCTTTCAAGGAGAAGAATACTTCTATCATAGAACCTTTGCAGGTACATTCTCTTGCTGAAGATTTGAACAAGTTACAGGTTACTCAAAAAGAGGAAAGCAGTGAAGATGAAGAAAGCATTCAACATATTGAAGAGAAACAACTTGAAGAGCCAGTTGTTGTAGCACAAGAGGAAACAACAACACAGGTTGGTGAACAATCAACACCCCCTGTTGATTTAGTAACATCAAGAGACCATCCAATTTCCCAAGTAATTGAAGACATCTCAGCTGGTGTGCAAACCAGAAATCAGGTCAACCAAAACCTATTGCACACTTGCTTCCTATATCAAATTGAACCTCAGTGCATTCAAGATGCAGAGCAAGATCCACACTGGATCATTGCAATGCAAGAAGAGTTGCATCAATTTGAAAGGAACAAAGTTTGGGAACTAGTGCCAAAGCCTAAGGATCACTCCATTGTTGGAACAAAGTGGGTGTTCAGAAACAAATTGGATGATCAAGGAGTAATTGTAAGGAACAAGACAAGGCTAGTTGCTCAAGGATACTCTCAAGAAGAAGGAATAGACTATGACCAGAATTTTGCACCAGTTGCAAGATTGGAAGCCATCAGAATCTTTTTAGCTTATGCAGCACATAAAGGCTTCAAGGTATATCAGATGGATGTAAAAAGTGCATTTCTCAATGGAGACATCAAAGAAGAAGTCTATGTTAGACAACCTCCAGGTTTTATCTCTCCAACTTATCCTGATTATGTTTTTAAGTTGAACAAAGCATTATATGGTCTCAAGCAAGCTCCTAGAGCATGGTATGAGACCCTAGCATTCTTCCTTCTGGAAAATGGATTTATAAGGGGTAGAGTAAACCAAACTCTTTTCATTAGAACCCATAAGTCCCATACCCTACTAGTACAGATCTATGTAGATGATATTATCTTTTGTTCTACTGATTCACATTTGTGCAGAAGGTTTTCCAACCTAATGCATTCTAAATTTGAAATGAGTAGCATGGGTGAGCTATCGTTCTTTCTAGGATTGCAAGTCAAACAACATGCTGAAGGCATCTTTATTTCTCAAACCAAGTATGCAAATGAATTGGTCAAGAAATTTGGTATGTCTGAAGCATCCTGTATGAAAACACCCATGCCTACCAATGATGTATTGGATGCTGATGAACATGGGAAACCTGTTGATCAGACAACATATAGAGCAATGATTGGCTCCTTACTATACCTTACAGCTAGTAGACCAGATATAATGTTTGCTACATGCATATGCGCTATATTTCAAGTAAGCCCTAGAGAGTCACACCTAACATTAGTCAAAAGGATTCTCAGGTATGTTAAAAGTTGTCCAAATCTAGGTCTCTGGTATCCAAAAGATTCAGCATTTGAATTAACTGCATTTTCTGATGCTGATTATGCTGGATGCAGAATTGACAGGAAAAGCACCAGTGGAACTTGTCAGTTCCTTGGTGACAGACTTGTCTCTTGGTTTTGTAAGAAACAAACATCTGTGTCAACTTCAACTACTGAATCTGAATATATGGCTGCAGGCAGCTATTGTTCACAAATCTTATGGATTCAAAACCAACTCCTAGACTATGGCTGCAACTTAGTGAAGTCAAAAATATTTTGTGATAACACCAGTGCTATTTCTATAGCTCAAAATCCAGTCCTCCATAGTAGGACAAAATATATAGAAATTAGGCATCACTTTTTAAGGGATAATGTTGAGAAGAATAAAATTGAACTTCAATATATCCCAACTGATTTGCAAAGAGGAGATATTTTCACCAAACCCTTGGATGAAAAGAAGCATACCTTCTTCCTAAATCAGTTAGGAATGTTAGATGGAGGAAGTCTAAAATAATATCCAAGATTTTAAAAGTCTAAAAATTGACCAAGACTAGACAAACACCTTGATTTTTCTTAGTGTCTAGAGTGTATTTCTGGTCTCTGAACTGCGCTCGACGATTTTCCCCCAGATCGTCGAACGGAGATCGACGATTTCTGAAATCGTCGACCTGAGTTCAGCGCTTCTTAGATAGTCTGAACTATCTCTTCCGGTCAACAATCGTCGAACGGCGCTCGATGATTTTGTTCTCTGAACGATCGTCGAACAGAGCTCGACGCTCTCCAATATCGTCGAACGGAGATCGACGATATTGAAGACTCTTTAGATTCCTTTAGAAGCCCCGATCGTCGAACTGAGTTCAACGATCTTTCCTTTTCTACGTCGAACCCTAATATAAAATTCATTTTTCATCGTCGTTCTCCTTTTGCGCTTTCGATCTCTCTGCAAAAATTCTCTTTCCCTCCAAACATCTCAACACTTGGTCGTTTTGTTTGTTGATTTTTGCAGGTAACAATGGCCGTCTCTGTTGCTGTTCTTGCCGCAATGAAATTCGATGCTGGATTTGATATAGATATGGAGTCCTTCAGCACCACTGATCAGGCATTTCAGGACATTTTGGAATTTTTCAAGGAGCAGAAGCTTGTCACCATTATGACCACCATAATCAAACTGGCTGCTGATGAGATTAAGGAGTGGGTCTACACTACCCACAACCAGGATCAAAACATAGTTCTGGAAGAGACTTTTGAGTCAATTTCTGGAACCCAGGTACCCTTGACTCCAGCCATTCTGACAGAGATTTTTGAGTTAAGTTCTGGAAGAGACTCTGCTGAGTTGTCTGAAGAGGAATTTGCTGATCTGCTTGCAAGAATGGGTCACTCTGATGCTAACCCTAGCAAGCTGCTGAAGAAGAACCTAGCTGTGGAATATAGATTTTTGGCTGATGTAGTAGGAAAGGTTCTGCTGGCCAAGCATTCAGCACATGATACTATTTCTAGGTATCAGCTGTGCTTGATGGGAGCCATTGTGGATAAGAAATAATTGAACTGGGGAGAGGTCTTCTTTGACCTGATTAAGAAGAAAATCAATAATAACTTTGTGAATTTTGGGAGGATCCTAGGGCTCTTCCTTCAGAACAGATGCCCTACTTTGCTTGTATCTTCTGGGATACATATTAATGCTTCAAAGAGACTATCCTGTGCCCTATTTGGCAAATGGGACAGGCAGATAACCAAGCCCAGCAGGCCCTCTGCAAGCACAACTTCAGGCACCAGGACTGTAATAATCACTTCCCCTCAAGTCTCTGCCCCTGCAGAAGACTTGCCTGCTGCTGCTGCTTCTCCTCCTCCTCCTATTCCATCTCCTCCAGTTCCATCCACCATTCAAACTCCATCCACAATCATTATTTCCAGCCCTTCTCCAACATCTATACCATCTCCAATTCCAACTTTACCAATAATAGAAGAAGTATTCCATCCATTACACCACTACCCACAACCAGACATGGACACATCATCCACCATTCCCTCATTCAATCTTCTTGATGATTCCTTCATGGTTGATTCACCCTCATCTCCTCCTGAGCTACCCTCCTCATCAACATCATACCAACAGCTTCTACAAGACATTCCGGATCAACCCTCCTTCACACCCTCTATCTCCATACCACTGTCTTCCATCTCCACTATACCCACACCTCAACCTTCCCTTCTACCATACACCAGCTCTCCACTATCATCACCAGTTGCTCCACCATCCCTCTCTACCTCTGCTCCAGTCCCTGCTGAGCAAGTAGATATTCCAGCCCTAGCTTACCAGCTGTATGAACTGATAGCTCCCAGTCTTTCACTTCTATTGGAGACCTCCTTGGCTCCATTACTTCAGTCAGTTACAGCCCTTTCTGCCAGGCTATCCTCTCTATTTACTCAGGCAATCCCTTCATCAGTGTGCCTTGATCCAGCATTCTCTGAATCTAGGCAGGGGGAGATGCCTAATGAAGTGGTGAGATTGCCTGCTGCTGCTGTTTCTTCAGCTCCTGCTGCTGTTACACAAGCTCCAGTTCCACCTCAAGGTGCTATTTCTTCAGCTCCTGCTGCTGCTGCTGTTACTCAAGCTCCAGTTCCACCTCAAGTTGCTGTCTTTTCAGTAGACCTCAGGTCCCTGCTCTCAACGTTTGATTCAGTTTATTTCAGTTGTCTTCCAGAGAGAGTTGCAGTCCAGCCCTCAGAGGATCTTTCCAAGGCCATTGTGCCCTTATCCAGCTGCGATTCTAGCTTAGTTAGCTCCTATATATCCTCCATATATACTGCTGAGTCTTCTGGTTCCAGTGATGCTGCTGTTCCTCCTACTGAAGATATTGTTACTGTTTCTGTTACTGCTGCTGTCAGTAATGATGCTGCTGTTGTTCCAGTTCCTGAGGATATGCATACAGAGGCATATGAATTTGAGCCTGCTGCTATTGCTAATGATATTGATGCTACTGAACCTATTATATCTGAAACTGCTGTTGCTGATATTTCTGTATCTAAAACTATTTTATCTGAATATGTTGCTACTCCAGCTGCTGCTGTCATTACTGCTGCACCCCCTGCTAATGCTGAACCTATTGTCTTTGAAAGTAGTATATCTGAAACTGCTGATGTTTTTGTATCTGCAACTTCTGTGCCTGTTGTTGCTACTACTACTGCTACAACTTCTGTTGTTACTAGTACTGTATCTGCTGCTGCTACAACCACTACTGTTTTATCTGCTCCAACACAACTTCAAAAAGAATATTTGAAAAAGATTGATGCTTTATATGATGAGCAAAGCTCTGAGAGTGATGAATTTAAGACTGATTCTGATGATTCTTCTGCCACTATAGCCAGGAAAAGGAAGGCAAGGAGCAAAGCTATGAAAAGGGTGCCTCCAGCCAAAGTAAAGGACACTAATGACATATCTTATTACATTCTTCATGACTGCGCCATTACTGAGCATTGGATGTCGTATTCCAAGAACCAACTTAAAGCCATGAAGAAGAAGAGGAAGTATGAGAAAGGATCTTCTCAGTTTCATCATCCACATCCTCCTCCTCCACCTCCTCCTGATGCAGGTGCAGGTGGAAGCTCAGCTGCTCAACCTTCTGCTAAAAGCCAAACCCCCTATCAGCCTCATGCAAGATCTTATTATAGGGGAAGCCAGTCCAGAGGTTCTCAATCAAGAAGAGGAAACTATAGAGGAAGCAAAAGGGAATTCCAAGTCTACTCAAAAGGTTATTCAAGGCAACATCCTTACTCTAGGGAAGGACAAGCTTCATCAGATACAACTTCAGGCCCTTTTCCCTATAAGTTAAAAGAAGTAGTCTCCTCCAGAGCTCCTCAAGATAATCCATCTAACAGATATGAGACTCCAGTGCCCTTTAAGGATCCTGAAAATAACCCTACTGTATGGACTGCCAGGATGAAAGAACTAGCTGCCCTGGATCAAATTAAGAAAGCTAAAGAGCAAGGCAGAGATTCCTCCAACATTTCTACATTGTCTGAACAAAGAAAGAAAGAACTGGAAAGATATGCCTCAAGCAAATTATTTGATTCTGATAGATATATGGAGCTGCATCCTGAAGCTGTGGTTCCCAGGCCTAAACATCAAACTTCTCTAGGTGCAGCAGATGACAGAAGGTCAAAGAAAGAAGCTCTCAATCCTAATAGAGAAATCAAACTTATAAAGAGCAAGGAGAAGGAATAATTATGTAAGGTGATAATTATTCTGATTTCTGATTTCTGTCTGGGATGATATATCTGTGATTCTGCTTGTTGATTGTTTATTGTTGCTTTGTATGTTGTTATTTAATTTCTGCAAATTTCTATAAATAGTAATCCTAACCCAAATAGGGGGAGATTGTTGGAACACCCTATTACTAATTTGGGTCAGGATCACTATGTCTTTAGGAAACCTATTTTTGACCTCCTGTATAGATCTAAAGGTCAATTAGAATTGAGTCTAAGGGTTAGTAGTAAGGTTTGGAAGCTGCCCTCAAGACCAAGGATTTTCAGTTTGGAGACTAAGTCATATCGTCGAGCTCAGTACGACGAATCTTCGAACTCCAATCGACGATCGTCTAGCTCAACTTTGAAGGATCGTGGATCTCCATTCGACGATCGCTGAGCTTAACTTCAACAAATCGTCGAACTCCATTCGACAATCTACGAGCTCAGTTCGACGATCTTGACTTCAGTATTGATTCTCTATCTCTGAGCTCAGTTCGACGATAGTGGAGCTCAGATCGACGATCTCTGTTGCTGTCTAAGTCCAAATCGCTGAGCTCAGTTCGACGATTTTCTGAAGAGTTGAATGTTTTTCAAGATTCAAATTCAGGACAGTTAAGGAGTTATTCTCAGTAATTAATTCAGAAGATTTTCTTACCGTTTTCATTTATTCTGGACCAAGTTTCAAGGGATTATCAAGGAATGTTCTTTGTACTTTCCCCTAGAAGACATTTGCAATTAAGGAAGTCAATTAATGACAGGCCAACGACTATTCTTGACAGAGGATCATTTTCTATTCAGAACCAGGGAATAAAACACAAGTTTTTTTTAATCTCTCTAACACACAGCACAGATAAGCAGATCAAGAAGAAGAAGAACAAAATATTCTCTGCTATAACATTCTTTAGACAACATTTTTCTCAACATCAACTATTCATAAGAGAAAAAGAGAAAGAGCTATAGACATTCTCTGTCTAAAAGAATTCATACAAGAATATACAGCATAGGAGATCAACAAATCTGAAATCTTCAGATCCCCTTTGTTTCAAGTGTTCAAGGCCAACATCATTCAAAGACTCCAGACACCTAACATTTCAGCTGTTGCTGAAATCATCAATTGCTGGAGATAAAATTCCTGAAGGCCTATCACCCTACAGCAAAGCTTCATTTCCTGAACATCTCAAGAACTCAGGGGGAGCTTTGACAACATCAAAACCCACATATTCTTCTCAGCTGCTCTAAGAAAGAGAAGACTTCCATCACTCTCTCATCCCCATCTCTGTAAAGGGTTTTTCAAACTCCCTTCAAAAGTTTGTGTTTGGTTTTGAGCACCTTATCAAAAGCTCATTGGTGGCAAGACACCTGATCAAAAAATCTGATTTGGTTTTTGAGCACCTTATCAAAAGCTCATTAGTGCCCAGGACACGTGATCAACTCATCCTGCAGTGGATTCCTACCTAGGGTAGAAGAGTGGATGTACCCAAGTTTAGGGGAACCACTATAGCTCCTTGTGTCTTCTGGCTTGCTTGTCTTTATTTTTGTTTCTGGCTGTGATTGATCTGTGATTAGTTAGGATCTGTGATTAATTTCTTTTGTAGGTTACTTTGTGATTAGATTTAATATTTACTTCCCTGTTCACTCAGATTACAACAACTGTTGTAAAAAGTTTTTAAGCACCATACTCTATTCACCCCCCCTCTAGAGTATTTCAGATCTAGCTGCACTTTCAGGGCACCTGGTCAAAAACCTATTGGTGATAGGGCACCTGATCAAAAACCTATAGTGGATTCCTACCAGGGTGGTAGAAGAGTGGATGTACCCAAGTATAGGAGAACCATTATAAATTTCTTGTGTCATCTGGATTGCTTATTGTTTTCTTATTGCTGTGTGCTGTGTGCTGTTTTAATTAGCCTTTCTTTCCTGCACTTTCTTAAGATATATATCACTATTTTTAATTCCGCTATAAAAACCAATGAAGTTTTTAAAATACTCTATTCACCCCCTCTAGAGTTAAATAGATCTATCCCTCAATTGGTATCAAAGCATATCTGATATCGCTTTCAGTCTCTCCATAGTTTAGGAGGTAAATCTTAGATATTGGTTATTGTTGATGACTACTCACATTTTGCATGGATATTCTTTCTTAAACACAAGTCAGATACCATTGAATATTTCACTTGCTTGTCAGACAGATACATAATGAATTGAACTGCTCTATGGTCAAAATCAGAAGTGACCATAGAATATAATTTAAGTATGGTGCCATGATAGAGTTTTGTGCAAGCCTAGGTATCTTTCATGACTTTTCCTCTCTTCGTACTCCACATCAAAATAGAGTTGCCGAGAGAAAGAACAGAACAATCATTGAAGCAAGTACCATACTGTTGAATGAGTATTCGTTACTAGAGTACTTCTGGGTTGAAGCAGTCAATACAACTTGCCACATGCAAAATAGAGCCTTAATCAACAAGAATCATCGTAAGATACCTTATGAACTTCTAAAATGCTGAAAACTAATAGTGTCCTACTTTTGAATTTTGGAAGAAAATGCTTCGTGCTTATTAACGGGAAGTATCACAAAACTAAGTTTAGTGAAAAATGTTTTGAAGGGACTTTCGTAGGGTATAGTAGTCATAGTATGACATATATGATTTTTAATAAGAAAATTTTGGTTGTACAAGAGTCTATTAATGTTGTATTTGGTGAGAAGAGTATGCTTTATAATAGCTCTTCTAGTTTTTTATTCAAGGTGCAGGTTCAAAGCTAAGAGAGCTAAGCTTAGAAGAAGTAGTCAAAGAAGATCTCTCAAGTACCATCAAAGTCAATACTTTGAACTTGCTTGAAGATGAAGAGCATCAAGATGAAGAAGATGCACCCGAAGAAGCAGAACTTTTTAGTGGCACTGCAAGGAATCTAGTGATCAGATATTCAAGAGATTACCCCGTTGATCTGATCATTGGAGATCCATTTGAATGAGTTAAAATAAGAAGAGGTACAACTAACGAAGCCTTGCATTTGAGTTTTCTATCCCAGATTGAGCCAAAGAAATTCGAAGAAGCAAGTAAGGATGCTCATGGATCATTGTAATGTAAGAAGAGCTTAATCAGTTTTAAAGGTGCAAGGTAGGGGAGCTTGTACCAAGGCCCAAAATGTTATAGGGCTATAACATTGAGTTATTATAACGAACAAAACCAAGCTTATAACTCAAGGTTACCGACAAGAAGAAGGAATCGGCTTTGATCAAACTTTTGCTCCGACTGACAGACTTGAAGCAATCAGATTATTCCTATCATATGCTGCATACAAAGGATTTAAAGTCTACCAAATGGTTGTGAAGTCAGCCTTAATGGTAATTTAAAATAGGGAGTGTACATGGAAAAACCCCCAAGTTTTGTCATTCCAACATTTCCTAATCATGTCTATTTCCTGAATAAAACTTTATATAGTTTAAAACATGTTTCTAGAGCTTGGTATGAGATGCTATCTAACTTTCTTCTTGAAAACTTGTTTCAAGAGGAAGGATAAATAAAACATTATTTCTTAAGGAAGTAAAAGACAAGATCCTGCTAGTACAAATATATGTCGACGATATTATATTTGAATATATAGATGATAACATTTACAAAAAGTTTTCTAACTTGAAGCAAAGGAGGTTTGAAATGAGTAGTATGAGTGAGTTGAAGTATATCCTAGGGCTTCTGGTAAAACAATCTCAAGATGAAATTTTCATTTCTCAGATAAATTCACCAAGGAGTTACTTAAAAAATTCAGAATTGAGAGTGAAACCTCTATGATGACTCCAATGGGTTCAACTACGTCTCTGGACAAGTATGCGAAAGGGAAACATTTTGATGAAACCAGGTACAGAAGCATAATTGGATCTTTGTTCTACCTTACTACCAGAAAATCAGATATAATATTTTCAACATATGTTTGTGCTAGATTCCAGTTAAACTCTAAGGAATCTCATTATACTGCTGCAAAAAGGATTTTGAGATACCTTAAAAGTATATCGAATCTTAGCTTATGGTACCCAAGAAGCAATGACTACAAGCTGATTGGTTTTTAAGATGTTGACTTTGTAGGAAGTAGAGATGATAGAAAAAGCACTTTCGGAATGTCTCAATTCCTTGGAAGGAGGCTTTTCTCATGAAGTAGCAAGAAGTAACATTGTGTGGCAATTTTAACTGCTGAGTCAGAGTACATCTCTACAGACAGTTGTTGCGCACAACTTATTTGGATAAGGAATCAACACTAAGATTACAACAAGAAGTTGAAGGAGATTCCCATATTCTTCGGCTCATCCAGTGCTATAGAAATTGCTAACAATCCAGTCTCTCACAACTATACAATATATATCGAGATACATTATCACTTCATCCGCGATCATGTGGAGAACATATACATCAATCTTTGTTATGTCTCAATGGACAAGCAAGTTGCAGATATTTTCACGAAGCCGCTTGTTGAAGCCAAGTTCACATTCTTCAAAACGGAACTTGGAATGCTCGATAAGGAATCGTGAAGCGCTAAAGAAATTTGAAGAAATCTATCCAAGTGAAGAAATTCTCTTCAAGTTCTCACGCAAGTACACGTGAAATAAATTGGAAGAACTCAAGTGCTTTCGACGAATCGACGAGACATCTCGATGATTCGACGAGACTTCACATGCCCTTTTGACGAATTTCATGGGCACTCACATGAGCTTTCGATGAATGTACTTATCCAGATTTTCTTTATTATTGGATCCGAAGAAACTTTATCGAATATTCAAAGGCACACGCCTCTTCAATTTCTGCAAAATAAAAAACCAATATAAGTGTTTTAAAGGCATTACGAGACATCACACACACTTCTCGAAACCCTTCGTCAAATTGTGTGATTGTCTCTTCATTTTTTTCTTTGCTAGTTCTTCATCCTCCATCGTTTCAACTCCAGTCCTCGAAATGGCTCGATGAGGAGCGGGTAACCTTCAAGTTGGAGGAGAGCTCATTAGGTTAGAGTTTACCATCCAGTTAGATGAATTTCACAACATAATTCTGCTCTTGGAAGCCACCAGATTATTGTTCATCTTGGAAAAAGGAGTGTCTGGTAATGGATAGATAAGTTCTTGAATTTTATAAGAATGTAGAGCTAAAACATGAAGGGTCCTTGATCAAAATCAATGTTCAGAATTTTGAGGTTAGAAAGAAGCCGAAGTTTCTAAACCAATTTCCGCGGATTCCGGAGGTAGAGGAAGACAATGAACTATCTGATGAAGACTACAATCAAGCCTTATCATTCTGTGGTTTAGAGACAAAAGCTACTATAATTCGAATGAAGGAGATGAACGATGAAGGAAAATTGTTAACATACATTATCAGGAAGGTGCTTCTATGCAAGATCGGTTTTCATGACTATGTTTTAGGAGACAAGTTTAGGTTGTTGACATCAATTATTTGCAGAAAAATAATACACTAGGGAATTGTCTTATTTGACCAAATAAAGGCCTGCTTAATGACATCAAATATTGGAAGGATTGTCACTCTTTACCTCAATCAGTTGGACAAAAATCAATTTGATATGTCAACAGGATTGCAAATTCACCATCTCAAGAAGATAAACGCTTCAATTTTTGATAGATGAGAAAGGAGAATTAACAGGCAAGGTGCAAAGAGGGAAGTGGGAGAATGTTCTGGTATGCATGATAGACCTAGCTCTGCATCCATGAAGATGGATGTGCCTCTATCCCGCCTCCCCATGAAGCAACTAAGAATGTTGGTGCGGTTGCTGAGGGGGAGAACATAGAAGAATTAGCTGAAGAAATTATTGAAGTACTTGCTGTTCTTGAAGAAACCCAAGTTGAAGAAGAAGTTCCTTTGGTGGAAGAATTTCTAGTTGAGACTGCTGTAGAGCCATCTATCCAAGAGCCGTTGGAACCAAATTTTGAACTTGCTCTAGTAAAAGGAAATCAAATTGTTGTGGAGCCCGATTATGTGGTGATCAAATATGCTCCATATCCACTGCCAGCCGCGTCCAATAGCAATTTTGAAACAAATTCTTTCATGTTTCAGGAGACCATATCTCAGGAAGTTAGTGCCCCCAATTAGATAATTCCTTGTTACAGTCATTAGAAGTCTTGCCAGTCAAGTAGAAGGACCACTTTGCTTTTTTCCTTGAAATAAGTATTTTACAAAGTGGTTCAGGTAGAAAAGGATCTAAATGATGGGTTATCTCAGGTGAATCACAACATGGAAAAGTGGAAGAATGTTTTGGCTGTTGGGATGTCTCAAGGTGGTAAGGCTATAGACCATGCCATCCAGGGTATTGGTCATGCTCATAACAAGGTAGTCCATCTATCTGATGAGAATGATGTGATGTTGCATTCCCATGATTCTAGCATGCATTATATTGATTCTAAGATGGGAGAGTTCAAGGATGAGATTATCCAAACCCTACTTAAAGAATTCAGAAAAGGGGATGAAAAACATGAAAGTAAGTTGCAATCATTGAAAGAAGGTGTTTGACATCAGATTCATAGTGTTAATGAATACAGTTTTCAAAATACCAAATGGCTAAATGATGAGTTTTTATGGGAGATCAGCCTCAGTTCTCTAGTTCAGAACAACCTTTTGTTGGTTATTCCCCTCCAGATCAGTATGCATAGTTGTCAGATCCTAATATGGAAGAATCCTCAAGGCCCCATCAGAAAAGGAGAAGGTATGGGGAAGGACCTTCTGCAAGCAGATCAAAACCAGCTCAAAAGAAAATTTGAGCTGAAGTTTGGAGTCCTATCTCTAAAGGGATTATTCTGGACACTTTCGATTTAGTTGATCTATCAAATGAGGATCCAAGGCAATATTATAGCAAGGAAGAATGGGACTAGCATGAGATTTCCAATGTGAAGAGGAGGATTCATTTTAGAAAGCATGGAAAATCCAATCATGATGCTCTTCCTCCTCCACCTAAAAATTTTCCCAAGCCTAGTGCCTACTTTGACAGTTAAGCAGAAAGGAAAAAGGGGGAATCATATGACTTTTATTTCTTAATGATTTGTTATGATGAGAATGTCTTGAAATGCCATTAGAAACACTCATATAAATATTATTATTTTGTTGATCTATATTGTTTTGTTGATCTCTACTCTTTTCATTATGTCATTTTAGTGTTTCTTGTGTATTTTCTTTTTTGTGCAATTGATGGCGATGTTGCTGATACGGCCGTTGATCCCTGATATAGAGAATTTGTTGATTGGGATGATCGATGCTGCAAGCTTGAAGATGGAATTCTAACACCACATTGTTCATCAACACAGCTACATGTTTTACACGACGTCCGCCATTACCATCAAATAAAGATATATAATTATAAATTAAAATTTATATTTATATATTGTTAAGCTATTTATTTATTTAAGCATTTTGTTTTCATGCATTTCATTATTGTATTTTATTTCATGTATGATGGGTGCTTATAACCATCAATTATTTTATTCCATGCATTTAGTTATTATAATTTTTTTTTCATGTTTATGATGGGTCCATATAACCATCACATGTTATTTTATTTTGAATGGAGGAGATTGAGTGGTGTAGTATATATAAGGCCATGCTTATGAAGGATTTGTAATATTGAATGAAAAAGAAAAAAAAACCTAGAATTCAAAGATTGAATTTTCCCCTTCCTCTCTCTTTCCCTCTTAGGAAAAATTCGGCCCCTCCTCCTCTCCTTTCTCTTTGCCACCGGCCACTCCTTTTTCCTCTCTCAACTCCGGCCCCCTCTCCACCTTCTCCTCCCCCTCCAAAGAAATCGACCCCTTTCTCTCCCTCTCCTTTTCTTTCTAAGCCAAAATTGGCCATCCCTTCCCCCTCCTCTAATTCCAGGCCACCACCCTCTCACTCTCCTTCTCATCCCTAAGGTAACCAGCCACCCTTCACCTCCACCACCCGAGCAGCCCTCTCCTTTTCCACACCAAACCCGACCCCTCTCTCCTTCCAATAAATCGAGCAACCCTCCCCCTTCCACGCCAAACCCGACCCCCCTCATCTCCCCCTTATTGTTCGGCCAAAACCCTAGCCCCTCTTCACCACCTTGATAATATTATCACCACCACCTTTTCTCTCTCATCCTTGATAATTTCGGCCAACAAGGTTCACCCTCTCCTAGGGTTTGCAAAGGAAAAGCGGCTTGCGAGTTCCTCGTCCGGTGCAGATCCGTGGAATTGCGTGGAAATAGATCCAACCACCGTCGTGTGTGCTTCCACCACTCAACTATATGGACATATTTTCTTAGTATTGGGTAACGAAATTCTAAACCATCTCTTATGTGTTTTTTCTTTACTATTATGAGAGTTGGTTGATTAGAAGGCTAGTATTTAGACCGGTTTTATATTGAAATTAGTGATTAATTAAATCTGAAACTTCATGCGTGTTTCTTCCAAATATTTTCGTATAAATCAGATAGGGTAGATCTCGTGAATGCTAGTAGAAATCGGATTCATTATCCTTGATTTATCCTCGAGTTCAAGTGATTTGGCCTACCACATATTAATTAATTTGGGATCAATTTTGGACTTTGTTTAAATCGCTATTTTAGTTCGGATCTTTTCTTATTGGATTTGTGAAGGCTTGAAGATAGATTTCAATTTAAATTTATAATTGTTTGGATCTGGTAGGTCCTATTCGCTTGAGCAAACATTGGCATCTATCCCTTGTTTAATCTCAAAAAGGGGTAAACCTTTGTGTTGTGCCCTAGTGTTTGAGTTAAACGTTAGCGTAATTAGGGATATATAGCACGCTACGTATCTAGTTTAATTGTTCGAATCAAAGAGCGTGTAGTAATTATCCCGTCAGAACCGTTGGCCTGCATCAATTTGGTATCAGAGGGAGGTTCGTGTCAATTTACTAATTGTCACCTCCCCCTTTTCTTAGAACGCCGACACGAACTTTTACTATCCGTTGTGTACAACCCCGTGTCCGGCGAGCAAGGTCACAGGGGAGCTCGGCAGCAGCAGGCGAGCTCGGCATCAACAGGGGCGAGCCCGAGCTCGGCATCCGCCAGCCAGAGATCGTCGATCGGCGACCCCGAGCTCGGCATTCGCCGAGCGGGCTGCAACTCGCACCCTCGCAGTGGAGTTCGGCAGCAGCGTGCGAGCAGAGCACGCCGAGGTGGCCAGAGCTCCCAGCTCGCCTGGGGGTCAGAGGTACTTTTTACTGTTTTACCCCTGCTGGTCTGCCCATAGCCCTTCAAAACAGCGGAGTTTGGCTGTTGGCAGGCCCAGCCAAGGGTTTCCTGGTAATTTCAGGTCAGTTATTTTGGTTATTGGCAGTCCGGATTTCAAAAACTATAAATAGGACCCAAGGGGTACCCCAGAAAGCAGGTTTTTTCCCCCTGTGCTCCTCTCCCCAAAATCTCTAAGTGCTTTCTGAGGGTACCTTAGATCGGCTTCAGGCTAAGGAGGGGAAGCGCTCTAAGATCTTCCGGGTTTGTGGTGGGACCTCCCCGCTGAGCACTTGGGTCTGTTTCTCCTTGTCTTGTTGTTTTTTCTTGCAGGGGCGAAGTAGGCGTGAGACCACCCCTTTCCCCAAGGGCGAGCTCCACAGGAAGCCGGATTCCGATTTCAACATTTTGGTGCAGTGAGCGTGGACAGTGGTCAGCGCAGAAAAGTTTCCGCGAGCTCGATGACGGGGCAAGGATCCGACAGGCCGAGCTCACCGCCCCCCCGCCTCTCGCAACGGTGGGAATGTTCGAAGACTTCAGAAATGAGGTGCTGAATCTGGTCAAGTTCGCACTCGGCACGCGGGCCGAGTGCTCGACTCCGGCAAACCAGATCGCGGCCGCCCCCTCATTGGGCGAGGACGCTCCCGGCAGGCGAGCTGGGAAGGAAGTGGCCGAGGAAGGCTGAGGGTGCGAGCTCCCCGGGCGCGAGCTCTTCCCCAGCTCGGCAGGCCGAGGTCGCTTCGGCGAGCTGGGCTCGCGAGACTCGCCAGCTCGCCCAAGTAGGGGGAGGGAGCCCTTTCAGCGAGTTGGTCTCTTCAGCTCCGGTTCCAGACGGGTTCAGGGAGCCCGAGATGTCCTACTACACTGGGAAGGGAGACCCGGTACAGCATGTCCAATGGTTCGAGGACGTGGTCTCCATCCGTCAGATGTCGGACAGATTCAAGTGCCGGCTCTTCGCCATCACCCTCCGGGAGAAAGCGAGAGAATGGTTCCACCAGCTACCGGCCAGCTCCATCTATTGCTTCAAGGACTTGCGACGAGGATTCATGCTGAGATTCACCACTTCGAAGAAGAGGAAGAAGGTGTCCGAGTCCCTGTTTCACATCAAGCAGGGAGTAAATGAGACGTTGGGGGAGCTATGTAGACCGATTCCAGGAGGAAGTTACTCAGGTCCAGGAGATGCCGGGCCATAGTCTGATGATGGCCTTCACCCTGGGCCTGCAACAGGGATTCTTCCAGATGGAGCTGAAGAGAGTTCCCCCCTCTCCTATGAGGAGTTGATGGAGAGGGCGGCGAGAGAGGTTGATGGGGAGGCGTCGAACCCGGAGTTTGCAAGAAAGCTGGCCAGGTGGGCCACAAAGGAGGAAAGGGAGTCGAAGGGAGGAAGAGGACAGGAGGAGAGAAGAGGGGAACCGAGGCAGAGGGAGCAGAGGCAGCTCCAAGGGCCGCAGCAGCCGGGGTGGGGGCGTCAGGAGCCCGACCGTCGGCTAGGCTGGAGGCCTGAGTGGCAGGGGCAGGGGCCACAGAGGGGGAACTTCGGAAGGGGTCACTTTCAGGGGAGGCAAGACCAATTCCACCCCCCAGGCTGGAGGCAGGGCCAGAGGCCCCGGCTCCCCGATCAAGAGGAGGCCATGGCCATAGCCTTGGGGGCCAGGAGAGTGTGGAGGAGAAGAAGGAGGGAGGTTAGGGTGGAGCTGCCCTATTGCGACTTCCATCAGGAAGAGGGGCACACAACAGCCACGTGCCCGGAATTCTTGGAGATGAGGGGGAACAGGGAGCGGCAGCAGCAGGAGCAGGAGGCGCGACAGGAAGTAAGGATTGAGGAGGTCCTGCCTCGGGCGGAGGAGGATCGGTGTGAAGACCGGGTGGATGTGGGGACCCGAGGAGGGATCAGTATGATCCACGGGTGAGCAGGGATCGAGGCCTCCCGCAAGGCCAGTCTCCACACCATGTACCGGCGGAGCGTCGCCTCTACATCCCAAACCCCACCTCCGGAGGAGAGGATCACCTTCTTTAGGAGTGATCTACCAGACCACGAGGATCCGTTCTGTGATGCGTTGGTCATTAAGGCGGCCATTGAGAACTTCACCGTCTCTCGGATCCTCGTGGACAACGGGAGCTCCGTCAACGTCGTCTTCAAAAAGGCGTTCGACGTGATGAAGGTGGAGGCAAAGAGGGTGCTGGCCTCAGATGGCCCCTTATTCGGTTTTTCGGGAGAAAGGAAGGAAGTAGAGGGAGGAGTTGGACTCCATGTCACCTTGGGGGGGGGGGCAGTCCCGAAACTGCAAGTTCGTCATTGTGGACACCCCTAGCAGCTACAGCGCCATCTTTGGGAGGCCCCTGATCAGCGCCTTCCGCTGCGTCCCCTCATCCTTTCATCAATGCTTGAAGTTCAACGCCGAGGGGATCCAAGTCAGGGTTAGGGGAGATCCAAAGGTGGCGCGGGAGTGTTATGTCACTGCGGTGAACACCATCTCTTGGCAGGAGGGAGCCGAGGAGATGGGGCGAAGGATGGAGGAGGTCGAAGAGGAAGCAGAGAGGGAGGAGATGGGAGAGAAGGGCTGCGCCGAGGAGGCGGCAGGAGGAAGTCTGGAGGAGGTGACCGAGGTGAGGGTCGAGAAGGAGGCGATGGAGGTAGAGGTCCCCGTTCCGGAGAAAAGGGACGCCGAAGGATGGACAGAGCAATCCAGGCTGGAGGCAGCAGAAGAAGTGGTGGAGCTGGAGGTGCTCACCCGGGGAGGAAGGATGGAGAAGGTTCGCGTCAGCGGAGGGATGACCCCGGAGGACCGAGGCAGGATGCTGGAGTGCATCCGGAAGAACGTGGACATCTTCGCCTGGAACGCCGCAGAGATGCCGGGTGTTGACGCGGATGTGGCTTGCCACCGCCTCAACCTGGACCCGGGAACACGCCCCGTTCAGTAGAAGAAAAGATCCACGGCAGACAAGCTGGCGGAACCCATCCGGGAGGAGGTGGCGAAACTTCTCAAAGCTGGCTTCGTGTCCGAAATTCAGTACCCCGGCTGGGTCTCCAACGTCGTGATGGTCAAAAAGGGGGATGGCCGATGGAGGATGTGTATCGACTTTTCCTTACTTAATAAAGCTTGTCCCAAGGATTGTTACCCCTTGCCTCGGATCGACGCGCTGGTTGACTCAGCCGTCGGTTTTTCTGTAATGAGTTTTTTGGATGCTTTTTCAGGTTACCATCAGATCAGGATGCACCACCCAGACGTCAAGGATGTCTCGTTCATCACCGGGGATGGATGCTACTGCTACAAGATGATGCCCTTTGGGCTGAAGAATGCTGGGGCTACCTACCAGAAAATGATGGACAGGGTCTTCAAGGAGCAAAGGGGAAGGAATTTGGAGGTGTATGTAGATGACCTCATGATCAAGAGCCGGGATGTGGACTCCCACCTCCGGGACCTGGAGGAGACCTTCGCCACCCTGCGCAAGTACAAGATGCGATTGAATCCGCTAAAATGTGTCTTTGGGCCAGCAGGGGAAAGTTCTTGGGGCATCTCCTCACCCCCGCAGGGGTCGAGCCGAACCCGGACAAGGTCAAGGCTATCCTTGAGCTGGGGTCCCCGCGGAATGCAAAGGAGATCCAACGGTTGACAGGGAAGCTAGCAGGGCTGAGTCGCTTCCTTTCTCGGGCAGGGGAGAAGTGCTCCCCCTTCTTCAAGGCGCTAAGGGGGGGGGGGGTCAGAGGTTTGAATGGAGCAAGGAATGTGAAGAGGCTTTGCAGGCCCTCAAGGTGCAGTTGACACAGGCTCCGCTGCTCCAAGGGCCAAAGGAAGGGGAGGACCTGTTCTTGTATCTGGGGGTCGGGACAGAGGCCTTGAGCTCGGTCCTGGTTCGCGAAGAGGGGAAGAGACAACTCCCTATCTATTACGTGAGCCGGGTCTTGAGGAAGGCCGAGCTCCGGTATGCGATCTTGGAGAAGCTTGCGTTCGCCCTAATCATCTCGGCTCGAAGACTGCGGCCTTACTTCCAGGCGCACTCAATCCGAGTGGTGACCGACCATCCCCTCCGCAACATCTTCGAGGGGGTGGAGCACTCAGGCAGGTTGGCTAAGTGGTCGGTGGAGCTGAGCGAGTTCGACGTCTCTTTCATTCCGCGGCTCTCGATTAAGGCTCAGACGATGGCAGACTTCCTAGCTGACTACGTGGTTGAAGTGGCGGAGGAAGAACTCACTCACCCGGCTCCTTGGAAGGTGAAAGTGGATGGAGCCTCGGGAAGGCATTCATTAGGAGTAGGGGTGATCCTAGAGAGCCCTCAAGGGACCCGGATCGAGCAGACGGTGGTGGTGCACTTTCCCATTACCAACAACCAGGCCGAGTACGAGGCCGTGATAGCAGGGCTGCGCCTGGCCAGGGAGCTAGGGGTATCAGATGTGGAGGTCCTCACAGACTCCATGGTAGTGGCTTCCCAGATTAATGGGGAGTTTGAGGCAAGGGAGCCCACCCTGCGATCGTACCTGGCCAAGGTGAAGGGGGTCATTGGCACTTTTCAAACTTTCACCATCCGACACGTGCCCAGGGAAGAGAATGAACAAGCCGATCAATTGGCCAAGCATGGTCCCCAGGTGGGGGGCACCATCACCGACCTGTTTCGCCCCTCCATCGAAGAAGGAGAGCTCATGGAAGTCGATCAGCAAGCTTCATGGATGGATCCAGTGATTGTTTTTCTCTCCACAGGAGAGTATCCGGAGGGGGTAGACAAGAAGAAGCTGAGGCACAAGTCAGCATACTACCTCCTCCAGGACGGGCAGCTGTACAGAAAGACCCTCTCAGGGATGCTGGCCCGCTGCGTAACCGAGGGAGAAGTGCGAAGGATCTTGGAGGAGGTCCACTCCAGGGAATGTGGGAGTCACTCTGGGAGTCGGACCCTGGAAGGAAGGATAGTCAGGAAAGGTTATTTCTGGCCCACCCTGGGCCGGGACGCTGCAGAATTCGCAAGGAGATGTCACAAATGCCAACTGTTTGCCCCTCTCCAGCTGCAGCCGGCCCAACGGCTCCGTAGTATCACGGCCCCATGGCCCTTCGCAATCTGGGGAATGGATCTGGTTGGGCCGTTTCCCCAAGCCAGCGGCCAGAGAAGGTTCCTCCTAGTGATGATTGACTACTTCTCAAAGTGGATGGAGGTGAAAGCGTTGGCTAAGGTGACCTCCCAGGTGATCAGGAACTTTGTGTGGGGGGAGATCATCTGTCGCCATGGGCTGCCCCAGGCCATCGTCACAGACAATGGGCCCCAGTTCGCCAGTGCCGAGTTCACCAGCTTCTGCGAACAGCTTGGGATCGATCTCATGTTCGCCTCGGTCCATCACCCCAGGAGTAACGGGCAGGTGGAGGCCGCAAACAAGATCATCGTCAACCTCCTCAAAAAGAAGGTGGAAAACCTGAAAGGGAGTTGGGTGGAGCAGCTTCCCGCTGTTCTTTGGGCCCTGAGAACCACCCCCAACACCGCTACAGGAGAGACCCCCTTCAAACTCTCCCACGGGTGCGAGGCAGTGCTCCCCATCGAATTCCAAGTCCAAACGCCGCGAGTCGTGGCAACAAAGGAAGGCCGTGAGGAATGGCAAGCAGAGAATGAGGAGGAACTGAGGCTCTCCCTTGACATGGTGGAAGAAGTAAGAGACCTCTCCGCCATCCGACAGGAGGAGGTAAAAAGAAGAATGGCCAGGTACTTTGACAAGCATGTCAGGGTCAAGCAGTTCGTGAAGGGGGACTTGGTGCTGAAGAAAGTAGATGCGGCGGGGAGGTCAGCATCCGCGGGAAAGCTCAATCCCAGCTGGGAGGGACCGTTCATTATAAAGGTAGCTTTGGGGTCGGGGGGCTATCGACTCCAAAATGTAGAAGGCGAGACCCTGAGTCTCACCTGGAGTGGTGACGACCTCAAACGCTTTTTTCCCTGAAACATGTAAGCAACACTTTGATTATAGTAAATTCCTTCAAGCCCTCTGATATCGTTGTAATTGGCCTGCATGGTGGAATGTGATGTATTTTGGACCCCGAGCGGATCCCGCTGACAGGCTCTCACCTAGCTGGCAGGGCTGGAAGTCACTCGATGGTGGTGGTAGCGGACCCCGAGCAGATCCCGCTGTCAGGCTCTCACCTAGCTAGCAGGGCTGGAAGTCACTCGGTGTCATCCTTGGCCTCGAGCAGATCCCGCTGTCAGGCTCTCACCTAGCTGGCAGGGCTGGAAGTCACTCGATGTTGGTGATAGCGGACCTCGAGCAGATCCCGCTGTCAGGCTCTCACCTAGCTGGCAGGGCTGGAAGTCACTCGATGGTGGTAGTAGTGGACCCCGAGCAGATCCCGCTGTCAGGCTCTCACCTAGCTGGCAGGGCTGGAAGTCACTCGGTGTCATCCTTGGCCTCGAGCAGATCCCGCTGTCAGGCTCTCACCTAGCTGGCAGGGCTGGAAGTCACTCGATGGTGGTGGTAGCGGACCCCGAGCAGATCCCGCTGTCAGGCTCTCACCCAGCTGGCAGGGCTGGAAGTCACTCGTTGTCATCCTTGGCCTCGAGCAGATCCCGCTGTCAGGCTCTCATCTAGCTGGCAGGGCTGGAAGTCACTCGATGGTGGTGGTAGCGGACCCCGAGCAGATCCCGCTGTCAGGCTCTCACCTAGCTGGCAGGGCTGGAAGTCACTCGGTGTCATCCTCGGCCTCGAGCAGATCCCGCCGTCAGGCTCTCATCTGGCTGACAGGGCTGGAGGTTACTCGATGGTGTCGGCCTTGAAGTCGTCAGGTGCAGGTCAAAGTCTGTGGCAGGAAACAAAGGGGAAGGGTTCTGTCGGGGCGAGCTCAGGCTCGGCGAACTCAGCTCGGCATAACCAAGAAGACAGGCCGGGCTGAAGGGCTCTGCATGGGCGTGTTTGGGCTCGTCGTCTCCAGCTCGGCATTGGCGAGTAGGTCGCAAGCCAGGGCCTCACTAAAGGAAGGCAAGCCGGACCAAGGGACCTCGCCTCCCTGGCCCATTACACTTGAAAAGTTTCTTCTTCGACGGGCACAACCTGAATGGCTCGCGTGCGAGTAAGGGTAGGCGGATGGAAGGGTGAAGGCCGCGCGCGAGTAATAGTGGTGTGGTAAGGGCGGAAAGCAACTCGCCACGAAATCGTTTGGAGCTCGGCGGACACTCGAAACGCGTCTCGCTCGCGTGCGCGCTCTCATAACCACTCTACTCGCGGAACCTGTCTCTGCGAGGTCGCGGGAGGAAGCACTCGCATACATTCATAACACAAGCATAGTAAAGCACCGGTATGATCAAAAAACTTCCATTAATTATTCACAAATGTACAGGGAGCTCGCCACAGCGAGTGGTCAAAAAAGAAAAAAAAAAAGGAAAATACAGGGCTGTCAGCTGGCCTCGCCCCCTCCGCCGGACTGGTCCTCGCCGTCGCCCGAACGGTCCTGGAGGCTCTTCCCGAACATCGCGTCCAGGCTATCTTCCTTCTCGCTGGGCGGCGTCGCCGGAAATAGACTCGGCATCAGGTCCCGAGCAGAGATCTCCCCGCATCCTTCCACCAGTACCCCGGAGTCCTTCATCATCGCGAGGGTGCACTCGGCGGTCTGGATTGAGTTGATCCGCAATCTCTCGACGAGGTCGGCCTCGCCGAAGATGCGCGGACTCTTGTAGGGGAGTGTGGGGTCGATGTCGTGCGATGGGAAGAAGATCTCCGCCTGGCGACGAACCTCGCCGAGAAGGTGCTGGTTCTCCCCCTTCAGCTTCGCGTTCGCGCCCTCCAGCTCGCCAAGGCGCGCACGCAGGCGGCCGTTCTCCTCCCCGAGCTCGGCATTGCGAGCCTGGATCTCGCCAACAGCGTCGGCATCCGCGGCCAGTTGTGCGCACAGCCGGCTGACCTCCTCCCCCAGCTTAGTGTTGCGAGCCTGGAGCTCGCCCGCCGCCTTGGCATCCTGGAAAAAAGCCCATTTAGCGGCAGCAAAGCTTTCTAAGTAAAAGAGAGCGGTGCGTAACACTTACCAGCCCGCCAGCAGTCTGGGCGAGAAGACTATCCGCGATGCCGAGCCGCCTCGCCTGATTGGCGACCTGCTCCTTGGCGAGGTCGCGAGCCTGCTCGGCCTTTTCGAGCTGGTGGCTGATGGCGAAGCTGCGGCGCGCCAGCATGTGGTGCAGCTCCAGAGTCCGCAGGTGAGACTGCAGGCCCTCATGACCGAGCTGCCGGAGGGTCGACCTCTTGTAGGCCTCGGCATCCTCCCGGCCATAGAGGCCGAAGCCGAGGGCGTAGGCGTGACCGGTGGCGGGCTCGCGGTCGTGCCAGGAAGGGTGCAGAGTGGAGACGGAGACTCGATGAGCCAGCTCGTCCCACTACAGCATAGGCTCTCCCGCGGAATCCTTCCAGCGCCAGTCGAAGTTGAAGAGGGGGTGCTGCTTCGGCGGCGCGCACTCGCGGGCAGCCCTCTTCGCCGAAGGAGGAGGGGAGATCGCGGCCGAGGTAGAAGGGCCCTTGCCGCCCTTTCGGCCCTTGCTGTTCGTCTCCTTCAGCGGGCTCCCCGGTGACGCGTCGGGAGGAGTCTCCGACGAGCTGATGTACTTGGGGCTGGGTTGATGTTGTTGTTGCCCCCGCGGAGCCAGCAGGGCCCTCCGCATCTTTTTCATCTGACTGGGGCCGGATGGCGGGTTCGACCCCGCGTCCTCAGGTCGCCTCTTGCCGGAAGAGGGCTGCGAGAGGGCCGCCTCGTCTCGGCAGGCCGCTGCCGCCACCCTCTCGCGAGCAAGAGGGTCAGTGTCGAGCCCCGGGTCCGCGAACGGCGGGTTCGCGGGGATTATTCGCTCCCCTGCATGAAAATACTTGGAAAGGTTAGGGATTCCAGATACGATGATGAGCCGAGCTCGGCGAGTAGGCGAGCTCGGCAAGATGAGGAGGGCATACCTTCGCCGGGCAGAACCGGGGGGAGCGCATCGAGGCCCCTCCGCAGGAAGGCGACCTCGAAATCTTTGTGCAGGAAGAATTTGTGGAGCTCGGCGTCGTTGCCGGACACGGCCGGCGGGCGGTACACCTCCTCGCCTTTTTGTTGCGGCGAGTAGGGGATGTTGCCGAGATCGCCCTTGATGAAGGCGATCTTGGTCATCCAGGTATGGTGCTTGTTCGCGATCTCGCGAACTTTAATCAAGGAGCCGCCGAAGTAGGCGACCCCGTCCGTCGTCGCCTTATAGGAGAAGAGTTTCCTGAACACCGTCAGGTTGAACTCGATCCTCTCCCGCCGAAGGTAGCTCGCGAACGCCACCATCATGGCGATGGCGTTTGAGTTCAGCTGCGCGGGGACGGCCCCGTAGTATTTCAAGATCTGCCGGATCTCCGGCCACAAGGGAAGTCGCAGCCCCACCTCGAAGTGCGAGATGGGGAATGCGAGCTCGTTCTCATAGAACGTGTTGATGGCCTTGCCCGGCCCCGGCCTGCGCGCCTCAAAGACCGGCGGCACATACAGGGCTATGAATTCTGCGAGCTCCTCCTCGCTGGTGTGGCCGTCGAAGAAGCAGTAATCCGCGAAGTGCTGCGCTCATTTGGAGCGGCCATCGGCGTCCGGGTTGGTCTTGCCCATGATCGCAGAGAAGAAGCGAAGCGCTGCGCGAGCAGAAAAAGGAAAAAAAGCAAGGAGGGGAAAGCAGAGCAATAAAGACAGTACGGGGGTAGGTGAAGGGGGGGGGGGGGGGGCTATTTATAGGAAAGAAATCTGAGGCAGGATGTCACATCGCCCCAGCTTGCCACCCCATCTCGCCATCCCAGCTCGCCACCCCAGCTCGCCGACTTCCGGCTCATCCCAACAGGCTAAGTCAAACATTACGGCTTTTTATTTAAATAACATAATTAAGAATGTTCTAAGAGTTGTTCATCACAGAAGGGGAAAGTTCAGAACAGAAAAGGAGGCGCGCGAACAGGGAGGGCATCGGGACGCGAGCGACGGTCGGCTCGGCAGGGGCCCCGCAAAACTTACCTACCCCGGCCTCGCGATCCCCGCCCCCCAAGCTGCCGCACGCGAAGTAACTCGCGGATCCTTCCGGAATTCCTTTGTGCAACCAAGAGACCGTCATCTATCTCATCTAGGAGTCGGGAGGGAGACATCAACTCGCGAGCTCGGCCGAGGCGCACCTCCTCAGCAAGACGCGCGTAGTCGCGCTGCAGCGTCTCGTTGACCCCCTGCACCTCGCGCAGTCCACACACCAGCTTCTTGAGGAGCTTGACCTCCCTCCTCATCAGCTCGCCTTGATCCACCTCCGGACCCAGGTAAGAGTCTAGCGAGCTCGGAGATGGGAGGGGAGAGTGGTGGGCTGCCCGCGAAGACTCCTCGGCAGCCGATTGACTGGGAAGAGCTGTAAAGGCAAATGTCAGCAGAGCAAAAGCTTGCGAAGAACAGGGGTGAGCAAGGCTGACCTGAAGAGCTCGGCGGTTCAAGGGAGATGCGAGGAGGGACAAACCTCAGGTCCTTCCCGCGACCTGGGCCGCGAACCCCCAGCGAGATGAGCTCGAAAGCCGGGGTGGGAATGGACGCCCGACCTCTCCCGGCGGCCTCGTCAGTTTGCTTAGGAGGGGAGCCCGGTGGCGAGGTCGGCCTCTGCGAGGTCACAGGCAGGATCCCGAAGAGGAGCGGCGGATCCCGGGGATGGCTGTCCGGTGCCGAGAATCGCGAAGTGGCGAGCGCGGCCTCGCCTTGCGGTGTGGAGACCCGCGGGGTGGTGCCCTCACCATCTGGTTGGCCGTCCTGGTCGTCGCCAACTACCACGACCTCCCTATCATCCACTAGAGTAGTTCGAGTAGAGGAGCCGGTCTCGCGAGCCAGGGTGGCCCTCAGGTCGTGGAAGATGGGCTCGACCGCCTCGGGGAACGACTTTGTCCTCTTGGAACTTGGCTCGGCAGAATCAACCTGGGGAACTTTCGCGGGGACTGCCATCAGCACGGCAATGCGAGCCGCGGAAGCCTGGTGAGCTCGGTCTATGCGCTCTTGAATCTTCTTGGGAAGGGGCATCTTGGCAAGGCAGCAGGGGGAATGGCAAGAGCCAGGAGGCATAACAGGTGCATATATATATAGCCGCAGGTGGCCCCCACCAGAAGATTCCCTCCAACTCGCCAGCCAGAGCTCGCCGCACACTTCGGGTTGGATGATTCTTTCCGAGCTAGTGCCAAGCTCGAAAAGAGCGGGGATTGTGTACAACCCCGTGTCCGGCGAGCAAGGTCACAGGGGAGCTCGGCATCAGCAGGCGAGCTCGGCATCAACAGGGGCGAGCCCGAGCTCGGCATCCGCCAGCCAGAGATCGTCGATCGGCGACCCCGAGCTCGACATTCGGCGAGCGGGCTGCAACTCGCACCCTCGCAGTGGAGTTCGGCAGCAGCGTGCGAGCAGAGCACGCCGAGGTGGCCAGAGCTCCCAGCTCGCCTGGGGGTCAGAGGTACTTTTTACTGTTTTACCCTTGCTGGTCTGCCCATAGCCCTTCAAAACAGCGGAGTTTGGCTGTTGGCAGGCCCAGCCAAGGGTTTCCTGGTAATTTCAGGTCAGTTATTTTGGTTATTGGCTGTCCGGATTTCAAAAACTATAAATAGGACCCAAGGGGTACCCCAGAAAGCAGGTTTTTCCCCCTGTGCTCTTCTCCCCAAAATCTCTAAGTGCTTTCTGAGGGTACCTTAGCTCGGCTTCAGGCTAAGGAGGGGAAGCGCTCTGAGATCTTTCGGGTTTGTGGTGGGACCTCCCCACCGAGCCCTTGAGTCTGTTTCTCCTTGTCTTGTTGTTTTTTCTTGCAGGGGCGAAGTAGACGCGAGACCACCCCTTTCCCCAAGGGTGAGCTCCACAGGAAGCCGGATTCCGGTTTCAACACGTTGTCCAAACAATAAAATAAATTTTTATTTTTTGTCTGCAAATAGCAGCCTAAAATCATTTTTTTCTGCAAAAAAAATCAATTTTTTTAATAATCTCCAATTTATTTTCAGCAAGAAAATCCAAAAATATATATTTATTAGCCTAGTTATTAAGCAGGAAGAAATCCATCTGTTAAATTTTTATTGGGTCAGAATCCTTATTTCGTTGTATGTGCACTAGAACCGGGTTGATTATTCTTACGATCCCCAACAAAAACGGCCCATGACGTTTATGATTCCCGATTCGATTATTTGTGTTCTAGAGATATGGCTAGCCACAATCCAACATTGCCCCCTTGGCATAAGAAAACCAACCGTCCACATACTTTTCCTCCCACTAGGAACGAGGTACCTACATATGACGGTTATGGGAGAGCACAAATTTTTAGGGACTGGCTTAAGGGAATGGAAAATTATTTTTATTCTCACGAATGGGACGACCACCAAAAGGTTGTCGTCGCCCGAGAGAGATTATTAGGTCAAGCCTAGTTGTTTTTGCTAAATGAAGAGCGTCGTGTGGGTAATTATCAATATGCTTGGCCGCAAATGTGTAGCCTTCTTACCTTTTAATTTTGTTGAAGTTGGTGACCGGGCGGTCTGGCGGTCTGTCTTGATGGGTTGAAGACCGCGCGGTCTGGCGGTTTGTCTCAGCCGGCTTGGAGACCGGGCGGTCTAACGGTCTCCCCTGACATCTCTCTTCTTCTCTTGTGGTAGCCGTGCGGTTAGCCCTTCCTCTGTCTAACCGCGCGGCTTGTGCGGTTTGTTTTGTATAGTCCGCTTAGTCCTGTAAATTTTGAGTCCCACAACTCTTATTTGTATTCTCTCATCTCTCCTCCATTCTATATAAGGGAGGGCATACCTTTGTAATAGATACCTTTTTCAGATAATAAAGTTTGAGATTAAAACCATTTCTTCTTGTTGTTTGTTCGTTTCTAACATGGTATCAGAGCACACGGTCTTTTCCTTCTGATTGTGTGCGCCCTCTGATTCTCGCCGCTTGTTTCTGATTCTTGCGACCTGTCTTTGCGGCTTGTCCTCTCTTCCGCCCGCTGCTCTGTTCGCGCGGCTTGTTGCTTCTTTTCTCTAGCTGCTCTTCTTCGCCGCGACCTGTTTAGTTGTCGCCGCGACCTGCTTCCTTCTAGCCGCCTGTTTGTTCCCTAGCTGTGCGGCCTGCTTCTGTTCGCCCGGATTGCGACTTGTTGTTGTCGCTGCTTCTTGCTTCCTCTTCTCTTCTGTTCGCACAGACTTTTCAGTACGCGCGACCTCTTCCCCGCTGTGCCTTGGTCTGCTTCCTGACCGCTGCGGTTTCGCGCGGGTTGCTCTCTTCCTCTCCCCGCGGCTTTCTCCTTCTTTTTTCGAGACCTGTTTTCGCGATCTCCTCTATTCGCCGTGTTTTCTTCTAATTCTCCGCGACTGTTGCCTTCTACCCGCTCCTGCTTGCTAGTCTCTCCGGCCTCATCTTTAGCCGTGCGACTTGTTCTCCTCTGTTCGCCCGCCTTTTTCAAGCCGTGCGACTTCTTTCCCTTTGCTTTGCTCTGCTTCTTGGTCGTGGCCTTCCTAGCCGCACGACCTGTTCTCTGTTCGCCCGCCTTCGTTTTCTCTTCTCTTCTTCGCTTAACCGTTCGGCTTCTTTCTCCTCCTCGCGGCTTGTTCTTATCACCGCGGTTTGCTCCCCTCTTGCTTCCATGGCTTCCCCCTCCTCCAGACTGTCCGCCTCGGTGGTCACCTATTCTGGTAGTGCTCATGTTCTTAATCGCGGACGATGGCTCATTGACTCTGGTGCTACAAATCATATGACGAGCAATCCTCAATGTTTCTCTCTTCTTGACACACATGCACATTTGCCCCCGGTCATTGTTGCGGATGGGTCTCCCTCACCCGTCCATGGGACGGGCATGGTTCAAGTCACTCCATCTCTCTGCCTAGCTGATACCCTCTATGCGCCCAAGTTTCCATGCAATTTATTATCGGTTACTTCTTTATGCAAGCAACTACGGTGTTCTGTCATATTCACCCCTACCTCTTGTGCCTTTCAGGATCCGGACTCCCAACGGACGATTGCTACCGGGACTGAGAGTGGTGGCCTCTACTTCCTCGACAATGTTTCTGCTCTCTCCGCCTTCTCCACCTCCTCTACAGATCTTCTCCAATGGCATCTTTGCCTTGGACATGCTCCTCCCCGCATTCTACGCCAGCTCCTGCCCCACCTCCCTCCTCATAATCCTCCTCTAAACTGTGATGCCTGTCAACTTGGCAAACATCACCGCTCGTCCTTCCCACCAACGCAAAGTCGGGGCTCTTCCCGTCCGTTCGACCTCATTCACTCTGACATTTGGGGTCCCATTCCTACCCTCACCATCGGGCGGGGTAGTTCCTATTTTGTCACATTCATTGATGATTTCTCTCGGTGTACGTGGGTGTATCTTCTCAAGGATCGCTCCGAGCTGTTCTCTGTTTGGACCTCATTTTACTCTATGGTTAAGACTCAGTTTGATACATCTATTAAAATCCTTCGTTCTGACAATGCTAAGGAGTATCTTAGCCACGACTTCTCCTCCTTTTGTATTCACCATGGTGTTATTCGTCAGACAAGCTGTGTTTACACCTCCCAACAAAATGGGGTGGCGGAACGTAAAAACCGTCACCTCCTTGATGTCGCTCGCACTCTGCTGACTCAAATGCATGTTCCTCGATCCTATTGGGGCTATGCTATCCTCCTCTCCTGCTATCTCATCAATCGCCTTCCCTCCACAGTTCTCCACGGTGCTACCCCCTTCTCCCTTCTTTATCCGAACAAGGATCCCTTTCCTCTTCCCCTGCACATCTTTGGGTGCACCGCCTTTGTGCACTCTCCCGCTGCCACCCGTGACAAACTCTCACCCCGTGCCACTAAATGTGTCTTTCTGGGGTACTCTCCCACTCAGAAAGGTTACTGTTGCTTTGACCCCGTTACCCGCAAGCAATTTGTCTCTGCGGATGTCACCTTCTTTAACAATACATCTTACTTCTCTCCCGCTTCCTCCTCTCCTCCTCTTGATCCTACTGCTCATACCGACCCATCCATTCCCTCTGCTCCCACGACTGTTCCACCATCTCCACCATCTCCACCTCCTCCACCATCTCCACCCTCTCCTCCGCTTTCTCCCTCCACTCCGTTGCCATCTCTCTCTACTCCCGGGCCAGCTCTCTCCACCACAGATACTCCGGATACTGAGGCACCTGCTGACCTGGATCTCCCCATTGCTCTTCGCAAAGGGGTTCGGGCATGTACCCAACACTCGCTTGCTGCAGTTGTTTCCTACGACCGTCTTACCCCTTCTCGCAGAGCTTTTGCATTGGCTATCTCGGCCACTGCCACCCCCCGTTCCTACCAGAAGGCCCTTACTATTCCTCATTGGAAAGCTGCCATGGATGAGGAGATTGCTACTCTCACTGAACGGGGTACCTGGACCCTTGTTCCTCCTCCTTTCAGCACGGATGTTGTTGGTTGTCGATGGGTCTTCGTGGTGAAGTTTCTCCCAGATGGCAGTGTGGACCGTTATAAGGCTCGCCTAGTTGCCAAGGGTTTTACCCAAACTTATGGCGTTGATTACTTTGACACTTTCTCTCCAGTGGCTTGTCTCAGCACTATTCGGGTTCTTCTCTCTGTGGCTGTCAACAGGGATTGGCCCATCTCGCAGCTTGATGTTAAGAATACTTTCCTCTATGGTGATCTGCAAGAAGATGTTTACATGGAGCAACCTCCGGGGTATGTTGCTCAGGGGGAGCCATGGGTATGCCGGCTCAAGAAGGCTATCTATGGCCTCAAGCAGAGTCCTCGTGCCTGGTTTGACAAGTTCAGTGGCATTGTTTCGGCCATTGGTTTTACAAGAAGCTCAGCAGATCACTCCTTGTTTGTTCGGAAAACAGCCTCTGGTCTTGTTATTCTTGCAGTGTATGTTGATGACATTCTTCTTACTGGCGATGATCAGGATGGGGTATTGATGACCAAGAAACATCTTCGTCAACATCTGGTCACAAAGGATATGGGCTCCCCAAAATACTTTCTGGGGATTGAAATCTCTCGGAAGCCCGACTCCTTAGTTCTCTCTCAGCGTAAGTATGCCCTTGATCTTTTAAAAGAGGCAGGATTGACTGGAGCAAAACCTGCCCGATGCCCCATGGAAACTGGAGAAGACAAAACCTAGACAGATGATTCGCCTCCTCTTTCAGATAGTTCGCGGTACAGGCGTCTGGTTGGTAAGCTCATATATCTCACAGTGACCAGGCCCGACATTTCCTATGCTGTGGGCAAGGTGAGTCAATTCATGCAAGCACATAGGGAGTTCCATCTACAGTCCGCCTTGCGGATCTTGGAGTATGTCAAAGCAGCGCCGGGGAAAGGATTACTTTTTCAGAAGAATGGTCATCTGAGGATTGAAGCCTACTCAGATGCAAGTTATGCCGATGACAAAGGGGATCGCAAGTCAACCTCAGGTTTTTGCACCTTTGTTGGGGGAAATCTGGTGAGCTGGAAGAGCAAGAAGCAGTGTGTTGTCTCCAGGTCCAGTGCAGAAGCTGAGTATCGCAGTATGGCGTCGACCATTTGTGAGTTAAAATGGCTGCGGGCTCTCATGCTAGATTTAGGAGAGGTCTACAACCATCCTCTACCTATGTTCTGTGATAACAAGGCCGCCATATACATCTCCAAAAATCCTGTCTTCCATGAGAGAACAAAGCACATTGAGGTCGACTGTCATTTCATTCGTGAAGAGATCTTAAAGGAACAAATTTGCACTCCCTTTGTCACATCTGATAAAGAGCTGGCTGACATCTTCACCAAGCCAGTTTCCGCCTCGTTTCTTCATATTTGCGACAAGCTGGGCATGATCGATATATATGCTCCAGCTTGAGGGGGAGTGTTGAAGTTGGTGACCGGGCGGTCTGGCGGTTTATCTTGACGGGTTGAAGACCGCGCGGTCTGGCGGTTTGTCTCAGCCGGCTTGGAGACCGGGCGGTCTAACGGTCTCCCCTGACATCTCTCTTCTTCTCTTGTGGTAGCCGTGCGGTTAGCCCTTCCTCTGTCTAACCGCGCGGCTTGTGCGGTTTGTTTTGTATAGTCCGCTTAGTCCTGTAAATTTTTAGTCCCACATCTCTTATTTGTATTCTCTCATCTCTCCTCCATTCTATATAAGGGAGGGCATACCTTTGTAATAGATACCTTTTTCAGATAATAAAGTTTGAGATTAAAACCATTTCTGCTTGTTGTTTGTTCGTTTCTAACAAATTTGACCATGACTACCTTCGTACTAATAGCACCACAACCGTGAGCATGTATAGTTATGGTACTAGACCCGAAGCTGCTTATAGGAGTGACTATATGCCTCAGGCTAGATCCTCTCCCCACAAAGGTAGGACTACCCAAAGTGTGCCTACTCCCACCTTTAGGGACAATAAGCAATTTAGGCCCTATATTTTAAACTCGAACGATATTACTACTAGGGAACTACCTCCGTTAGCTTTGATGTCTGAGCCTCCTGATATTGTGTATGATACCCCTGAAGATTCTGATGTAGATGTGGTATCTCTTGACTCTGTGGATGACCAGTTAGATGTGAGTATTTCGTCACGTATGATAGTGCCAGACGATTCTGTTGATTCTGAAATTGATGGGATACCTAGTATTTTGGAAGATGATGTATGGGATGATGTAATTCCGATCTATGAGAGTATCCTATTGCCTATTACATGGTTTGCTAGCATTGTGTTAGATCACCCTAGTATTGAGTGCCCTCTCCAGGCTACGATCCCCATCTTGATAGAGCCTACGATTACACCAGCTAAGATTGTGTCTGAGTCATCTGAGGAGTCTGAGAGTGAGGATGTCCCTAGTATTATTATGGATGATTTACCTTATGAGGGATGAATATTTTTGTATGATTTTAGCGCTGAGAACCCGAATGATATCACTTTGATGTTATCACCATTGCCTGAAGCTACTTGTGAATTAGAAATTTTGTCGGGTTTGATTTTGCCTATTTCTTAGAACTTTACTGATTCTGATTTGGATGATGTATCTAGTGCGGAAGAATTTTCAAGCGAGGAAGTTGTACTTTTAGACGATTCTCTTATTGCATACCCGGACGAGAGTTCCTTGATAATGTCACTGTTGGATGAAAATTATACTGATTTGGATTTTGTCCCGGGATTGATTTTATTGACCCTTCCTCCTGTTTATTTGCCAACATTAGTTGACTTTTTAGGATGTGGATCCGGTAGTCCAAGTCTGAGTTTTGGTGCCACACCCACTCTATTAGTTCCTACATTGGCGTTGTCTTAGCGTTTAGATATTGATGAGTTGAGCGTACTAGTATTTGATCTTTTCACCGCACCTTATAGATCTGACTACGCGTCACCTTTAACAGTTCATTTTTCTACGTGTCCATCTACGGTTCTGTCCTCGACTATTTCTGACTCCATGGAGATTGTGCCCCTATATTTAGTCTTATCACGCCATAATTATCTTTCCAATCTAGTGGCACACACTTTTCCTACGCCTATTTATGACCTCCTCTTACATGTATCTAAGACGTTAGCTAGTCATTTTAATTTATGTCGCACTCACTTCCGATATCTGTCGAGACAATCCTACGCTAGAGTTAGTGATTTGGGTTTAGTCTGGTCAGTCCTCGAGCGGATGCCTTCTGTCTCCGTCAATAATTTAATAAGTAGGAACGCTGTTGAAATTTCCGGATCTTGGAATGAGCAGGGGTTATCTCAACTAAAGATAATCACAACCAGAAACACATGTAGCAACAAGAGTCTTTATTGATAAAACAAACTTCTTTACAAACCGAGACATAAATGGCGAGAAATGATTCGCCAAAACCACCACAGGGAGAGCAGAGACAGCTACAAATACAAGACAAGTCATGCCGAGCAGACTGAACAAGTAGCTGCCGGTTCTACTGCTGCACTAAGGAGTCCGCATAGTCCGGCAGGTCGCCAGACCGCAACCCAAGCCATGCAGACTGTCCGTTATTCCAATGCAAAGATCTAGCCACCGATCTACAAGCTGTCTGACTGCGAGGTCGCCTAGCTGCCAGACCGCACAAGCTGCGAAGCCGAATTGAACAGGCCGCCTAAAGCAGGTGACTTATTGAACCCTGGAAACAAGTTGCCAAAGAGAAAACTGCCTGGTCACTATCTGCGGCCTACTGTTTACCGCTTATTGCTTAACCGCAGAGTCCGCACTGTCCCTGACCGCAATCAGGGCCAAGTCCTGGCTTTCCAGCACTATCCGCGCAACCTACACAGCACATACTGATCAACTCTAACAAACTGCGCGGATACTAAAATCCATTCCGCAGCAACTGTTGGCGGGCTCACTTACTGTTCATTCGCTCTCATATAATGACATGACATGAGTCCTATTTATAGGCACGATGAGGAGTGTGGTCACCGCCCTAGCCGATAGGAACACTGCCTCATCTCGCAGCAAGAATAAGTGTCTCCGCAAAACCACGGATACACTCCAGTCCGCTGCGACCTGTGCAGGATAGCCAGTCCGCCTATGCTTCACCAAGGCTGGACACATCGCCAATCTGCCTTGTCGCCAAAGGCCAAGCTAAGACCGCCACAGCCGGACTCTACAGCAACTGTCCACCTATCCGCAGACACAGCTCTAGTCCGCTTATCCCGAGCCCACAGCCTCGCCACCAAGGCAACTGCCGGACTTAGTGGACACAGCTCCAGTCTACACACACTGCAGACATCTCTAGTCCGCATCTCCCTGCAGATGCCTTCAGTCCGCAAATCCTGCAGACAACTATAGTCCGCATAATCCTGCGTCCACAGGCACGCCAGTAAGGCAACTGCCGGACTTAGCGGACACTGCTCCAGTCTGCACGCCCTTGTGAACAAAACTCTAGTCCGCATATCCCCAAGCTCACAACTGAAGCCCACGACATTATTGCCGAGCTTGGCGGACTGAGAAGTAGTCCGCTCTTCACTGCACAATCTCCCCGGACTGAGCCAAACCTGGACTTGGTTTAGAACCAACCAAGTCCAAACTACTGGCCACAAGGACCAGTCTGCACTTACTGGCAGACACTGGTAACAGTTCGCCAGCCCCGACGAACTTCCGCCCTTGTCCGCACTGACTGGCGACCTCCGCAGATTCCACTTGCCGCTTCACCAGAGCAAGACCAAGACTTTTGCCAAGCCTTTCTACCAAGCTCTAGTCCAGTCCGCTTCTTGCCGGACTCCATGGATAGATTATCTAACCCCCCGGTTACCTTCTGGGATTCAACTGCCTACTAAGCATAAGCCGACCTGTCAAACTATGGCTGCTGTTCGCTTAGTCCGCGCGAACAGACTGCCCAAGCCGCCACAGAACAAACCGTCTGCAATATCCCTGCCGACCTGGCTGCCCGCCAACCCTGTCCGCGTAGTCCGCACGGATAGGTTGCCCAAGTCCAAACACCCACTTTCACTTCATAATTTTAAACAATGCCCACCCATCCATGGATATAAAGAACTTCGGATTTTATGCTTTTCTTTCTGATTTTTATAAAGCACAGGGTGTTTAACTTTATTTCAAGTTTCTGGAATTTTTAATGCACGTCTCGTGTACACATGAGTGTCTTTATTCGTCGTTTCTACCTCCCACTACATGTTCTCTTAGGTTGGGGAGTGTTAGTTCTACCTTGTCTATTTTCCACGTGGATTCCATGGTTCTTGAACTGGATGGTAAGATTCAAGTTATTTTTATTTTGCTTGACACCCTTTCAAGTTTCCTCGAAAGTCTTGTTGTTTCTATGTCTGACAGGTTCTCTTTGTTCTAGGATGATCATCTTATTACGACTCGGATTATGGGGCCATATTTGCCTCCTATTGCTGCTGCTTTCGACTGTTCTCCCCTCACGGGCCACTCATCGGTATTGAGTAATTTTGAGTGGGGGAGGATTGATGGAGACATTGCTGATGTGGTCGTTGATCCCTGATATCGAGAATTTATTGATTAAGACTATCAATGTCGCATGCTTGAAGATGGAATTCTACCACGACATTGTTTACCAATGCTACTACATGTTTTGCACGATGTCCGCCGTTACCATCAAATAAAGATATATAATTATAAATTAAAATTTATAATTATATATTGTTAAGATATTTATTTATTTAAGCATTTTATTTTCATGCATTTCAATATTGTATTTTATTTCATGTATGATAGGTGCTTATAACCATCAATTGTTTTATTTCATGCATTTAGTTATTGTAATTTTTATTTCATGTTTATGATGGGTGCATATAATCATCACATGTTATTTTATTTTGAATGGAGGAGATTGAGTGATGTAGCCTATATAAGTTCATGCTTATGAAGGATTTGTAATGTTGAATGAAAAAGAAAAAAACCTAGTATTCAAAGATTGAATTTTACCCCTCCTCTCTCTTTCCCATTTAGGCAAAATTCAGCCCCTCCTCCTCTCCTCTCTCTTGTCTGCCAGCCACTCCTTTTTCCTCTCTCAACTCCGGCCCCCTCTCCACCTCCTCCTCCCCCTCCAAAGAAATTGACCCCTTTCTCTCCTTCTCCTTTTCTTTCTATGCCAAAACCGGCCATCCCTTCCCCTCCTCTAATTCCAGGCCACCACCCTCTCCCTCTCCTTTTCATACCTAAGGCAACTGACCACCCTGCACCTCCACCACCCGAGCAGCCCTCCTCCTTTTCCACACCAAACCCGACCCCCTCTCTCCTTCTAATAAATCGAGCAACCCTCCCCCTTCCACTCCAAACCAGACCCCATCATCTCCCCCTTAGGGATCGGCCAAACCCCTAGCCGCCACCTCTTCACAACATTGATAATATTATCCCCACCACCTTTTCTCTCTCATCCTTGATAATTTCGGCCAACAAGGTTCACCCTCTCCCAGGGTTTGCAAAGGAAAAGTGGCTTGCGATTTCATCGTCTGGTGCAGATCTGTGGACTTGCGTGGAAATAGATCCAACCACCGTCGTATGTGCTTCCTCCACTCAACTCTATGGACGTATTTTCTTTGGATTGGGTAGCGAAATTCTAAATCATCTCTTGTGTGTTTCTTCTTTATTATTTTGAGAGTTGGCGGATTAGAAGTCTAGTATTTAGTCCGGTTTTTTATTGAAATTAGTGCTTACTTAAATCTGAAACTTCAAGCATGTTTCTTCCGAATATTTTCGTATAAATCGGATTGGGTAGATCTCGTGAATGCTAGTAGAAATCGGATTCATTATGCTTGATTTCTCCTCGAGTTCAAGTGATTTGACCTACTACATTTTAATTAATTTGGGATCGATTTTGGACTTTATTTAAATCGCTATTTTTGTCCGGATCTTCTCTTATTAGATTTGTGAAGGCTTGCAGAAAGATTTCAATTTGAATTGCTAATTGTCCGGATCGGGTTGGTCCTATTCGCTTGAGCGAACATTGGCATATATCCCTTGTTTAATCTCTAAAAGGGGTAGTGACAATTTGCGTTGTGCATTGTTAAAGTTTGTGCCCTAGTGTTTGAGTTCAACGGTAGCGTAATTAGAGAGATATCGCAAGCTACGTATATAGTTTAATTGTTCAAATCAAAGAGCGCGTAGTAATTATCCCGCTAGAACCATTGGCCTACATCAGCAATTCAGCTTAGTATATAGGGTTTCAGCTTCTTAAACTAGGGGGAGATTGTTGCGTATTATATCCACAATAGCTCTGATTTGAAGAAGTGTCCCTTGAACTAAGTTGAATTGAGTATGTATTTGATATTGTGTTTAGTTATGTGTGGTGCAGGTCTTAATTGTGAAGTACAAACCATTGCCAGGTTATAATGGGTCTCCAAACACAGTTCTACGCAATGTAATTCCTTATTTTATAGAACATCATGTTTACCCATGTGTAATCTCTCTAATGGGGTATACTTCATCTCAAGAATCTCCAAAAAAGTTGATGTTCAGAGTTTTAGAATTTGCCAAGTTATTTCATTGAGTAGTCTCGTGAGGACTCGTGAAATTTGTTGAAAGGTCACGTGAAGTCTAAATACCTCACACAAGCTCTTTCTCAAGTAGTTTTGATGGGTTCGTCGAGTGGTCTCAAGAGTTCACGCAAGGTCTCGACAAATTATTTCAGATTGGACTTAAAATAGTTTTCATTTTTTGTGGATCTCCAGATTTAGGGCTTTTGCCATGTACAGTACACATAGATGGTAGAACTGAGTTGGGAATTTAGTCGTTAGTGAGGAATTGATTATAAATTGTAAATAGTATATTTTAGAAGCCGTAAATGTGAATCATAAATCAAATCGCAAATTTGAAAATGCTCATCACAAACATCGATTGTTTCACGATTCTTCCTACAAGAAAAGGCTCAATAGATCTTGTGATTTCAGATTCAAATACTTTCAGAGATCCATCGATTCTAAAGATTAGTTCTTTCTTCACAAGTTTCAGATCCATCCTCCTCAAGATTTCAGACAAAGCTTTCGTGCAAAGAAGAAGGGTTGTTTTCAGATCTGAGAGAGAATATTGTTTTCAATCCATTTCTTTGCGTATGGTTTTGTAGTAAGTTGTTTCTTCCGAGTTTTTGTGGATCCTTGCTGAAGGATCAAGTGTAGGAGAAGTTATTCTTCAAGATTGTAGGAGTTCGATACTCTGAGTGTAAGATTTTTATAATCTGAGTTTGTGTAAAGTTGCTGAGTCTAGCCCGAAGTGCTAGATAGGCGAGGAGGGAAAGTGGGCGTACCCATCTTCGGGGAACCACTATAAATCCTTTTGTTTGTGATGTGATGTGATATCTTATTTTGAGTGCTTTATTTTGTCAAATCTTTAATTCTACTAAAAGCTTCAAGATTCACATATTAACCCCCCTCTAGGTGATTTAGGTTGATAACTAGATACTTTCAGGAATCAACCTCCTTGGATAAGGGAACACTCACCTCATTGACATAAGCAAAATTCTCAATGTCTTCCTGGAGTACCTGTGATAGATCAACCTGCACAAGCTCAGACACTAATGGGGGATGAGGAAATAAACTAGAGGAAAGACAAAAATAATCAAAAATCAAGGGAGTGGACTTGTCCCCGTATCACTCCATACATGCTCCAAATCACAGTCACCGGTATTGATATTTGCGACGAGGCAGGGGATACTAGAGGGTGTATGAGCCATGTAAGCAATGTGGGCATCCTCAACTGTTGAAGAAGTGGATATTTTCTCAACATGTGGGATGTCCTCATTGAGCTCTTGTGGCTTACCTACAATATCCATGGTTGTGCCCTACGAGATAATAATTGTAAGATCGACAGAGATAAATGTAGCAAAGTCAAGCAATGGGGAAACTGCGCTGGCCACATTATCAGAGTATATATGGATTGGTTGCACTAAGGATGAATCTAAATGAGATAATGATTTTGTATGGAGTTGTAGCTCCTCCACACTATCACACCGATCAACAAAGATCTTGATGGATATATCCAAAACAGTGTCCTATAGATAAGGTGGTATTGTGTATATGTCATTAAAGTGAGATGGAACTCTGAAATAAGAAGAAGACGGGCGGATTCAGATAACCAGTTCGTCATCCTCCTCCATTTAGCATTAAAACACAACACAATCATTTAATGTGTGGTCGATGCTGCGATAAAACAAGCATTGTTTCCCATTTCCTCTCAGCACACTACATGAAGTACCAAAAGATATTGGTGCTTCATAGGGTGAGCCATATGACTTATAATTATAATCTCTTGTATAACATTCATCACTATTATGATTGTATGCCCTACGCCACGTACATCAAGAAAATAAAAACATGATGTTGTGAGGTTGGATTTGCAAAATGATTTAAGCATAACTTAGTTGCACAAATTTAATTGAAATACAATTGCCTGTGATCAAAAATTTAAAATACCTAGTATAGGTAAATAAAATTGGAAAACAACCTTTACAAACTATTTTCCAAAATCAAAAAAATCACAAAATGACCGTTTTCCCCTGAAACAGCGCCAAAAACTTGATGCGATGACAACAAGTGTACCAGTCGTTCAAGTAATATAAAATGTGGAGTAGCTCCCCAGGTATCGATCTCACGCAGAATACGGAATGCTCACGTGATTTGTAGTTTTTTTTAGAAAAGTAGAAAGTATAGTAAAAGCGAAAAATAAAGATATGGTTCGTTTATTTAATGGGAATTCTAAATTATAGATACAAAAAATAAAACTACACTAGTACAGGTCACCTTCACCACTTCGCAATCATAAACAGTTGTGCGTGTCTCCTTTACCACTTCGCTTGTTTGGTATTGTATTAACAATGACCTTTATTTGAAGAAGTGTCCCTTGAACTAAAATGAATTGAGTTTGTATTTGATGTTGCTTGTTAATTCATGTGCTTGCAGGGTTCATTGCTAAGTACAAACAAATGTCAGGTTACAGTGGGTCATGAAACACATGACTATACAATGTAATACCTCATTGTATAGGCCAATGTGTTGACTCACGTATAATCTCTCTATTGGATTGTACTTCTATTACAAGTGCATTAGAAGGATCAAGGGGGGACTAGGTGCTGTATTCAGAAGAAACATGAAATTTTCCTAAGTAAAATTCAGCGAGTATAGGAGTGGATACTCGTCGAATTCGTCAAGTTTATTTATGAATACTCGCCGAATTTGTCATGTATACTTTCTTACACTCATCAAATTTTTCATATTTACTTAGAGAATATTTTATATGGTCTTGGAAATTTGTTAAGTAAGATTCGTCGAGTATCCTCAAGTATACTCGTCGAATTCGTTGAGTGCACAAACAGACACTCGTCAAATTTGACGAATATACAAGTCGATACACGTCGAATTCGTCGAGTCTCTCTAGAAAAGCTTTCGAGTTCTCAAACATACTTTTCTGGATTTGTCTAAGTTAAATTCGTCAGATATCAAGCGATACGTCGAGTATATTCATGGATATACAACGATATTCAATGAATGGACTTCGTGAAAGTTTTTTAGATTTCTGTTTGATGGGTTTCTGTTTCAAGATGTCAGCCATGTACAGTACACGTGGACTTTTCATTTAGGAAGGAGTTTTTCTAGCCGTTAGAGGAAGGAATCTTATAAATATCTAGTGTTAATTTGTTCAATCCTAATAACTAATTCCTACTTTGAAATTGAGAATATGACCGCTCGTTTCGTCGGATGCACAACTTTCCGAAATCGAAGAACGCTGACCTAGCTTCTCTCAATAAACGATTCCTTCAAGAAGTGATTCGACCGATCTTGTTTCAAGTTCTACAGAAGATTTCAGATCTAGTTGGATCAAAAGTTTAGATCAAGATTTCAAGAGAAATTTCTAGTCTTCTCCTTCCACAAGTACTTCAAACTTTTCATTCCACGGAAGAAGAAGATAGGAAACTTTCAGATATGAAGGATTATATTGATTTTCAATCTAAAAGCATTGTATAATTTCTTTTGTACTATAGTAGGAAGATTTCTCTTCCGAGGTGTAGATCCTTGTGATAGGATCGAGTTGTAGGAGAGTTTGTTCTCCCTTGTGATAGGATCGAGTTGTATGAGAGTTTGTTCTCCGAGTGTAGGAGAGGTTGTTCTCCGATAAGTTGGAGTGCTTACTCTGAGTTGTAAGATTTAGTTAAATCTAAGAAAGGTGAAGTAGCCGAATCTAGTCCTTTGTGGTAGATAGGCGAGACGGGACAGTGGATGAATCCAAATCAGGGAACCACTATAAATTCCAGTGTTGTGTTGTGTTTGTTCTATGTGATTGCTTGTAATAGTTTTTTAATACGCTATAAGGTGCAAAACTCGCCTATTCACCCCCTCTAGGTGATTTAGGTAGGCAACTAGTCACTTTCAATTGGTATCAGAGCGAGGTTGTTTGTTATAAGGTTAACACCTTGAACAAGATCCCAGTATAGTTGTCTAAGCACACGTTTTCTTTAATAGACCGGAGCAAGGACATGTACTCAATGAAGCTTCCAGTGTGCACTAAGGAGAACTTTCCTATGTGGAAAGAAAGAGTCAGATTCTTTATGGAATCACCTGATCTAAGAATCTTTCAGATTGTAGAAGAAGGACCTTACATTCCTACTCAACCATCTGCTATAAATCCAAATGTGATGGTTCCTAAAAAGATGATGGACTTGAACAAAGATGAGAATGCTCTCATCTACTTGGACAAAAAGCTAAAAATATTATTGCAAGTGCGGTGGATGACTCTATATTGAAAAACCTTTTCCACTGCAAGTATGCCATGGAGATGTGGAATTCTCTTGTTGTTACGATGGAAGGTACTGAAGAAGTGAGAGATGATTGGAGATCTCTACTCAAACAGGAGTATGAAGCACTCAAACAAGTCTTGAAGGATACCATTGCTGATAGTTATGAAAAGTTCTTCAAGATTTTCAATGGTCTGAGAAACTTTGGCCGGACATTCACTAATGGTGAACTGAATGATAAATTCTTAAGATCCTTAACGAAAGAATGGGACACTAAGGTCGACATTCACTAATGGTGAACTGAATGATAAATTCTTAAGATTCTTAACGAAAGAATGGGACACTAAGGTCATGGCCATTAGAGAATTTGGGAAGTTGCCCGAGACTGATTCTCAAAATCTATTCAGGAAGCTCTTATCTTATGAACTGCAAATGAATGCAAGGAAGAAAGATGTGCAAAATAATAAGACTTCAAGCAAAGAGAAGTCTATAGCATTGAAGGCCGAAGGGTCAAAGGAATATAAAGTTGTGTCATCGGTAAGGACACAAGCTTTTGATGCACAAGAAGACTCTAAGCCAAGCACTTGAGTCTTTGAATTATTTGATGGGGAGTACTCACTGCTCTCCAAGCAATTCAAAAGAATGCTCAACAAAAGGAGGCAAAGGAAAAGTAAGTCCTCCTCCTCTGACTATAGAAGGTCACATTGTGACAGTGATTGTTCAAAGAAAATCTACAACAGAGATGACAGGTACAAATCTAAACCGAATAAACATTCTTTTTTCTAACATTATTTTATATTGTTGCAATAAGCCAGGACATATGATTGCAGAGTGTCCTTACAAAAAGAAGGAAGGATCCAAGAAAGAAGAGAAGAGATCCTTCAAGGGTAAGCGTAAGAAAAAAATGTGCTTTGTTGCGAAGAAGTCAAGGACTCTTAGGGACAATGACTCAAGTGTGTCAATCATAGAAGATGAATTAGCCTACTTCGGGCTCATGGCTCACTCAGATGAGGAAGTAGGCGACTCCCAATATAATAGGAAGGTAAACTCGCACACCTTGCTATCTGAATAAAAAACATCATCTGATGGTCATGAAGAATATTCTTCTGTGGATGATGATTTTGGCTTGATGGCTCAGCATCAAGTTCTTTTGTAACCGTTTGACAAATACCGTAGGGTGATCAAAATCAATCAAAATAGACTACTTCTCTCAAGGTAGTGAAATCAAGTCTGAGGGAGGAAATTGTTGAATTGACTCCTATTAGAGATAAAGTTCACTCATTGAAAGAGGAATTAAAATTCTCGACTGAGTTACCAAGTCAGAAAGTGAAGGTCTTAGATGAACTAGAAGAAAAGCTTTTGGTTGAGAGGAAACTTTTTGAAAGATACTCCAAGTCAAAGACTATTCTTCCACTCATCGATGAATTTTCTGCCCCTAAGAAGGGTAGTGGTTTAGGTCATGAAGCTGAAAAGGGTAAGGTTGCTAAGATAGCCACTACCAAAGGCAAATTGAAGGTACCTCAAAGTCAACCATCCTTTAAGATGGTAATTTTTCCCACAAATCAATATGACTTTGAAACATCCTATGTTCACTTTGCTAGGCTAACTTATGTGGAGCCTAAAAAGTACTACCAAGGATAGACCCGTCCCCGAGACTATGGTGCAAGTGCTTTCAAGGCAACTTACGAAGAGATAACTCTTAAAGAGTATGGTCCCTACATTCATGGACCAAGTTTCAAGAAAGCACCTAAAGCCAAAACTATTGTTCCTAAGGCTAAGGAGACCATGAACCTTGTGTTTGCTGCAATCATGAGGCCACAACCTCCATGTTTGTAGCACCTTCTAGAACTCCCATTCAGAAGGTAAAGCGGGAATATAAAATAAGGTTCAAAAGATTTGACTGTTGGTGTTGCAGCAAGATTGGTCACTTTGCCATAGATTGTTGGTTTTATCCTGCCAATTATGAAACTCCACGAGTTAACGTTGCGAGACCGACCACTCAAAATTTTAATATTCCTAGTGGTGTTAAGCTAACCAGGAACCAAAGACCCAAATCTGTTAGGGTTTCTAAGGGTAAGTGATTTATGAATACAGGTATGTCCAAAGGCCAACAAAACTCCTATTTGGTATTTGGATAGTGGATGCTCCGGCATATGACCGAGACAAGAAGCCTACTTCTAGAGTATACCCCAGTTGAGGATGGCCCAAAGTCATTTTTGGCGGTTCATACATGGGAGTAACTAAAGGATATGACATGATTTCTAACGGCATAGTCTCCTTCTCATACGTTGCTTATGTTAAAGGATTACAACATAATCTCATAAGCATAAGTCAATTATATGATAAAGGCTATATCGTTGAGTTCTACAAGAACAAGTGTCTTATAAAATTGTCTGCCAATTTTGAGATAGTCTTAACAGGCACTCAGAGTTGAAATATTTTATGTTTAAATTTTCTTTGTTTAGATAATGCTACATGTATAACTCTGTATCCGGCGAGTGGGGTCGCCAGGAACCAGTTCGACCGTCTCTCTTTTCTCAAGTCTCGACAAAGCTTCAAGAGGGGGCCAGAGCTCGGCATCCTCCAGCTCGCCCAGGCGGGCCTGGCTAGTGGCACACAAGTAGGGCCAGCCAGGCCCACACTCGCCGGGTGAAGCCGGCGAGTAGGGCCTGCCGGGCTTGTGTTATCCGAGTCCCAGCAGAGCCACCCGAGCCCGAGATTTCCGCCCCGTGCGAGTAGAGGAATTAGGGGGGAGGGGGACTCGCCTAGTGATCCATGATGTTTTTTACCATGTTTCCCTGGCTGGACTGCCCATAGCTTACTAAAACAACGGAGTTATGCTATTCAAAATAGCGGAGGTTGACTATTTGCAGGCCATTTTCAGAAATCTATAAATAGGACCCAAGGGCTACTTCAGAGGGCATGCTCATTGGTTCCCTAGTCTTCCAGCGCTTTCTGAGGTATCCTTAGCTTGACCTTTGGCTAAGGAGGGAAAAAACTCTATGATCTTCTGGGTGTGTGGTGGGACCTCCACACCGAGCCCTTGGGTCAGTTTCCCTTTGTCATTTGGCTTGCAGGAGAGAAGTAAGTGTGCGATCACCCCTTCCTCATGGGTGAACTCCACAAGAGACCGAGTTTTCGGTTTCAACAGTACACCAGTGTGCCTTTTAGCAAAAGATAGTGCATCTCTCTGTGACCAATGGCATAAGAGACTAACATATATTAATTTTAAAACTATAAGTATGTTATTTTCTCAAAACTTAGTACATGATGCTCCCAATATTAAGTGCCTTAAAGAGAGTCCATGTCACGCATGCCAAATGGGTAAGCAGACAAGGGCTACCTTTAAGAGTATTGTTGAAAAAGATTCTTCTAGATGTTTATATCTACTTCATATGGACATATTCGGTACTATGTTAATTTACAGTTTAGGAGGTAAAGTCTATACATTAGTTAGTGTTAATAACTACTCTCGTTTTACTTCGGTGTTCTTTCTAAAACGCAAGTCAGACACCTTCGAAGTTTTCACAAATTTTGTCAGGCAAATTCAGAACAAATTGAATTGCTAAGTGGTCAAAATCAAAACTAACTACAGAATAGAATTTGAGTCTGGATCCATGATAAAATTTTGTGCAAGTTAAGGTATTTTTCATGAGTTTTCCTCCCCGTTTACTCCACAATAAAATGGAGTTGTAGAGAGAAAGAACAAAATACTCATTGAAACATGTACAACTATGTTGAATGACTCTTCACTATAAGAGTACTTCTGCGCTAAAGTAGTCAACACAGCTTGCCACTTGCAAAATAGAGCGTTAATCAACAAAAGCCATCGTAAGACACCTTATGAACTATTGAAGGATAGAGAACTGACAATGTTTTACTTTAGGATCTTTGGCAGCAAATGTTTCGTACTTAATAATGGGAAGTATTATCGCATGAAGTTTAGTGAAAAGTATTTTGAAGGTATTTTTGTAGGTTATAGTAGCCATAGTAATGCATATAGTATTTTAAATAAGAAAACCATGGTTGTAGAAGAGTCTATTAATATTGTATTTGATGAGACAAGTATGCTTCATAGCAGCTCATCTAGTATTGTTAGTGAAGATGCAAGTGCCAGGATTAAAGAACTGAACTTGGAAGAAGTATTCAAGGAAAATGCTCCAAATTTTGTCAAAGTTGTTAATCCCAGCATGGTTGAAGAAGAAATTCAAGATGAAGATCTCCATCCACTTGTAGAAGGTGCACCGAGTGTGGAAGAACCTCCTGTTGCGATGGGAAGGAATCTACTGTTTAGTCATTCAAGTGATCACGTTGTTGATCTGATTATTGGAGATCCAAGTGACGATATATGGATGCGAAGAGGTAGAACTAATGAAGTTTTGCATCTTAGTTTTCTTTCTCAGATTGAGTTGAAGAAATTTGAAGAAGAAAATAAGGATACTTCCTAGATAATGGCTATGCAAGAGGAGCTCAATCAGTTTGAAAGGTGCAAAGTTTGGGAGCTGGTGCCAAGGACCAAAAGACAGAATGTAATTTGAACAAAGTGGCTTTTCAGAAACAAGTTGTACAAAAATGGTGTAATTATAAAGAATAAAACCAGGCTTGTAGCACAAGGATACAAACAAGAAGAAGAGATCAACTTCAATCAAATGTTTCCTCCAGTGGCAAGACTCGAAGTGATTAGGTTATTTCTTGCGTATGATGCTCACAAAGGTTTCAAGGTCCATCAAATGGACGTGAAATCATCATTCCTCAATGATAATCTAAAAGAGGAAGTATATGTAGCTCAACCACTAGGTTTTGTCAACTCAATTCTGCCTGAACATGTTTATTTTCTTAATAAAGCATTATATGGTTTAAAACAAGCTCCCCAAGCTTGGTATGAGCCGCTATCTAACTTTCTTCTTGAGAACAAGTTCACAAGGGGAAAGATAGATTAGACATTATTTCTTAAGGAAGTTAACCACAAGATTTTGTTAGTGCAAATCTATGTAGATGATATTATATTTGGATCTACGAATGACCTCCTTTGCAAGAAGTTTTCTAAACTTATGCAGGGAAAGTTTGAAATGAGTAGTATGGGTGAGCTGAAGTATTCCTTATGACTTCAAGTGAAACAATCTGACGATGAAATTTTCATCCCTCACACGAAGTTCACCAATGAGTTACTTAAGAAATTCAAAATGGAGATTACAACCTCTATGAGGACTCCAATGGGTTCAGATATGTCTTTGGACAAGGATGACAACGGAAAACCTTTTGATGAAAACAAGTACAAAAGTATAATTGGATGCTGCAACTATCTTACTACTAGTAGGCCAGATATAATATTTTCAACATACGTATGTGCTAGATTTCAGGTGAACACTAAGAAATCTCATTATACCGCTGCAAAGAGGATTTGAGATACCTTAAGGGTACATCGAATCTTGGCTTATGGCACACAAGAAGTAATGACTACGAGTTAATAGGCTTTTCAGATGCTGATTTTGCAGGTAGCAGGGATGAAAGGAAAAACACTTCCAGAACTTGTTAGTTTCTAGGAAGAAGGTTGATATCTTGGAGCAGCAAGAAATAGAATTATGTGGCAATCTCAACAACGGAGTCAGTGTACATTTCTACATGCAGTTGTTGCGCTTAACTTCTCTTGATAAGGAATCAGCTCAAAGATTACAACATGAAGCTGAAGGAGATTCCAATATTTTGTGACTCCTCCAGTGCGATTGTGATTGAGAATATTCTAGTCTCTCACAACCGGACAAAGCACATTGAGATAAAGTATCACTTCATCCGGGAGCATATGGAGAATGGTGGTATCAATTTTAGTTATGTCCCAACGGATAAGCAAGTCGTAGATAATTTCACAAAGCCTCTAGATGAGGACAAGTTCTCCTTCTTCAAAATGGAACTTGGTATGCTCAACAAGGACTCATGAAGATGGTCAAGGATTCAAACTAAAGTCAGATTGATGTAATAGTTCTCTTAGAAGGCAAGAAGTACTCATTTCAGAAAGTTCAGAAAACTTTAAGGCAAATTCATAGTATATGCTCGAGAAATCTTGATGAAGTCATCGAGATAGGCTAAGTAATCTCTCGGGCTTTCGACAAAAGGGACTCTTCACCCGTGTTATTTCGAAAAATTACCTGGCTTACTCAAGGAATTTCGACGAATTTGATTCTTGATCAATTCTTTTTTATTTCTCTTTATTGGGTCCGAAGAGTCAATTTAGGCTAAGGTATTCGCGTTTCTATCTCTTTTAAAATATTAATTTTATATATAAATAGAAGTGTCGGGCAAACAAACTTCACGATCGTCGAGAACCATACAGAATTCCTTCGAGAAGACTTCAGCGCACTATTCATCTTCCGCAAACTATGTGTGTCAATGATTTGTTTTCCTCATCTCTCGTTCATTCTCTATGGATCCAAGAGGTACTGGAAATCTTTTTGTACGGTGGAGAACTTGTTTGGACAGAGTTTGTGACCACCATCGATGAATTTCGCAGCGTTATTTTGATTCTTGAGGCCGCCGGACTATCCTTTGCCCTGGAACACCCGTGTAAGGTTCTTGATAGGGATGTATTGAAATTTTTCCATCATTCCAAGCTCTGTCATGAGGATACAATCAACAGGATCAAGGTCAGGATTCATTCTATCAATGTGAAGGCCTCCCTCCTTACCCAATTCCCGAGGCTTCCTGAAGTTGAAGAGGTCGAACTTGTTGAAGATTGTGATTTAACTAAAGCTCTGATATTCCATGGTCTGACTAGAGGAACTACAACCATCAAAAGGAATGCTATGAATGATGAAGGAAATCTTCTATCTGATATCACTAGTAAAGTTCTTTTATGCAAAGTCGGCTCCCATGACTATTTTTCTAATGACATGTTCAAGCTCAACGCCACAATCATCTACAAGAAGAGAATTGATTGGGGAGCAGTTCTGTTTGGTAGGATCAAGGAAAATTTGTGTGCTCTAAATTTTGGCAGGATTCTCACTCTTTATCTGAACCAAGTAGACAGGAACACCTTCGACATGATGAAAGGTTTACCAATCCATCACCTAAAGAGGATTGTCTCTTCAATCTTCTCCAGATGGGAAAGGAGAATCCCAAAGCAAGGTGTACTCTGGGAAGTGGCTGAAGAAGAGGAAGAGGTTGTTCCTAATGATAGGATTCCTGCTCCAATCCCCCCCATGAAGCTTCAGAAAGATCTGGTGCAGGAGTTGAGGGGGAGTCAGTTTCAACTCAAGTGGCTGTTGTTGTTCCATTGCCTGTGATTGTGCCTTCTTCTATAAAGACAGTTGTTGTGGACTCAGTTTGTGCAGAGACAGTGGCTCCAAACATAGTAATTGCTGAGATAGTAGTTAGTGATAGTGTTCTTGATGCTGCTGCAAAGGAGGTTAGGCTGTGGATGCTGGTAGTGTTGATATAAAGTTTGATGATCCAGATATAAGTGCTGCTAAGACAGTCATTGCTGATGATGGTCTTGCTGCTACGGTTGTTAAGATTGTGACAGATGAGACTGGTGAAGATATAGTTGATGATGATGATTTGGATGCTAACTTTGATGATTTTGTTGATGTAGAGATGGCTGAACTTGGTGATGTTGATACCGACAAGGTTGGTGAGCAAGATAAAGAAAATATGTTGGCTTCTGATGAGATTGTTACTTCTACAAACATGATCGTAAGTCTCCTATAGATTCTTCCAGCAGAGGCTGAGGGGGAGAGGATTCAGCTTTCAGTCTCAGTTCAAATTGAACTTGATAGGTTCATTCGCAATCTTCAGAGAAGAATTGCTGAGATACCCGATGGGTCTCCCATTGAGTGGGAGGACATCGTGGAAATTTCTGATGCGGAAGGAGAGTCTGAGATGCTTCCTTGTGTTCTTGAGGCTGAAGATCACACCTTATTACTGAAAGATCATTTATATCCAATGGAAGAATATTCTAGTGACTCAGAGGAAATTGCAGATCTTCCCACTCCTCCAAGAATTCAAACTGATTACATTCCAAGCTTTAGTACATATAACTTCTTGCTGAAATCATTTGAAGCGATGTTAGCCAAACAACACGCACATTTTGATAAACTGATAAAGAAAGTACTCAATAAAGTGAAAGAGGTTGAACAGGATATGAACAACAGCCTTGCTGAAGTCAAGGTTCATTTTGATATGTTTGAAGCAAATCTGGACACATGGTTAGTCCAAGGTGGGAAAGCTATTCTTCACACAATGACTGGGCTGAAAAAAATCTTGAGGTGACTAAGAATATTGATGAAAATGCTAAGATCATTATTACTGCTCAAAATGTCAGGATGAACTACTTTGATGAAAATATGTTGCATTACGATAATGAGATAGCAGGGGTTGTGATTTCAGAATTTAAAAAGGGGGAGGAAGAACTCAAAGGTAAGGTGAATGCGATTGAGGCCACCTTAAAAGATCAGTTTCAGGCAGTTAACACCTATAGTTATGACAACTTAAGTTGGCTATATAGAGAACCTTTTGCAGGTCCAGGAACTGCTGAAGTAAGAATGCCAGAACTAGTACATATTTATGCTCATCCTGCTCATGGTTATTCTCAATACTGGTCAGACACTCAAGACCTTCCACAGGATGGAATAAATTCTGGAGCTCCTGCTGATCCAGACATTAAGTTAGTGGAAGATATTCCTCAACCCGCTACCAAGAAAAGAATATTTGGAGAAGGCCCATCTACTTACAGGTATGATCCTAACATGGAATTGTATGAAGTAAGGAGACTAATCTCCAAGGGCATTATTCTTGACACCTTCACATTGGTTGACATGGGAAATGAAGATAGGTGGAAGCACTATAGCATTCAAGAATGGCAGAAACATGAAGTGGCCAATGCTAAAAGAAGAATTTATTTCAGGAAATTCAAAAGTGATGATCCAGATTCTCCCCCTCTACCGCCAAAGTAATTCCCGAAGCACAAAGCTTATTTTGACAGGCAGAATCAGAAGACTAAGGGGAAACATGTATGAAGTTTCTATTCTCTCTGTTATTCTTTGATGTTGTGAAAATTGTTTGCCCCAATAGAACTATTTATATATACGTTAATATTTTGACTGATATACAACTTCTTATTACTTGCTTTTATGTTTCTTTCCTTGCTCTTATTTAAGATTATCTTGTACACAATTCACCTTAATATATAGGGTTTTGACTTATTCAAATAAGGGGAAATTGTTGGGTATTGTATCCACAATAACCTTGATTTGAAGAAGTGTCCCTTGAACTAAGATGAATTGATTTTGTATTTGATGTGATTTCTTTAGTCATATGCTTGCATGGTTTATTGCGAAGTACAAACCAATGACAGGTTACAGAGGGCCATGAAACACAGGTCTATATAATGTAATCCCTCATTGTGTAGGCCAATGTGTCGACTCACATGTAATCTTTCTATTGAATTGTACTTCTATTACAATTGTATTAGAAGGATCAAGGGAGGACAAGTTGATGTATTTAGAAGAAACAAGAAATTTTCCTTTGTAAAATTTATCGAGTAAAGGGGTGGATACTCATCTAATTTGTCGAGTTTATTTATGAATACTCATCGAATTCATCATTTATACTTACTGACACTCGTCAAATTCATCGTATTTACTTAGAGAATATTTTTTATGGTCTTGGAAATCGATTAAGTAAGTTTCATCTAGTATCCTCAAGTATACTCATCAAATTCGTTGATGTACAAATCGAAACTCGTCGAATTAGTCAAATATACCAGTCGATACACATTGAATTCATCGAGTCTCTCTAGAAAAGTTTCTGAGTTCTTGAACTTACTTTTCTGGATTTGTCTAAGTTAAATTCATCAGATATCAGGCAATTCGTCGAGTATATTCATGGATATACAATGATACTCGACGAATGGACTTAGCAAAATTTTTCTGGATTTCTGTTTGATGGGTTTCTATTTCAAGACGTCGGTTATGTACAGTACACATGGACTTTTCATTTAGGAAAGAATTTTTATAGACATTAGAAGAAGGAATCCTATAAATACCTAGGGTTAATTCATTAAACCCTAATCGCTAATTCCTACTTTGAAATCAAGAATACAACCGCTCGTTTTGTCAGATGCACAACTTTTGGAAACTGAAGTATGTTGACCTAGCTTCTCTCAATCAGCGATTCCTTCAAGAAGTGATTTGACCAATCTTATTTCAAGTTTTACAGAAGATTTCAGATCTAGTCGGATCAAGATTTCAGATCAAGCTTTAACGAGAAGTTTCTAGTCTTCTCCTTCAACAAGAACTTCAAGCTTTTCATTCCAAGAAAGAAGAAGATATGATACTTTCAAATTTGAGGGATTAGATTGGTTTTTAACCTAAAAGTGTTGTATTATTTCTTTGTACTATAGTAGGAAGATTTTTCTTCCGAGGTGTAGATCCTTGTTACACGATCAAGTTGTAGGAGAGTTTGTTCTACGAGTGCAGGAGAGTTTGTTCTTCGAGAAGTAGGAGTGTTTATTCTGAGATGTAAGATTTGGTTAAATCTGAGAAAGGTGAAGCAGCTGAATTATCACTTTGTGGTATTAGGCAAGGAAGGATAGTGGACATACCCAAATCTGGGAACCACTATAAATTCCAGTGTTGTGTGGTGTTTATTATGTATAGTTGCTTGTAAAAGTTTTTTAATCTGCTATAAGACACATAACTCACCTATTCACACCCCTCTAGGTGATTTAGGTAGGCAACTAGTCACTTTCATAGATTGACCTCTCGGAGAGGCGGGTTGAGATATTGATTTGAAGCCCTCAATTGGATCCCGTTGTCTAGGCTCTCACTAGCTAGCAGGGTAGGAAAGTTGCTCGAGTGTCAGCACCCCTGATTGGATCCCACTAACCAGGCTCAAACTAGCTGGCAAGGCCGGTAGGTCTCTTGGGTGGTAGGTGGCGATGAAAGAAAGTTTGGTAAAGCCCTCAAGATAGTTCCGCTGACCAGGATCCCATTAGCCGGCAGGTTAGGTTAACCTCTCGGAGAGGCAGGGTGAGATGTTAAAAGATTAGCCGCTAGAAGATCCCACTGACCAGGCTCCCACTAGCTGGCAGGGCCAAAAATCACTTGGTGATGGATTGAAAAAATAACCCTAAGAAGATCTCACCATCAAGGCTCTCGCACGTTGAAATGGCTGGAAGTCGGTTGAATATTGAAATGAGATGTTGGAAAAATAACCCTGAGAATATCTTGTTGGTGTTACCATTATGATCTAGAAGTGATCAAGCATGTAGTCTCACTGCAAACATAATATGAGCCTATCAGGGTCGCACATAAGTGCATTTGCGGAATTTGGAGGAATAGATTATGTTGGTCTTACTCATGTGATGAGGGAAGGACCAAGCACTGGCATGAGTTGAGTGTGTTGAGACCAAGCACAGCCAGACGTTGAGTGCCTTGAGACCATTCGACGATTCATTTAGTCAATTGTTGATTCATCAAATGATCGCATTGAGTACGTTGAGACCACTCGACGCCTTCGCCGAGTTAAATGTTGACTCGTCGAAATAGGCGTTGAAAGCGTTGAATCCACTCAACGCTTCATCGAGTCAAATGTAATTCGTCGAGTTGGGCATTGAGTGCACTCGACACTTCGTCGAGTCAAATGTTGATTCGTCGAATATCGACGTAAATACTACATGAATTTTGTTTCATCCGATTTATTTCCTTTAAGTCTGGTTCGACGTGGTCTGCTGGTATCAGTTAGCTCGGTATTCAGTATATATATGATATGTACAGTAAACTGAGTAAGCGTTGATACCCTCCTAATCACGAATCAGCATCTTCTTCCTCTCGACGAAACAGTTTTGCCAAGGCCATGAACGTGGATCTCGTCATCGACTGTCTGTCGTCTTTTCACGTCGCCGGAAAGTGTTTCCAAGGAATCACTACAACCTCTTCTGGAGCATACCTAGCAGTCTGTGAAGACACAAAGTACTTTCATCCGATATAGATCTTGTGCGACATGAGTCTAAGGGTTCTCCCGTTCGTGTGATCACCTATAGAGGCGTGGACACTATTCTATGCTCGGAACTCCTGCCGTTGACGTTCGTTGGACTTCATCGGAGTACCTTGGTTGAGTATTAACTCAATCCCTCAAAGGTAAAATCTTATTTACAACACTTTACTTCTTGATCAATGTTCATCACTAGATCCGAACTATTTTGGGTTTTCTTATTCCATTTCTGCTGCACATAAGTGTTGTGACGTATAACAAAACCTAACAGTGGTATCAGAGCCAGGTTCATGCGATGATCATTGTTTCAAAATTTGCTACATATATTGCAGATAGTGTAGGATCTTGTGGCGCCCTTAGAGGGGGGGGGGGTGAATAAGGGCTCTTTAAACTTTTATAAACTTTTTATAAAATATGAAATTAGATACAACGTTTGAGACAGATCAATGAAATGAAAATCAAGATTTTATTTCTCCAAAATATATGTGTAAAAATGATTCCAATAAAGCTTGAAATCAAGGCTTACAACGATAATAGTTTTTAGCTTTTTCACCGATCCTTCTCCCAAAAACCGGTAGGCTATAGTCAATATCTCCCTAGATACGACTACTAACCTCCCCCTAAATCAAACCTATGATCTAGATGCTGCACAAAACGCGCGGCGATTTACTCCTAAGTGACACAAGGACCTAGACACCACACACAAGGTAGTGATTTTCCCCTAAGCCACACATGGACTTAGACACCACACACAAGGTGGTGATTTTCCCTTCCCAATTACAAAGATAAAGAGTGAAAATGAAAGTATAATAGTAAAACTTAAAAACTCCCTCAAAATCACGAGCTCTGAAGATGATGGTGGACCAACGAGAAGATCTCCAATCTTGAACGCACAGTCGTATCTCCTTCGCTCTTGAGATTTCAACGGACCAAGGGAGTTCGTCTGGGAACGAAGATGAAGGCTCTGAAAATTCCCCGGTAAAACAAAGCTCTGCACGATCCAACTCTTCCCTGAAATTTTTGGCCGTATATATCACTTCATGCTATCGCCGGCGGTAGCGTTAACGCCCCGCGATAGTGATAACTCTCCATTTCTTGACACGTGGCACACATCGCGCTGATTTTCAGATCTGAACGGAGAACGTGACGATCGTGTGGTATCGCTCAGCGACATCGGTATCGCCCCGCGATATCGCTGAACCGTGACTTCGTGCGTGACAACGTGCGGATTAAGGCTGACGTCAGCAGGAACTGATTATGCTATCGCCCGCGGTAGCTTTATCGCCAGTGATAGCGCGTTTTTCCTTTTCATCAATGCCATGCTCAGCCATTCCTTTGTACATAAAACATCTGTTATCCCTGCACATTTAAAACACATACCAAGATCAAATACATCCGGGATTTGTTATTATCAAACTAAGAAGCGCGGAACGCATGCTCCAACAATCTCCCCCTTTTGATAATAACAAATCCACTAAGAAAGAAATTGCGTGGGATCAGGAGAATGTGGAACAATTCAGATAATCATTATAAATCAAAGTGCATAAATAGTGATAATAAACTCCCCATATAATAAAGACCATTTAGACTATTTTCTCCCCCTATATTTGCCCCCTATTTAAAAGAAGAAATAATTACTCCCCCTAAATGTACTAATCAATTGATTTCGTACTTAATCTCCCCCTTTTGTTATTAGCAAAAGACGGTGAAAAAAAAATTTAGCGTGGTGGAAATGCGGAAGCTGAAAGAGTATAAGGTATTTAGCATGAGGAGTAGGATATGGACATTAAAAACCATGGAATAGTATTAGCGTAAGATTTGGAATTTTATCAAAAAATGTATGCTATGGAAAAATTAATTTAAGAGTTGAATTTAAACATTGAAACTTGTCAGGCCAAGATATCGAAAATAGGAAAACCGATGAAATGGAAGAGAAGAACTATGACCGGTCTAATTCTCATGAGAAGAAATTTTATAAATGATAATGATTTGTACAGGTAAAGAGTGATATAGTATACATATTCCTTAAGAAATAATGTTACATGAAGGTTTGCAATATATAGATACAAGAAGCTAACATCTTTGCATAGATTACCTCATGTCATAAAGTTTTTTTTTTAAAAATGGCCAAGTTTGTTTGCACAAGACACTTTACAATCCTTGTCAAGGTGCTCAACCTCACAATGCTCATTAAGACTTATCAGGAGGGTGAGTAGAGCTTGATTGGAGTATCCTAGTCATGTTTAATTGTTTTATTTAATTGTTTTGCATTCATTTTGTTTTTTTTTTGTAGAAACTTTGACTTAGGACTCCGAATTCACTTGCATTGCAAACCCAACAAATGGTTTTTTCAGAATTGCCATTAGTTTTGAAAATCAATTTTAATGAGGCATAAATGAAAATGTTAGCGATGTATTCGAATCTTTGAAACAAACCAATAGCATGTAAGAAGAAACTTAAGTATTTGTAATTATCAGCTCGTGTCAGTGTGAGCACATTATCAAGCATAAAATGTTACTCATACTTAGAGGCATGTGGAAACAAGTCTATTCAAGTTCCAGTCATCAACGATATAGGTAGATATCAAGTGCACGACAAGTTAAAAACAATGTTCAAAGAACTCATAAACTAATAATCACACAGGTACTAGGTATCGTATCCTGATAAGCATCCAAGACTTTACTGTAACACTATAAACATGTTGTAAAAACATTTTTTAGAATATTTGGAAATTGTGGCTGAAAAAGCACTATCGCCTGCGGTAGCGATACCGCGCGGCGATAGCGTTGTTGGATATTAAAGGCGAAAAACCGAAGGGGGCTGACACATTTCCTGCTTTGACTGACCCTGGGCTGTTTGACATCGTCTTCTTCAGCGGAAACTCTCAAGAACTCCGAAAGGTAAGGTTAGATCCCTCTTTATGGTTGTGTTTTACTTCAAAAAAATATAGATCTGCACTCTAGAGTATGAAAGGAGATAGATCTAGAAAAAAATTGATTTTGGTCATACATTTTGTTAAGAAAAAGTTTTTGAAGAGAAAAGGTCATTTTGATGCAAAAGCCTTACAAAAAAGGAGTTATAGGTGGTAGATCTTTGAGATGGATTGAATTTTAGTAGCTTTTCTGAATTTACTAGAGGAAATCTACACGAAATTTCAAAATAGGAGAAGTTTTTACACTATCGCCCGGCGATAGTACTGTCACCGGCGACAGAAAAAAATGGTGTAAATTAAATTTTTTTTTTGATTTAACACGATGTTGTCATAATATTTTCAGGAAATGACATCATCATCCCGTGCAAGAAAAAGTACCAGCCGCAACCCACATGCATCATATCAAACATATCCGGGGATTGAGAATGCGTCAGTTGGTATTGCTAAACGTTTGGATGAATCATTGCCACCACATATCTATGAACTACTTGTGGAGTCGGGTATAATGTCTCTCATTGTACCGAACACTTTTAGCTCCATCTTTGTACAGGATTTTTATAATAATTTGGAAGACCCTAAATATACGGGGTTGAATGGAGGAGTAAGGTCTCGAATCCAAGGAGTAGAAATAGATATTACTCATGCTGACTTAAGATGAGAATATAATCTTGCCACTTGTGAGGAACATGTTATGGATATAGTGGAGAATTATCGAAAGGATCGTGATTGGAGGATATTGAACCAAGTCCTTCATGGAAAGGAAAATAGGAGTTTGATACAAGATGTCTCATCACTCTCTCGCGATGCATTTGTGATTCAGGATATATTAAGGAACACGGTTATGTTGAAGTCCGGTGACACAAGGAAGATCACGGCTCAATTGATCTTAGTGACGTACTATATATTAGAGAGAGTGAAGTTTGATGTGGCGGATTTTGTGCTATCCATCATATGAAATATGTATAAAATGAAGCATCCCCTTAGGAGGAAACTGAATACACTTCCATTAGGAAGTGTTATTCAAAGGATCGTATATCATAAATATGATTGGATAGATCAAGAGTTCTACATTGATGATTGTATCCCGATGATACATACCGTAGAACCAGCTAGAGGTCCATCTCCTAGGGCTGCCTCGTCATCAAGACAACCACTCCAAAGAGGAGGTTCTTTGCGTGAATCTATTGAGGATCTAAGAGAGACTGTGGAGGAGATGAAAGAGGAACAAAGGCGTAGCCATTCCGGTTTTCGAAAATTCATGAAGTTTCTGGTAAAGGTGCTGAAACTAAAGCCAACTCCGGAAGAAGAACGAGAATGGGGGAGTCCAGTCGAGGATCCTCCACGACATTCGATAAGGCGGACGCGAAGGCCTAGAGAACCAACTCTGACTTCCAGTGAAGATGTGAATGTGTCTACTGAAGAGAACATGGATGAATGACTTTTTATTGTCAGTGATGTAATATTTTGTTGTTTACTGAATCTGGGATATCGCCGGCAAAAGTACTGTTGCCTGGCGATAGTGAAAACTCTATTAATTTGTGGTTTTGTTGTTTGTATTGTCTTTTTCAGTGTTATCCTATGTGCTGTCCAGTTTTATGTTATGCTTTATGTTATGTTTATGTGCTGTCCAGTTCTTAATTGTGATTTATAATTCTAAGATTCCAAGTTCTAATCTTAACCTTGAAAAGAACGAATCATTAAGTGGTTTTGTGAAAATATCTGCTATTTGAGAATCTGTTCCAATAAAATTTATTTTAATATGTCCTTTCTTTATGTGATCCCTAATAAAATGATGACGAACATCTATATGTTTGGATCTAGAATGTAATACGGGATTGTTCGTTAACTCGATAGCACTTTTGCTATCACATTTTAAATTAACATTATTTTGGTGTACGCCAAAATCTTCTAGTGTTTGTGTCATCCAAAGTGCTTGAGCACAACAACTACCAAGTGCAATATATTCGACCTCAGCAGTGGAGAGGGCAACAGAATTCTGTTTACTACTCGACCAAGAAATATGTGTTGGGCTGATAAAGTGACAAGTGCCACTAGTGCTCTTTCGATCTAATGAACACCCCGCATAATCAGAATCATAATATCCATGTAAAATAAAAGAGTCATTATGAGGATACCATAAGCATAGTTTAGATGTTCCTATAAGATATCTAAAAATACATTTCACCGCTTTTAAATGTGATTCTTTTGGATTAGCTTGAAACCTAGCACATAAACAAACGGCGAACATAATATCGGGTCTAGAAGAAGTTAAATATAATAAAGACAAAACCATACTTCTATAAAGGGTTTGGTCAATTGAAATACCACTTTCATCTTTTACCAATTACAAAGATAAAGAGTGAAAATGAAAGTACAATAGTAAAACTTAAAAACTCCCTCAAAATCACGAGCTCTGAAGATGATGGTGGACCAACGAGAAGATCTCCAATCTTGAACGCACGGTCGTATCTCCTTCGCTCTTGAGATTTCAACGGACCAAGGGAGTTCGTCTGGGAACGGAGATGAAGGCTCTGAAAATTCTCCGGGAAAACAAAGCTCTGCACGATCCAACTCTTCCCTGAAATTTTTGGCCGTATATATCACTTCATGCTATCGCCAGCGGTAGCGTTAACGCCCCGCGATAGTGATAACTCTCCGTTGTTTGACACGTGGCACACGTCGCGCTGATTTTCAGATCTGAGCGGAGAACGTGACGATTGTGGGATATCTCTCAGCGACATCGGTATCGCCCCGCGATATCGCTGAACCGTGACTTCGTGCGCGACAACGTGCGGATTAAGGCTGACGTCAGCAGGAACTGATTATGCTATTGCCCGCAGTAGCTTTATCGCCAGTGATATCACGTTTTTCCTTTTCATCAATGCCATGCTCAGCCGTTCCTTTGTACATAAAACATCTGTTATCCCTGCACATTTAAAACACATACCAAGATCAAATACATCCGGGATTTGTTATTATCAAACTAAGAAGCGCGGAACGCATGCTCCAACATATAGACCTGGAAATTTCTAAGTGTTCTAAATACCCAAATCTATTCTTGGAACCCCGCAAGAACGCATTTGATTTCATTGTGATATCTTAGATGATATCTTTGTTACTCCTTAACAGTAATTGCCCCTCTTGTTGGTTTGTGAAACCAAGTGTGTGTTAGATTTTGTATCTCACATTGAGAGACGAGCTTGTCTACTGTGTAAGTAGAGTTGGCATTGCTCATGTCTAGTGCATGTAAATCTAAAGATTTAGAATGGTTATAGATGCTCATATTTAGCCTAGTTTGTCAAGTGGTGATGATTTTTTATTGTGCACATCTGAGATGCATTTGGATTATGACTACAGTAAGCTTTATTTTGTGGATGTGCACATTGGTTAATTCTTAACCATGATTAAGTGTTAATCAATTACCTCAAAAATCCCTTATGTAATATTAAGTATTTGGATGACTTCCGATGGATGACACTCTTCCCATCTCGATCGATGAAGTGTGTGCTTGTGAAAGCAAGGTGCATTAATCTACCTTGGTAAGGGTGTGAGCAGATAATTGTGATATCCCACTATCTGCATTTGATCAAACTTAACTGGGTGACCTCAAAGGTTGAGTGCCCAGAGGCATATGGTTGGCATTCACCATATGATGGATGTGAATAAGGAGTTATTCACCAACCATACAAGAGTTGCAAAGCGATGCAATCGACAAGTTTTGCCTACCTAAATATCTGCATTGTGAGAGAAAATCCAAAGCTGACACATAGTGTTGCTGAAATATGGATCTTGTCCACTAATAGAGTAGCTCGCATAAACTCTACGAATTGATATCGAGGGTTATCCGTTTGATAAAAAATAGTGGGAGTAATTTTGATTAAAGTCCTAATTGAAATGAAAAATGTATTTTGAAATGTAGTGCAGATTTTACTTTGCATGAATCCTTGTAAAATTTCCATGGCAAGTGGATCTCATTCTACCCTGTCTCTCAGAGCCATCCTTGAGAGGCATAAACTGAATGGGATGAACTATTTGGACTGGTACAGGAACCTGAGAATTGTTCTCAGGCAATAGCGTAAGCTCTATATTTTGGAAGAGGAATCCCTTGAAGAGCCAGCCGATAATGCGTCCCATTTTGACAAAGTTGCTTATAAGAAGCATCAAGATGACTCCTTAGATGTCGAATACCTCATTCTAGCAACCATGAACTCTGAGATTCAGAAGCAACATGAGAACATGGGTTGCAAAGAGATTGAAGAGCATCTCAAGAAAATGTTTCAAGGGTATGCTCGCCAAGAGAGGTTCGACGTCACCAAGGTATTGTTTCAGTGTAAGATGGGAGCTCGAGACCTAGTAGGGACTCACATACTCAGGATGATTGGGTATATAGAGAACCTTGAGAGGTTAGGCTTTCCTCTAGGCCAAGAGTTGGCTACAGACCTGATCCTGCAATCGTTTCCAGACAGTTATGAGCTATTCATCTTGAACTATTATATGAATGAAATAGACAAGACACTGCCCAAACTCCTAGCCATTTTGAGAACTGCCGAAATCAATATGAAGAAGGTCAAGCCTGTTAGCCCCATACTGATGGTGCATAAAGGCAAGGGCAAGGCCATGGGTTTCAAGAAGACAAAGGTGTAACACCTCCCCTGAAATGACCGTATAATATGGGTCCGGCCGGGGCCCCACAACATACAGACGCCACAGCTTTAGTATTATAAGATGATATAACTACCCAAACTCAAAACTCATAAGCAAAACACAGCGGAAACATCAACAAAGACTAGAAGTTATCCACATCCATAAGAGTCTCGAAACGGCCTTATGGCCTTACAACAAAAGAGAGTCCAAATCTCCAATAATACATCAACATCAAAGTGCATAGGCACTCCTAAGCTACCTCGGCATGCAAGCCGTAAGTCAACAACATCAAACATACAAAAACACAAAAGTAAAGCCATTATAAGGATGGTAACACTTCATGAGGCTTAGGCCTTTCTGCCCGGCGAGCTAGCTCTTGCTTACGATCCTTGCCCTGTAAAATTTGGTTGTAACGTGGGTCAGCAAAGGCTGACCTTAAACTGTGTAACAAACACATCTCCTCCCGACCGCCCCTAACGGAACCTGAGGTACCCCTCCAACCTGCAACTCAGCACTTCGTATACAATATACAAAAATAAGTGTAACACTAATGAACAGGCTTGAATGTCTCAAACAACATGCACGTTCTCTACTGGTGAGCATATAAAGAAAACGGGCCTACTACGTAGCATGAATGCAAAACCCGAGCTTCATCCAAGGCACCCTAACGCGTATGCATCTAGCACATCATCACATCATCTGGGACTCATCATTTCCCCATTAGCATTAAGCCGCAAACAAAGGGGGCACTGCAATTCCCCTAACAGCATACAAGCCGCCACATGGAACTCTTGCCAAGGCCTCACCCGCTCATGGTCTTAGACCTGAGCTTTCCTACAAGCTCTGACTTCTCATGTTAGGATTCCGTCTAACACATTGACCAATTCTAAGAAGCCTTGCTGGACCCCACCCGCTCATGGCCTCATTGCCCGGGCTTGCCCCATGCTTGGCATTCTCGTCAGTCTCACAGAAGGGGACTAGTCTTGCCGGGACACTCTCCACACATGACCTGCACGTCACGGGATAGTCAGCCGACCACGGAGACAAAGCCACGCCTTAGCACATTACAATCCAAAAACCATTCCCACCCTAATCCCTCAATCGTACTACAACGTCCCCGCGCACCAAGGAAACCATCTACCGCCAATGCGGAGCTAGCCTTGTCCACCAAGGAAACCATCTACCGCCATTGAGGAGCTAACCTTGTATGGTTCTGACTAGACGTACTCACTCGAGAGAAGGGGAAAACATCACAAACATCACAAACGACATCTTACCACAAGCAGATCTCTACGAATCCTTAAAGCTCGTATGCAACATCACCGAGTCGGACTAACGGTCGCGACAACGGCTTCACCCACCATGCATAATCCACTAACGGAGCGGATCGCTAATGAAAAAACATGCCGGGGACGGACTCAATCGACCCGGATGTTCCTCTTGAACCTTGGCGACCCAAACCACTCTCATTTTAGAGTTTGGTGCCCAAAAACTAGAAAGTAAAAGATACTAAACATGCATCCTAAAACGAAGAGGAGAAGTGTCGTTACCTTCCGACCTCTCTTCGTAGCCATAGCAACTTAGCCGGATGAAAACCTTCGCAACGGTCTTGACTCCACGGATCTGGACTCGGATCACGATATGGAGCACCGAAGCTTCTCCGGCAGCCGGATCTCTCCTTCATCTTCTTCCTTCTCTCTAGATCTTAGAAAGAGAGTGTTTGAAGAAGAATGATGGTTTCTATACCCTATTCTCGGACTTAACTCAGCAAGGGCAACCCTGAACCATCAGATCCCAAAAGAAGGAAATGAACGACCATGATCCGAACTGAAAATCAAAACACCTGGGCCGAACACGGCTTGTGACATGCCCTTGTCCAAGGCCGTGTTCCCCAATCGACGTCGAAACCGTCGCACCCAAAGCAGAACACGGGCTCTGAACACGCCCGTGTCAGAGCTTACATACCCGTGTCATGCAGTACATGCCCGTATGCCTGGGCGTGTTCCTCCATCGATGCAGGTCCAAACACAACCCGAGAAGGACACGGGTACCTGACACGCCCGTATCACATTTGACACGGCCGTGTACAACTCGAACACGCCTGGGCTCCAGGCCGTGTTCAATCCCCTTACACGGCCCGACTCACAACCTGAGAAGGACACGGCCTGGGACACGCCCGTGTCTCAGGCTATGTTCGAAGTATCGACAATTGTCAACTGCCTCTTCGTCGACTTTGCAGAAAAATTCGTTGAACATGCTCGACACGGCCTTGGACACGCCCGTGTCCCAGGCCGTGTTCACTATCTCGACATATCGTCAAGCACATTTTGTCGACCACCCGGGCTCTAGACAGACCCCGCACGACACGACCATGGACACGCCCGTGTCCTAGGCCGTGTTCCCTGTCTCGACACATCGTCGAGCAAAAATCGTCGACTTCCCGGGCTCTCGACGAACCCGGCACGACACGACCATGGACACGCCCGTGTCCTAGGCCGTGTGACCCTTAACAAGACCCAAACTTAGCTCTCGATGCTGCTCGTTATTTTTTCGAATTTTGGGGCATTACAACTCTCTCCCCCTTAAAAGAATTTCGTCCCGAAATTAAAAAAACCAAAAAGAAAGGTACACAAAACTTAAATGATACCTGAACGGAAAAACTCTGGATACTCCTCCAGCATGGTTTGTTCTCGCTCCCAAGAGAGTTCCTCTCAGGCGCTGTTGTCCCATCAGACTTTTACGAGTTTGACTTCTTTGTTCCGCAACTGCCGAATTTCTGAATCCTCTATAGCAATTGGATGGACTCGCGTCCTCAAGTCTTCCTCTATCGGCACCGATGCCGATTCTATCACCACATTAGCCTCTACCAAGGCTTTCCTCAAGACGGAGACATGAAAGACGTCGTGCAGTCCACTCAACTCTGCAGACAACGCCAATCGGTACGCCGTTTCTCCCACCCGTTCAGCAACCTCGAAAGGTCCCAAAAACCTTGGACTCAACTTCTTGAGTCAGCGAATCCGTGAAATGCCTTTGAACGGTTTGATCTTCAAATTGACCCAATCGACTACCATGAATTCCAACTTTCGGTTGCGAGCATTAAAATATTTTGCTTGCCGATCTTCAGCCACCTTCATGCGCTCTTGAATGGTCCGTATCAACTCACAAGCATCAGCTACCACTTCTTTTCCCATTAGTTTGGTGTCTCCCGCCTCTGTCCACAACATCGTTGTTCGACACCGCCTCCCATACAAAGCTTTGTATGGCGCCATCTTTATACTTGCTTGGTAACTATTATTATACGCGAACTCCACCATGAAGAGGTGATCCTCCCATTTCTTGCCGAAGTCAAGAACACACATCCTCAGCATATCCTCCATAGTACGGTTCGTTCTTTCGGTTTGCCCGTCAGTTTGAGGATGGAAAGCCGTACTGAACTTTAGCTTCGTGCCCAGACTCTTCTGAGCCAACCTCCAGTCCTTGGACATGAAACGTCCATCACGATCGATGACTATACTTTTAGGAATCCCATGTAGTCGCACAATGTTGCGAACATACAACTCCACCACCTTCTCCACGCTGTCCTCCTTCCGGTTTGGGATGAAGTGAGCCACTTTGGTTAAGCGATCCATAATCACCCAAATCGTGTCGTTACCCTGCCACTATCTAGGTAACCCATGCACAAAATCCATGGAGATGTCATCAAATTTCCATTCGGGGATTGGAAGAGGCTTCAGGAACCCGCCCGACTTCTGACACTCGGCCTTCACCAAGGCACAAGTTTGACATCGATTCACGTACAAAGCTATGTCCCACTTCAGTCCAGGCCACCAAAAGTATCTCTTCATATCCAAGTACATTTTTGTACTGCACGGATGAATGGAGTACTTTGTGAAGTGAGCCTCAAACATCAACTCCTCATGGAGCTTGGCGAACTACGGTACACAAATCCTTCCATCCTTCCTCTGAATCCCGTCAATCATCTACCAGGCGCTGCTCTCGCCTTTTTGAGCTTCCATCACAAATGGCTGAAACTCCACATCCAAACGAGTCGCTTCCCGAATTCGATCGGACAAGTCGTTCTGCATTTCAATCCAGTTTAACCGAGCCACGCTAGTCTCACCCCTTGCTACACACTCCATGCCGAGGGACTCACATTACCGCACCAATCACTCATCATGAGCTTCGATCCAATTCCCTTGCCCTAAGTATTTTCTACTAAATGCATCTGCCACCACATTGGCCTTGCCTAGCATATACTGAATCGCCACCTCATAGTCTCCAAGGAACTCGACCCACCTGCGCTGCCGCATATTCAAGTCCTTCTGATCTAGTAGATACTTCAGGCTTTTGTGATCTGTGAAGATCTCCACCTTCGCACCATAAACATAGTGATGCCATAATTTCAACACGAAAACTACCGTCGCCAACTCCAAGTCATGAACGGGGTAATTCATCTCGTGAGGCTTCAGCTTCCTAGACCCAAAGGCTATTACACTGCCATGTTGCACCAGAACGCAACCCAAACCACATCTTGATGCGTCACTGTAGATTTGAAATCCTTCGGTACCCATCAGTAGACTTAGGATTGGAGCCGTCATCAGTCTTTCCTTCAGTATCTCAAATGCCTGACTGCACTCCTGAGTCCACACAAACTTCTGATCCTTACGAGTTAGTGACGTGAGGGGTAGAGCTATCCTCGAAAAGTTTTCCATGAATCTTCTATAGTACCCGGCTAGTCCAAGAAAGCTTCGGACTTCCGCCACGGTTCTCAAAACCGGCCAATCTCTGATGGCCTCCACTTTTATTGGATCTACTGCCACCCCATCCCCACTAATCACATGGCCTAAAAATGGCACCTTCTTGAGCCAGAACTCGAACTTCGAGAACTTTGCATAAAGCTGGTTCTCCCTCAACACTTGCAAGACTACCCTCAAGTGAGTCTCATGTTCTACCTCCGATTTGGAAAATACCAAGATGTCATCAATAAAAACAACTACAAAAGAGTCCAAGTATTTCCGAAACACTTGATTCATCAAATCCATGAATACGGATGGTGCGTTCGTCAGCCCGAACGACATCACTGAGAACTCAAAGTGACCATACCTCGTACCAAACGCTGTCTTGTGTATGTCCTCGTCTCGAATTCGCAACTGATAGTATCCTGACTTTAAGTCCAACTTTGAATACACCACCGACCCCCCAGCTGGTCAAACAGGTCGTCAATCCGAGGAATTTGATACTTATTCTTGACGGTCAGTTTATTCAACTCTCGGTAGTCTAGGGCACAGTCACATACTACTGTCTTTCTTCTTTAAGAACAACACCGGTGCGCTCCAGGGTGAAGAACTAGGTCTGATATACCCCTGCTCCAACAGTTCCTGCAACTGTACCTTGAGCTCAGCCAACTCTTTCGGTGCCATTCTAAATGGAGGACGTGACACCGGTCGTGCCTCTAGCACCAACTCAATTGAGAAATCGATCTCCCGCCGAGGAGGTGCCCCAGGAAGATCTTCAGGAAACACATCCTTGAACTCTGCCACCACTGGCACTTCCCCAAGTGATAACCTAGAAAGGCGAACCTCCAATAACGCTACAAGCGCTACTCCACCCTGATTAACTGCCCGCGCCAACTGCACGGCCGAAATCAGAGAACATGGCACTCCATTAAGGCCCTCAAACTTGACCTCCGTCTGCCCTTTGCTTCTCAGGGTCACCACCTTGGATAGGCAATCAATACTGGCACGCTGCTCCGCTATCCAGTCCATTCCCAAAATCACATCAAACTCGACTAACGGTAGGACCGCTGCTATCAACACGAATTCAACTCCGCCTAGCTCCCAACAAAACGCGCCCTTTCTTCCCGGTGGTCATGAATGACCCATTGGGCATGCGCACCTTTAGCTCCTGCGTCCACTGAAAAAAATTCAACTCCAATCCTCCGGATGAAGCTTTCCGCAAGAAAGGAGTGTGACGCTCCCGTATCAAATAATACCCTAGCGGGGTATCCAGAGACTAACAGAAAGCCTAAGACATAGACATCAATCATAACGGTCTAAAAGAATGAAGCACAAGGTTAAACTTAAATTTCCTCATACCTGTCACCACATTGGGTTGGCGGATCGCTTCCTACTGTCCAAGGTTGTAGGACCTTGGTTGCACTGGTTGGAACCGAGAAGCGCTAGACTCCGCCATCTTCCCTTTCTCTGCGGCACTGGGGCCGGAGGGCACAGTTTACTCCTTCCTTGCCTCCTTCTCCGCACCTCCTTGGTTACAAAAATGAGCAATGTGCCCCACCTTACCACAGTTGAAGCACGTCGGTGGCACCTTAGAGTGAGACCCTCCGGACGTCCACTTACTTTTCTCACCGGACTTGTTCGGGTGAGGCTTCCTCCTCCATCTATTCCCTTCCGACTTCCTTTGGGATTAAGAAGGCTTCCCCTTTCCTTTCTTGGGCGCAAAACCCCTGCGACGTTGGCTTCTCTCTAGATCACTCTCCAACGTCCTGACCGCCTCAACCAACTCATTGAAACCGGCTCTCTTTATGGCGATGAGGGGTTGCCTTAGATTCTCCCCCAACCCCTGGTAGAAGAGGTTATCCCTCTCTTCATCGTCCGCCATGGTCTTCCCCGCGTAACAACCCAATTGAGTGAACTCCTGAACATACTCGTCCACCGTCTTATCTCACTGCATCAAGTGCAGAAATTGCCTCTAAAGGGCCAACCTTATTGAAATAGGTATGTACTTATTTAGGAAAGCATCCCCAAATTCTTCCATGGACGGGGTGCGTCCAGGAAATTGGCGGCCGCTATGGCTTACCCACCACAACTTTGCATCTCCCTCCAACATGAAGGCCACAAACTCAGATTTCTTCTCCTCTGGCGTCTCTGCCGCCCTCAGTAGCTCTTGCATCCGTGCCCACCAATCCTCTGCGTCGGTCAGTGTACCAACTCCTTTGAACATCGGGGGATGGAAGCCCAGAAAATACTTCATCTGTCGGTCTCCATGCCCGACAACCACCCTTTCTGCCAAAGGATCTACTCATCAGGATTCTCCGCCCGTCACAGCCAACGCCATATCTGGTGTAGCAGGGGTTGCTACCTGAGCTTTCGCTGTAGCTTGGGCTGCCACCATTGCTTCTGCTAGCATGCGACAAAAGTTGGCCGGATTTACACCCATGCCTAAAGGACCTTGAGCAGTGGCACTGCTCGCCGAAAGCTCTTCTCTTGGTCTTGACGTACCCGCCTCATTGCTTGCACTCTTAAGAAAAGCAAGAAAATAAGGAATCTGTCTCTAATCACAAGATTCAAGCATAAGGAAATTCACGGTACCGCATTACTCTTATGTGGATAACTTCTATACGCACTGACCTTGTATCTAACCTGGCTCTGATACCAAATTGTAACACCTCCCATGTAATGACCGTATAATATGGGTCCGGCCGGGGCCCCACAACATACAGACGCCACAACTTAGCATTATAAGATGACATAACTACCCAAATTCAAAACTCATAAGCGAAACTCAGCGGAAACATCAACCAAGACTAGAAGTTATCCACATCCATAAGAGTCTCGAAACGGCCTTACAGCCTTACAACAAAAGAGAGTCCAAATCTCCAACAATACATAAACATCAAAGTGCATAGGCACTCCTAAGCTACCTCGGCATGCAAGTCGGAGGTCAACAACATCAAACATACAAAAAACACAAAAGTAAAGCCACTACAAGGATGGTAACACTTCATGAGGCTTAGGCCTTTCTGGCCGGCGAGCTAGCTCCTGCTTGCGATCCTTGCCCTGAAAAATATGGTTGTAAGGTGGGTCAGCAAATGCTGACCTCAAACTGTGTAACAAACACATCTCCTACCGGCCACCCCTAACGGACCCCGGGGTACCCCTCCAACCTGCATGTCAGCACTTGGTATACAATATACAAAAAAAGTATAACAGTAATGAACAGGCTTGAATGTCTCAAACAACATGCATGTTCTCTACTGGTGAGCATATAAAGAAAAGGGGCCTACTATGCAGCATGAATGCAAAACCCGAGCTTCACCCAAGGCACCCTAACGCGTATGCATCTAGCACATCATCACATCATCTGGGTACTCATCATTTCCCTATTGGCATTAAGCCGCAAACAAACGGGGCACTGCAATTCCCCCAATGACATGCAAGCCGCCACACGGAACTCTTGCCAAGGCCCCACCCGCTCATGTTCTTAGACCCGGGCTTGCCAACAAGCTCTGACTTCTCATGTCAGGATTCCATCTAACACACTGACCGATTCTAAGAAGCCTTGCTAGACCCCACCCGCTCATGGCCTCATTGTCCGGGCTTGCCCCATGCTTGGCATTCTCGTCAATCTCACAGCAGGGGACTAGTCTCGTCGGGACACTCTCCACACATGACCTGCACGTTACGGGATAGCCAGCCGACCACAGAGACAAAGCCACGCCTTAGCACATTACAATCCAAAAACCATTCCCACCGTGAAAGTGAGTGTTAGATCAGAAATACTCTAGAGGGGGGGGGGGTGAATAGAGTATGCTTAAAAATTTCTTAATTGCTATTATAGCTTTTACTGTAAATTAAAAGTGCAGAATTACTAAACTACCAAGCAATATATCTAAAGCACAAGCACAACGAGAATAAATGAAAAGGAGGCAACCAGATTGACACAAGAATTTTATAGTTGTTTCCCAACCTGGGTACATCCACTCTTCTACCACCCTTGGTAGGAATCCACTCAGGTTTTTGATCAGGTGCCTGACACCAATGAGCTTTTGATCAGGTGCTCAAAAACTAACTCAAGTCTTTTGATCAGGAGACTTGCAACCAAGGAATCACTTTTGAAGGGAGATGACAACCCTTTACAGAGGTGGGGGTGAGAGATGATTTTATCTTCTCTTTCTCAATATACAACTGAGAAGACTGTGGATTGATTATAGCTTAAGGCTCCCCCTGGGATGTAAAATGGATCAGGGAAAACTAAGAGCCAAGCTTCAGGGTGATAGGTCTTCAAACTAAATCCTTGACCAACAATAGTATTCAGGAACTTCTTTGATAGATTGAACTGAAGTTGTCCTTTTGAAATGTCCTGGAGTTCTTGAAGAAGGAAGACTCTTGATATAGTATTGTTGTTCATCTTATTCAAGTGCTGATGAGCTTCTGGTCAAGAACTTCTGTGTATCAGAAAAATGCTTCTTCTTTGACAAAGCAGATTATGCAGAAGTGAATGTTTTTATGTAATCTCTATGTGCTTCTCTGTAAACTGTGCTCTGTGTGAAGCTTTCTCAATTATTTTCTGTTGTTGATTCTCTTCTGTAAGTCTGTATATCACTCTGTGTATCTGAATGTGTATGTTATTCTCTTCTGCTTTGTCTTTTGAAAATTTCAATGCATCTGTAATTAATGCTAACAACCTTGAGAATAATCGGCATTGATTTATTTCCCCAACCGTCCCGTGGAAAAATGACAAGCAATAATCCTGGAGAAGACCATAATTAATGCTCCTTCTAATGGATACATTCAGAGAATGTTAGAGCATTAATTACCCAGGAATTATAACATTAGAGTGGGGACAGAAGGCCAGAAATAACTAAGTATGGAATCGTTGAGCAGATAGCAGAATTTGTCGAACTGAGTTCACAGTTCGTAGAGCTGAGACAGTGTATTCGTCGACCAGACGGCTTCTGTTCGTCGAGCTGAGTTCCATGATCGTCGAGCTGAAAACTGAACTGCTGTCTCTTTTGATCTTTGCCTATTCGTCGAGCTGGTAAATATGTTCTTCGATTGGAGTTCATCAATTATTTTGGAGTTGTCAAATATCCTGTGTCGACACAATTACTCCTGTTTGTTGACACAAGTCTTCTGTGTGGTGTCGACATAGCCTTTCCACAATGTCGACTGATGATCTTGGTGTCGACACAAGTTATTCTAGTGTCGACTTAGTTGATGTCGATATATACTCTGAGTGTCGACATAAGTCTTCTGGTTCCAAAATTCGTCGGGCAGAGAACAGAGTTCGTCGAGCTGAGACTAGAGAACATAGTCTCGATAGAATGCTGTGATAGTCCATAGATTCGTCGACCAAAGAATAGTGTTCATTGAGCTAAGTCCGGAGAACCTTGAATTACTCGAGCTAAAAATGATTCTGGACTTAGAAAAAATTTGATGAACCTCTGGAAATAGAGTTGAACTGGAAGTCCAGTGATCGTTGAGCAAAGAATGAAGTTCATCGACCTGAGAACTAGGTTCGTCGACCTGAGTCTAGAGAACAGTCTGGACTTAGAATTCTGAAGGTGGAATCCAAGGATCATCGATCTGCGACTGAAGTTCGTCGAGCTCAGCTCAGAGAAAATATCTCTAAGATCGTCGAGCTGAGAACGACTATTGTTGACCTGAGTTCAACGAACGTCGAACTCATTTTACTTAATCTCTTGAGAAATCTCTGAATCTTTAGGAAAACTCTATATCTTGAGTCTCTGGCAGTCTGATGTTGGCTTGTCCATGTGATGTTGACTCTTAGTACTTGGCCTAGACTCTAGGACACAACTTTGACCCTGGCTATACATATTAGGTCACATCATCCTAAGTTAGTGAACCTAGCCCAAATCAAACTAGGGATCCAACAATCTCCCCCTATTTGGGTGAGGTCACTAATGGACTCAAAAATAAAAACATAAAGTAAACAAAGCAGGAAAAAGATATATCTGGCAGAGATAATTAACATATGCAGTAGATATATTTACACAAAAGCTTTGTTCAGACAAAATGAAACAGTTTAAGATAGAAAAACAGAAATAAGATTGTTCAAATTTCACTTCTTCTGCTTCTTCTCCTGATGCTTTGCATCCTTTCCCTTGTCTCCTGGCTTGGTAAAAACTATTTCCCTATTAGGATTTAAAGCTTGTTCCATAGTCATTGTCATGTCAGTAGCCCCTATAATCTTCAGAGATGTACCTCTAGGGACCACTGCTTCAGCATGTAATTTCATATAATCATCAACATTAAAAATTTTGTTAGCCTTTTCAAACCTTTTCAGTTCTTCTCTCCTGTATTTTGACATTGTAGTGTATTCAGAAGTATCCTTCCCTTCAACCTTTGTCTTGTTGATCATAGAGAGGCCTACTAGTTCCTGGAACCTGGCCATTCTAGCTGTGTTGGCTGTTTTTGGATCTTCATAAGGAACAGGAGGAGAGAGTGGTATTTTAGGACTTTCAACTTGTTGATATTGTTGTTGCTTATATTGTTGTTGCTGTTGATGTTGTTTTCCTGAGGGTTGTTGCCTGTGCTGGCTACTTTCATGATGAGGTCTCCCTTGATGTCTTTGATATGTTTGAATGGGGGCAGACCTTTGAGAACTAGAGCCAGAAGCACCAGCTGCAGGAGGAGGAGGTGGTGGATCTTTCCTATACCTTTGAACTGGTGGAGGAGAGTACCTTCTACTCTTCTTCCTTTCCTTTTGCTGATTCTTAGATAGCCACATCTATGCTGGCATCTCCTTGTATGGAGTTATCTTTTGAAGAATGTAGTAAGGGGTGTCATTGTTTGGATTAGGCTTAGGAGCAGAAGGATGAGCTTTTCTTTTCTTTGAAACTAGCTTCTTCTTCTTTGTATCCTCCTCATCTGAATCCTCATACTCATCTTCATCATCATCATTGTCAGAACCCTGAGGGTTATCATATAGATCATCCAGAGCTTTCAAAGCTTTAGCAGAAATAGTAGGTTTTTCTGGAGCAGGAGCAGGTGTTGCAACAAGAATTGGAGTTTCAGCAGAAGTTGGAGGAGAAGCTACACAAAAATCAGAACTAATTTGGACAGAGCTTTCAACTGCTACCTTATTTTAATCTGCAATATCAGCCAAGATTAATTCATCTAGATCTGGCATTGGAGAGTCATCCATTACAAAAGTTGGTGCTGAAGATATTATTAAAGAAAAGGTGAAACTCCACCTAGTGTCAACTATGTCCACCTATGGGGGGGGGGAATAGGTGACGTGTAGCGCTTTTGCGGAATTTATAATAGTACCTGCACAATAAAGATAAACAGCACAGCACACAGAAAACACAGGCAATTTATAGTGGTTCCCCGACTTGGGTACATCCACTTCCCCCTTCGACCTATCTCCCAACAAGGGACGACTCGGTCACTTCTCCAACAGGATTGAAATCCAATCCTTGCACTATTGGAAGGAACCCTTCCACACGTAGGAGTCAACACTCCCACAAACCGGGTTGCACCCAACCCTTACAACACGGAACAATCGTTCCTTTAAAACAAAAGTAAAATAGAATGTACACGAGATACAAACTTCGTTTGGAGACTTCGGTGTTCCTCTTCGTTCGACGACGTGTTCGTGAAGTCAACGAAGAGTCTACAACCTTGGTCTCTCTTGGAGAGGATCTCCCCGAAACCGGCGGCGGCAATCCGAGCGGCGGCTTGGTTCGGGATCGGCGGCAACGAAGGTGCGCGGCTGCAGTACTTTGAGATCCAAACTTCGTAGCGAAGCAAACTAGGTCTACCAACGGTCACTCTAGGATCGGTCGTCTCGATCGATTCGGACGGGGGAGTTTTTCCCGGTCAACAAATCGAGAGACAAGGGATCTCTGGATAGACACGTGAGACTCAAGCTTTGCTAAGCTTCTGTCGCCGGAGATCACGAAGGAATCCCGATCGATGATGGCGACCAACTAGCTCGAGCGCGACGGCGGCGGCGGAGTGAAGATCGCGATTTTAGGTCTAGGTTTTTGCTCGGCTTCTTTCTGTGTGTCTACAGTTCAAAATACCCGTATATATATATATACTGTAGATACTACTAATTTGACCGTTGTGGGACCCACAAGAAAAATCCCGAAAACCGGTTCAAAATAGTCCAGCGGCAGAATCCGGTCCAGCAGTTTCCAGAGAAAACGCCAAGTAAAAATCGGCGAGAATCACAGGTGATTCTCGACGAATCGGCGAGATTCAGTTAGTGATTCTCGACGATTCGTCGAGAATCACTAGTGATTCTCGACGAATCACTTTTTGATTCTCAACAAATGTAACTTGGTATTCAGGATCTGCTCTGCGATGGGTTCGGCGAGAATCACTGGTGATTCTCGCCGAATCTTACTTGGCACCGTTTTGAGGTAGCCGGAAAGAGTCGGCGAGAATCACTAATGATTCTCGACGATTCGGCGAGAATCACTAGTGATTCTCGCCGAATCGGCGAGAATCACTTGGTGATTCTCGTCGAATTATACTTAGACGAATTTTCGTCTTTCCGCCCACGAGCTGCTCCTTGACCCATCCTTGCTCCTTGTCTGCTCCTGCAAGATCACAGCCCTGTACTTGAACGTAAGTGCACTCCAATAGAGAGAGTACACGTAGGCCAACACACTGATCTGCTCAACGAGGGATTACGTCGTGCAGACCCGTGTATATTGACCTACTGCACCCTGACATTGGTGTGCACTTTGCGTGGAATAACTGCAAGTACAACTTGAAAGATTTTTTCAAATACATTGTCTATTGACCTTAGCTTGTCCAGGGGCTTCTTCAAATCAGGTACATTGTGGATACAATACCCAACAATCTCCCCCTATTTGAAGAAGCCTAAACCCTACAAGCTAAGGTGAATAGAGCAAATGGGAATGAAAACCATAAACTTAAAATGGAGTTGAGTGAGTTATCCATTACCAATACCAATGGAGTTGAGTGAGTTATCCATTACCAATACCAATTTCTTAGGAGCAAGCTTGGAGCCACCTTAGCTTAGCCGAGAGGGTAATCTCCCCCTTTTCGGCTTCTGCAAATCGGGATCGGTTGCAGTTGACCCCTTGCTCCCCCTCAGTTCTTGCGTCTGTGGTCACACTTGAGTTCCTTGCTCCCCCTCAGATCGTGCACGAGCCTGGAGCTTCTGTAGTCTTCATTCCTCATAATTGAGCATCCCCAATTCAGTCTTGAAAAGATTGAACTTGGCCTCGTCTAAGGGCTTTGTGAATATATCAGCAATCTGCTTGTCCGTGGGGACATAATAGAGAGAGATGTCCTTGTTTTCCACGTGCTCCCGAATGAAGTGGTAGCGCACTTCAATATGCTTCGTTCTGCTTTGCGATACAGGATTGTTGGCAATGGCAATTGCACTGGAGGAGTCGCAGTACATGGGTACTTCCTTGAACTGAAGGTCGTAGTCGGCTAACTGGTTTCTGATCCATAGAAGTTGTGCGCAACAGCTTCCTGCCGAGATGAACTCAAACTCTGCTGTGGAGGTTGCAACACAATTCTGTTTCTTGCTGTTCCATGAGATAAGCCTCCTGCCGAGGAATTGACACGTCCCGGAGGTGCTTTTCCTGTCATCCCTGCTCCCTGCAAAATCAGCATCTGAAAAGCCTATTAGCTCGACATCATTGTTTCTCGGGTACCACAAGCCAAGATTAGGAGTACCTTTAAGGTATCTTAGAATTCGCTTTGCAGCGACATAGTGAGATTCCTTAGTGTTCACCTGATATCGGGCACAGACACATGTGGAGAACATAATATCCGGTCTACTGGCAGTAAGATAGAGCATGGATCCAATGATGCTTCTGTATTTGGTTTCATCGAAAGGTTTACCTTTCTCATCCTTATCCAGAGACATAGTGGATCACATTGGAGTCCTCATAGAGGATGCACTGTCCATACCGAATTTCTTAAGGAGTTCATTTGTGAACTTCGTCTGAGAGATGAAGATTCCATCCTCAGACTGTTTCACTTGAAGTCCTAAGAAATACTTGAGCTCTCCCATACTGCTCATTTCAAACTTTCCTTGCATAAGTTTAGAAAACTTTTTGCAAAGATTGTTGTCCGTTGAGCTGAATATTATGTCATCGACATAGATTTGCACCAGCAAAATCTTGCCTTTGACTTCCCTGAGAAACAATGTTTTATCTATTTTACCTCTAGAGAACTTGTTCTCAAGAAGAAAACTAGATAAAGTCTCATACCAAGCTCGTGGAGCTTGTTTCAACCCATATAAGGCCTTATTAAGAAAATAAATATGATTGGGATAAGTAGGATCGACAAAACCTGGGGGTTGAGCGACGTATACTTCCTCTTTCAAGTCTCCGTTCAAGAATGCTGATTTCACATCCATTTGATAGACTGTGAATCCTTTGTGTGAAGCATACGCCAGGAACAATCTGATTGCCTCGAGCCTTGCGACGGGTGCGAAGGTCTGGTCGAAGTCAATCCCCTCCTCCTGTGTGTAACCTTGAGCCACCAGCCTGGCCTTGTTCTTTACGATGACACCATGTTCATCCAGTTTGTTTCTGAAGATCCACTTGGTGCCAATCACATTCTGCTTGTGTGGTCTGGGAACCAGCGTCCACACGTTGCATCGTTCGAATTGTTGAAGTTCATCTTGCATGGCCAAAATCCATGCCGCCTCTTTGTTCGCCTCGTCGAACTTCTTTGGCTCAACCTGTGACAGGAAGCTAAGATGCAATACTTCGTTAATGGTACCTCTTCGAGTTCTGACACCGACACGAGGATCTCCGATGATCTAATCTCTAGTATGATCCCTCACGTGCCGGAGCTCTAGAAGTCTGGCATCTGGAGCTTCAACTACTTCTTGGGCTTCTCTTTCTTCCAGGTGATTTGTTCCATTTTGATCTTCAACATTTTTAGATGATGTGGAGGTGGAAACTTTGACATACTTAGGAGTGTCATCTTTAGCGGTCTCATCCAGACTCAGCTGTTCAAGTCGTGCACCTGCATCTTCAAGAATACCACTGGAAGAATTGCTGTTAAGCAAACTTCCTTCATCAAATACAACATTTATTGATTCTTCTACCACTAGGGTTTTCTTATTGAAGACCCTATATGCCCGACTGTGGGAACTATAGCCCACGAATATGCCTTCGAAGCATTTTTCACCAAATTTAGTACGCAGGTACTTCCCATTATTCAGTACATAGCATCTGCAACCAAAAATCCTCAAGTAGGCCATGGTTGGTTTCCTGCCTTTCAGTAGTTTGTAAGGCGTCTTACGATGATGCTTGTTGATCAATGCTCGGTTTTGTACATGACAAGCTGTATTGACAGCCTCTGCCTAGAAGTATTCCGGGAGAGAGGCGTCTTTCAACATTGTCGTGCAGGCTTCAATGAGAGTTCTATTTCTCCTCTCCGCAACTCCATTTTGCTGAGGAGTGCGCGGGGAGGAAAACTCATGAAAGATACCTTGTTCTTCACAAAATTCTATCATAGCACCAGACTCGAATTCCGTTCCCTGGTCACTTCTGATTTTGACCACTGAGCAGTTAAATTCGTTCTGAACCTGCTTGACAAAACTAGTGAAGATGTCAAACGTATCTGACTTTCGTTTCAAAAAGAACACCCATGTAAACCGAGAGTGATCATCAACTATCACTAGCGTATAGGACTTGCCTCCCAAGCTATGAACTTGCATTGGACCAAACAAGTCCATATATAAAAGGTAAAGACATCGGGAAGAGTATTTGTCTGCGATGCTCTTAAAGGTAGCCCAAGTCTGTTTGCCCATCTGGCATGCAGGACAGGGGCTATCTTTGATGCACTTGATATTGGGGGCATCCCTTACTAAGTTCTTAGAAAACAGCATACTAATTGTCTTGAAATTAATATGTGCCAACCTCTTGTGCCATTGATCACAAAGAGATGCACTGCCTGTTGCCACAAGGCATACGGGGGTAGATGAATCTATACTGAGAAAATCTAAGCAGAAGATATTTCTGCTCCTAATGCCTGATAATACCGTCTCAGAAGAGGTACGTGAAATTATCAGACATTTATCCTTGCAGAACTTAACGTCATAACCTTTATCACATAATTGACTTACACTGATCAGGTTATGGTTTAACCCTTCAACATAAGCCACGTCGGTGATAGAGATTATACCGTTGGAAATCATACCGTAACCTCTGGTGACTCCTCGATCTGACCCTCCAAAGATGACTTTGGGTCCATTCTCGACTGGAGTGTAATCACGCAGCAGGCTTCTTGTCCCAGTCATATACCGGGAGCATCCACTGTCCAAATACCAGATCGGTGTTTTGGTGGCCTTTGGACATTCCTGCAAAACAAAATTAACTCGCCTTAGGAACCCAATCGAACTTGGGTCCTAGATTCCTGGTTAGCACACTCCCCCTCGGTTGGTTAACCCTACGAGTGGTCGGCCTCGTAGTGCTAACATAGGGAGTCTCGTAATACCTTGGATGAAACCAACAATCCACGGCAAAGTGACCAACTTTGCCACAGCACCAACAGTCGAATCTGTTGTACCTCTTCCTAGGCTCCTGCCTTACCCTGGGAATGGTGGGTACAGCTGGGGCCTTGGATCTGGAGGTGGAGGCCTCATGGTGACAGCAGTCACATGACTTCGTCACCTTCTGTATAACAGGCTTGGCTTTTGGTGCCTGCTTTCCATTATGGCCGCTAGAGAACAGACCATAATTTCCCATGTGGATTTCCTCATAAGGTGCCTTGAAGGCACTCTCACCGAAGTTCCGGGGAAAGGTCCAACTGTCATATCGGCTCTTTGGCTTTGCAACCGAGGGCCGGAAATGATGGCCAAATGTTGACTCAAAGTCATGTTGGTTGCAAGGAAAGCCAGGCTTTCTGAACGCAACAGGACTAAGCGGAGCCTTTCCCTTTTCATCAGCAGAGGCCTTCTTGGCGGCCTTATTCTTCCTCTGGTTCCTGTTTCTCCTAGAGGAGGAACCAGATACCCCTACATGCCCCAAGCCAGCTCCTTTGGCCTGAGCAGAGAAGGTATCAACAACTGGAAGAACTGTTTTTGGCATAGAGAAGCTCTTGACGATCTTCCTTTCTGCCGCAAGTTATTCTTCCAACTTGTCGACTTTCTCCTGCTTAAGATCAAGGAGCTTCAGAGACTCTGAGTGCTTTGAGGTCAGGTCAAGGTGCTCCTGTCGGAGAGAGATCAAACTGGTGACCTCTTCCCTTAAAGAAACACACTCACCCTTAAGGAATTTTACTTCCTTTTTCTCAGCCTTCAATCTCTTTCGACACTCCTCGAAAGTGTTGAGCAGAAGCTCATACTTCTCGAGGAGCTCAGCTTCACGGGCCGAAAGGCTATCCTCAGGTTCATCATCCTGAGACTCAGGATCAGAGTCGGAGTTGGAGAGAGGGGTGTGAGCTTTTACCTTCCCAGTAAATGGGGGGCATTCTCCTTCTGAGTCAGAGCGACCCACCAGCCCGAAGTAGGCTTCCTCATCATCACTGGAGTCTGAGGAATCAGACTCACTCAGTGTCTTTGCCCTTTTGGCGATGTAGCTCCGCTCCTTCTTCTTATCTCTAGAGGATTTGTGCTCCTCTTCTTTCCCTTTTTCTCTCTTGCCTTGAAAGCAGTCGGCCACGACGTGTCCTGGCTTATTGCATCCAAAGCAAATAATGTCAGCGGAGCGATGTTTGTTCGGTCTAGATGCATACCTGTCAGAAGAATAATTTTTCTTCTGATGCCTGGTGGAGGAGCCGTCTCTCTTTCTTTGATTCCTCATCTTGAGGAACTTCTTGAACTCTCGAGTGATGAGGGAGAAATCCTCCTCCGACAGCTCTGAGCTGGAGGAGCATGGCTCGGAGTCCTCCTCCTCATCCTTTTTCCTGGCACGGTATGAAACCGCACCCTTGCCTTTTCTGGAGTGACTGGCTTTTAGAGCCACAGTCTTTTCTTTGGCTGCCGCCTTCTCTGCTTCATCTTCTGCTTTTCTGGTGTTCAGCTGAAGCTCATAGGACATCAGCTTCCCAAACAGAATTTGTGGATCAGTTTCTGCTAGTCTGCCAAACTCTCTGATGGCGCAGATCTTTGTGTCCCATTCCTTAGTAAGGGACCTAAGGAATTTATCATTGAGTTCACCATTAGTGAACACTCTTCTGTAGCCCTTGAGGGCATTGACAATCTTTAGGAAGTTCTCGTAGGTGACTCCGATCTCTTCCTTAGGCCCTTGTCTGAAGGCCTCATATTTCTAGTTCAGAAGGGATCTCCGATCATCCCTCACTTCATCCGTGCCCTCCATTAGGATGATCAGGCACTGCCAGATCTCCTGAGCTGTCTTGCAGTTGCTGAAGTTTTGCATCATTGAATCATCAACTGCGCTGACCAGAATGTTTCGGGCCTTCTTGTCAAGTCCCACTAACACCATCTCGTCCTTGTCCATTTCAGAAAGTGTCTTCGGCACCTTCTTGGTGGGATCAATGGTGGAGGCCTTAGTGGGGACATAAGGTCCCTCCTCCACGATCATGAAGAGTCGGGGATCAACTGCTTCCATGTAGAACCTGATTCTTTCCTTCCAGATAGGAAAGTTGAGCCTGTTGCACACTGGGATCTTGCCGGAGAACTTGAGCCCTTCCATAGTAGATGTTCGTCTTCTTCTTGACACTAGGGGCAGGATTCAACTCAAGGTGTTAACCTTTCTGATGAGTAACCTGCCTCTGATACCACTTGAAAGTCCACCTAGTGTCAACTATGTGCACCTATGGGGGGGGGGGAATAGGTGACGTGTAGCGCTTTTGCGGAATTTATAATAGTACCTGCACAATAAAGATAAACAACACAGCATACAGAAAACACAGGCAATTTATAGTGGTTCCCCGACTTGGGTACATCCACTTCCCCCTTCGACCTATCTCCCAACAAGGGACGACTCGGTCACTTCTCCAATAGGATTGAAATCCAATCCTTGCACTATTGGAAGGAACCCTTCCACACGTAGGAGTCAACACTCCCACAAACCGGGTTGCACCCAACCCTTACAACACGGAACAATTGTTCCTTTACAACAAAAGTAAAATAGAATGTACACGAGATACAAACTTCGTTTGGAGACTTCGGTGTTCCTCTTCGTTCGACGACGTGTTCGTGAAGTCAACGAAGAGTCTACAACCTTGGTCTCTCTTGGAGAGGATCTCCCCGGAACCGGCGGCGGCAATCCGAGCGGCGGCTTGGTTCGGGATCGGCGGCAACGAAGGTGCGCGGCTGCAGTACTTTGAGATCCAAACTTCGTAGTGAAGCAAACTAGGTCTACCAACGGTCACTCTAGGATCGGTCGTCTCGATCAATTCGGACGGGGGAGTTTTTCCCGGTCAACAAATAGAGAGACAAGGGATCTCTGGATAGACACGTGAGACTCAAGCTTTGCTAAGCTTCTGTCGCCGGAGATCACGAAGGAATCCCGATCGATGACGGCGACCAACTAGCTCGAGCGCGACGACGGCGGCGGAGTGAAGATCGCGATTTTATGTCTAGGTTTTTGCTCGGCTTCTTTCTGTGTGTCTACAGTTCAAAATACCCGTATATATATACTGTAGATACTACTAATTTGACCGTTGTGGGACCCACAAGAAAAATCCCGAAAACCGGTTCAAAATAGTCCAGCGGCAGAATCCGGTCCAGCAGTTTCCAGAGAAAACGCCAAGTAAAAATCGGCGAAAATCACAGGTGATTCTCGACGAATCGGCGAGAATCAGTTAGTGATTCTCGACGATTCGTCGAGAATCACTAGTGATTCTCAACGAATCACTTTTTGATTCTCAACGAATGTAACTGGGTATTCAGGATCTGCTCTGCGATGGGTTCGGCGAGAATCACTGGTGATTCTCGCCGAATCCTACTTGGCACCGTTTTGAGGTAGCCGGAAAGAGTCGGCGAGAATCACTAGTGATTCTCGACGATTCGGCGAGAATCACTAGTGATTCTCGCCGAATCGGCGAGAATCACTTGGTGATTCTCGTCGAATTATACTTAGACGAATTTTCGTCTTTCCGCCAACGAGCTGCTCCTTGACACATCCTTGCTCCTTGTCTGCTCCTGCAAGATCACAACCCTGTACTTGAACGTAAGTGCACTCCAATAGAGAGAGTACACGTAGGCCAACACACTGATCTGCTCAACGAGGGATTACGTCGTGCAGACCCGTGTATATTGACCTACTGCACCCTGACATTGGTGTGCACTTTGTGTGGAATAACTGCAAGTACAACTTGAAAGATTTTATCAAATACATTGTCTATTGACCTTAGCTTGTCCAGGGGCTTCTTCAAATCAGGTACATTGTGGATACAATACCCAACAAAAGGGAACAACCACTACTTCTGGAGGTGAAGTGATTGCTGACTGTGCAATAGCAAAACTGTCCTTAAGTTGCTTAATAACTTTTGAAGAGATGGGGGAAGTATATGGTATAATAGCCAAGGATGGCTTAGTGATCTCAGCTGGAAGATAATACATATGTACAGTATCAAAAATGCTCAACAAATGTTCTAAATTAACTATGGGATTAAGAATGAAATCACCAACAGTATCAGGTTCTTCAGAGTCTGATTCATCATCAAAATCCATATCAGTCTCAATAAAATCAATCAAATCTTTATCAATCAAATCTTTATCTATGTATTCTATACATTCTGCTGCTGTGTCTGAAGCTGTTGCTGTTGCTGTAGCTGCTACCTCTAGACCTGTACCTGCTGCTTCATCATCAGGCATATCCCCCTGCCTGGTTTCAGTGGGAACTGAGGCCATGCCCCTGGCTGAGGATGGGGTAGCAGAAAGAGCAGAGATTTTGTTAGAGAGAGAGATGAGATGGTGGTAGCAAGAGGTGTAATGGCCTCTGCTATAAGGGACTTGAGGAGGGGAGTGAGTATGGAAATGATGGAAGATATGGTGGAGGGGTCCAGTGATGGAATGGTAGATTGTGTTGCAGATGGTGTAGAAGTGGGAACTATGGTAGGGATAGAGAGTGGAGCATCAAGGATGTGAACATCTAGAGGGATGATGGATGTTGATGGAGATGAATGGGTGGAATCTTGTATGATGGTGTCTGTTGGTAGATGATAAGATGGTATTGAAGAGAAATGTGGGGGAAGAGGAGATTGTGGTGGTGTAGGAATGTAAGTGTCATGGGGGGAATCAGGAGGTGTTGGTGGTTGATTATCTTGAAGAGGGGAAGATGGAATGTCAGTGATGTCAATTGGTGGAGATGAAGCTGGGGAAGCATGTTGAGATGGAGGTGGAGTAGGAACATGAGGATGTTGTTGTTGTTTTGGTGTTGAAGAGATAATGGGAGAGGAAGGAATTTTTGTTGCTGGAAGGGAAGCTGGAAGAGATGGTGGTGTTGGATGAAGCTCTTCAGCAGGTGAGGGAGTGGCTTTAACAGCTCTAGTGCCTTTAGAAGCTGGGGTGGAAGAGGTAGAAGCCCTAGTGGGCTTGGTTATTGTCCTCTCCCACCTGCCAAATAAGGCACATGTGAGCCTTTTACTAGCATTGATGAATATGGTCTGGGAGACCAGTGATTCAGCAGCCTTTTCCTTGAGGAAGATTCCTAGGACCCTTCCAAAACACACTTCTTTCTTATTATTTTTCTTCTTTATCAGATCAAAGAGGATCTGAGCCCAGTAAACTTGATTCTTATTTATTACTGCACAAATGACCAAGAACTGATGTCTTGTGATGTAGTCATGGGCAGTATGCTTGCCAAGCAAGACCTTCCCAACAATGTCTGCCAGGAACTTGTATGCTGCAGACAAATACTTCTTCAGCAATTTATTTGGGTTATCACCAGCATAACCCATCAGATTTAGCATCATATCAAACTCTTCAGAATCAATTTCTAATTCCTCTTCACCATTTGTCAAACTAAATATTTCAGTTAAAACCGCGGGAGTTAAGGAGAAAGTGTTACCCGCGATTGATCCTGTCATGGTATTGTCTTCAGAAGTGGGTTAAGTATAAACCCATTCCCTGATTTCTGTTCCTGCCAGCTTTATCCTTGTAGTCATCAGGTTCTTCAGATTCTGTTCTTCCAGAAGTTCCAGAATATATAGGAAGATTGGATCCGAGTGCTGAAATGATTCGAAGTCGACATCAAATCCAGTGTCAAACTTCATAGCGGCTAGAGCTCCTACTGGAATCGCCATGAAATTACCTGCAAAGAAGAGAAACGACGATTAAGTGCAAGAGAACAGAAAGTGCGGGACGGAGGTCGAAGAAAACCTAAATATAGGGTTTTCAAAAATATGAATCGACAGACTTCGTTCTACGAAAATAAAAATAATTCTTCGAACTGAGGTGGTCGAAATAATTTTTAATGAAATAATTCGTCGATCTTATCGAGAAGAATTGAAGACAGTTTGTCGAACTCCATTCGGCGAAGATCTTCTGATGCAAGTTCGTTGAACTCCGTTCGATGAAAATTGTTTCACTCACAGAGAGTTCATCGATCTCTATTCGACGAATATATCTCAAACTTTCTCCGGTTTGTCGAACTCCGTTCGACGAACTTTGGAAAATTCGTCGACTGCAGACAGAAATCAAATAAATTCTTCTCCATTGATCATTCCAAGTTGATTCCCAAAGAACATATGGTATCTCTCATCCAGAGGTTTGGTGAATATATCAGCCCTTTTTAAATCAGTGAAAATATAGACAAGCTTGATTTTATTTTTGTCTACACACTCCCTAATGAAATGATGTCTTATATCAATATGTTTTGTCCTACTATGGTGAACTAGATTCTGGGCTATGGCTATAACACTTGTATTATCACAGAGTAGGGTTGAATTATTTAAGTTGAACCCAATATCTAGTAGCTGATTTTGTATCCAAAGCATCTGTGAATAACAGCTGTCTGCTGCAATATATTCTGCTTCAGCAGTTGAGGTTGACACTGATGTTTGCTTTTTATAAAACCAGGATACTAATCTCATACCTAGGAACTGGCAAGTTCCTGAAGTACTTTTTCTATCAACCCTGCATCCAGCAAAATCAGCATCAGAGTATCCAGTTAACTCAAATTCTGATTTAGCAGGATACCATAGGCCTAGATTAGGACAACTCTTTATATATCTCAAAATCCTTTTTAGCAAAATTAGATGAGATTCTTTAGGGTTCACCTGGAACCTAGCACAAAGACATGTGGCAAACATAATATCTGGCCTACTTGCTGTGAGGTATAATAGGGACCCAATAATGCCCCTATAAAGTTTCTGATCCACAGGTTTCCCTGGTACATCAGAGTCCACAACAGCATTGGTAGCCATGGGAGTTTTCTTTGCTGAGGCATCAGCCATCCCAAACTTATTTAGAAGTTCTTTAGCATATTTTGCTTGAGAGATGAAGATGCCATCAGGGAGCTGCTTCACTTGGAGATCAAGGAAGTAGGAAAGCTCACCCATGCTACTCATTTCAAATTTGGAATGCATGAGGTCAGATAACCTCTTGCATAATTTGGAATCTATAGAGCCAAATATAATATCATCCACATAAATTTGTACTAATAAGATTTGGTCCTTATGATGTCTAGTGAAAAGAGTTTTATCTACAGTTCCTCTTGTAAATTTATGCTCTAATAAAAAACTAGCTAAGATCTCATACCAAGCTCTTGGAGCTTGCGTTAAACCATAAAGAGCCTTATGCAATTTAAAAACATGAGAGGGGTAAGTTGGAGAAACAAAACCTGGAGGTTGTTATACATAAACCTCTTCTTATAGCACTCCATTTAGGAAAGCACTCTTCACATCCATTTGAAAGACCTTGAACCTCTTGTATGCTGCATAGGCAAGGAATATTCTTATGACTCCCAACCTTACAACAGGTGCAAAGGTTTGATCATAATCAATTCCTTCTTCTTGCCTATATCCTTGAGCAACAAGCCTAGCCTTGTTTCTCACAATGACTCCTTGGGCATCTAGCTTGTTTTTGTAAACCCATTTGGTTCCAATAATTGGGTAGTTTTGGGATCTTGGAACCAAATACCAAACTCTATATCTCTCAAATTGATTTAGTTTCTCCTGCATTGCAAAGATCCAGTGGGGATCCTGCTCAGCATCATGAATAGAAAGAGGTTCAACCTGAGAGAGAAAACAAGCATGCATCAATTCTTGGGTAAGTTGATGCCTTGTCTGTACACCCGCTGATATGTCTCCAATCACTTGAGATCTGGGGTGATCCCTAAGTGTGACAAAATCAGTGGGTGGAGTTGGTTGTGCAACAACATTTGGAATTAATTCCTCCTGTGGAATTGTATTTACTGTTGGTAGAGATTCATTATCTTCAACTTCTTCTTCTTCACTTTCTTCAATGACTTGTGGAGAGGGATGAGTTGGCACCTCTTGGGTGAGGTTTAGTCCATCCAAGGTCTCACACAAGTGGGGTACCTGCAAGTTGCTATTGGTAGAAACCTCTTTCTCCTTGCAATACATATTAGTCTCATCAAATGAAAATTGAATAGACTCTTCAATTTTCAATGTTGATTTGTTAAAAACCCTATAGGCCTTGCTTACTTGGGAGTATCCTAGAAAGACTCCCTCTTCAGCCTTAGCCTCAACCTTTCTAATGTATTTCTTATTATTATTGTGGATATAACAGGTACAACCAAATACTTTAAAATAGTTTATTTTAGGTTTCTTCCCTTCGAGCAATTCATAGGGAGTCCTGTTCTTTAGTTTGTGAATTAAGCTCCTGTTCAGGACATAATTTGCTGTGCTGACAGCCTCTGCCCAAAAGGTTAGGGGCATGTAAGCATCTGCAAGCAATGTACCTACAGCTTCAATGAGGGTCCTATTTTTCCTTTCAGCTACCCCATTTTGTTTGGGAGTTCTAGGAGCTGAGAAGCAATGCCTGATACCTTCTTTCTCACAGAACTCATGCATAAGAAGAGACTCAAACTCTGTGCCATGATCACTTCTGATCAATGCAACATGAGTAGAGAACTCAATCTGTATGGTCCTAAGAAAATCTGTAAGAACCTTGAATGTATCTGACTTTGATCTCAGAAAGAATACTCAACTGAACCTGGAGAAGTCATCCACTATAACCAAAGTATAGGATTTCCCTCCTAGGCTTTGTACAACAATGGGTCCGAAGAGATCCAAATGTAGCAAGTATAAAATCCTAGGTGAATCACTCTTATTAATAGATTTAAAACTAGTTTTAGTTTGCTTGCCTAATTGACAAGCCCTGCAGAGACCTTCCTTCTTGTAGGGACCAGAAGGTAGACCTCTAATAAGGTTGTGCTTAGATAGCCTAGCAATGTTTTTCAGATTTACATGACCTAGTCTTTTGTGCCATAAGTCATTCTGATTACTAGTTAAGTAAAGTAAACAGATATCAGTTTTGGTAGAAAGAAAATTTACTAAGTATATGTTGCCTTGTCTACTTCCAGTTAAAACTGTTTGGTTATTTTTATCAATAATAGAACAAGTGGATGAGTTAAAGTATACCTGATAACCATCATCACATAACTGACTTATGGAGATGAGGTTATGCTTGAGTCCACTTACATATGTCACCTTTTTGAATGTGACAGCTCCTATTTTAACTTCTCCAAATCCTTCTGACTGACCACATTTGGAGTCACCAAAGATAACCTTTGGCCCCAGCTTGGACTTGTAGTTGATTAAGATGTCCTTGCTGCCAGTCATGTGTTTGGAGCAGCCACTGTCCAGGTACCAAGTTTGATTTACCACTGGACAATTCTTCACCTGCAATAGAAAACAGTTAATGGTTTTTGACCCATGTTACCTTGGGTCCTTTGTATGGCTGATAAGAAAAACTGGAAATAATAGAGAATTCAGGCTGGGACTTATATCTTAGGGGGTAATATCTCGTAGGTGGGATGATCCAGTCAGCTAGTGGATTAAATGGTTTCTTAGAGATATGTAAGTTGCTGTTAGAATTACTATTTTGATTAAGTCTTCCTAGGTTCGACAAATTGTTGCAAGTTCGTCGACCAGAGTTCGACGAATTGGGTTGAGATCGTCGATCTATGCCCAGAGAATGAACATGTTCATTCTCTGTGCCCCACGTTCGTTGACCTCTACTCGACGAACCATACAAAGTTCGTCGATCGCAGTTAGACGAATGATTTTTATTGTAGTTTGCGTTCAGAGATCGTCATTCTGAGTTCGACGATCTGTTCCTATATCGTCGATCTGGGTTCGATGATAACTACTGAACATTATTATTTTTATCATTCTTCTTATTTTTAATTTTGTCCTTAACTTCAATTTGTTCTAGAATTTTATTAACCTTATTTACTTGTTCAGTATTTTTCTTTCCTTTATCAGAGATAAAATTTACAAGTTTTGAAAGATGATTCCTTTGGATTAGGGTTGGTTCAGTAGATGTGGCTCCTAATCCTAATCTACAGTTGTTTGTTCTCGCATTAACTGTGCTGATTATATCTAGTAATTTCAAACTTCTGAAATTTAATGACTCTTCTAATATCTTAGCTTTGCTAAGTTCTGATTTCAGAAAAATGATCTGTTCATTTGCAGATTTTAGTTCACTAGATAGAGTTGCATTTTCAGAGGTGATTTTATCTAGATCATTTAATTTATCTCTGAGAAGTTTGATTTCCTTCTCAGAGCTTATCAAATCTAAGCATAGGTCTTTAAATTCAAATTTAAATTCATCAGATTCAAAATCATAAGATGCTATTACCTGATCTTCAGCTGACAGGTTTTCTTCATTATCAGATTCATCTGTATCTAATCTGCTACTATTTGCACCAATTGCCATGAGGCACACCTCCTTTGTCTTGGCCTCCTCTTCTTCTTCACTGGAGCTGGAAGATGTGGATTCATCTTCTGTGTCACTCCATGTTTCAGCCACAAATCCTTTATCCTTCTTTTTGTGCTTGCTGGAAGAGGTCTTGCTGTAATGCTTGCTTCTTGATTCCTTCTCTTTTCTTCTTTCCTTATTTTGATTTTCAGGACATTCAGACATGAAATGTCCTGGTTTCCTGCACCCATAACACACTACCTCTTTAGTGGGGGTTTTGTCATACCTTGGCTGGCTGTCATTTCTGGATGACTTCCTTCTGAAGTCTTTCCTTGCCAGTTTGAAGAATCTCTTGGCAAAGAGACTCATCAGCTCTTCATTGACTATTGGGGTGTAACGCCCCCTATCCTTCGCATAGCATATAGCAGTAGATCTGGCCGGGGCCCGACACCGTATGCCACAGATAGACCGGGTGGTTACTCATGAAAACCATCCAACCAATCATAACGTCCTACACAGAGCATTCTAGCAGAAGCAGTTTATAAGTTGAAACAAAGAACCCAGCACTAAAGCATGAATGTCCACTAGAATAGCCAACCAGGAATAAAGTACATACACCAGTACTGGCCTTAAGGCCTTACAAAATGGTTCAGTTAATGTTACAAGATTTTCAAACCACGGCACGCAGGCCGGTCATACATGAATAAAGCAGTAAACACTCCAAATAGGCCTTCAAGGGCCGGCTTCGCATTTTGGGCTTTAGCCCGCTATTGACCACTTGGTCCAGCAGCACCTGCAATCAACATAACCACCGCACGGTGGCAAACAAAAAGGCAACGGTCAGCAATGCTGACCAAATTATAACGATCCCGCCCCCGACTCGGGGCGGCGATGCTCCTTCCCTGCAATTTTATTAGCATAAGCGAGCAATATAATAATATTCATTACATCACAGGCGTAGGCTCAAACGGCCACACACCCCGTTCACTCAGGGCACATTCTCGGTGAACCGGTCGATGTCACGTCAGTTAAAGCCATAGACATTCCGAACCCACCACCGTCACTTTGACGGCCAAACATATGAGAAATTTGTCTTCCTCGCATGGGTCATGACAATTTAAGCCATAGACCGCCAAAGACTCTCATCTATGCCAACGGCAAGTGCCACGTAACCTTAGGTCTCTTTAACCCGAACGACATAGATATGGGTACGGTTCCATCTAACCCGTGCTCACGTCGCAACGACAATTTAAGCCATATGCACAGGTCAAACTTCTCCCGAGTCCCATTTTCATCACACAATTTCACATAACTCGGTTATGTTCAAGTTGGCTCTCAGGCCTCCATGTTGGCAAGATCACGCATCATCCCAGCTTTCCGGGTGCACCTTAAGGTTAATCCCCAAGGCTCCCTGTTGCAATCTATCGTGTAGAAAACCCGAAAAACAACCAATAGCACGGAGTCTTCTCCGGCATTTATGCAATGCAACATCACCGATCCAGACCAAAATGTCCGAGTAGGCTTCACACATCATGCCTATGTCCATTCTCGCTTACAGACTCTAAACAACGGGGACTTCACATATCCACCCGAAGGAACGCCTCCAACTCACCGCAAACTCGCGAGAGCGGGCTTCCTATGCAAAGAAGGAGAGCTACTCATGCTCAAGAAGAGAATCATTACCCTTGCATTCTTCTTTGGCGCCATGGAAAAATAAGCGGATGAAAAGCACCGCACTAGCTTTGCCTCCGTGGATCCAGAGTCGGTTCGCGATTTGGAGCTTCGAAACTCCTCCAATGGCCGGATCTAGCTCCTTCTTCCTTCCTTGTCTCTCCTCTCTCTCTAAGGTTTTAGAAAGATATCCGCTCATGAAAAGTGAGGGTTTCTAAGTCCAATCCCGGGTATATCCCTTCAGGAACAACCCCCAGCCGTTGGATCATCAATTAAAGAAATGAACGGCTTTGATTCGGGACTGAAATGCCCAATCTGGATCGCACATGGCCTGGCACACGACCGTGTCCAGGGCCGTGTGCCTCATTCGCCGTCAAAATCGGCTCGCCTGGAACAACACATGGGTATCCAACATGCCCGTGTTCGACCTGACACGCCCGTGTTCCACCTGACACGGCCGTGTGGCCGGCCGTGTACCCCTATCCTTTTTCCCCGAAAACAACCCGAGCACTGCAGGGGTTCTAGGACATGCCCGTGTCCTTGCCCGTGTCACCTCAACACGTTTGGGCTCTAGGCCGTGTACACGGTCTCGACACTCGAACTTCGTCGAGCGAAGATCGTCGACCTGATGACACGGCCTTGGACACGCCCGTGTCCTAGGCCGTGTGCCTTGTCTCGACACATCGTCGAGTAAAGTGTCGACTTCCCGGGACGAGTGTCGACACGGGTCGACACGCCCTGCGACACGCCCGTGTCGCAGGCCGTGTGCCATGTCTCGACACTTCGTCGAGCGCAGAGTGTCGACTTCGCGGGCTAAGTGTCGACACGGGTCGACACGCCCTGCAACACGCCCGTGTCGCAGGCCGTGTGCCATGTCTCGACACTTCGTCGAGAGAAAAATGTCGACTTCCTGGCTGAGTGTCGACACAAGCTTGACACGCCCTGGGACACGCCCGTGTCCCAGGACGTGTGCCTGCAGCCAGAACCCAAAACTGGCCCAAAACGTCCCCCATCGATCTTGTGAGTTTTGGGGCGTTACAACTCTCCCCCTCTTAAAAGAATTTCGTCCTCGAAATTATATAAAGGAAAGACATGTACAAAACCAAAATTTGTACCTCAGCGGAACAACTCCGGATACTCGTCAAGCATAATCTGCTCTCGCTCCTAAGAGAGATCCTCAATCCGTACGGGCTTTACTTTTGTCGTCGACCCACTATCAACCGGTGCTTGATCGACCGCGATCAATTGCGTAAGCTCTGGCACCGCCTTCTGTAGCACCGAAATATGGGATACATCATGTAGACCACTAAGCTCCACTGAAAGCTTCAATTGATAGGCCACTTCACCAACACGCTCCAGAACCTCAAACGGCCCAAGGTACCTCGGGCTTAGCCTTTTTCAATCACCGCACCCACGAGACACCCTTGGACGGCTTGATCTTTAAGTACACATAGTCGCCCACGGTGAACTCTACGTTCCTGTGCCTGGCATTATATTACTTCGCTTGCCGGTCCTGAGCGATAAGCAACCTCTCCCGAATGCTTCGCACCAACAAAGTAACATCCTCCACTTCGAATCGCTTGCACAACTTGACTCACCCGTTTCCAGCCAGGACAACGGCGTGCGACATTTTCTACCATAAAGGGCCTCGAAGGGCGTCATTTGAATACTCGCTTGGTAGCTGTTGTTGTATGCAAACTCCACAAAATAAAGGCGGTCTTCCCATAATCCAAGACACACATGCGGAGCATGCTTTCCATAGTTCTATTTTAACTTTGTCCCCAACATTTGCTGCACAAGCCTCCACTCATTGGATGTGAACCGCCCATCTCGGTCCCTCACGATGCTGCGGGGCACACCGTGAAGCCGTACTATATTATCCACCTATAGTTTTGCTAATTTCTCCACCGGATCATCCTTCCTATACGGAATGAAATGCGACACCTTCGTTAACTGATCTACGACCACCCAAATGGCGTCGTTCCCCTTTTTGCGACCTTGGCAAATCGTGCACAAAGTCCATAGAGATGTCGTCGAATTTCAACTTCGGAATAGGCAAGGACTTAAGGAATCCTCCCGGCTTTTGGCATTCCGCCTTCACCAAGACACAAGTTTGGCACTTCACTACGTAGAGTGCCACATCTTTCTTCAAACCCAGCCACCAAGACAGTTTCGTTACATCACAGTATATCTTCGTGCTCCCCCTAGTGAATTGAGTACTTAGTATGGTGTGCCTCGTACAACAATTGCACCCGCAAATTGCCCACACTTGGGACGTACAGACGACCGTCTTTCCATTGCAATCTGTCCTCCATAACGAATTGGGAATTTGACCCATCCAGAGCTTCTACAATGAACTGCTTCATATGGACATCCATATCCAAAGCCTGCCGAATCCGATCAACCAGGTCATATTGGACTTCAGTCCAATTCAGTACTACTTCAGCACTTGATTGCCTATCCACACAAACAATCTCCAATGCCTCCCACTCCCGCACCAACCGCTCATCATGCATCGATAGCCAATTGGTTTGAGCTGGGGCTCGGCGACTCAACGTGTCAGCAACCGCATTCCCTTTATCAGGCACGTAGAGGATCTTGGATGTATTGTCTCCCAAGAACTCCATCCATCTATGCTACCGTAAATTTAGATCCTTCTGACCAATCAGATACTTCACGCTCTTGTGACCGACGTAGATATCCATCTTCATACCGTACAAATAATGCCTCCACAGCTTCAAGGCTAAACTCATGGCCACTAACAACAAGTCATGGACCGGATAGTTCCTCTCGTGCACTTTTGGCTGTCTCGCGCCATAAGCTATTACACTTTCATGTTGCAGTAGCACGCAACCCAAACCGCTGCCCGAAGCATCGCTATTAAATCTCACAGCCTTCGGTCCCACTCGGCGAAGTCAGAACAGGCGCCGTGGTCAATCGACATTTCAACTCCTCAAAAGCTCGCGCTCACTCCGGCGTCCCAAAAGAACTTCTGCTCCTTCCTCGTCAAAGTAGTGAGGGGTAACGCTATCTACGAGAAGTTCTCTACGAAGCGCCTGTAATAGCCGGCAAGCCCCAGAAAGCTCCGAACTCCTGCTACCGTATAAAGCTCAGGCCACTCCCGCATCGCAACAATCTTCGTCGGATCCACTGTAATACCTTCCTCACTCACTATAAGACCGAGGATGCCACTGAGGATGACCAAAACTCGCACATCGAGAACTTGGCATACAACTGATTCCTCCTTAGCGTCTCCAAAACCAAAAGAAGATGCTTGAAGTGATCTTCCTTACTCTGCGAGTACCCCAAAATATCGTCGACGAAGACGATCACAAAATGGTACAAGTACTCCAGGAAGGTCCTGTTCATCAAATCCATGAACACTGACGGCGCATTAGTCAGCCCAAACGGCATGACCGTAAACTCGCAGCGTCTGTATCCTGTACTGAACGTTATCTTAGGGATATCACTCTCCCTTAACTAATTTAGAGTACGCCGTTGACCCAACCAACTGATCACAAAGATCATCGATCCTTGGGATTCGGTACTGTTCTTTCCCGTTAGCTTGTTGAGCTCCCGATAATCAATACATAGCCTCAAGCTTCCGTCCTTCTTCTAAATAAAGAGGGTCGGTACGCTCCAAGGCGAAGGACTTGGACGCACATACCCTTGCTCCAACAACTTTTAGAAGTTGCACCTTCAGTTCCGCCATTTCCTTAGGCGCTAGCCGATATGAAGAGCATGACACAGGATTTGCACCTGGCACTAGCTCAAACATGAAATCTATCTCCCGTTGAGGCGGGGCTCTAGAAAGATCTCTAGGGAACACATCAGGGTACTCTGATACCACTGAAATATTAACCAACGCGGGCTTCGGCTTTGCAACCTCCACTAGTGTACAGAACAGCTCTACACTAGCACGTACGGCCTTCACCACCTGAAGAGAAGACACCAATGTCCTGCTCGACCTCTTCGAGCCCGTAAAGGTTGTCTCACAACTTGCTCCCAGCTTGACTTCCTTGCTACCGCAATCTATATAAGCTTGCTGCTCCGAGAAATAGTCCATGCCAAACATAACGTCGAACTCCACCAACGGAGGTAATGACGCTTGCAGATCGTACTCCTGATTCCCAATCCAAAACTAAGCGCCACAAATTCTACCCTCGCACAATGAGCACCATTGGACTATAACGCATCCAATTTGTCTCTTACCATCGAAGGAGGTACTTCGACGCACAATATAATTCCTAATAAAGGAATGCGAAGCTCCCTAAACGAACGGTGCTCTCACAGATAAAGTAAAGTCATAACAAGGCTTAACACCAGTAGTTCTAAGCTAACATGCACAAGGGCGACAAGTGTTTAAGGCAAAACTATCTTTAAACCATACCTGGCGTCACGACGGCGTGCTTCCTCTAGGGTATTAGGCACTCACGGGCATAATGCCCCGGCTCCCCACAGTTGTAACATGCTCCCGGGGTTTGGCTTATAGTTGCCCCCGAAGCACTGAAAGGAGGGACTAGACCCAAAGTCCTAGCCTTCTTGTACCACTTTCGATATACAGACTTTGAGGTGTTCGGCATTTTAAATGCCGTTTCCTTTGCACTAACGTCCTTGACTGCTCGTGACATAGCTTTCTTACCCTTCCGAGCACCATTCCAATAGTCTCGGGCAAAGTGCCCTTTCTTTCCACAAGTATGACAAGTGTAAGTAGCTTTGCTAGCCGATTTCATAGCCCCTTTCTCCAGCATTCTGCCGGATGCAGCTCCTATGGGGTTTGTATAGTTCGATACCATGGTCGCTGGCATCGTGAGGGTCTTCCTCAAATCTGCCTCCAAAGATCTAGCTGATTCCACCAAGGCTCGAAATCCCAATAACTTTGGTCCTAGCAGTAGAACTCGTAACAAGGCGCGCAGGCCATTATAAAACCTATCGACTGTAGCTTGCTTATTATCCAACTCGAAGCATGGGTAGCGACTTATCATAAGAAATGCTTGCAAGTATTCCTCAACTGTGTGCGCTCCCTGCATTAAATGCATATTCAGCTGCTGCCCCGATGGTCTACCAAAGCTCATCTGCTCCATCACGCCAACCGACGTTGAAGCCACAACAGGGACGCAAGGTTGTACATTTCCTCCAAGCTCTGCACCCGTCACAGCGAACACCGCTTCAACGATCCTTCTAACAGTTTCATACGAAGGAGGAGTCTCAAACACCTCAACGGGCGCACTATACCCCTCAGAAACCGGACATTCTGGCAGTCCAGCACCGCTTCTGGTCACCTATAGTGGTACAAAACACCGTTAAGCGACCAAATAAAATTGCAAATAGCAATTATAGGAACATGCAGGTTCCTCAAACACGTGTATTTTCATTCCTAAGTGGACATTCATGGGTTCTTTTACCATTATAATGATGACGCACACAATGTGCTCACCACCCCTTAAAAAGAATTCGTCCACGAATTCATTTTAAGCCCGACCAAAACAAGTAGTCTGATACCAAATTGTAATGCCCCCTATCCGTCTCATAGCATATAGCAGTAAGTCCGGCCGGGGCCCAACGCCGTATGCCACAGACAGACCGGGTGGTTACTCATGGAAACCATCCAACCAATCATAACGTCCTACACAGAGCATTCTAGCCGAAGCAGTTTATAAGTTGAAACAAAGAACCCAGCACTAAAACATGAATGTCCACTAGAATACCCAACCAGGAATGAAGTACATACACCAGTACTGGCCTTAAGGCCTTACAAAATGGTTCACTTAATGTTACAAGATTTTCAAACCACGACACGCAGGCCGGTCATACATGAATAAAGCAGTAAACACTAAAAATAGGCCTTCAAGGGCCGGCTTCGCATTTTGGGCTTTAGCCCGCTATTGACCGCTTGGTCCAGCAGCACCTGCAAGCAACATAACCACCGCACGGTGGCAAACAAAAAGGCAATGGTCAGCAATGCTGACCAAATTATAACGATCCCGCCCCCGACTCGGGGCGGCGATGCTCCTTCCCTGCAATTTTATTAACATAAGCGAGCAATATAATAATATTCATTACATCACAGGCGTAGGCTCAAACGACCACACACCACGTGCACTCAGGGCACATTCTCGGTGAACCGGTCGATGTCACATCAGTTAAAGCCATATACATTCTGTTGGAACACCCTATTACTAATTTGGGTCAGGATCACTATGTCTCTAGGAATCAATGCTTGACCTCATGTATAGCTTAATAGGTCAATTAGAATTGAGTCTAAAGGTTAGAAGTCTAGGTTTGGAAGCTGCCCTCAAGACCAGGACTTTCTGTTTGGAGACTAAGTCATATCGTCGAGCTCAGCACGACGATTCATTGAACTCCGATCGACGATCGTCTAGCTCAACTTCGACAGATCGTCGAACTCCATTCAACGATCGTTGAGCTCAACTTCATTATATCGTCGAACTCCATTCGACGATCGGTGAGCTCAGTTCGACGATCTTGACTCAACATTGGATTTCTATCTCTGAGCTCAGTTCGACGATCTTTGAGCTCAGATCGACGATATTTTGCTGCTGTATATTTCCAGATCGCTGAGCTCAGTTCGACGATAACATAGCTCAGTTCAACGTTTTCAGATAACTTCAAGGATGGTTCTAGATTCAAATTCAAATCAGTTAAGGCATTATTCTGCAATTAATTCTGAGGATTTCCTAGCCGTTTTCATTCATTTCTGGACCAAGTTTCAATGGATTTTCAAGGAATATTTCTATTGACTTTCCTCCAGATGAGATTTTGCAATTATGGACGCAATTAATGCAGGCCAACGACTATTCTTCTCAGAGAATGTTCTGGTTCAGTACCAGAGAATAAAAGTGAAGAATTTTTTGAATCTCTAAGACAGATTACAGAGATACACAGACACACAAGACAGACATCAATATTCTTCAGAACAAGAACAAAATATACTGTCTCAAAGAATTCTCAAGAACACTCATCCAAGGAGATCAAATCTTTAGATCTCTCTAGTTTTCAAGTGTTCAAGGCCAACATATTTCAAGACTCCAGACATTCAACATTTCAGCTATTGCTGAAATCATCTATTGCTGGAGTTCAATCTTTGAAGGCCTATCACCCTCAACAAAGCTTTTCTTCCTGAAGATCTCAAGGATTCAGGGGGAGCTTTGACATCAACAATCCACATAGTCTTCTCAGTTGTCTGAGAAAGAGAAGACTATCATCACTCTCTCACCCCCTCTCTGTAAAGGGTTTCTCAAACTCCCTTCAAAAGTTTGAACTTAGTTTTTGAGAACCTTGTCAAAAGCTCATTGGTGGCAAGACACCTGATCAAAAAATCTGATTTGGTTTTTGAACACCTTATCAAAAGCTCATTGGTGCCCAGGACACCTGGTCAACTCATCCTGCAGTGGATTCCTACCTAGGGTGGTAGAAGAGTGGATGTACCCAAGTTTAGGGGAACCACTATATTTCCTTGTGTCTTCTGGTTTTGCTTGTTTTATTTTTGTTTCTGGCCTTGATTATTCTGTGATTAGCTTTTGATTAGTTTAGTTCTGTGATTAGTTTTTACTGCTTCCCTGCTCACTTATATTGCAACAATTGTTGTAAAAACTTTTAAAGCACCATATACTCTATTCACCCCCCTCTAGAGTAGAGTATATATCAGATCTAGCCGCACTTTCACATTCCGAACCCACCACCGCCACTTTGACGGCCAGACATATGAGCAATTTGTCTTCCCGGCATGGGTCATGATAATTTAAGCCATAGACCGCCGAAGACTCTCATCTATGACAACGGCAAGTGCCACGTAACCTTATGTCTCTTTACCCGAACGATATAGATATGGGTACGGTTCCATCTAACCCGTGCTCACGTCGCAACGACAATTTAAGCCATATGCGCAAGTCAAACTTCTCCCGAGTCCCATTTTCATCACACAATTTCACATAACTCGGTTATGTTCAAGTTGGCTCTCAGGCCTCCATGTTGGCAAGATCACGCATCAGCCCAGTTTTCTGGGTGCACCTTAGGGTTAATCCCCAAGGCTCCCTGTTGCAATCTATCGTATAGAAAACCCGAAAAACAACCAATAGCACGGAGTCTTCTCCAGCATTTATGCAATGCAACATCACCGATCCAGACCAAAATGTCCGGGTAGGCTTCACACATCATGCCTATGTCCGTTCTCGCTTATGGACTCTAAACAACGGGGACTTCACATATCCACCCGAAGGAACGCCTCCAACTCACCGCAAACTTGCGAGAGCGGGCTTCCTATGCAAAGAAGGAGAGCTACTCATGCTCAAGAAGAGAATCATTACCCTTGCATTCTTCTTTGGCGCCATGGAAAAATAAGCAGATGAAAAGCACCGCACTAGCTTTGCCTCCGTGGATCCGGAGTCGGTTCGCGATTTGGAGCTTCGAAACTCCTCCAATGGCCGGATCTAGCTCCTTCTTCCTTCCTTGGCTCTCCTCTCTCTCTAAGGTTTTAGAAAGATATCCACTCATGAAAAGTGAGGGTTTCCAAGTCCAATCCAGGGTATATCCCTTCAGGAACAACCCACAGCCGTTGGATCATCAATTAAAAAAATGAACGGCTTTGATTCGGGACTGAAATGCCCAATCTGGATCGCACACGGCCTGAAACATGCCCGTGTCCTGGGCCGTGTGCCTCATTCGCCGTCAAAATCGGCTCGCCTGGAACAACACACGGGTATCGAACACGCCCGTGTTCGACCTGACACGCCTGTGTTCCACCTGACACGGCCGTATGGCCGGCCGTGTACCCCTATCGTTTTTCCTCGAAAACAACCCGAGCACTGCACGGGTTCTAGGACACGCCCGTGTCATTGCCCATGTCACCTCAACACGTCTGGAGTCTAGGCTGTGTACACGGTCTCGACACTCGACACTTCATCGAGCGAAGATCGTCGACCTGATGACACGGCCTTGGACACGCCCGTGTCCTAGGCCGTGTGCCTTGTCTCGACACATCATCGAGCAAAGTGTCGACTTCCCAGGATGAGTGTCGACACGGGTCGACACGCCCTGCGACACGCCCGTGTCGCAGGCCGTGTGCCATGTCTCGACACTTTATCGAGCGCAGAGTGTCGACTTCGCGGGCTAAGTGTCGACACGGGTCGACACGCCCTGCGACACGCCCGTGTCGCAGGCCGTGTGCCATGTCTCGACACTTCGTCGAGAGAAAAATGTCGACTTCCTGTCTGAGTGTCGACACAAGCTTGACACGCCCTGGGACACGCCCGTGTCCCAGGCCGTGTGCCTGCAGCGAGAACCCAAAACTGGCCCAAAATGTCCACCGTCGATCTTGTGAGTTTTGGGGCGTTACATGGGGCTTCAGTTTCTTCAGAAGCCTTGAATGCAATGGATTGTTCTTTCCTTGATGTGGGAGGAGTCCTGTGTTCCACTGCCTCTCTGGACTTGATTAGGTGCTCATATAACTTCAGTTTCCCTAATAGAGATTCAGTTGAAATCTCATTCAGGCATCTGGCCTCCTTGATGGGCCAGATCCTGGTATCCCATGAGCTTGGGAAGCACATTATGATCTTGTCATTAACTTCAGCCAAAGTGATTTCTTTATCTAAGGTCCTTAGCTCACTGATGATGGAGCTAAGCCTGTTGTACATCACTTCAACTATTTCTGCCTCATACTTCTTGAAGTTTTCATCTTATGTGATGAGGTGTGATATTCTATCTTTCCTCTCATCTGCTGAGCCAGCAACCATTTGATTGAGTGAATCCCAGATTGCTTTTGCAGAGGTGCACTCAGCCACCTTCTGAAAGATGTCATCTGACATAGTCTAAGCCAATATGTTCATGGCTTTGGCATCAACAATCTTTGCTTTCTTCTAAGCTTTAGTCCACTCAGGTGGTGGGACTGCATTGTTGCTGGAAGATGTTGTAGCTGTATATGCCTGTGGGGGACCTGTCAAAATGGAATTGTAAATGTCTTCATCAATGGAATTCATGTATAACCTAATTCTTGCCTTCCAAATGGCAAACCTATTAAGGTTGCAAACTGGAGGTCTGGTGCTTGCATAATCCTTGTTCTGTGCCAAGTTGTATTTATAATTTAAATGAAAATAAAATGCTGTGTAGATCTAACAAAGGATCTTTTGGTTCAAGATTTAACTTGTACAACCAAAGGAGCCTCCTCTGATACCAATTGAAAGTGTGTGTTAGATCAGAAATACTCTAGAGGGGGGGGGGGGGGGGGGGGGGGGGGTGAATAGAGTATGCTTAAAAATTTCTTAACTGCTATTACAACTTTTGCTGTAAATTAAAAGTGCAGAATTACTAAACTACTAAGCAATGAATCTAAAGCACAAGAACAATAAGAATAATTGAAGAGGAGGCAACCAGGCGACACAAGAATTTTATAGTGGTTCCCCAACCTGGGTACATCCACTCTTCTACCACCCTTGGTAGGAATCCACTCAGGGTTTTGATCAGGTGTCTGACACCAATGAGCTTTTGATCAGGTGCTCAAAAATCAACCCAAGTCTTTTGATCAGGAGACTTGCAACCAAGGAATCACTTTTGAAGGGAGATGACAACTCTTTATAGAGGTGGGGGTGAGAGATGATTTTGTCTTCTCTTTCTCAATATACAACTGAAAAGGCTGTGGATTGATTATAGCTTAAGGCTCCCCATGGGATGTAGAATGGATCAGGGGAAACTAAGAGCCAAGCTTCAGGGTGAGAGGTCTTCAAACTAAATCCTTGACAAGCAATAGTATTCAGTAACTTCTTTGACAGATTGAACTGAAGTTGTCCTTTTGAAGTGTCCTGGAGTTCTTGAAGAAGGAAGACTCTTGATATAGATATTGTTGTTCTTCTTATTCAAGTGCTGATGAGCTTCTGGTCAAGAACTTCTGTGTATCAGAAAAATGCTTCTTCTTTGACAAAGCAGATTATGCTGAATTGAATGTTTTTCTGTAATCTCTATGTGCTTCTCTGTAAGCTGTGCTCTGTGTGAAGCTTTCTCAATTATTTTCTGTTGTTGATTCTCTTCTGTAAGTCTGTATATCACTCTGTGTATCTGAATGTGTATGTTATTCTCTTATTCTCTGTATTTTGAAAATTTGAATGCATTTGTAATTAATGCTGACAGCCTTGAGAATAATCGACATTGATTTATTTCCCCAACTGTCCTGTGGAAAAACGGCAAGAAATAATCCTGGAGAAGACCATAATTAATGCTCCTTCTAACAGATACATTTAGAGAATGTTAGAGCATTAATTACCCAGGAATTATAGCATTAGAGTGGGGACAGAAGGCCGGAAATAACTAAGTCTGGAATCGTCGAGCAGATAGCAGAATTCGTCGAACTGAGTTTATAGTTCGTCGAGCTGAGACTTTCTATTCGTCGACCAGACGGCTTCTGTTCGTCGAGCTGCGTTCCATGATCGTCGAGCTGAAAACTGAACTGCTGTCTCTTTTGATCTTTGCCTATTCGTCGAGCTGGCAAATTTGTTCGTCGACTGGAGTTCAATAATTATTCTGGAGTTGTCAAATATCCTGTGTCGACACAATTACTCCTGTGTGTTGACACAAGTCTTCTATGTGTTGTCGACATAGCCTTTCCACAATGTCGACTGATGATCTTGGTGTCGACACAAGTTCTTCTAGTGTCGAGTTAGTTGATGTTGACATATAATCTGAGTGTCGACATAAGTCTTCTGGTTCCAGAATTCGTCGGGCAGAGAACAAAGTTTGTCGAGCTGAGACTAGAGAACATAGTCTCGACAGAATGCTGTGATAGTCCATAGATTCGTCGACCAAAGAATAGTGTTCATCGAGCTAAGTCTGGAGAACCTTGAATTCATGGAGCTGAAAATGATTCTGGACTTAGAAAAAATTTGATGAACCTCTGGAAATAGAGTTGAAGTGGAAGTCCAGTGATCGTCGAGTAAAGAATGAAGTTTGCTGACCTGAGAACTAGGTTCGTCGACCTGAGTCTAGAGAATAGTCTGGACTTAGAATTATGAAGGTGGAATCCAAGGATCGTCGATCTGTGACTGAAGTTCGTCGAGCTCAGCTCAGAGAAAATAGTCTCTGGCAGTCTGATGTTGACTTGTCCATGTGATGTTGACTCTTAGGACTTGGCCTAGACTCTAGGACACAAATTTTACCCTGCTATACATATTAGGTCACATCATCCTAAGTTAGTGAACCTAGCCCAAATCAAACTAGGGATCCAACACACCATAATCCCTCATTCGTACTACAACGTCCCCGCGCACCAAGGAAACCATCTACCGCCAATGCGGAGATAACCATGTTCACCAAGGAAACCATCTAACGCCATTAAGGAGCTAACCTTGTCCGGTTCTGACTACACGTACTTACTCGAGAGAAGGGGGAAAACATCACAAACATCACAAACGACATCTTGCCACAACGGATCTCTATGAATCCTTAAAGCTTGTATGCAACATCACCAAGTCGGACAAACGATCGCGACAACAGCTTCACCCACAATGCCTAATCCACTAACAGAGCAGACCTTTAATGCAAAAACATATCGGGGATGGACTCAATCGACCCGGAGGTTCCTCTTGAACCTTGGCGACCCAAACGCCTCTCATTTGAGAGTTTGATGCCCAAAAACTAGAAAGTAAAAGATGCAAAACATGCATCCTAAAACCAAGAGGAGAAGTGTTGTTACCTTCCGACCTCTCGTCCTAGCCATGGCAACTTAGCTAGATGAAAACCTTCGCAACGGTCTTCCCTCCACGGATCTGGACTCGGCTCACGATTTGGAGCACCGAAGCTTCTCCGGCAGCCGAATCTCTCCTTCACGTTATTACTTCTCTCTAGATCTTAGAAAGAGAGTGTTTGAAGAAGAATGAGGGTTTCTATACCCTATTCCCGGACTTAACTCAGCAAGGGAAACCCAGGACCATCAGATCCCAAAAGAAGGAAATGAATGGCCACGATCCGAACTGAAAATCAAAACACCTGGGCCGAACACGTCTTGTGACGCGCCCGTGTCCAAGGCCGTGTTCCCTAATTGATGTCGAAACCGTCGCACCCAAAGCAGAACACGGGCTCTGAACACGCCCGTGTTAGAGCTGACATGACCGTGTCATACAGTACACGCTCGTATGCCTGGGCGTGTTCCTCTATCTACGCAGGTACAAACACAACCCGAGAAGGACACGGGTACCTGACATGCTTGTGTCACATTTGACACGGCCGTGTCCAACTCGAACACGTCTGTGCTCCAGGCCGTGTTCAATCCCCTTACACGGCCCGACTCACAACCCGAGAAGGACATGACCTGGGACACGCCGGGGTCTCAGGCCGTGTTCGAAGTCTCGACGATCGTCGACTTCCTCTTTATCGACTTCGCAGAAAAATTCGTCGAACATGCTCGACACGGCCTTGGACACGCCTGTGTCCCAGGCCGTGTTCACTATCTCGACATATCATCGAGCGCAGTTTGTCGACCACCCCGGCTCTCGACAAACCCCGCACGACACGACCATGGACACACCTGTATCCTAGGCCGTGTTCCTTGTCTCGACACATCGTCGAGCGAAAATCGTCGACTTCCCGGGCTCTCGACGAACCCGGCACGACACGGCCATGGACATGCCCGTGTCCTAGGCCGTGTGACCCTTAACAAGACCCAAACTTAGCTCTCGATGCTGCTTGTCCTTCTTTTGAATTTTGGGGCGTTACAACTCTCTCCCCCTTAAAAGAATTTCGTCCCGAAATTACAAAAACCAAAAAGAAAGGTACACAAAACTTAAATGATACATGAACGGAAAAACTCTGGATACTCCTCCATCATGGTTTATTCTCGCTCCCAAGAGAGTTCCTCTCGGCCGCAGTTGTCCCATCGGACTTTTATGAGTTTGACCTCTTTGTTCCGCAACTGTCGAATTTCTGAATCCTCTATAGCAATTGGACGGACTCGCGTTCTCAAATCTTCCTCTATCGACACTGATGCCGATTCGATCACCACATTAGCATCTACCAAGGCTTTCCTCAAGACGGAGACATGGAAGACGTCGTGTAGTCCACTAAACTCTGCGGACAATGCCAACCGGTACGCTTCTTCTCCCACCCGTTCAACAACCTCGAATGGTCCCAAAAACCTTGGACTCAACTTTTTGAGTCGGCGAATCCGTGAAATGCCTTTGAACGACTTGATCTTCAAATAGACCCAATCGCCTACCGCGAATTACAACTTCCGGTGGCGAGCATTAAAATATTTTGCTTGCCGATCTTGAGCCACCTTCATGCACTCTTGAATGGTCCGTACCAACTCACAAGCATAAGCTACCACTTCTTTTCCCAATAGTTCAGTGTCTCCCGCCTCTGTCCACGACATCGGTGTGTGACACCGCCTCCCATACAAAGCTTCGTATGGTGCCATCTTTATACTTGCTTGGTAACTATTGTTATATGCAAACTCCACCATGAAGAGGTGATCCTCCCATTTCTTGCTGAAGTCAAGAACACACATCCTCAGTATATCCTCCATAGTACGGTTCGTTCTTTCGGTTTGCTTCTTGCCCAGACTCTTCTGAACCAACCTCCAGTCTTTGGACGTGAAACGTCCGTCACGATCGCTGACTATACTTTTAGGAATCCCATGTAGTCGCATAATGTTGCGAACATACAACTCCACCAGCTTCTCCACGCTGTCCTCCTTCTGGTTTGGGATGAAGTGAGCCACTTTGGTTAAGCGACCACAATCACCCAAATCGCGTCGTTACCCTGCTATGATCTAGGTAACCTATGCACAAAATCCATGGAGATGTCATCGAATTTCCATTCGGGGATTGGAAGAGGCTTCAGGAACCCGCCCGGCTTCTGACACTCGGCCTTCACCAAGGCACAAGTTTGACATCGATTCACTTACAAAAGCTACGTCCCGCTTCAGTCCAGGCCACCAAAAGGATCTATTCATATCCAAGTAAATCTTTGTACTGCCCGGATGAATGGAGTACTTTGTGAAGTGAGCCTCAAACATCAACTCCTCACAGAGCTTGCCGAACTGCGGTACACAAATCCTTCCATCCTTCCTCAAAATCCCGTCAATCATCTCCCAGCCGCTGCTCTCGCCTTTTTGAGCTTCCATCAAAAATGGCTGAAACTACACATCCAAACGAGTCGCTTCCCGAATTTGATCAGACAAGTCGTTCTGCATTTCAATCCAGTTTAACCGAGCCATGCTAGACTCGCCCCTTGCTAGACACTCCAAGCCGAGGGACTCACATTCCCACACCAACCGCTCATCATGAGCTTCGATCCAATTCCCTTGCCCTGAGTATTTTCTACTCAAGGCATCTACCACGACATTGGCCTTGCCTGGAGTATACTGAATCGCCACCTCGTAATCTCCAAGGAACTCGACCCAACTGTGCTGACGCATATTCAAGTCCTTCTAATCCGGGAGACACTTCAGGCTTTTGTGATCCGTGAAGATCTCCACGTCCGCACCATAAACATAGTGACGCCACAATTTCAACACGAAAATTAACGCCGCCAACTCCAAGTGATGAACGGGGTAATTCCTCTTGTGAGGCTTCAGCTGCCTAGACCCAAAGGCTATTACACTGCCATGTTACACCAAAACGCAACCCAAACCGCATCCTGATGAGTCACTGTAGATTTGAAATCCTTTGGTCCCCATCGGTAGACTTAGGATTGGAGCCATCATCAGTCTTTCCTTCAGTATCTCAAATGCCTGACTGCACTACTGAGTCCACACAAACTTCTAATCCTTACGAGTTAGTGACGTGAGGGGTAGAGCTATCAGCGAAAAGTTTTCCACGAATCTTCTATAGTACCCGGCTAGTCCAAGAAAGCTTCGGACTTCCGCCACGGTTCTCAAAACCGGCCAATCTCTGATGGCGTCCACTTTTGTTGGATTTACTGCCACCCCATCCCCACTTGTCACATGGCCTAAAAATGCCACCTTCTCGAGCTAGAACTCGCACTTCGAGAACTTTGCATAAAGTTGGTTCTCCCTCAACACTTGCATGACTACCCTCAAGTGAGTCTCATGTTCCACCTCCGATTTGGAATATACCAAGATGTCATTAATAAAGACAACTACAAAAGAGTCCAAGTATTTCCAAAACACTTGATTCATCAAATCCATGAATACGGATGGTACGTTCGTCAGCCCGAACGACATCATCGAGAACTCAAAGTGACCATACCTCGTACCAAACGCTGTCTTGGGTATGTCCTCGTCACGAATTCGCATCTGATAGTATCCTAACTTTAGGTCAACTTTGAATACACCACCGACCCCACCAGCTGGTCAAACAGGTCGTCAATCCGAGGAATCAGATACTTATTCTTGACAGTTAGTTTATTCAACTCTCGGTAGTCTAGGGCACAGCCGCAAACTGCCGTCTTTCTTCTTTAAGAACAACACCGGCGCTCTCCATGGTGAAGAACTGGGTCTGATATACCCCTGCTCCAACAATTCCTGCAACTGTACCTTGAGATCAGCCAACTCTTTCGGTGCCATCATAAACGGAGGACGTGACACCGGTCATGCCTCTAGCACCAACTCAATTGAGAAATCGATCTCCCGCCGAGGAGGTGCCCAGGAAGCTCTTCAGCAAACACATCCTCGAACTCTGCCACCACTGGCACTTCCCCAAGTGATAACCTGGAAAGGCGAACCTCTAATAACGCTATAAGTGCTACTCCACCCTGATTAACTGCCCGCGCCAACTGCAAGGCCTAAATCAGAGAACAGGCCACTCCATTAAGGCCCTCAAACTTGACCTCCGTATGCCCTTCACTTCTCAGGGTCCCCACCTTGGATAGGCAATCAATACTGCACGCTGCTCCGCTATCCAGTCCATTCCCAAAATCACATCAAACTCGACTAACGGTAGGACCGCTGCTATCAACACGGAGTCAACTCCGCCTAGCTCCCAACAAATGCGCCCTTTCTTCTCGGTGGTCATGAATGACCCATTGGGCATGCGCACCTTCAGCTCCGCGTCCACCGAAAATGATTCAACTCCAATCCTCCGGATGAAGCTTTCCGCAAGAAAGCAGTGTGACGCTCCCGTATCAAACAATACCCTAGCGGGGTATCCATAGACTAATACAAAGCCTAAAACAAAGACATCAATCATAACGGTCTAAAAGCATGAAGCACAAGGTTAAACTTAAACATCCTCATACCTGTCACCACATCGGGTTGGCGGATCGCTTCCTGCTGTCTAAGGTTGTAGGCCCTTGTTTGCACTGGTTGGAACCGAGAAGTGCTAGACTCCGCCATCTTCCCTTTCTCTGCGGCACTGGGGCCGGAGCGCACAGTTTGCACCTGCCTTGCCTCCTACTCCGCACCTCCTTGGTTAAAAAAATGAGCAATGTGCCCCACCTTACCACAGTTGAAGCACGTCGGTTGCCCCTTAGAGTGAGACCCTCCGAACGTCCACTTACTTTTCTCACCGAACTTGTTCGGGTGAGGCTTCCTGCTCCATCTATTCCCTTCCGACTTTCTTTGGGATTAAGAAGGCTTTCCCTCTCCTTGCTTGGGCGCAAAACCCCTGCGACGTTGGCTTCGCTCTAGATCACTCTACAACGTCCTGGCTGCCTCAACCAACTAATTGAAACCGGCTCTCTTCATGGAAATGATGGGTTGCCTTAGATTCTCCCTGAGCCCCTGGTAGAAGAGGTTATCCCTCTCTTCATCGTCTGCCATGGTCGTCCCCGCGTAACGACCCAAACGAGTGATCTCCTGAACATACTCGTCCACCGTCTTATCTCGCTGCATCAAGTGCAGAAATTTCCTCTAAAGGGACAACCTTGTTGAAACAGGTATGTACTTCTTTAGGAAAGCATCCCCAAATTCTTCCATGGATGGGGTGCGTCCAGGAAATTGGCGGCCACTATGGCTCACCCACCACAAATTTGCATCTCCCTCCAACATGAAGGCCGCAAACTCAGATTTCTTATCCTCTGGTGTCTCTGCCACACTCAGAAGCTCTTGCATCTGTGCCCACCAATCCTCAGCGTCGGTCGGTGTATCGACTCCTTTGAACGTCGGGGGATGGAAGCTCAGAAAATATTTCATCTGCAGGTCTCCATGCCCGACAACCACCCTTTCTGCCAAAGGCTCTACTCGTCTGGCTTCTCCGCCCGACACGACCGTCACCGTATCTGGTGTAGCAGGGGTTGCTACCTGAGCTGTCGCTGCAGCTTAGGCTGCCACCAATGCATCTGCTTGCATACGACAAAAGTCAGCCGGGTTTACACCCATGCCTAAAGGACCTTGAGCAGTGGCGTTGCTCGCCAAAAGCTCTTCTCTTGGTCTTGACGTACCCGCCTCATTGCTTTCACTCTTAAGAAAAGAAAGAAAATAAGGAATCTGTCTCTAATCACAAGAATCAAGCATAAGGACATTCACGGTCCCGCATTACTCCTATGTGGATAACTTCTATATGCACCGACCATGAATCTAACCTGGCTCTGATACCAAATTATAACACCTCCCCTGTAATGACCATATAATATGGGTCTGGCCGGGGACCCACAACATACAGACGCCACAGATTTAGTATTATAAGATGATATAACTACCCAAACTCAAAACTCATAAGCAAAACACATCGGAAACATCAACCAAGACTAGAAGTTATCCACATCCATAAGAGTCTCGAAACAGCCTTATGGCCTTACAACAAAAGAGATTCCAAATCTCCAACAATATATAAACATCAAAGTGCATAGGCACTCCTAAGCTATCTCGGCATGCAAGCCGGAAGTCAACAACATCAAACATACAAAAACACAAAAGTAAAGCCATTACAATGATGGTAACACTTCATGAGGCTTAGGCCTTTATAGCCGATAAGATAGCTCCTGCTTGCGATCCTTGCCCTATAAAATTTGGTTGTAACGTGGGTCAGCAAAGGCTGACCTCAAAATGTGTAACAAACACATCTCCTCCCGGCCGCCCCTAACGGACCCCGGGGTACCCCTCCAACCTGCAAGTCAGCACTTCGTATACAATATACAAAAATAAGTATAACACTAATGAACAGGCTTGGATGTCTCAAACAACATGCACGTTCTCTACTGTTGAGCATATAAACAAAAGGGGCTTACTATGCAGCATGAATGCAAAACCCGGGCTTCACCCAAGGAACCCTAACGTGTATGAATCTAGCACATCATCACATCATCTGGGCACTCATCATTTCCCCATTGGCATTAAGCCGCAAATAAAGGGGGCATTGCAATTCCCCCAACAACATGCAAGCCGCCACACGAAACTCTTGCCAAGGCCCCACCCTCTCATGGTCTTAGACCCGGGCTTGCCTGCAAGCTCTGACTTCTCATGTCAGGATTCCGTCTAATATACTGACTGATTCTAAGAAGCCTTGTTGGACCCCACCCGCTCATGGCCTCATTGCCTGAGCTTGCCCCATGCTTGGCATTCTCATCAGTCTCACAGAATGGGACTAGTCTTGTCGGGACACTCTCCACACACGACCTGCACGTCACGGGATAGCCAACCGACCATGGAGACAAAGCTGAAGGAAGTGGTGTTTTGAAAGTTATCTTTTTCTATTTACTTATGTTCATGTTTTAGAATGTTGTAACATTTTGTTCCTTGATTATATGACTTGTATCATGTAAGGTTTGGGAAGATGCGCTTGGTCTTGAACCATAGAACCATGGTTTTTATTAAGTCATGTAATCTTAAGATATCCTCACAATCGTGGTAATCAAAAAGGAACATTGATTGCCGAGTTAAGATTGTCATATCGATTAAAGTACATTTGAGTTCTATAAATGTTGATAAATGATTATCGTTTAATCATATGAGTGTGTATGCGTGTGATTTCATACATATTGAGAGTGACCTATTTTATGTTGTAGCATTATGTGGAATGTGTTAAGTGTCAATAATGTTTACAACGTGTCTATTAGTTGGAGATACAAGATGTGTAGATTTAGCGTGTCAGTGTGGGCAACGTGATTATACTTGAAATCTATCCTCTGATAATGATATATATACTATGATTCGTTGTTCATACCTACGCGTAAGTAATGTGCACATCGAAATATCATTTTGTCCCCAAATTATTTTGGTAATGATATAGTCGGGCCCCTTGGCCGAGCGAGGTTGTATAGCATGCATTATAACTAACGTAGTTATAAATACAACTCACTTGTGAGACCAAGAAAGACAAATATAGTGCGAAATGACACAGTCCCAATTTGCACAATATTTATGATATCATGTGACAAAGAAATAGACACAAGTCATTCATTGCGTTACCTAGTTACCATGTTGTTGGGGCGACTATAATGCAGTGATAAAGCCTCTTATAGTCCATAATATAGGATGTTATATTATAGTCTCAACGACATGGTTCCTCTTTAAGGTCGCACCAAATGAACGGGAACAGCATCCGTTCGGCTTATTTGGAGTATTTGATTTTATGGAACATTTAATCTAAGTACGTACTATAGTAAGTGCGAACGACTAATGTCGTGACTCGACATGCTTAGATAGAATTCCTGTACGACTATCAAAAAGAAGAATTATGACGGAGCAAGTCGTCGTAATTATTTTGGTAGGAGTGCAAAGTGATTGATTTTATGGGATTATGTATATATGTGTTATATATATAAATATATATACATGTATGTATATATATAATATATATAATATATATATATATATATATATATATATATATATATATATATATATATATATATATATATATATATATATTTATATATAAGTGTATTGGATATATATATAGACAAGAAAAAAAACCGTGGAAGTAGCAGGAGTTTTTTCACGGGTTCAAAACCTAGCTGCAAAAACAGGGAACGGGGGTTTTGCGATCTCGTGCTTCCGGCCGCCATCATCGCGCAGTTCCCCGCTCCGCCGCCGGGCAAGTTTGCCACCGGCATCGCAACCCGCTGCTCCGTCGCCGTGCAAGCTTGCCGCCGCCAAAGCCTCTGCACTCGCTGCTCCATCGCCGGACAAGTTTGCCGCCGCCATCGCCCTGCAGCTCGATCGCAGCTTGTGTGTTGGCTTGAGTCTGCTCCTTCTCCACAGCAGTTTTAGATCCCTCTCCACTTTTCTCTTCCCTACTCGGCGACTAGTGTGGTTCGGCCACTTGGAGTCATCAGTGTAAGAGGAGATAAATTCTGAGCTAGTGTTTCTATTCCCTGTCAACGGAATAGAGATTTGTCGCTGTTCGGGTTCAAGGTGAACCAAGAGGCGAGGCGATCGACCTCGTTGTTGCGGTGGGATCGCCATTATCTTCTCCGGCGTATTTTCCTCTTCCGCCTAGAGATTGTTCTCTAGAGGTATAATTTCTAACGCATGTGATGGATTAGATGTGATGAGTTAGGGTTTATTTTGTTAAGGCTATTTTGCATTGCTTTGGGATATCCGATTCCTGTGTATTGTATGGTGTTTGGGAATACTTTTTTTTAAAAATTTGCCCCACCACTACACGTGAAATCCTACAAAAGCCACGCCTTAGCACATTACAATCCAAAAACCATTCCCACCCTAATCCCACATTTGTACTGCAATGTCCCCGTGCACCAAGGAAACCATCTACCGCCAATGCAGAGCTAACCTTGTCCACCAAGGAAACCATCTACCGCCATTGAGAAGCTAACCTTGTCCGATTCTGACTACACTTACTCACTCGAGAGAAGGGGGAAAACATCACAAACATCACAAACGACATCTTGCCGCAATGTATCTCTATGAATCCTTAAAGCTCGTATGCAACATCACCGAGTCGGACTAACGGCCGCGATAACGGCTTCATCCACCATGCCTAATCCACTAACGGAGCGGATCTCTAATGCAAAAACATGCAGGGGACGGACTCAATCGACTCGGAGGTTCCTCTTGAACCATGGCGACCCAAACCCCTCTAATTTGAGAGTTTGGTGCCCAAAAACTAGAAAGTAAAAGATGCTAAACATGAATCCTAAAACCAAGAGGAGAAGTGTCGTTACCTTCCGACCTCTCTTCCTAGCCATGTCAACTTATCCGGATGAAAACCTTCGCAACGGTCTTGCCTCCATGGATCTGGACTCGACTCACGATTTGGAGCACCGAAGCTTCTCCGGCAGCTGGATCTCCCCTACATCTTCTTCCTTCTCTCTAGATCTTAGAAAGAGAGTGTTTGAAGAAGAATGAGGGTTTCTATACCTATTCCCGGACTTAACTCAGCAAGGGCAACACTGGACCATCAGATCCTAAAAGAAGGAAATGAACGGCCACAATCCGAACTGAAAATCAAAACACCTGGGCCGAACACAGCTTGTGACACGCCCGTGTCCAAGGCCGTGTTCCCCAATCGATGCCAAAACCGTCGCACCCAAAGCAGAACACGGGCTCTGAACACGCCCATGTCATGTAGTACAAGCCCGTGTGCCTAGGCGTGTTCCTCCATCGATGCAGGTCCAAAAACAACCCGAGAAGGACACGGGTACCTGACACGCCCGTGTCACATTTGACATGACCGTATCCAACTCGTACACACCTATGCTCCAGGCCGTGTTCAATCCCCTTACACGGCCCGAATCACAACCCAAGAAGGACACGGCCTTGGACATGCCCTTGTCTCAGGCCATGTTCAAAGTCTCGATGATCGTCGACTGCCTCTTCGTCGACTTCACAAAAAAATTCGTAGAACACACTTGACAAGGCCTTGGACACGCCCGTATCCCAGGCCGTGCTCACTATCTCGACACATCACCGAGCGCAGTTTGTCGACCACCCGGGCTCTCGACAGACCCCTCACGACATGGCCATGGACACGCCCATGTCCTAGGCCATGTTCCCTTTCTCGACACATCGTCGAGCGAAAATCGTCGACTTCCCGGGCTCTCGACGAACCTGGCACGACACGACCATGGATACACCCGTGTCCTAGGCCGTGTGACTCTTAATAAGACCCAAACTTAGCTCTCGACATTGCTCGTCCTTCTTTTGAATTTTGGGGCGTTACAAAAGGTAGCACCTAAGTCATCTCTTGAATCCAAGTCTTCAGCACTAAAAAAGAAAGATTTGGTGAAAGAAGGGAAATGCCATAATTGTTGCAAGGCTGGTCATTGGAGGAGGAACTATCCTTCTTATATTGACTTCCACACAAAATGAAGGGAGGTGTGACATCCGCTTCAAGTATCTATGTTATAGAGATAAACCTTTCTACTCCTTCATCTTCGATATTGGATACCGGATGTGGTTCTCATATTTGTATAAATGTGCGGTAATAGGGAAGGATAAGATTGCGTAGTAAAGGGGATGTGTACCTACGTGTTGGTAATAGAACAAGAGTTATTGCTGTCACCGTGGGTGTTTACCGTCTTTCTTTACCTAGTGGGCTTGTAATAGAACTTGATAATTGTTATTATGTTACTTCCATAACTATAAACATTATATATATTTCATGTTTGGAAATGATTGGATTTTCTTTTATTACTAAGAACAACAGTTGTTCTATATTTAAGAATGATGTTTGTTATGGTATAGCCAAATGATTAATGGTTTATATGTTTTGAACTTAAACCATCAGATCTATAATATATAAAATACTAAAAGACTAAAAATGAATGACTCGAACCCTACGTACCTTTGGCATTGTCATTTGGGCCATATAAATGAGAAACACATGTCCAAGCTCCATAAAGATGGACTACTAGACTCATTTGATTATGAATCATTTGTGAGATGCGAATCTTGTTTGTTAGACAAGATGACTAAATTCCCTTTCACTGGCTTCAATGAGAGGGCTGATAATTTCTTGGGTATAATACATAGTGATGTATGTGGACCCATGAGTTCTATAGCTAGAGGTGAGTACTTCTACTTTGTTACATTTATTGATGATTTCAGTAGATAAGGATACATGTATCTTATGAAGTGCAAATCTGAAACCTTTGAAAAGTTCAAAGGGTTTAAGAATGAATTAGAGAACCAGCTGGGTAAAAGAGTTAAAGCACTCTGATCTGATCGAGGTGGCGAGTACCTATGTCATGAGTTTCATAATCATCTGAAAGAGTGTGAAATTTCATCACAGATCACTCCACCCAGAACGTCGTAGCATAATGATGTTTTTGAGCAGAGGAATTGTACTCCGTTAGACATGGTATGGTCGATGATGAGTCATGCAGATCTACTTATTTTCTTTTGGGGTTTTGCTTTAGAAACTACTGCTTTTACACTAAATCGTGCTCCAATGAAAGCAGTTCTAAAGACACCATATGAGATATGGACTGTGAAGCGTCCTAGTATGTCTTTCATTAAGATTTGAGGGGCAGTGAGGCATATGTGAGACGTCAAATGCATGACAAGTTGGAACCCCAGTCAGATAAATATTATCTTGTGGGGTATCCTAAGGAAATAAAAGGGTACTACTTCTACCTACCGTCCGAGGGCAAAGTGTTTGTCGTGAGTATTGATGTCTTTCTTGAGAAAGAGTTCTTAAGTAGAAAGACTACCAGGGTAGAACTTGAAAAAGTTCAAGAACCACAAACCATAAATGAACCAGAATTGGAACCTGAGCATGGACTACAAGTTGTTGTGGCTAGAGAGCCTGCTCAAGAAACACAAGTTCCACGTAAATCTGGTAGACCAAGGTTTGAGCTTGAGAGATATGGATTTCTCATGTCTCAAATAGGTATTGTGTTGCTTATGGATCATAATGATGAGCCTGCATATTTTGCTTGAGAGATGAAGATGCCATCAGGGAGCTGCTTCACTTGGAGACCAAGGAAGTAGGAAAGCTCACCCATGCTACTCATTTCAAATTTGGAATGCATGAGGTCAGATAACCTCTTGCATAATTTGGAATTTGTAAAGCCAAATATAATATCATCCACATAAATTTGTACTAATAAGATTTGGTCCTTATGATGTCTACTGAAAAGAGTTTTATCTACAGTTCCTCTTGTAAATTTATGCTCTAATAAAAAACTAGCTAAGATCTCATACCAAGCTCTTGGAGCTTGCTTTAGACCATAAAGAGCCTTATGCAATTTAAATAAATGAGAGGGGTAAGTTGGAGAAACAAAACCTGGAGGTTGTTCTACATAAACCTCTTCTTGTAGCACTCCATTTAGGAAAGCACACTTCACATCCATTTGAAAGACCTTGAACCTCTTGTATGCTGCATAGGCAAGAAATATTCTTATGGCTTCCAAACTTACAACAGGTGCAAAGGTTTGATCATAATCAATTCCTTCTTCTTGCCTATATCCTTGAGCAACAAGTCTAGTCTTGTTTCTCACAATGACTCCTTGGGCATCTAGCTTGTTTTTGTAAACCCATTTGGTTCCAATAATTGGGTAGTTTTGGGATCTTGCAACCAAATCCCAAACTCTACATCTCTCAAATTGATTTAGTTCCTCCTGCATTGCAAGGATCCAGTGGAGATCCTGCTCAGCATCATGAATAGAAAGAGGTTCAACCTGAGAGAGAAAACAAGCATGCATCAATTCTTGGGTAAGTTGATGCCTTGTCTGTACACCTGCTGATATGTCTCCAATCACTTGAGATCTGGGGTGATCCCTAAGTGTGACAAAATCAGTGGGTGGAGTTGGTTGTGCAACAGCATTTGGAATTAATTCCTCCTGTGGAATTGTATTTACTGTTGGTATAGATTCATTATCTTCAACTTCTTCTTCTTCACTTTCTTCAATGACTTGTGGAGAGGGATGAGTTGGCACCTCTTGGGTGAGGTTTAGTCCATCCAAGGTCTCACACAAGTGGGGTACCTGCAAGTTGCTATTGGTAGAAACCTCTTTCTCCTTGTAATACATATTAGTCTCATCAAATGAAACGTGAATAGACTCTTCAATTTTCAATGTTGATTTGTTAAAAACCCTATAGGCCTTGCTTACTTGGGAGTATCCTATAAAGACTCCCTCTTCAGCCTTAGCCTCAAACTTTCTAATGTATTTCTTGTTATTATTGTGTATATAACAGGTACAACCAAATACTTTAAAATAGTTTATTTTAGATTTCTTCCCTTTGAGCAATTCATAGGGAGTCCTGTTCTTTAGTTTGTGAATTAAGCTCCTGTTCAGGACATAATTTGCTGTGCTGACAGCCTCTGCCCAAAAGGTTAGGGGCATGTAAGCATCTACAAGCAATGTACCTGTATCTTCAATGAGGGTCCTATTTTTCCTTTCAGCTACCCCATTTTGTTGGGGAGTTCTAGGAGCTGAGAAGCAATGCCTGATACCTTCTTTCTCACAGAACTCATGCATAAGAAGAGAATCAAACTCTGTGCCATGATCACTTCTGATTAATGAAACATGAGTAGAGAACTCAATCTGTATGGTCCTGAGAAAATCTGTAAGAACCTTGAATGTATCTGACTTTGATCTCAGAAAGAATACCCAACTGAACCTGGAGAAGTCATCCACTATAACCAAAGTGTAGGATTTCTCTCCTAGGCTTTGTACAGCAATGGGTCCGAAGAGATCCAAATGTATCAAGTACAAAATCCTAGATGAATCACTCTTATTAACATATTTAAAACTAGTTTTAGTTTGCTTGCCTAATTGACAAGCCCTGCAGAGACCTTCCTTCTTGTAGGGAACAGAAGGTAGACCTATAACAAGGTTGTGCTTAGATAGCCTAGCAATGTTTTTCAGATTTACATGACCTAGTCTTTTGTGTAACATCCCGAATCGCTCTATGCCCCTAGTGTGTGTTTTTGAGTCAGGAGGGTTGACTCAAGTCCTGAGAAGTGTAGGGAATTGGACTGCACTTGTGGAGAAGTGGAGAAATCAGTGCAGAGAGACACGGGTAGTGATACGAGTAATGACACGGGTAGTGACACGGGTAGTGACACGGGTAGTGACACGAGTAATGACACGGGTAGTGACACGGGTAGTGACACGGGTAGCGACATGGGCGTGTCCCTACCCGTGTGTGTCGAGTTACACTCGACACACCGTGTCAAGTCTGACGAGCTGTGTCGACATCATGTGACACGGGTAGCGACACGGGCATGTCCCTACCCGTGTGTGTCGAGTTCCACTCGACGAAAGGTGTTGAGATCGACGAACTGCGCGTCGACTGCGATGAATGAACATGACACGGGTAGAGACACGGGCGTGTCCCTACCCATGTGCTCCAGTCGACGATTTTGATGGATCGTCGAGATGCAACCCGAGAACGACACGACCAAGGACACGGCCAGGAACACGGCCGTGTCAAATATTGAACCGAAATGGAAACTGTCGTTGCAGCTTCGCCAGGCAAGACACGGGTAAGGACACGGCCGTGTCCCTACTCGTGTCACATTTCATATATAAGGGAGAGATAAAACCCTAGCCGTTTTATTGCTCATTTCATCCCCTAATTCCTGTGAGAACTCTTTGTTGGAACACCCTATTACTAATTTGGGTCAGGATCACTATGTCCCTAGGAATCTGTGTTTTGACCTTCTGTATAGCTTAATAGGTCAATTAGAATTGAGTCTAAGGGTCAGTAGTCTAGGATTGGAAGCTGCTCTGAAGACCCAAGTTTTTCTGGAGACTAAGTCCAAATCGTCGAGCTCAGCACGACGTTTCGTCGAACTCCGGTCGACGATCGTTTAGCTCAACTATTGACAGATCGTCGAGCTCCATTCGACGATCGCTGAGCTCAACTTCTCAATATCGTCGAACTCCATTCGACGATCGCTGAGCTCAGGTCGATGATTTTGACTCTGCACTGGATCCTTATCTCTGAGCTCAGTTCGACGATCTTTGAGCTCAGATCGACGATTTCTTTGCTGCTTGCATTTTCCAATTCGCTGAGCTCAGCTCGACGATAACAGAGCTCAGTTCGACGATTTCAGTTATCTTTCAGAATTCAAATTCAAATCAGATAGAAGTTATTCTGCATTTAATTCAGAAGATCTGCCAGCCGTTTTCATTTACTTCTGGAGCAAGTTTCAAGGGATTTTTCTAGGAACAATTCAGTGGACTTTCCTTCAGAACATATTATGCAATTAAGGCTGTAATTAATTCAGACCAACGACTATCTTTGACAGAGCAATTTTCTATTCAGACATAGAGAATAAAAGACAGAATGTTTTTGAATCAGACAGAGCATAGACAAGAAAAAAAAGGGAATAGAGATTGACAAGAACAGAGGACACCTCTCAATATACAGAGACTCTGAAAAATATTCTGTCAACAAGAATTCAGAAGAACACTCATCAAGAGATCAAATCTTCAAACATTCTTCAGATCTCTTCAGCTCTCAAGTGTTCAAGGCCAACATCATTTCAAGACTCCAGACACTCAACATTTCAGCTTGCTGAAATCATCTTCTGCTGGAAATCTATCTTTGAAGGCCTATCACCCTCAGCAAAGCTCATCTTCCTGTAGATCAAGGACTCAGGGGGAGCTTTGAAATCAATCCACTTAGTCTTCTCAGTTGATTGAGAAAAGAGAAGACTGCCATAACTCTCTCAACCCCCTCTCTGTAAAGGGTTTTTCAAACTCCCTTCAAAAGTTTGAATCTGGTTTTTGAGCACCTTGTCAAAAGCTCATTGGTGGCAAGACACCTGATCAAAAAATCTGATTTGGTTTTTGAGCACCTTATCAAAAGCTCATTGGTGCCCAGGACACCTGATCAACTCATCCTACAGTGGATTCCTACCTAGGGTGGTAGAAGAGTGGATGTACCCAAGTTGGGGAACCACTATATTTCCTTGTGTCATCTGGTTCTGCATGTTTTCTTTTTGTTTCTGGCCTAGATTTTCTTGTGCTTAATTTCTGCATAGCTTAGTTTTATTTTTGCTTCCCTGTTTACACTCATTACAACAATTGTTGTAAAGCTTTGCAAAAGTTTTTCTTTGTGTTTTAAAAAGCACCATATACTCTATTCACCCCCCCTCTAGAGTATATCTGATCTAGTTTCCCCTTTCAATTGGTATCAGAGGCAGGTTGGTTAAACATACCACATCTGTTTGGTTGTACAGGCAAACACCTGAACCCCAAAGATCCCAAACTAGATCCTTCTTTTGTTTTCTAGTATTAGATTTAGCTTGCACAAATCATGGCCCAGAACAAAGATTATGCTAGCACCAGACCTCCGGTGTGCAATCTGTCAAAGTTTGCACTTTGGAAAGCAAGGATTAGACGATACATGAACTCTATTGACGAAGATATTTTTAATTCTGTTTTGACAGTGTGTCCAAGACCTCCAGAGAGCACAAGCACAAATGCTGTTCCACCTCCATCAGGAACAGATGCTGACATTAAAAAGTGGAAAGTAGATGATGCCAAGGCAATGAACATTCTAGCTCAGACAATGTCAGATGATATTTTTCAGAAGGTAGCTGAATGTAATTCAACCAAGGAGATCTGGGATAAGCTCTCAGAAATAGTTTCAGGATCAGCTGATGAGAGAAAGGACAGAAGATCCCATCTTATCTCCCAATATGAGAATTTCAAGAAGGGAGAAACTGAGTCAGTGGGAGACATGTACAACAGACTGAGTCTAATTGTCAGTGAACTGAGGACATTAGACAAAGAGATCTCACTGACAGAACTTAATGACAAGATCCTAATGTGCTTCCCCAGCACTTGGGATTCAAGAATCTGGCCAATTAAAGATGCCAGAAGCCTGAATGAGATCACCACTGAAGTCTTGTTGGGTAAGCTCAAATCTTATGAGCTACTCATCAAGAACAGAGAAGAAGAACAGAAGGCTGCTTCACCAGCCACAAGAAAGGAGAAGACTATAGCATTCAAGGCAACTGAGGATCTGCCTGAAGAAAAAGGAGCAGCCAATGATGAACTTCTCAGCTTGCTGGCCAAAAGATTCTACAAGATGGCCAGAAAGGACTTCAGAAGAAGATCATACAAGGAGCAGGATAAGCCAAGGTATGACAAGTCCATTGGCAATAGCAAAGACATTATTTGCTTTGGTTGCAGGAAACCAGGGCATATGGTTCCTGACTGTCCAGAAAACAAGAACAAGGACAGAAGGGACAGAAAAGAAAGAAGAAAGGAGAAGGACTCCAAAAGGCATGGAAATAGCAAACCTTCCACCAACAAAAATAAGCACACAAGGAAAGGATTTGTTGCTGAATCCTGGAGTGAGACTGAAGAGGAGTCAGAAGCCTCTTCCAGCTCAAGTGATGATGAGGATGATGTAGAGGAAAAAGAATTCTGCATGATGACAATCAATGCCTCACAACACAACTCAGAGGAAGAGGAGTCAGAGTCAGACTCAGAGACTCAACCTGAAGAAGATCAGGTAATCAGCTCTTTTGATTTCACTTCAGAAGATTTCAAACTTGAATTTAAAGCACTATGCTTAGACCTGCTAAAGTCTGAGAAAGAGATCATCTCTCTCAGAAATCAATTATCTGAACAAAATGCTTTAAAATCAGAAAACCTCATACTCTCTCAGGAGTTGGAGAACTATAGGGAACAGATAGCTTCACTGAAGAGTGAGCTCTCTGAGGCCAAGAAGCTTGAAGAATCTCTCAATGGGAGAAGCATCAAGCAGATGGACATCACAAGCACAGTGAACTCAAGATTCAACAGTACACTGGGCTTGGGTGCCTCACCCAGCCAACCTATTGTTCTAACAACCCCTATCAAGTTCATTTCTGACAAGGGAAAGGGAGTTGTAGAGGTTGCCAGGAAAAATTCTGATCTGACTCAGAAAACCAAAGTCCAGTACAAATCATCGAACGGAGATCGACGATCGCCGAATGGAGATCAACGATCGCCGAACGCAGCTCGACGATCTCAGGAAATATTGTCGAACGCAGATCGACGATCTCAGCCAAGATCGTCGAACGCTGCTCGACGATCCCATATACCTGACCTCAGCCATAGTCGACCGTCGAACGGAGCTCGACGATCGGACCCACGATCGTCGAACGCAGCTCCACGATCGTCGAACAGAGGTCAGAGCTCTGGAAATTTTTTCAAAGGCAAGTCAAAATTGAATCCTAAGGGTTCTTCATCCCAAACCTTTAACCCTTATACTGAATGGATTATACCTCCAAGGAGATATCATCCTGAAGGATATAAGAGTCAACCAGGGATATCTTTCATTTCTGAATTTAAAGGTTATCAACCTAGGCCCAAGGTAAACTGGGTCAAAAACAAGTGAATTGCTTCATATGCAGGTGAAGACCTATCCAACATCTAACCAGCAATGGTATTTGGATAGTGGGTGCTCCAAGCACATGACAGGGAACAAGGACAACCTCAATTCCTTTAGAGCCAAGCTTGGACCCAAAGTTATCTTTGGTGATTCCAACTTTGGACAAACTAAAGGATATGGAGCAGTTCAGATTGGTTCTGTAACCTTCAAGAAGGTAGCATATGTGGAAGGACTGAAGCACAACCTAATCAGCATCAGCCAGCTATGTGATGAAGGCTACCAGGTGACCTTCAGCAAAACCTTATGCAAAATCAAGTCAGAGGACAACACAACTGTGTTGACAGGTAAAAGGAAAGGTAACATCTACCTAGTAGATTTTCTTTCAACTACTTTAGATATCTGTTTATTCAACTCAGTTTGTAGACCAAATGTTTTATGGCATAAGAGATTAGGACATCTAAACCTTAGAACTATTGCTAGGCTCTCCAAGGACAACCTTATTAGAGGACTACCTTCTGGCCCCTACAAGAAGGAAGGACTCTGCAAGGCTTGTCAATTAGGCAAGCAAACTAAGAACAGCTTTAAGTCACTTAATAAGAGTGATTCACCTAGGATATTGTATCTGTTACACATGGATCTATTTGGACCCATCACAGTACAAAGCCTAGGAGGGAAATCCTACACTTTAGTGATTGTAGATGACTTCTCTAGATTCACTTGGGTGTTCTTTCTAAGGAAGAAGTCTGATAACTTTAAGTGTCTGACAGAGTTTCTCAAATGTATAAAGATTGAGTTCAATACTCACATTGCCCTGATCAGAAGTGATCATGGGACAGAGTTTGATTCTCTTCTTATGCAAGAGTTCTGTCAGAGTGAAGGGATCAGGCATACTTTCTCAGCTCCTAGATCTCCTCAACAAAATGAGGTAGCTGAAAGGAAAAATAGAACCCTTATTGAATCTGCCACTACATTGTTGTCAGATACTCATCTACCTCTATCCTTCTGGGCAGAGGCAGTGAACACCTCCAACTATGTGCTGAACAGAAGCCTGATACATAAACTGAAGGGAAAGACTCCCTATGAATTACTCAAAGGGAAGAAACCTAAAGTTGACTATTTCAAAATTTTTGGTTGCATTTGCTATATTCACAATAATGATAAGAAACATCTAGCAAAATTTCAAGCCAAAGCTGATGAAGGAGTGTTTCTGGGATACTCCATGATCAGCAAGGCCTATAGGGTCTATAATAAATCATCATTGAAAATTGAGGAATCTGTTCATGTTTCTTTTGATGAAACTAACATGTCTTTCAAGGAGAAGATTTCTTCTACCATAGAACCTGTGCAGGAACACTCTCTAGTTGAAGATATGAACAAGCTACAGGTTGCTCAAGAAGATGAAAGCAGTGAAGATGAAAGCAATGCTCAACATATTGAAGCACAACCTGAAGAGCCAGTTGTTGTACCACAAGAGGAAACAAAAACACAGGTTGGTGAACAATCAACACCCCCTGTTGATTTAGTAACATCAAGAGACCATCCAATTACCCAAATAATTGGAGAAATCTCAGCTGGTGTGCAAACCAGAAATCAGGTCAACCAAAACCTGTTGCACACCTGCTTCCTTTCTCAAATTGAACCTCAGTCCATTCAAGATGCAGAGCCAGATCCACACTGGATCATTGCCATGCAAGAGGAGTTGCATCAATTTGAGAGGAACAAAGGTTGGGAACTAGTGCCCAAGCCTAAGGATCATTCCATTGTTGGAACAAAATGGGTATTCAGAAACAAACTGGATGATCAAGGAGTAATAATAAGGAACAAGGCAAGGCTAGTTGCCCAAGGATATTCTCAAGAAGAAGGAATTGACTACGACCAGACTTTTGCACCTGTTGCAAGATTGGAAGCCATCAGAATTTTTCTAGCTTATGCAGCTCACAAAGGCTTCAAGGTTTATCAGATGGATGTCAAGAGTGCCTTCTTAAATGGAGACATCAAAGAGGAAGTCTATGTCAGACAACCTCCAGGTTTTATCTCTCCAACTCATCCTGATTTTGTTTTTAGATTAAATAAAGCATTATATGGTCTCAAGCAAGCTCCTAGAGCATGGTATGAGACCCTAACATGCTTTATTTTGGAAAATGGTTTTATAAGGGGTAGAGTAGACCAAACTCTTTTCATTAGAACCCATAAGTCCCATACCCTACTAGTACAAATCTATGTAGATGATATCATTTTTGGCTCTACTGACTCAAAATTGTGCAGAAGGTTTTCCAACCTAATGCATTCTAAATTTGAGATGAGTAGCATGGGTGAGCTATCCTTCTTCCTAGGATTGCAAGTCAAACAACATGCTGAGGGCATCTTTATTTCTCAAACCAAATATGCTAATGAGCTGGTTAAGAAATTTGGCATGTCTGAGGCATCTTGTATGAAAACACCCATGCCTACCAATGCTGTATTGGATGCTGATGAACATGGGAAACCTGTTGATCAGACAACATATAGAGCAATGATTGGCTCTTTACTGTATCTTACAGCTAGTAGACCAGATATAATGTTTGCTACATGCATATGTGCTAGATTCCAAGTTAGCCCTAGAGAGTCACACCTCACATTAGTAAAGAGGATTCTTAGGTATGTTAAAAGTTGTCCAAATCTAGGTCTCTGGTATCCAAAAGATTCAGCATTTGAGTTAACTGGATTCTCTGATGCTGATTATGCTGGATGCAGGATTGACAGGAAAAGCACCAGTGGAACTTGTCAGCTCCTTGGTGATAGACTTGTCTCTTGGTTTTGCAAGAAACAAACTTCTGTGTCAACTTCAACTGCTGAAGCTGAATATATGGCTGCAGGCAGTTGTTGTTCACAAATACTATGGATTCAAAATCAACTCCTAGACTATGGTTACAACTTAGTGAAGTCAAAAATCTTTTGTGACAATACAAGTGCTATCTCCATAGCTCAAAATCCAGTCCTCCATAGTAGGACAAAACACATAGAGATTAGGCATCACTTCTTAAGGGACAATGTTGAGAAGAATAAAATTGAACTGCAATATATCCCAACTGATTTACAAAGGGGAGATATTTTCACCAAGCCCTTGGATGAAAAGAAACACACCTTCTTCCTAAATCAGTTAGGAATGTTAGATGGAGGAAGTCTCAAATAATACTCAAGATTTTGAAAGCTAAAAATTAACCAAGACTAGGCAAAATTTCTGATTTTCCTTAGTATCTAAAAATTTCTCTGATCTCTGAACTGCGCTCGACGATTTCCCCAAAGATTGTCGAACGGAGGTCGACGATTTCCAGGATCGTCGAACTGAGTTCAGCGCTCCTCAGATAGTATGAACTATCTCTTCTGGTCAACGATCGTCGAACGGCGCTCGACGATTCTGTTCACTGAACGATCGTCGAACGGAGCTCGACGCCTTTCCAGATCGTCGAACGGAGATCGACGATTTTGGAGTCTCTTCAGATTCCTTTAGAAGCCTCGATCGTCGAACTGAGTTCAACGATCTTTCCTTTTCTGCGTCGAACCCTAATATAAAACTCATTTTTCGCCGTCGTTCTCTTTTGCGCTTTCAATTTCTCTGCAAACTTTTTCTTCCCTCCAAACAGTTCTACCTTGGTCGTTTTGTTTGTTAAGTTTTTTGCAGGTACCATGGCCGTTTCAGTTGCTGTACTCGCTGCAATGAAATTTGATGCCGGCTTTGACATCGATCTCGACTCCTTCAACACAACCGATCAAGTCTTCCAGGACATTCTCAGTTTGTTCAAAGATCAGCACTTATCTGCCCTTATGACAACCAGAATCAAACTTGCATCTGATGAAATCAAAGAATGGGTATACACTGCCCACAACCTTGACAACAATACCATAGTTGGTTCTATTGGTAGCACCCAGGTACCTCTGACCCCAACAGTATTGACAGAGGTTTTTGGTTTAAGGAATGGTGAAGACTCTGCTGACCTTTCTGGAGAAGAATTCTCAGATGTACTTGCCAGGATGGGTCATCCTGAGGGGAACCCTAGCAAGATGTTTAAGAGGAACCTATCAGTGGAATACAGGTTTCTGGCTGATGTAGTAGGCAAGGTTCTCTTGGCCAAACATTCTGCTCATGACACCATCTCCAGATATCAGCTCTGCCTCATGGGAGCTCTGGTGGACAGAAAAAGCTTGAACTGGGGAGAAGTATTTTTTGATCTGCTGAAGAAAAAGATAAACAAAACATTTGTGAACTTTGGAAGAATACTGGGAGTCTTCCTCCAGGCCAAGTGCCCTTCTCTGTTAGTCTCCTCTGGAGTGCACATCAATGCCTCCAAGAGACTCACCTGTGCCCTTTTTGGGAAATGGGACAGGCAAATCATCAACCCCAGCAGGCCCTCTCCATCTGCCCCTTCAGGCACCAGGACTCTAAGAGTCACTCCCCCCCAGGTCTCTGCCCCTGCAGAAGACCTGCCTGCTGCTAGTGCTGCTGCTTCTCCTCCTCCAAGCCCAACCCTACCAATTCCATCCACCACTCCAGCTACCTCCACCATTACAATCTCAAGCCCATCTCCAACCTCTATTCCATCTCCAACAATTTCCTCTCCACCAGCAGACCACTTCCACCCCCTTTTCTCCTATCCCCAACCAGATGTCACCTCATCCCCATCCCTTCCATCCTTCACTCTCCTGGATGAATCCTACATGGATGATTCCCCCTCCTCTCCTCTAGAATTGCCATCCTCCTCCACAACTTTCCAAGACCTTCTCAACCAAATTATTGATCAACCCACCTTCACTCCCTCCATATCCATCCCTCTATCCTCCATCTCTACCATCCCCTCTCCTGAACCATTCATTCCACCCTTCAGCCCTCCTCCTCCAGCTCCATCAGCCATCCCTGTACCCTCTACCTCTGCTCCTCTCATTGAGCATGTAGATCTCCCAGCCCTTGCTGATCAGTTGTATGAGCTCCTTGCACCTAGGCTCTCTCTTCTCATGGAGGCCTCTTTAGCTCCTCTACAACAATCAGTGGCAGCTCTCTCTGCCAGGCTTTCCTCTTTCCTTTCTCCTCTAGCAGCACCCCCAGCAGTGTGCCTTGATGCACAGGTATCTGCATCCAGGCAGGGGGAGATGCCCTATGAAGCCAGCCTTCATGCTGCTGTTGCTGCTGCTGCTCCTCCTGCTGTTTCTGCTTCTGCTACTGCTGCTGGTTCTGTGTCTGCTTCTGCTGCTGCTGCTACACCAGTACTAGCAATAGACCTAAGGTCTTTGCTATCTACTTTTGATACTGCTTACTTCTGCAGCCTCCCAGAGCCCAATGCTGGCCAGCTCTCTGAAGATCTGTCCAAGGCTCTAGTGCCCTTCTCTTGCTTTGACCCCAGAATCATTTCTGATTTTATTCTGTCAGTGACTGCTGCTTCTGATGATGTTACTACTGCTGCTGCTGCTGAAGACAATGTTCCAACTGCTGCTGTTGAGCCCATTTCACAGGATTTTCTGATGACAGAGGTTGTTGCTTTTGAGCCTGCTGTAGAAGTTGTTGTTTCTGAAGCTGCTGCTGCCCTCATGCCTAAAGTAATCACTGTTGTTTCTTCTGCTGCTCCAGTACCTATAGTTACATCTGCTGCTGCTCCTGTTGCTGCCCCTTCTGCTTCTGCCCCATCAGCTGCTGTTAAATTAAAAGAGGATTTGATGAAGAAGATTGATGCCTTGTATGCTGCACAAAGTTCTGAATCTGAGGATTATAACACTGCTTCTGATGACTCATCTGCCACAATTGCAAAGAAAAGAAAGGCAAGAAGTAAGGCTTTGAAGAGGGTTCCTCCTACCAAGGTTAGAGATGATAATGATGTTCCCTACTATATTCTGCACAACTGCCCAATCTCTGAGCATTAGATGCAATTCTCCAAGAACCAGTTAAAGGCTATGAAGAAGAAGAGGAAATATGAGAAAGGTTCCTCTCAGTTCAAGCACCCTCATCCTCCTCCACCACCTCCACCTGATGCAGGTGCAGGTGGCAGCTCTGCAAGTTCAGGCCCTGCTAGAAGCCAGGCTCCCTACCAACCTCATGCAAGAACATATCAAAGGGAAAGCCAGTCTAGGGGGTCTTACTCTAAAAGGGGAGGATATAGGGGAAACCAAAGAGAAACTCAGGTTTACTCCAAAGGACACTCCAGGCAGCATCCTTACTCTAGGGGAGGACATGTTTCTGCTGATACATCTTCTGGTCCTTTCCCCTACAAGCTCAAATATACTGTGACTGCCAGGACTCCTCAAGATACTTCTTCCAACAGGTATGAGCCACCTGTTCCATTTGAGGACCCTGAGAAAAATCCTATGGCTTGGACTGCAAGAATGAAAGAGCTGGCTGCCTTAGATCAAATAAAGAAAGAAAAAGATCAAGGGCTAGACACTTCCAATATCTCTACCATGTCAGAGCAAAGGCAGAAGGAATTAGAGAGATATGCTTCAAGCAAATTTTTTGATGCAGACATGTACATGGAGTTGCATCCAGCTGCAGTGGTTCCCAGGACATCAAATCAAATTTATTTGGGTGCAGCTGATGATACCAGATCCAAACAACAAGCTTTAGATCCTAACAGGGAAATTAAAATGGTAAAAGGCAAAGAAAAGGAATAACTCTGTAAGGTGATAATTCTTGGTTTCTCTGACTGCCTTCTGGATATCATGCTTTTATATATCTCTGTGATGGTTCTGTGATGTATAGCTGCTATTGTTTTTATGTTTCTGTGACTGTATGATGTTGTTTGTTTTTCCTATGTCTGTAAATAGTTTTCCTAACCCAAATAGGGGGAGATTGTTGGAACACCCTATTACTAATTTGGGTCAGGATCACTATGTCCCTAGGAATCTGTGTTTTGACCTTCTGTATAGCTTAATCGGTCAATTAGAATTGAGTCTAAGGGTCAGTAGTCTAGGATTGGAAGCTGCTCTGAAGACCCAAGTTTTTCTGGAGACTAAGTCCAAATCGTCGAGCTCAGCATGACGTTTCGTCGAACTCCGGTCGACGATCGTTTAGCTCAACTATTGACAGATCGTCGAGCTCCATTCGACGATCGCTGAGCTCAACTTCTCAATATCGTCGAACTCCATTCGACGATCGCTGAGCTCAGGTCGACGATTTTGACTCTGCACTGGATCCTTATCTCTGAGCTCAGTTCGACAATCTTTGAGCTCAGATCGACAATTTCTTTGCTGCTTGCATTTTCCAATTCGCTGAGCTCAGCTCGACGATAGCAGAGCTCAGTTCGACGATTTCAGTTATCTTTCAGAATTCAAATTCAAATCAGATAGAAGTTATTCTGCATTTAATTCAGAAGATCTGCCAGCCGTTTTCATTTACTTCTGGAGCAAGTTTCAAGGGATTTTTCTAGGAACAATTCAGTGGACTTTCCTTCAGAACATATTATACAATTAAGGCTGTAATTAATTCAGACCAACGACTATCTTTGACAGAGCAATTTTTTATTCAGACTTAGAGAATAAAAGACAGAATGTTTTTGAATCAGACAGAGCATAGACAAGAAAAAAAAGGGAATAGAGATTGATAAGAACAGAGGACACCTCTCAATATACAGAGACTCTGAAAAATATTCTGTCAACAAGAATTCAGAAGAACACTCACCAAGAGATCAAATCTTCAAACATTCTTCAGATCTCTTCAGCTCTCAAGTGTTCAAGGCCAACATCATTTCAAGACTCCAGACACTCAACATTTCAGCTTGCTGAAATCATCTTCTGCTGGAAATCTATCTTTGAAGGCCTATCACCCTCAGCAAAGCTCATCTTCCTGTAGATCAAGGACTCAGGGGGAGCTTTGAAATCAATCCACTTAGTCTTCTCAGTTGATTGAGAAAAGAGAAGAATGCCATAACTCTCTCAACCCCCTCTCTGTAAAGGGTTTTTCAAACTCCCTTCAAAAGTTTGAATCTGGTTTTTGAGCACCTTGTCAAAAGCTCATTGGTGGCAAGACACCTAATCAAAAAATCTGATTTGGTTTTTGAGCACCTTATCAAAAGCTCATTGGTGCCCAGGACACCTGATCAACTCATCCTGCAGTAGATTCCTACCTAGGGTGGTAGAAGAGTGGATGTACCCAAGTTGGGGAACCACTATATTTCCTTGTGTCATCTGGTTCTGCATGTTTTCTTTTTGTTTCTGGCCTAGATTTTCTTGTGCTTAATTTCTGCATAGCTTAGTTTTATTTCTGCTTCCCTGTTTACACTCATTACAACAATTGTTGTAAAGCTTTGCAAAAGTTTTTCTTTGTGTTTTAAAAAGCACCATATACTCTATTCACCCCCCCCCCCTCTAGAGTATATCTGATCTAGTTTCCCCTTTCACTCTTGGTGAGAGGAAAAACTGCTGGAGCAAGTTCTACCAGAGGAGATCCGCCATCGCCGTGAAAGAGAAAATGCCGCCAAGGAGAACTACGAGATCCATGGCCGGAAATGGTGGTACTGCTGGAGCCAATGTGAGTTTCCTACCCTCTCCCTTGGTGCTAGATCTATAGTTATTTTCCTAGGAGAGACATCGTCTCAAAAGAGTCTTGATGGAGAGAAGAAGTCTTCTAGGTTTGGCCATGCTAGGACTTGTGTTCTAGATTTTAGATCTCTTCAACCACTCTCTTGTTATATGTGATGATGGAGGATGGTTTTGTGAAGAGTATTGGCCTCATGAGGTTGAATAAGGGTGGAGGAAATTCTAGAATGATTTGGGATGATCGCATTGAGGAGGAAGATGAACCGATGTCGTTCATGCCGCCTTATGATGCGTGCAGAATCTGTATTCTGCGCGCAGCGAACTTCGTGGACATTTTTAAGTACGATATGCCAGATCTGGGCTTTCGGCTAAACACAAAAGTTGAAGCCCTTGAAAATACCTTTCCAACGAATGGTTGCACGACTTCTGGCGAAGTATGTAGCCACGGGAAAGTCTAAACGAAAATGGTGTTCAATAAATCCTGTATGCAGAAACTGTGTTCTGTACGCAGCGGACTTCAAGTCCGATTTCAAATAGGATAATATCAAATCTGGGTTGAGGTCTGAATACAAGCGTTGTAGAACTCAGAAAGACCTTTCCATCGTGGGGTTACACGTCATCACCGGATTCCTGTAGCTTCGGGAATCTCCGGTCGAATTTGCTGTCCAGATTCAGCCTGCACCTAAATTCTGGGCTTAATGGAAAATGGATTTTGATTCGGTGGAATTAATAATGCAAGACACTTGGCTTGGATGAATGATTAATCATTTGTTGCAGATTTCATATTATCAAATTGAGAAACAATATTATTTAAAGGAACTGAATTGGTAGGAATTGAAAGATTGATAATTGTGCACTTCATGTTTATATTATGACATTATCAAATGAAAAGTGTGATAGATCTTTATATGCGCATCATGTTTATATTACATTGTCATCATTTGCAAAGTCATATAGATGAATAGATTATGATCATGGACATGTTTGATTAATGAAATGAGTCTTGTAGTCCAATACTTAGAGAGTCGTCTCCCTACGGGTAGTATTGTGAAGGGATGTAAGTGTGGTGTTGACCGTCACTTGTTTTGGTTGTGTTGAGATAAGGTGTGGATGGATGGTTGGGCTGTGTCCTCGTGTTTACTTCCGAGGCCCCTTCCATGATATGTTGATGTGGTATTTGCATGTGGTGTGAGTCGACACGCGGTGTCGTAATCCTGGGTTAAGGATAGTGTGGCAGGTCTACGGGCTCGCCAGTCGTCACACCGACGGGAGTTGGCAGTTAGACTTGGTCGGTTTGGGCTGTGTCCTCGGTGTTCATGTCCCGAGGCCCCTCCGACCATGTGAACGGTTGGGCTGTGTCCTCGTGCTTTCTTCCGAGGCCCCTTCCGGGTCACACAAGGCCAGTTCGGGCTGTGTTCTTGGTGCACATCTAACCAAGACCCCGCTGGGCTATAGTACGCATGGGCTCCGCTGTTGTGTTCTTAGCATTGAGGCGTACGAAGGCCTAGGTGAAGTAGTGTGATACCCGCCTAGTTGTAGAAGTGCCCGTTCTACTGTCACTGCCTGGCCACGGCGGCTGATACCTGAGAGTTTAGCTACCTGCTCGAAAAGTGGGAACTATAGTCTGTGTCGACATAGCAATTGCATGGGTGTGCATGGGTGAGTCATTGCATAGCATTCATAGCATTTCATAACATTGCACAACAAGATCCTCATTGTATAAGTTTGTATGGGCACTCTTATACGATGAGTTACTTTTATGTAACCCGATCCTTAATGTATAAGTTTGTATGGGCGTTCTTATACGTTAAGTTACTTTCCTGCTGTTACTTATACTTGCTAGTTTATTGTAGCTCTTAAATAAATACTGATTATGATACTGTTAATCTTACACTACTGCCACCTGCTTGTACTTCCTTACTTGCATACTTGTTATATACTATACTCTTGTTCCTTTTCTCCGCCCAGTGCCGAGGAGCCGCCGGGGGAGCGAATGTGAAACCACTTAGTCGTTTCGACTAACGGTTGCTACGTCTTCCTTTTTAGGAGGTCACGCCGCAGGTAGAGCAGCCGCAGACTATGCAGCAGGACAACCAGGCCAGGATGATAGGGCCTGATGTGACGGTGCCGTCGATACCGTCGGCTACTGATGTTAGTATTTTGATTACTCTAATGTAGCCCGTTTGGGCAATGATTAGCTGTACTCTGATATTTTGTATAAGCATGTTTAGCTTCTCATTATTTCATGTTTTTGGACATTATATAATTAGTGTGGATTTTGACTTCTCTTGCTTATTTATTTGGTTGGGTTGGCATTTATATTGATATGGTTGTAGCCGGCGGAATAGGCGTCTTGTGGTACAGGTTAGCCCGTGTGCTAATACTACCGCAAGGCGGCTGTTCCGGGCATAAGACTACCCCTTCGTGCCGTGTTTTGGGATCCGAGAGGAGGGGTCTTACAAATGGTATCAGTTTGCCACGATCCTCAACTAAGGAAGTCATTCAACAATGGTGCCACCCCTGTTTGGTTAGTCAGTTTGGGGACATACTGACTTAGCGGAAGCAGTGGTGTGCCCATATGTAATTCACATTAAGTTTGTCCAACTTTGACCTTGAGCTTAGCCAACCTGACCACAAATTTATCATGTACGTGTAGGTTACACTGCATGTTGAGCCGATGGGGGGTACTCCTATCCCTCCCATACCCACTCAGTTCCAACAGTCTGAGTTGGGGCAGACGCTTACCGCCATTCTTGATGCTTTTAAGGCACAGCAGGCTCTGGTGCAACAACAGGCCCCGAGCTCCAACTGGCTGAGCACCTTCCGGGCTCTCTCCCCTCCAGTCTACCTTGGGATGGAGTCAGCCGTACGTACATAGGAATGGCTAGACATGGTACAGGAGTTGTTGGATGGTATCCGTTGCCCGACCAACATGGCAGTGACATTGGCAGTGTCCGTCTTGGACTTACATGCGAAGAGGTGGTGGAAGTCCCTCATGGGCTCTACCTTCCAAGGCCGGATCTACACAGAGATAAATTGGAGTGAATTCTCGGGTGTTTTCTTGGAGCACTTTATCCCTACATCGGCCCGAGATGAGCTTGAGCAGAGGTTCCTTCTACTAAAGCAGGGATCAAAGTTGGTTACAGAATACCAGCGGGAATTCTAGCATCTCGCAAGGTTTGCGGATTCTTATGAGTTGGATGACAGAGGTTATGCCAAGCGCTTCTATAAAGGGCTGCGAGATCCCCTAAGGCAGTCCCTTTTGTTTATAGCGGATGGTAGCTTGGAAGAGATCATTGATATGACGAAAAGATTGGAGGCGGACCACCTGGGATGTAGTAAGAGGCATGCGGAGGACGTGATGGAAGCCGGCCCAAGTAATAGAAGGAGGCGGGACTTCAGAAGAGTAAGAGGTTATCAAAGAGGTGGAGGGCGTGTCCACCGAAACTATAGGGTGGAGCATCCAGTTCCGCAGCCGCCTAGGTTGCCTCCACCCCCACAGCCTCAGCAATTTCAACAACCTGAAGGGCGTCGTGGTCTGGCGTGCTTCGAATGCAACCAGCCGGGCCACATCCGACATTTCTGCCCGCAGCTATATGGGAACGCCCCTCCTGCTCTCCCTCCTGCTCTCCCTCCTGCTCTCCCTCCAGTAGCTCCACGAGGGCGGAGTTATATGCATGGTCGAGGACGAGGACCGCCAAGAGGAAACCCCGGACCGGTCCGGGATCAGGTGTACGCGCTTGACATGGCGCAGTAACGGAACCCACAAGATGTGATTGCAGGTATGATTTAATTAATTTACATATTTGCATGGTCTAACTTGAATTGATTAGAACTTACTAGACACTAGCAATAAGTTTTGGTTGTTGGTACTTAGGCACCGTGATTATTGGCGGGAAGACGGCCTATGCACTGTTCGATAAAGGTGCCTCACACTCCTTTGTGTCCGAGGATTTCATAAAAGACGTGGAGGGTGTACAGTACTTCACTGGCATAGCCCGACATGTACGCCTTCCGGATGGCTCGGAGATGATCGCAACCGCCAAGTGCGAGTTGGACTTATTTATTGATGGGAAGGCCTTTGATACGCCAGCCACGGTTCTGAGAATGTCGGAGTTTGACATCATTTTGGGCATGGCATGGATGGATTGGCACTTCGCGAGGATCGACTGTGCGGAGAAGCGGATCTATTTGAGACATGGAGACTCTGACGTCATCTTCCAAGGTATTGGCTTCGCGCCTCACATGATGTTATCTTCCGTCCAGGTTGTAAAAGCTCATATGAAGGGGGACGAGGTCTTCATGATCTGGTTCGAGTTGAAGGAGGAAGCGTTGGAATTAAAGGATGTACGGGTTGTGCGGGAGTTTCCCGAGGTATTTCCTGAGAAGCTACCAGGATTACCTCCGCATAGAGAGATTGACTTCCAGATCAATCTAGTACCAGGTGCCAAGCCTGTATCCAAGTCTCCGTACAGAATGGCTTCGAAAGAACTCGCGGAGTTTAGAGTTCAATTGCAAGAACTGGTGGAGTCAGGGTTCGTTCGCCCCAGTTCATCACCCTGGGGAGCCCCTGTGCTGTTCGTGAATAAGAAGGATGGAACCCTGCGATTATGCATAGATTATCGGGAACTCAATCGGCTGACGGTGCGGAACACTTATCCGCTACCTCGGATCGACGAGTTGTTCGACCAATTAGTGGGAGCACATTGGTTCTCTAAACTAGATTTGCGCTCTGGATACTATCAGTTGAGGATACAAGAAGGGGACATTCAGAAAACAGCCTTCAGTTCGAGATATGGTTTGTATGAGTTCACAGTAATGCCGTTTGGGCTTACAAATGCCCCTTCGGCCTTCATGAGCTTGATGAACAAGGTGTTTGAACCGTATTTGGACATCTTAGTCATTGTTTTCATCGACGACATCTTGGTCTACTCAAAGACGGAGGAGGAGCATGTCGAGCACCTGACCTTGGTTTTGAAGAAATTGAAGGAGCACGCCTTGTATGCCAAGTTTAGCAAGTGTGAATTCTGGCTTAAGGAGGTTACCTTCTTGGGGCATGTGATCAGTAGAGCAGGATTAGCGGTGGATCCAGCAAAGGTGCGAGCCGTGAAGGAGTGGTCGCCCTTGAAGTCGGCGGCCGATGTACGAAGCTTTCTTGGACTTGCTAGGTACTACCGCAAGTTCGTGAAAGGATTTTACAAGATTGCCCTTCCTCTTACCTCCTTGACGAAGAAGGGTGTGTCGTTTGAGTGGACACCTCAATGTGAAGATGCATTTCAAGAGTTGAAGGATAGGCTTACCTCCGCCCCTATCCTTGCACTTCCGTCAGGGAAGGAAGGATTTCAGGTTTATACGGACGCGTCATATCAAGGGATGGGAGCGGTATTGATGCAGCACGGGCATGTGATCGCATATGCTTCAAGATAGTTAAAGAAACATGAAATTAATTACCCGGTCCATGATTTGGAGTTGGGAGCAGTGGTGTTCGCTTTGAAGGTCTGGAGGCATTACCTATATGGCGTACACTGCGAGATCTTTTCCGATCACAAAAACATGAAGTATGTCCACACTCAGAAGGAGTTGAACCTGAGACAACGGCGGTGGTTGGAATTTCTATGCGACTATGAGTTCACCATGAACTACCACCCCGGGAAAGCGAACTCGGTAGCCGATGCCTTGAGTAGAAAAGCGCCAGGCTCTAGCCCAGAGTCTCGGTTGATGAGTATGGAGTTGGCTCGGATGATCGAGGAGAGGGAAATTACTCTAGTATTCAAGGCTCCTTCGGCAGAGTATGCGGAGTATTTGGCCAACATGAGCATAGTTTGTGATATCCGAGACCGGATTCGGGTGGAGCAAGGAATGGATGCGGCCTTGGCCCCGACAATCAAGGCAATTGAAGATGGGACCACCGATGAGTACACACTCAAAGACGGCCTCGTTTATTTTCGTGGCCGACTCTATATTCCCAAGGGAGGCAAAATTCGGGAGGATATCCTGAGAGAGGCACATTCCTCTCAATATTCAGTGCACCCGGGTATTGCTAAGATGTACGCTGGATTGCGAAAGACCATGTGTTGGCCAGGAATGAAGAAGGATGTCCGGTATTATGTCACTCATTGTGAAGCATGTCAAAGAGTGAAGGCTGAATGCAGGAGTCTCGGTGGTTTGTTGCAGTCGCTGCCCATCCCCGAATGGAAGTTCGAGGATATATCCATGGACTTTGTTCATGGGTTACCTCGTTCCTGCTCCGGGAATGATTCAGTGTGGGTTATTGTTGATCGACTGACAAAGGTGGCCCGGTTCATTCCAATGAAGAAGGAAGCACACGTGGATGTTTTGATACGCCTTTTTGTGGAGCAATTTGTACGGTATCATGGCGTGCCCAAGACAATTGTTTCGGATCGGGATGGTCGGTTTACATCCAATGAGTGGAAGGCGGTACAGGCGTATTTGGGCTCGCGCCTAACCTTTAGTACCTCATTTCATCCTCAGACGGACGGGCAGTCTGAAAGGACCATCAGGACACTGGAAGATTTATTGAGGTTATGTGTGCTGGACAGAGGAGAGCCGTGGGAAAGACTCTTGCCCCTAGTGGAATTCTCCTACAATAATAGTCATCAAGCGAGCATCGGTATGGCGCCCCATGAAACCCTTTACGGAAGAAGGTGCAGGACCCCCTTATCTTGGGTGTAGGATGAAGATCCGAAGGCATTGGGAAATGAATATATAGATGATACTGATGTGGCGGTCAGATTGATATGGGATCGCATGTTGGAGGCTCAAAGTCGACAGGCAAAATATTACAATAAAAAGCACCGGATGGTGGAGTTCCAAGTGGGCGAAAAAGTGTTCCTCAAGATTCGGCCGATGCATGGAGTGTCGCGGGTGCGTGGAATGAAAAATCTCAGCCCAAGGTATGTTGGGCCTTATACTATACTGGAAAGGATTGGCCCGTTGGCCTATCGGCTGGAGTTACCACCAGAACTAGAAAATCTCCACGACGTGTTCCATGTGTCGTCGCTTCGAAAAGCACTGTTGCGGCCCGACCAATATATTCCCACTACTGATGGTACAATGGCGTCAGATAGGTCTGTGCGACTAGAGCCGGTGCGGATTGTTGACAGCGAGACAAGAACATTACGCCGCAAAAGTGTACCCTTGATGAAGGTGCTATGGTCGAATCATGGGAAGGAGGAGTACACATGGGAGCCAATGGATTTGATGCAGCAACGCTACCCGGAGTTGTTTGCTCAAGGTAATCTTATTTAAAAGCATATGTTAAATTTCCTGTTATGCTTTTCTCCCCACAGCCTAAGCCTGATTTCGGGGACGAAATCTTTTATTTTGTTTATAGGATTTGTAACGTCCTGAATCGCTCTGGGCCCCTAGTGTGTGTTTTTTAGTCAGGAGGGTTGACTCGAGTCCTGAGAAGTGCAGGGAATTGGACTGCACTTGTGGAGAAGTGGAGAAATCAGTGCAGAGAGACACGGGTAGTGACACGGGTAGTGACACGGGTAGTGACACGGGTAGTGACACGGGTAGTGACACGGGTAGCGACACGGGTAGCGACACGGGCATGTCCCTACCCATGTGTGTCGAGTTACACTCGACACGCTGTGTCGAGTCTGACGAGATGTGTCGACATCATGTGACACGGGTAGCGACACGGGCGTGTCCCTACCCGTGTTTGTCGAGTTCCACTCGACGAAAGGTGTCGAGATCGACGAACTGTGCGTCGACTTCGACGAATGAACATGACACAGGTAGAGACACGGGTGTGTCCCTACCCGTGGGCTCCAGTCGACGATTTTGATGGATCATCGAGATGCAACCCGAGAAGGACACGGCCAAGGACACGGCCAGGAACACGACCGTGTCAAATATTGAACCGACATGGAAACTGTCGTTGCCGCTTCGCCAGGCAGGACACGGGTAAGGACACAGCCGTGTCCCTACCCGTGTCACATTTTATATATAAGGGAGAGATAAAACCCTAGCCATTTTCTTGCTCATTTCATCCCCTAATTCCTGTGAGAACTCCTGGTGAGAGGAAAAACTGCTGGAGCAAGTTCTACCAGAGGAGATCCGCCATCGCCGTGAAAGAGAAAATGCCGCCAAGGAGAACTACGAGATCCATGGCCGGAAATGGTGGTACCGCTGGAGCCAATGTGAGTTTCCTACCGTCTCCCTTGGTGCTAGATCTATAGTTATTTTCCTAGGAGAGACATCGGCTCAAAAGAGTCTTGATGGAGAGAAGAAGTCTTCTAGGTTTGGCCATGCTAGGACTTGTGTTCTAGATTTTAGATCTCTTCAACCACTCTCTTCTTTTATGTGATGATGGAGGATGGTTTCGTGAAGAGTATTGGCCTCATGAGGTTGAATAAGGGTGGAGGAAATTCTAGAATGATTTGGGATGATCGCATTGAGGAGGATGATGAACCGATGCCGTTCATGCCGCCTTATGATGCGTGCAGAATCTGTATTCTGCGCGCAGCGAACTTCGTGGGCATTTTTAAGTACGATATGGCCAGATCTGGGCTTTCGGCTAAACACAAAAGTTGAAGACCTTTAAAATACCTTTCCAACGAATGGTTGCACTACTTCTGGCGAAGTCTTTAGCCACAGGAAAGTCTAAACGAATATGGTGTTCAATAAATCCTGTATGCAGAAACTATGTTCTGTATGCAGCGGACTTCAAGTCCGATTTCAAATAGGATAATGTCAAATCTAGGTTGAGGTCTGAATACGAGAGTTGTAGACCTCGGAAAGACCTTTCCATGTGGGGTTACACGTCTTCACCGGATTCCTGTAGCTTCGGGAATCTCCGGTCGAAGTTGCTGTCCAGATTCAGCCTGCACCTAAATTTTGGGCTTAATGGAAAATGGATTTTGATTCGGTGGAATTAATAATGCAAGACACTTGGCTTGGATGAATGATTAATCATTTGTTGCAGATTTCATATTATCAAATTGAGAAACAATATTATTTAAACGAACTGAATTGGTAGGAATTGAAAGATTGATAATTGTGCACTTCATGTTTATATTATGACATTATCAAATGAAAAGTGTGATAGATCTTTATATGCGCATCATGTTTATATTACATTGTCATCATTTGGAAAGTCATATAGATGAATAGATTATGATCATGGACATGTTTGATTAATGAAATGAGTCTTGTAGTCCAATACTTAGAGAGTCGTCTCCCTACGGGTAGTATTGTGAAGGGATGTAAGTGTAGTGTTGACCGTCACTTGTTTTGGTTGTGTTGAGATAAGGTGTGGATGGATGGTTGGGCTGTGTCCTCATGTTTACTTCCGAGGCCCCTTCCATGATATGTTGATGTGGTATTTGCATGTGTTGTGAGTCGACACACGGTGTCGTAATCCTGGGTTAAGGATAGTGTGGCAGGTCTACGGGCTCGCCAGTCGTCACACCGACGGGAGTTGGCAGTTAGACTTGGTCGGTTTGGGCTGTGTCCTCGGTGTTCACGTCCCGAGGCCCCTCCGGCCATGTGAACGGTTGGGCTGTGTCCTCGTGCTTTCTTCCGAGGCCCCTTCCTGGTCACACAAGGCCAGTTCAGGCTGTGTTCTTGGTGCACATCTACCCAAGACCCCGCTGGGCCATAGTACACATGGGCTCCGCTGTTGTGTTCTTAGCGTTGAGGCGTACAGAGGCCTAGGTGAAGTAGTGTGATAGCCGCCTAGTAGTAGAAGTTCCCGTTCTACTGTCACCGCCTGACCACGACGGCTGATGCCTGAGAGGTTAGCTACCTGCTCGAAAAGTGGGAACTATAGTCTGTGTCGACATAGCAATTGCATGGGTGTGCATGGGTGAGTCATTGCATAGTATTTATAGCATTTCATAACATTGCACAACAAGATCCTCATCGTATAAGTTTGTATGGGCACTCTTATACGATGAGTTACTTTTATGTAACACGATCCTTAACGTATAAGTTTGTATGGGCGTTCTTATACGTTAAGTTACTTTCCTGCTGTTACTTATACTTGCTAGTTTAGTGTAGCTCTTAAATAAATACTGATTATGATACTGTTACTCTTACACTACTGCCACCTGCTTGTACTTCCTTACTTGCATACTTGTTATATACTATACTCTTGTTCCTTTTCTCCGCCCGGTGCCGAGGAGCCGCCGGGGGAGCGGATGTGAAACCACTTAGTCGTTTCGAATAACGGTTGCTACGTCCTCCTTTTTAGGAGGTCACGCCGCAGGTAGAGCAGCCGCAGACTACGCAGCAGGACAGCCAGACCAGGACGATAGGGCCTGATGTGACGGTGCCGTCGATACCGTCGGTTACTGATGTTAGTATTTTGATTACTCTGATGTAGCCCGTTTGGGCAATGATTAGCTGTACTCTGATATTTTGTAGAAGCATGTTTAGCTTCTCATTATTTCATGTTTTTGGACATTATATACTTAGTGTGGATTTTGACTTCTATTGCTTATTTATTTGGTTGGGTTGGCATTTATATTGATATGGTTGTAGCCGACGGAATAGGCGTCTTGTGGTACAGGTTAGCCCGTGTGCTAATGCTACCGCAAGGAGGCTGTTCCGGGCATAAGACTCCCCCTTCGTGCCGTGTTTTGGGATCCGAGAGGAGGGGTCTTACATTTTGTGCCATAAGTCATTATGATTACTAGTTAAGTAAACAGATATCAGTTTTGGCAGAAAGAAAATTTATTAAGTATATGTTGCCTTGTCTACTTCCAGTTAAAACTGTTTGGTTATTTTTATCAATAATAGAACAAGTGGATGGGTTAAAGTATAGCTGATAACCATCATCACATAACTGACTTATGGAGATGAGGTTATGCTGGAGTCCACTTACATATGTCACCTTTTTGAATGTGACAACTCCTATTCTCACTTCTCCAAATCCTTCTGACTGACCACATTTGGAGTCACCAAAGATAACCTTTGGCTCCAGCTTGGACTTGTAGTTGATTAAGATGTCCTTGCTGCCAGTCATGTGTTTGGAGCAGCCACTGTCCAGGTACCAAGTTTGATTTACCACTGGACAATTCTTCACCTACAATAGAAAACAGTTAATGGTTTTTGACCCATGTTACCTTGGGTCCTTTGTATGGCTGATAAGAAAAACTGGAAATAATAGAGAATTCAGGTTGGGACTTATATCCTAGGGGGTAATATCTCCTAGGTGGGATGATCCAGTCAGCTAGTGGATTAAACGGTTTCTTAGAGATATGTAAGTTGCTGTTAGAATTACTATTTTGATTAAGTCTTTCTGGGTTCGACAAATTGTTGTAAGTTCATCGACCAGAGTTTGACGAATTGGGTTGAGGTCGTCGATCTCTGCCCAGAGAATGAACATGTTCATTCTCTGTGCCCCACGTTCGTTGACCTCTACTCGACGAACCATACAAAGTTCGTCGATCGCTGTTAGACGAATGATTTTTATTGTAGTTTGCGTTCAGAGATCGTCATTCTGAGTTCGACGATCTGTTCCTATATCGTCGATCTGGGTTCGACGATAACTACTGAACATTGTTATTTTTATCGTTCTTCTTATTTTTAATTTTTTCCTTAGCTTCAATTTTTTCTAGAATTTTATTAACCTTATTTACTTGTTCAGTATTTTTCTTTCCTTTATCAGAGATAAAATTTACAAGTTTTGAAAGATGATTCCTTTGGATTAGGGTTTGTTCAGTAGATGTGTCTCCTAATCCTAATCTGCAGTTGTTTGTTCTCGCATTAACTGTGCTGATTATTTCTATTAATTTCAAACTTCTACCATTTAATGACTCTTCTAATATCTTAGCTTTGCTAAGTTCTGATTTCAGAAAAATGATCTGTTCATTTGCAGATTTTAGTTCACTAGATAGAGTTGCATTTTCAGAGGTGATTTTATCTAGATCATTCAATTTATCTCTGAGAAGTTTGATTTCCTTCTCAGAGCTTATCAAATCTAAGCATAGGTTTTTAAATTCAAATTTAAATTCATCAGATTCAAAATCATAAGATGCTATTACCTGATCTTCAGCTGACAGGTTTTCTTCATTATCAGATTCATCTGTATCTGATCTGCTACTATTTGCACCAATTCCCATGAGGCACACCTCCTTTGCCTTGGCCTCCTCTTCTTCTTCACTAGAGCTGGAAGATGTGGATTCATCTTCTGTGTCACTCCATGTTTCAGCCACAAATCATTAATCCTTCTTTTTGTGCTTGCTGGAAGAGGTCTTGCTGTAATGCTTGCTTCTTGATTCCTTCTCTTTTCTTCTTTCCTTCTTTTGATTTTCAGGACATTCAGACATGAAATGTCCTAGTTTCCTGCACCCATAACACACTACCTCTTTAGTGGGGGTTTTGTCATACCTTGGATGGCTATCATTTCTGGATGACTTCCTTCTGAAGTCTTTCCTTGCCAGTTTGAAGAATCTCTTGGAAAAGAGACTCATAAGCTCTTCATTGACTATTGGGGCTTCAGTTTCTTCAGCAGCCTTGAATGTAATGGATTGTTCTTTCCTTGATGTGGGAGGTGTCCTGTGTTCCACTGCCTCTCTGGACTTGATTAGCTGCTCATATGACTTCAGTTTCCCTAATAGAGATTCAGTTGAAATCTCATTCAGGCATCTGGCCTCCTTGATGGGCTAGATCTTGGTGTCCCATGAGCTTGGGAAGCACATTAGGATCTTGTCATTAACTTCAGTCAAAGTGATTTCTTTATCTAAGGTCCTTAGCTCACTGATGATGGAGCTAAGCCTGTTGTACATCACTTCAATTGTTTCTGCCTCATACTTCTTGAAGTTTTCATATTGTGTGATGAGGTGTGATATTCTATCTTTCCTCTCATCTGCTGAGCCAGCAACCATTTGATTGAGTGAATCCCAGATTACTTTTGCAGAGGTGCACTCAGCCACCTTCTGAAAGATGTCATCTGACATAGTCTAAGCCAATATGTTCATGGCTTTGGCATCAACAATCTTTGCTTTCTTCTGAGCTTTAGTCCACTCAGGTGGTGGGACTGCATTGTTGCTGGAAGATGTTGTAGTTGTATATGCCTGTGGGGGACCTGTCAAAATGGAATTGTAAATGTCTTCATCAATAGAATTCATGTATAACCTAATTCTTGCCTTCCAAATGGCAAACCTATTAAGGTTGCAAACTGGAGGTCTGGTGCTTGCATAATCCTTGTTCTGTGCCATGTTGTGTTTATAATTTAAATGAAAATAAAATGCTGTGTAGATCTAACAAAGGATCTTTTGGTTCAAGATTTAACTTGTACAACCAAAGGAACCTCCTCTGATACCAATTGAAAGTGAGTGTTAGATCAGAAATACTCTAGAGGGGGGGGGGGGGGTGAATAGAGTATGTTTAAAAATTCTTAACTGCTATTACAGCTTTTGTTGTTAAAAGTGCAAAATTACTAAACTACCAAGCAATGAATCTAAAGCACAAGCACAACACGAATAATTGAAGAGGAGGCAACCAGGCGACACAAGAATTTTATAGTGGTTCCCCAACCTGGGTACATCCACTCTTCTACCACCCTTGGTAGAAATCCACTCAGGTTTTTGATCAGGTGTTTGACACCAATGAGTTTTTGATCAGGTGCTCAAAAACCAACCCAAGTCTTTTGATCAGGAGACTTGCAACCAAGGAATCACTTTTGAAGGGAGATGAAAACCCTTTATAGAGGTGGGGGTGAGAGATGATTTTGTCTTCTCTTTCTCAATATACAACTGAGAAGATTGTGGATTGATTATAGCTTAAGGCTCCCCCTGGGATGTAGAATGGATCAGGGGAAACTAAGAGCCAAGCTTCAGGGTGATAGGTCTTCAAACTAAATCCTTGACCAGCAATAGTATTCAGGAACTTCTTCGACAGATTGAACTGAAGTTGTCCTTTTGAAGTGTCCTGGAGTTCTTGAAGAAGGAAGACTCTTGATATAGGTATTGTTGTTCTTCTTATTCAAGTGCTGATGAGCTTCTGGTCAAGAACTTCTGTGTATCAGAAAAATGCTTCTTCTTTGACAAAGCAGATTATGCTGAATTGAATGTTTTTCTGTAATCTCTATGTGCTTCTCTGTAAGCTGTGCTCTGTGTGAAGCTTTCTCAATTATTTTCTGTTGTTGATTCTCTTCTGTAAGTCTGTATATCACTATGTGTATCTGAATGTGTATGTTATTCTCTTCTTCTCTGTCTTTTGAAAATTTGAATGCATTTGTAATTAATGCTGACAGCCTTGAGAATAATCGGCATTGATTTATTTCCCCAACTGTCCTGTGGAAAAACGGCAAGAAATAATCTTGGAGAAGACCATAATTAATGCTCCTTCTAACAGATACATTTAGAGAATGTTAGAGCATTAATTACCCAGGAATTATAGCATTAGAGTGGGGACAGAAGGCCGAAAATAACTAAGTCTGGAATCGTCGAGCAGATAGTAGAATTCGTCGAACTGAGTTTATAGTTCGTCGAGCTGAGACATTGTATTCGTCGACCAGACGGCTTCTGTTCGTCGAGCTGAGTTCCATGATCGTCGAGCTGAAAACTAAGCTGCTGTCTCTTTTGATCTTTGCCTATTCGTCGAGCTGGCAAATATGTTCGTCGACTGGAGTTCAACAATTATTCTGGAGTTGTCAAATATCCTGTGTCGACACAATTACTCCTGTGTGTTGACACAAGTCTTCTGTGTGGTGTCAATATAGCCTTTCCACAATGTCGACTGATGATCTTGGTGTCGACACAAGTTCTTCTAGTGTCGAGTTAGTTAATGTCAACATATAATCTGAGTGTCGACATAAGTCTTCTGGTTCCAGAATTCGTCGGGTAGAGAACAGAGTTCGTCGAGCTGAGACTAGAGAACATAGTCTCGACAGAATGCTGTGATAGTCCATAGATTCGTCGACCAAAGAATAGTGTTCGTCGAGCTAAGTCTGGAGAACCTTGAATTCGTCGAGCTGAAAATGATTCTGGACTTAGAAAAAATTTGATGAACCTCTGGCAATAGAGTTGAAGTGGAAGTCCAGTGATCGTCGAGCAAATAATGAAGTTCGTTGACCTGAGAACTAGGTTCGTCGACCTGCGTCTAGAGAATAGCCTGGACATAGAATTCTGAAGGTGGAATCCAAGGATCGTTGATCTGTGACTGAAGTTCGTCGAGCTCAGCTTAGAGAAAATATCTCTAAGATCGTCGAGCTGAGAATGACTATCGTCGACCTGAGTTCGACGAACGTCAAACTCATTTTAGTTAGTCTCTTGAGAAATCTCAGAATCTTTAGGAAAACTCTATGTCTTGAGTCTCTTGCAGTCTGATGTTAGCTTGTCCATGTGATGTTGACTCTTAGGACTTGGCCTAGACTCTAGGAAACAACTTTGACCCTGCTATACATATTAGGTCACATCATCCTAAGTTAGTGAACCTATCCCAAATCAAACTAGGGATCCAACACACCATAATCCCTCATTCGTAATACAACGTCCCCGCGCAACAAGGAAACCATCTACCGCCAATGCGGAGCTAACCATGTTCACCAATGAAACCATCTAACGCCATTAAGGAGCTAACCTTGTCCGGTTCCGACTACACGTACTCACTCGAGAGAAGGGGGAAAACATCACAAACATCACAAACGACATCTTGCCACAACGGATCTCTACGAATCCTTAAAGCTTGTATGCAACATCACCAAGTCGGACAAACGGTCGCTACAACGGCTTCACCCACAATGCCTAATCCACTAACGGAGCGGACCTTTAACGTAAAAACATGTCGGGGACGGACTCAATCGACCCGGAGGTTCCTCTTGAACCTTGGCGACCCAAACCCCTCTCATTTGAGAGTTTGGTGGCCAAAAACTAGAAAGTAAAAAATGCAAAACATGCATCCTAAAACCAAGAGGACAAGTGTCGTTACCTTCCGACCTCTCGTCCTAGCCATGGCAACTTAGCCAGATGAAAACCTTCACAACGGTCTTCCCTCCACGGATCTGGACTCGGCTCACGATTTGGAGCACTGAAGCTTCTCCGGCAGCCGGATCTCTCCTTCACGTTCTTCCTTCTCTATAGATCTTAGAAAGAAAGTGTTTGAAGAAGAATGAGGGTTTCTATACCCTATTCCCGGTCTTAACTCAGCAAGGGCAACCCAGGACCATCAGATCCCAAAAGAAGGAAATGAACGGGCACGATTCGAACTGAAAATCAAAATACCTGGGCCAAACACGTCTTGTGACACGCCCGTGTCCAAGGCCGTGTTCCCCAATTGACGCCGAAATCATCGCACCCAAAGCAGAACACGGGCTCTGAACACGCCCGTGTTAGAGTTGACATGACTGTGTCATGCAATACACGCTCGTATGCCTGGGCGTGTTCCTCCATCGACGCAGGTACAAACACAACCCGAGAATTCCAACTTTCGGTGGCGAGCATTAAAATATTTTGCTTGCCGATCTTGAGCCACCTTCATGCGCTCTTGAATGGTCCGTACCAACTCACAAGCATAAGCTACCACTTCTTTTCCCAATAGTTCGGTGTCTCCCGCCTCTGTCCACGACATCGGTGTGTGACACCGCCACCCATACAAAGCTTCGTATGGCGCCATCTTTATACTTGCTTGGTAACTATTGTTATACGCAAACTCCACCATGAAGAGGTGATCCTCCCATTTCTTGCTGAAGTCAAGAACACACATCCTCAGTATATCCTACATAGTACGGTTCGTTCTTTCGGTTTGCTTCTTGCCCAGACTCTTCTGAACCAACCTCCAGTCTTTGGACGTGAAACGTCCGTCACGATCGTTGACTATACTTTTAGGAATCCCATGTACTCGCATAATGTTGCGAACATACAACTCCACCAGCTTCTCCACATTGTCCTCCTTCTGGTTTGGGATGAAGTGAGCCACTTTGGATAAGCGACCACAATCACCCAAATCGCGTCGTTACCCTGCTACGATCTAGGTAACCTATGCACAAAAGCCATGGAGATGTCATCGAATTTCCATTCGGGGATTGGAAGAGGCTTCAGGAACCCGCCCGGCTTCTGACACTCGACCTTCACCAAGGCACAAGTTTGACATCGATTCACTTACAAAGCTACATCCCGCTTCAGTCCAGGCCACCAAAAGGATCTCTTCATATCCAAGTACATCTTTGTACTGCCCGGATGAATGGAGTACTTTGTGAAGTGAGCCTCGAACATCAACTCCTCACGGAGCTTGCCGAACTGCGGTACACAAATCCTTCCATCCTTCCTTAGAATCCCGTCAATCATCTCCCAGCCGCTGCTCTCGCCTTTTTGAGCTTCCATCAAAAATGACTGAAACTTCACATCCAAACGAGTCGCTTCCCGAATTTGATCAGACAAGTCGTTCTGCATTTCAATCCAGTTTAACCGAGCCACGCTAGACTCGCCCCTTGCTACACACTCCAAGCCGAGGGACTCACATTCCCACACCAACCGCTCATCATGAGCTTCGATCCAATTCCCTTGCCCTGAGTATTTTCTACTCAAGGCATCTACCACCACATTGGCCTTGCCTGGCGTATACTGAATCGCCACCTCGTAATCTCCAAGAAACTCGACCCAACTGCGCTGCCGTATATTCAAGTCCTTCTAATCCGGGAGACACTTCAGGCTTTTGTGATCCGTTAAGATCTCCACCTTCGCACCACAAACATAGTGCCGCCACAATTTCAACATGAAAATTACCGCTGCCAACTCCAAGTCATGAACGGGGTAATTCCTCTTGTGAGGCTTCAGCTGCCTAGACCCAAAGGCTATTACACTGTCATGTTGCACCAAAATGCAACCCAAACCGCATCCTGATGAGTCACTGTAGATTTGAAATCCTTCGGTCCCCATCGGTAGACTTAGGATTGGAGCCATCATCAGTCTTTCCTTCAGTATCTCAAATGCCTGACTGCACTCCTGAGTCCATACAAACTTCTAATCCTTACGAGTTAGTGACGTGAGTGTTAGAGCTATCAGCGAAAAGTTTTCCACGAATCTTCTATAGTACCCGGCTAGTTCAAGAAAGCTTCGGACTTCCGCCACGGTTCTCAAAACCGGCCAATCTCTGATGGCGTCCACTTTTGTTGGATTTACTATCACCCCATCCCCACTAGTCACATGGCCTAAAAATGCCACCTTCTCGAGCCAGAACTCGCACTTCGAGAACTTTGCATAAAGCTGGTTCTCCCTCAACACTTGCACGACTACCCTCAAGTGAGTCTCATGTTCCACCTCCGATTTGGAATATACCAAGATGTCATTAATAAAGACAACTACAAAAGAGTCCAAGTATTTCCGAAACACTCGGTTCATCAAATCCATGAATACGGATGGTGCGTTCGTCAGCTCGAACGACATCACCGAGAACTCAAAGTGACCATACCTCGTACCAAACGCTGTCTTGGGTATGTCCTCGTCTCGAATTCGCATCTGATAGTATCCTAACTTTAAGTCCAACTTTGAATACACCACCGACCCCACCAGCTGGTCAAACAGGTTGTCAATCCGAGGAATCAGATACTTATTCTTGACGGTCAGTTTATTCAACTCTCGGTAGTCTAGGGCACAGCCGTAAACTGCCGTCTTTCTTCTTTAAGAACAACACCGGCGCTCTCCATGGTGAAGAACTGGGTCTGATATACCCCTGCTCCAACAATTCCTGCAACTGTACCTTGAGATCAGCCAACTCTTTCGGTGCCATCCTAAACGGAGGACGTGACACCGGTCATGCCTCTAGCACCAACTCAATTGAGAAATCGATCTCCCGCCGAGGAGGTGCCCCAGGAAGATCTTCAGGAAACACATCCTCGAACTCTACAACCACTGGCACTTCCCCAAGTGATAACCTGGAAAGGCGAACCTCTAATAACGCTATAAGTGCTACTCCACCCTGATTAACTGCCCGCGCCAACTGCAAGGCCTAAATCAGAGAACAGGACACTCCATTAAGGCCCTCAAACTTGACCTCCGTATGCCCTTCGCTTCTCAGGGTCCCCACCTTGGATAAGCAATCAATACGGGCACGCTGCTCCGCTATCCAATCCATTCCCAAAATCACATCAAACTCGACTAACGGTAGGACCGCTGCTGTCAACACGAAGTCAAGTCCGCCTAGCTCCCAACAATGCGCCCTTTCTTCTCGGTGGTCATGAATGACCCATTGGGCATGCGCACCTTCAGCTCCGCGTCCACCGAAAATGATTCAACTCCAATCCTCCGGATGAAGCTTTCCGCAAGAAAGCAGTGTGACGCTCCCATATCAAACAATACCCTAGCGGGGTATCCAGAGACTAACACAAAGCCTAAAACATAGACATCAATCATAACGGTCTAAAAGTATGAAGCACAAGGTTAAACTTAAACATCCTCATACCTGTCACCACATCGGGTTGGCGGATCGCTTCCTGCTGTCCAAGGTTGTAGGCCCTTGGTTGCACTGGTTGGATCCGAGAACTGCTAGACTCCGCCATCTTCCCTTTCTCTGCGGCACTGGGGCCGGAGCGCACAGTTTGCTCCTGCCTTGCCTCTTACTCCGCACCTCCTTGGTTAAAAAAATGAGCAATGTGCCCCACCTTACCACAGCTGAAGCACGTCGGTGGCCCCTTAGAGTGAGACCCTCCGGACGTCCACTTACTTTTCTCACCGAACTTGTTCGGGTGAGGCTTCCTCCTCCATCTATTCCCTTCCGACTTCCTTTGGGATTGAGAAGGCTTTCCCTCTCCTTGCTTGGGCGCAAAACCCCTGTGATGTTGGCTTCGCTCTAGATCACTCTCCAACGTCCTGGCTGCCTCAACTAACTAATTGAAATCGACTCTCTTCATGGCAATGATGGGTTGCCTTAGATTCTCCCTCAGCCCCTGGTAGAAGAGGTTATCCCTCTCTTCATCGTCTGCCATGGTCGTCCCCGCGTAACGACCCAAACGAGTGAACTCCTGAACATACTCGTCCACCGTCTTATCTCGCTGCATCAAGTGCAGAAATTTCCTCTAAAGGGCCAACCTTATTGAAACAGGTATGTACTTATTTAGGAAAGCATCCCCAAATTCTTCCATGGAAGGGGTGCGTCCAGGAAATTGGTGGCCGCTATGGCTCACCCACCACAACTTTGCATCTCCCTCCAACATGAAGGCCGCAAACTCAGATTTCTTATCCTCTGGCATCTCTGCCGCACTCAGAAGCTCTTGCATTTGTGCCCACCAATCCTCAGCGTCGGTCGGTGTACCGACTCCTTTGAACGTCGGGGGATGGAAGCTCAGAAAATACTTCATCTGCCGGTCTCCATGCCCGACAACCACCCTTTCTGCCAAAGGCTCTACTCGTCTAGCTTCTCCGCCCGACACGGCCGTCGCCGTATCTGGTGTAGCAGGGGTTGCTACCTTAGCTATCGCTGCAGCTTGGGCTGCCACCAATGCTTCTGCTAGCATGCGACAAAATTCGGCCGGGTTTACACCCATGCCTAAAGGACCTTGAGCAGTGGTGCTGCTCGCCAAAAGCTCTTCTCTTGGTCTTGACGTACCCGCCTCATTGCTTGCACTCTTAAGAAAAGAAAGAAAACAAGGAATCAGTCTCTAATCATAAGACTCAAGCATAAGGACATTCACGGTCCCGCATTACTCCTATGTGGATAACTTCTATATGCACCGACCATGAATCTAACCTGGCTCTGATACCAAATTATAACACCTCCCCTGTAATGACCGTATAATATGCGTCCGGCCGGGGCCCCACAACATACAGACGCCACAGATTTAGTATTATAAGATGATATAACTACCCAAACTCAAAACTCATAAGCAAAACACAGCGAAAACATCAACCAAGACTAGAAGTTATCCACATCCATAAGAGTCTCGAAACGGCCTTATGGCCTTACAATAAAAGAGAGTCCAAATCTCCAACAATACATAAACATCAAAGTGCATAGGCACTGCTAAGCTATCTCGGCATGCAAGCCGGAAGTCAACAACATCAAACATACAAAAACACAAAAGTAAAGCCATTACAAGGATGGTAACACTTCATGAGGCTTCGGCCTTTCTAGCCGGCAAGATAGCTCCTGCTTGCGATCCTTGCCCTATAAAATTTGGTTGTAACGTGGGTCAGCAAAGGCTGACCTCAAACTGTGTAACAAACACATCTCCTCCCGGCCGCCCCTAACGGACCCCGGGGTACCCCTCCAACCTGCAAGTCAGCACTTCGTATACAATATACAAAAACAAGTATAGCACTAATGAACATGCTTGGATGTCTCAAACAACATGCACGTTCTCTACTGGTGAGCATATAAAGAAAAGGGGCCTACTATGCAGCATGAATGCAAAACCCGTGCTTCAGCCAAGGAACCCTAACACGTATGAATCTAGCACATCATCACATCATCTGGGCACTCATCATTTCCCCATTGGCATTAAGCCGCAAATAAAGGGGGCACTGCAATTCCCCCAACGGCATGCAAGCCGCCACACGAAACTCCTGCCAAGGCCCCACCCTCTCATGGTCTTAGACCCGAGCTTGCCTGCAAGCTCTGACTTCTCATGTCAGGATTCCGTCTAATACACTAACCGATTCTAAGAAGCCTTGTTGGACCCCACCCGCTCATGGCCTCATTGCTCGGGCTTGCCCCATGCTTGGCATTCTCGTCAGTCTCACAGAAGGGGACTAGTCTTGCCGGGACACTCTCCACACATGACCTGCACGTCACAGGATAGCCAGCCGACCACGGAGACAAAGCTGAAGGAAGTGGTGTTTTGAAAGTTATCTTTTTCTATTTACTTATGTTCATGTTTTAGAATGTTGTAACATTTTGTTCCTTGATTATATGACTTGTATCATGTAAGGTTTGGGAAGATGCGCTTGGTCTTGAACCATAGAACCATGGTTTTTATTAAGTCATGTAATCTTAAGTTATCCTCACAATCGTGGTAATCAAAAAGGAACATTGATTGCCGAGTTAAGACTGTCATATCGATTAAAGTACATTTGAGTTCTATAAATGTTTATAAATGATTATCGTTTAATCATATGAGTGTGTATGCGTGTGATTTCATACATATTGAGAGTGACCTATTTTATGTTGTAGCATTATGTGGAATGTGTTAAGTGTCAATAATCTTTACAACGTGTCTATTAGTTGGAGATACAAGATGTGTAGATTTAGCGTGTCAGTGTGGGCAACGTGATTATAGTTGAAAACTATCCTCTGATAATGATATATATACTATGATTCGTTGTTTATACTTACGCGTAAGTAATGTGCACATCGAAATATCATTTTGTCCCCAAATTATTTTTGTAATGATATAGTCGGGCCCCTTGGCCGAGCGAGGTTGTATAGCATGCATTATAACTAACGTAGTTATAAATACAACTCACTTGTGAGACCAAGAAAGACAATTATAGTGCGAAATGACACAGTCCCAATTTGCACAATATTTATGATATCATGTGACAAAGAAATAGACACAGGTCGTTCATTGCGTTACCTAGTTACCATGTTGTTGGGGCGACTATAATGCAGTGATAAAGCCTCTTATAGTCCATAATATAAGATGTTATATTATAGTCTCAACGACATGGTTCCTTTTTAAGGTCGCACCAAATGAACGGGAATAGCATCCTTTCGGCTTATTTGGAGTATTTGATTTTATGGAACATTTAATCTAAGTACTATAGTAAGTGCGAACGACTAATGTCGTGACTAGACATGCTTCGATAGAATTCCTGTGCGACTATCAAAAAGAAGAATTATGACGGAGCGAGTCGTCGTAATTATTTTGGTAGGAGTGCACAGTGATTGGTTTTATGGGATTATGTATATATATGTTATATATATATATAAAAATGTATAAATGTATGTATATATATATGATATATATATAGATTTATATATAAGTTTATTGGATATATATATATATAGACAAGAAAAAAAACCATGGAAGTAGCATGAGTTTTTTCACGGGTTCAAAACCTAGCTGCAAAAACAGGGAACGGGGGTTTTGCGATCTCGTGCTTCCGGCCGCCATCGTCGCGCAGTTCCCCGCTCCACCGCCGGGCAAGTTTGCCGCCGGTATCGCAACCCGCTGCTCCGTCGCCGTGCAAGCTTGCCGCCGCCAAAGCCTCGGCGCCCGCTGCTCCATCGCCGGACAAGTTTGCCGCCGCCATCGCCCTACAGCTCGGTCGCAGCTTGTGTGTTGGCTTGGGTCTGCTCCTTCTCCACATCGGTTTTAGATCCCTCTCCATTTTTCTCTTCCCTACCCGGCGACTAGTGTGGTTCGGCCACTTGGAGTCATCGGTGCAAGAGGAGAGAAATTCTGAGCTAGTGTTTCTATTCCCTATCAACGGAATAGAGATTTGTCGATGTTCGGGTTCAAGGTGAACCAAGAGGCGAGGAGATCGGCCTCGTTGTTGCGGTGGGATCGCCATTATCTTCTCCGGCGCGTTTTCCTCTTCCACCTAGAGATTGTTCTCTAGAGGTATAATTTCTAACGCATGTGATGGATTAGATGTGATGAGTTAGGGTTTATTTTGTTAAGCCTGTTTTGCATTGCTTTGGGATATTCGATTCCTGTGTATTGTATGGTGTTTGGGAATAATTTTTTTTAAATTTCGCCCCACCACTACACGTGAAATCCTACAGTGGTATCAGAGGAAGGTTTGATATCTCATTTCAATGTAACTCCTTAGTTGCTAGTTTTGGTGCCTAATGATTTGGATTTGCTATGTCCTAGCCATTTTGATTCATATTGCGTAATACACCCTAGTATGGATTATGAGGAGATTATTTTTTTTTGGATTTAAAATGATCTGGATGAATCATGTAGGTTTGGGTACATGGGCTTATCCAATGTTAGGGTTCCGACTAGCGGGTTTTGTTTTTTTCTCTTTGGCATTCCTTTTTTTTGCAAACTCTGGAATGTAATTATTTGTGATGTATGTAAGTTTTTAGAATGCCGTGTGTAAATTTATTTTTTTGGTATTCTTCCATTCCCTATTGGAATGCGACGTGAAAGATTTAAGAAGCTTTCCTCCTCATTTTATCCACCTAAGCTAGTGATCCTGGAAGAGCATGAGTGTGATTCTGGTCACTAGATATGGTGGAACATGTGTGAGCTTGGTATTAAGCCACAGGAGAATAAATCTGTGTGAGGCACAATTTACTCTTCTTGTGGGAATACTGCGTCCACACTAGTTGGCCAATAAAATGAGTTTTCTTGAACAAGATTTTCGAGATCTAGGCTTGAATATCTTGGGAAAAGGTTTTCATATTATTGTGTTTTATTATTCAGAACATGAAATAATATGTTGTTCAAGAGTCATAAGGGTTAAGCTTTGCTTAAAGGTTATGATTGGTGCTTGTACCTACCTTTTCAAACGAATGGATGAGTCCGCTTGTTCGGAAAGGATCTTTTGCGATGTTGTGTTTTTCTTGTCATAGCAATAACAGTTTTTTTATATATGAACTTCAAGTAAAATTTTGTTTTTCTCTTTTCTTTAGAATCATGTCAACCCTTCCAAATTTTTTGTGTTCCATGATTGATAAGAGTCCTCTTGCAAACGATGGTTCAAACTATTCTGATTGGATCCTCAAGTTGAACATCGTGTTGCGTTTGGAAAATCTCCAACAAATTCTGGATGGCAAATGCCCAGAAGTGAAGGAGAAAGACAAACCAACTGATGTTGAAAAGGAGGAACAAAAGAGGTGGAATGAACAACAGCGTGTTGTGCAAACTTTGATCTTGGCCAGCATTGGCGATCAGTTGCAAAGGAAATTTCTCGATACTCCCGCAAAGGAAATCATAGCACAATTAGAGAATATGTTCACCGATAGTGCTCGGAAAGAGCGCTACAGGACCACCATAGCACTCAGAAGGTGCAAGATGATGGAGGGTGAATCTGTCTCAGTGCACTTCCTAAAGGTGCAGGGCTATCTAGTGAAATTAGAGAAACTAAATTCTCAACTCCCCGATGACATAGCTGAGGATATCATACTGGGGTCGCTTCCTTATTCCTATAAGGATTTCATTATGCACTACCATATGCGTGAAAGGAAGATGACCATGAATGAACTCCACAATGCCCTCAAAACTGTTGAGGTTGACATGGGCAAGACAAAGGCTAATTCTGTCTTGGCCATTGCGTCGAGTAGCAAGAAACCCTTTAAGAATAAAGGCAAAGGTGCAATCAAAAATACAAGTAGAGGTTTCCCTTCAAAAGGCAATAAGGGAGGAGCTCATGTGAGCAACTCCAAGGGAAGCAAGGTGAAGAACTCTCCTACAGATCTCATCGAGTGTTTCCATTGCCATGAAAAGGGACACTACAAGATGAACTGCCCTAAGTACAAACGGGACTTGGATGAAGGCAAGATTGAACGCAAGCGCCCTAAAGGAATATATGTTGTTGAACTGAATTTAAACTTAACCACCACTATCCTTGATTGGGTAATTGATACCGGATCATGTGCTCACTTAGTTTCTAATGTGCAATCACTAAGGGATAGAAGAACGCTCTCGAAAGGAGCGATTGTGGTGAAGGTCGGGAATGGTGCAAGAATCTCCGTGGTTACAGTTGGCACCCTAGACTTTCGTTTATCTAGTGGTTTAGTTTTAACTTTGAAAAACATTTATCATGTCCCTTCTATTTTGAGAAACATTATTTCTTTATCATGTTTAGATGCAGAAGGTTTTCGTTTTGTGATTGTTAATTCGCAAATGACAATTAAGAAGGATGGTTTATTTTATGCAAATGCTATTGTTTCCAATGATTTGTATTTGCTTAATATAGTTGAGGATAAACATGTAATGAATATTAATAACAAAAGACTCAAGATATCTCATATGAATGAGACACTCTTATGGCACCATCTTCTTGGTCACGTAAAAGAGAAACGCATAAGGAAATTGCATCAAACAAATCTTTTAAACTCATTTGATTTAGATACAATTGGGACATGCGAATCATGTTTAGCTGGAAAAATGACCAAAACACCTTTCAGCAAGAAAAGTGCAAGAGCGAATAACTTGTTGGAATTGATACATTCAGATGTATGTGGTCCAATGAGTACGAGTGCAAGAGAAGGTTATAGGTACTTCATTACCTTCACGGATGATCATAGCCGATATGGCTATGTTTATCTCATGAGGCATAAAAGTGAATCCCTTGAAAAATTCAAGGAGTACAAAAAATGAAGTAGAGAACCAACTTGACAAGAGAATTAAGATCTTAAGAACCGATCGCGGAGGTGAGTACATGAGCAACATGTTCACTACTTACCTGAAGGAGTGTGGTATTGTACCACAACTTACTCCACCTGGCACCCCGCAGTGGAATGGTGTCTCCGAAAGGATAAACCAAACCCTGCTTGACATGGTCCGTTCCATGATATGTCAGACCGATCTACCTATATATTTTTGGGGCCACGCACTTCTTTCTGCAACTCTCACTTTAAATATTGTTCCAACAAAATCTGTTGATAAAACTCCATATGATGCATGGTTTGGAAAACCACCTAGTTTATCGTTCCTTAAGATTTGGGGTTGCGAGGCATATGTAAAACGTATGCAATCGACAAAGTTAGAACCCAAAGCAGACAAGTGTTTTTTCATAGGATACCCTAGAGAAACCAAAGGGTATAGTTTTTGGCACAAGTCAACAAATATTATATTTGTAAAGAAAGGTGCTACATTCTTGGAGAAAGAGTTTCTTGAAAGAATGAAGGGATGCGATCGTAGGATAATACTTGAGGAAACTCAAGAGGACCTACAAGGATGTGATCATGATATGAATTTTGATATTCAAGATGACCACGAGTTATCACATATAGTTCCTTTGCTCAGTGGGAGTGTGGCCAATCCACCTCCACAAATTCATGTTGAGGAGCTTCGCAATGCGCCACCAAGCAATTGTTGGCTCGTGTTGAACATGAATTAATTCCACATGAGGTTGTAGAAGAAATTCGAGAGCCTCAAGGTGAACGGGATGAGCAAAGAGAACTCAGAAGGTCTACCAGGGTAAAAAGAAAGCCCGACCTTTACATGGGTTTTCATGATGTATTGGTAATGGACACTGAAGATCCCCTGACCTATGAAGAAGCATTGGGAAGGAAAGATTCAGAGGCCTGGATAGAGGCCATGAGATCCGAAATGCAATCCATGTATGACAATCAAGTATGGGACTTGGTTGACCTTCCTGATTGAAAGAAATCCATTCCCAACAAATGGATTTTCAAGAGGAAGATGGACATGAATGGGAACTTGACAACCTACAAAGCAAGGCTTGTAGCAAAAGGTTATAGCCAAGTCCAAGGGATTGACTACGATGAAACCTTTTCGCCGGTTGTAATGTTCAAAACAATCTGGATCATGTTGGCTATCGCCGCCTTCCATGATTATGAAATATGTCAGTTGGACATCAAAACAACTTTCCTAAATGGAAAACTAGTTGAGGAGGTATACATGTTACAATCTCAAGGTTTTGAAAATCTGGAAAATATTGAGAAAGTATGTAAACTTCAGAGGGCCATTTATGGTTTGAAGCAAGTATCAAGAAGTTGGAACAAACGCTTTGACGATGAGGTTAAAACTCTCGTTTTTATTCAAAGCAAGGAAGAACCTTGTGTGTACAAGAAGGTCAGTGGGTGCCACGTCATATTTTTGATTTTGTACGTAGATGATATATTATTAATGGGAAATCATATACTTATAATGGAACAAACAAAAGACTCATTGAAAACTATTTTTTCAATGAAGGACATGGGACAAGCCCAATATTTCTTGGGGATCAAGATATATAGGGATAGGTCTCGAAGACTCATTGGCCTAAGTCAAAGTATTTACATTGACAAAGTCTTATAAAGTTTTCATATGGAAAACTCTAAGAAGGGAAATGTGCCAATGGAGACATCTTTACAGTTGGGCAAGTCTCATTATGCCTCAACGCACACAGACATTGAATACATGAAGAATGTCCCCTATGCTTCAGCCATAGGCTCCATCATGTATGCCATGACTTGTACAAGACCGGATGTTACATATGCCCTGAGCATAACGAGCTGACATCAAGCTTCACCCGGTCCTAATCATTGGACTACTGTCAAAAATATTCTTAGGTATCTGAAAAGGACCAAGAATAAGTTTCTTGTTTTTGGTGGGGATAAGGAACTAGTTCCAAAAGGCTTCATAGATGCTAGTTTCATGACAGATCCGGATGACAGGAAATCTCAATCTGGGTTCGTTTTCCTTCTGATTGGTTGAGCCGTGAGTAGGCGTAGTTGGAAACAATCAACTACCGCTGACTCGACCACCGCATCAGAAGTCATGGCAGCTGCGGAAGCCAGCAAAGAGGGAGTATGTATAAAGAAATTCCTCGAAGAACTTGGAATTGTTCCATCAAATGAAGCCCCCTTGAAATTGTTTTGCGACAATAGTGCCTCCATTAATCAAATTAAGGAGCCAAGGTCGCATCACAAGACAAAATACATGGATAGAAAGTATTTTGTAACACGGGACTTCATCGAGGAACGGAAGATTGCACTTTTATGGATAGACACTAAAAGCAACACAGCTGATCCTTTCACCAAACCTTTATCTCAAGCTAAGGGCGAAATTCATTTCGAATCCATGGGGTTACGTGACCATGGATAGTGGCTTGATGGATGATTTTAAGGTTACTCCTTTTCTTTTATAGTTTCTATAATTTAAGAAACTTTGAAAACAAGTGGGAGACTGAAGGAAGTGGTGTTTTGAAAGTTATCTTTTTCTATTTACTTATGTTCATGTTTTAGAATGTTGTAACATTTTGTTCCTTGATTATATGACTTGTATTATGTAAGGTTTGGGAAGATGCGCTTGGTCTTGAACCATAGAACTATGGTTTTTATTAAGTCATGTAATCTTAAGTTATCCTCACAATCGTGGTAATCAAAAAGGAACATTGATTGCCGAGTTAAGATTGTCATATCGATTAAAGTACATTTGAGTTCTATAAATGTTGATAAATGATTATCGTTTAATCATATGAGTGTGTATGCGTGTGATTTCATACATATTGAGAGTGACCTATTTTATGTTGTAGCATTATGTGGAATGTGTTAAGTGTCAATAATGTTTACAACGTGTCTATTAGTTGGAGATACAAGATGTGTAGATTTAGCGTGTCAGTGTGGGCAACGTGATTATAGTTGAAAACTATCCTCTGATAATGATATATATTCTATGATTCGTTGTTCATACTTACGCGTAAGTAATGTGCACATCAAAATATCATTTTGTCCCCAAATTATTTTGGTAATGATATAGTCGGGCCCCTTGGCCGAGCGAGGTTGTATAGCATGCATTATAACTAATGTAGTTATAAATACAACTCACTTGTGAGACCAAGAAAGACAAATATAGTGCGAAATGACACAGTCCCAATTTGCACAATATTTATGATATCATGTGACAAAGAAATAGACACAAGTCGTTCATTGCGTTACCTAGTTACCATGTTGTTGGGGCGACTATAATGCAGTGATAAAGCCTCTTATAGTCCATAATATAGGATGTTATATTATAGTCTCAACGACATGGTTCCTCTTTAAGGTCGCACCAAATGAACGGGAACAGCATCCGTTCGGCTTATTTGGAGTATTTGATTTTATGGAACATTTAATCTAAGTACTATAGTAAGTGCGAACGATTAATGTCGTGACTCGACATGCTTCGATAGAATTCTTGTGCGACAATCAAAAAGAAGAATTTTGACGGAGCGAGTCGTCGTAATTATTTTGGTAGGAGTGCATAGTGATTGGTTTTATGGGATTATGTATATATGTGTTATATATATATAAATATATATAAATGTATGTATATATATAATATATATAGATTTATATATAAGTTTATTGGATATATATATATAGACAAGATAAAAAAACCGTGGAAGTAGCAGGAGTTTTTTCACGGGTTCAAAACCTAGCCGCAAAAACAGGGAACGGGGGTTTTGCGATCTCGTGCTTCCGGCCGCCATCGTCGCGCAGTTCCCCGCTCCGCCGCAAGGCAAGTTTGCCGCCGTCATTGCAACCCGCTGCTCCGTCGCCGTGCATGCTTGCCGCCGCCAAAGCCTCGACGCCTGCTGCTCCATCGCCGGACAAGTTTGCCGCCGCCATCGCCCTACAGCTCGGTCGCAGCTTATGTGTTGGCTTGAGTCTGCTCCTTCTCCACAGCGGTTTTAGATCCCTCTCCACTTTTCTCTTCCCTACCCAGCGACTAGTGTGGTTCGACCACTTGGAGTCATCGGTGCAAGAGGAGAGAAATTCTGAGCTAGTGTTTCTATTCCCTGTCAACGGAATAGAGATTTGTCGCTGTTCGGGTTCAAGGTGAACCAAGAGGCGAGGCGATCAGCCTCGTTGTTGCGGTGGGATCGCCATTATCTTCTCCGGCACGTTTTCCTCTTCCGCCTAGAGATTGTTCTCTAGAGGTATAATTTCTAACGCATGTGATGGATTAGATGTGATGAGTTAGGGTTTATTTTATTAAGCCTGTTTTGCATTGCTTTGGGATATCCGATTCCTGTGTATTGTATGGTGTTTGGGAATAATTTTTTTTTAAAATTCTCCCCACCACTACACGTGAAATCCTACAAAAGCCACGCCTTAGCACATTACAATCCAAAAACAATTCCCACCATAATCCCTCATTTGTACTGCAATGTCCCCGCGCACCAAGGAAACCATCTACCGCCAATGCAGAGCTAACTTTGTCCACCAAGGAAACCATCTACCGCCATTGAGAAGCTAACCTTGTCCGATTCTGACTACACGTACTCACTCGAGAGAAGGGGGAAAATATCACAAACATCACAAACGACATCTTGTCGTAATGGATCTCTATGAATCCTTAAAGCTCGTATGCAACATCACCGAGTCGGACTAACGGCCGCGATAACGGCTTCACCCACCATGCCTAATCCACTAACGGAGCGGATCTCTAATTCAAAAACATGCCGGGGACGGACTCAATCGACCCGGAGGTTCCTCTTGATCCATGGCGACCCAAACCCCTCTAATTTGAGAGTTTGGTGCCCAAAAACTAGAAAGTAAAAGATGCTAAACATGAATCCTAAAACCAAGAGGAGAAGTGTCGTTACCTTCCGACCTCTCTTCCTAGCCATGGCAACTTATCCGGATGAAAACCTTCGCAACGGTCTTGCCTCCATGAATCTGGACTCGGCTCACGATTTGGAGCACCAAAGCTTCTCCGACTGTTGGATCTCCCCTACATCTTCTTCCTTCTCTCTAGATCTTAGAAAGAGAGTGTTTGAAGAAGAATGAGGGTTTCTATACCCTATTCCTGGACTTAACTCAGTAAGGGCAATGCTGGACCATCAGATCCTAAAAGAAGGAAATGAACGGCCACAATCCGAACTGAAAATCAAAACACCTGTGCCGAACACGGCTTGTGACATGCCCGTGTCCAAGGCCGTGTTCCCAATCGATGACGAAACTGTCGCACCCAAAGTAGAACACGGGCTCTGAACACACCCATGTTATGTAGGACAAGCCCGTGTGCCTAGGCGTGTTCCTCCATCGACGCAGGTCCAAAAACAACCCGAGAAGGACACGGGTACCTGACACGCCCGTGTCACATTTGACATGACCGTATCCAACTCGTACACGCCTGTGCTCCAGGCCGTGTTCAGTCCCCTTACACGGCCCGAATCACAACCAAAGAAGTACACGGCCTGGGACATGCCCTTGTCTCAGGACATGTTCAATGTCTCGATGATCGTCGACTGCCTCTTCATCGACTTCGCAGAAAAATTCGTCGAACACACTTGACACGGCCTTGGACATGCCCGTGTCCCAGGCCGTGCTCACTATCTCGACACATCGTCGAGCGCAGTTTGTCGACCACCCGGGATCTCGACAGACCCCTCACGACATGGCCATGGACACGCACATGTCCTAGGCCGTGTTCCCTGTCTCGACACATCGTCGAGCGAAAATCGTCGACTTCCCGGGCTCTCGATGAACCCGGCACGACACGACCATGGATACACCCGTGTCTTAGGCCGTGTGACCCTTAATAAGACCCAAACTTAGCTCTCGACGTTGCTCGTCCTTCTTTTGAATTTTGGGACATTACAAAAGGTAGCACCTAAGTCATCTCTTGAATCCAAGTCTTTAGCACTAAAAAGAAAGACTTGGTGAAAGAAGGGAAATGCCATAATTGTGGCAAGGCTAGTCATTGGAGGAGGAACTATCCTTCTTATATTGACTTCCACACAAAATGAAGGGAGGTATGACTTCCACTTCAAGTATCTATATTATAGAGATAAACCTTTCTGCTCTTTCATCTTCGTTATTGGATACCGGATGTGGTTCTCATATTTGTATAAATGTGCGGTAATAGGGAAGGAGAAGATTGCGTAGTAAAGGGGATGTGTACATACGTGTTGGTAATAGAGCAAGAGTTATTGCTGTCACCGTAGGTGTTTACCGTCTTTCTTTACCTAGTGGGCTTGTAATAGAACTTGATAATTGTTATTATGTTACTTCCATAACTATAAACATTATATATATTTCATGTTTTGAAATGATTGGATTTTCTTTTTTTACTAAGAACAATAGTTGTTCTATATTTAAGAATGATGTTTGTTATGGTATAGCCCAAATGATTAATGGTTTATATGTTTTGAAATTAGACCATCAGATCCATAATATATAAAATAATAAAAAACTAAAAATGAATGACTCGAACCCTACGTACCTTAGGCATTGTCATTTGGGCCATATAAATGAGAAACGCATGTCCAAGCTCCATAAAGATGGACTACTAGACTCATTTGATTATGAATCATTTGAGAGATGCGAATCTTGTTTGTTAGACAAGATGACTAAATTCCCTTTCACTGGCTTCAATGAGAGGGCTGATGATTTCTTGGGTATAATACATAGTGATGTATGTGGACCCATGCGTTCTATGGCTAGAGGTGAGTACTTCTACTTTGTTACATTTATTGATGATTTCAGTAGATAAGGATACATGTATCTTATGAAATGCAAATCTGAAACCTTTGAAAAGTTCAAAGGGTTTAAGAATGAATTAGATAACCAACTGGGTAAAAGAGTTAAAGCACTCTGATCTGATCGAGGTGGCGAGTACCTATGTCATGAGTTTCATGATCATCTGAAAGAGTGTGAAATTTCATCACAGATTACTCCACCCAGAACGTCGTAGCATAATGATGTTTTTGAGCAGAGGAATTGTACTCCGTTAGACATGGTATGGTCGATGATGAGTCATGCAGATCTACTTGTTTTCTTTTGGGGTTTTGCTTTAGAAACTACTGCTTTTACACTAAATCATGCTCCAATGAAAGCAGTTCTAAAGACATCATATGAGATATAGACTGTGAAGCGTCCTAGTATATCTTTCATTAAGATTTGAGGGGCAGTGAGGCATATGTGAGACGTCAAATGCCTGACAAGTTGGAACCCCAATCAGATAAATGTTATCTTGTGGGGTATCCTAAGGAAACAAAAGGGTACTACTTCTACCTACCGTCCGAGGGCAAAGTGTTTGTCGTGAGTATTGATGTCTTTCTTGAGAACGAGTTCTTAAGTAGAAAGACTACCAAGGTAGAACTTGAAGAAGTTCAAGAACCACAAACCATAAATGAACCAGAATTGGAACCTGAGCATGGACTACAAGTTGTTGTGGCTAGAGAGCCTGCTCAAGAAACACAAGTTCCACGCAGATCTAGTAGACCAAGGTTTGAGCTTGAGAGATATGGATTTCTCAAGTCTCAAATAGGTATTGTGTTGCTTATGGATCATAATGATGAGCCTGCAACCTACCAAGAGGCTATGAGTGGACCAAACTCTGAGAGGTGGCTTGAGGCCATGAAATCTGAAATGGACTCCATGTATGCAAACCAAGTCTGGACCTTGGTGGAACCACCTGAAGGGGTATGAACCACATGGTACAAGTAAGTCTTCAAGAAGAAGACCGACATGGATGTGAATGTACAGACATTCAAAGGGCGACTAGTGGCCAAGGGTTTCAAACAAATTGATGGTGTTGACTATGATGAGACCTTTGTCCATGTTTCCATGGTTAAGTCCATCAGAATTCTACTTGCTATTGTAGTGAATTATGACTATGAGATCTGGCAGATGAATGTCAAAATGGCTTTCCTAAATGGAAATCAACTTTAGGAAGTGTATATGACATAAATCGAGGGTTTTGTATCTTCAGGTGAAGCCACTAAAATAAGCAAGCTGTAGAGATCCATTTATGAATTAAAATAGTCTTCTCGAAGTTGGAATCTTCGTTTTGATAAAAAAATCAAAGAGTTTGGTTTTATCAAGAACGAGGATGAACCGTATGTTTACAAGTGGATTAGTGGAAGCATTGTTGTCTTTTTGATATTGTATGTAGATGATATACTGCTGATCAGGAATGACAAACCGACCCTACAAGTTGTTAAGAATAACTTAGGGAATTATTTTTCTATGAAAGACTTGGGAGAAGCGACTTATATACTTGATATTAAGATCTATAGAGATAGATCAAAGAAATTGCTGGGTTTGACCCAATGTACATACATTGATAAAGTGTTGAAACGGTTCAACATGCATGAGTCCAAGAAAGGATTCTTACCCATGTCTCATAGTCTGAGTCTCTTTAAGGACCAGTGTCCTAAGTCTTGTGAAGATAAGGACTGCATGCAGTTGATTCTATATTGTTCAGCAATTGGGTCAATCATGTATGCATTGATATGTACTCGACCCGATGTCTCTTATGCCTTGAGCATGACTAGCAGGTATAAGTCTCATCCCAGTGAAAGTCATTGGATTGCTGCCAAGAATATCCTAAAGTACATGAGAAAGACTAAGAATTCATTCTTGGTATTTGGTGGAGAGGAAGAGCTCAGTGCAAAGGGTTACACAGATGCTAGCTTTCAAACTGATAGGGACGACTCAAATTCTCAGTCAGGATTTATATTTTTCCTAAATGGAGGAGTTGTTGGCTTGAAGAGTTCCAAGCAGGAGACAGTTGCCGATTCTACAATTGAGGAGGATTTTATCGCTGCAGCAAATGTGGCAAAGGAGGCTGTATGGATTAGGAAATTCATCGGCGAGTTAGATGTAGTTCCTAGCACTGTTGATCCCATAGTTCTCCACAGTGACGAAAATTGTGCAATTGCACTTGCTTCAGAACCTAGATCTCATCAGCGCTCCAAGTACAAACATCGCTGCTTCCATATTATTCAAGAGATTGTCGGTAGAGGAGATGTGAATATTTGCGGAGTGCCGACTGAAGAAAATATTACTGATCCACTAACAAAGCCTCTAGCGCGGAGAAAGCATGATGGTCATGTTAGATCTATGGGTATACGATACCTCAATGATCAACCCTAGTGGGAGTCTTATGAATTATGTATTTGTTGGTTGATGTAATAATTCATTTGATGAATAGTGTAATATACATTTCATTTTATATTTTGGAAAGTTTTTTTATTGTCTAAATTTATTTCTATTGTGATAGATTAATTTAACGTAATAAATGTGCTTACATTGTTTGCTTCCATAGGAGTCAAGTGGTGACTTGAATGTGAGAGTCTATGTTTTAGAAGCTTCATTCTTAAATGGTCCATGGTTGGCATATCATCTTAGAAGCTAAGGGCAATGATGATACATTAAGATTAGTATGTGCATTGACTGATAGCCGGTACTCACAGGTCATGATATTGTGATATCAAGTCATCACATGTGTACTTGTTAGTGAACAAGTTGCACTGGGCAGACCCAGCATGAGAATACTTTGTGGATAGTTATATGACCGTGTCATAAGTATGACTCAAGTGGAAATGGTGTTTGTGGTCCTTTGACCTGAAGTCATGACATTCATCGAGTGAGGAAGAGCGTGCTTTGATGGTATCAAAAGTCCAGTCTTGAGAAAGTTGGATGATAAAGGTGGTTATTGGGTATGTTACAAATCATTTGGGTGTTTGTGTGTGAGCAGAGATGAGATTTGTCCTCATATATGTCAGGAGTTGCATCCATGGGCCCATTGAAGAAATGGGACTGAGAAATGCATGATCATGCTTGGTTGAGTCAATGTGTGATATTGGGCTCACCGATTTCTAGAAGTCCATTCTAGATCAAGAAAACTATGATTGAACAATTATGAGGGTGACACAGTCTATACCTCTAGTTCTATTCGGATATAAGTGATGAAGGGACATGACAACACTGATACATTGGTCATAATGGCTTTTGAGTTTTAAACTCTTATTGCTTGGGGAGAAATGATGCATTGCTAGGTGCATCTCATTCTTTGTGAAGCTTTTGTTTGATTCTTTTAAGATCAAGTGGGAAACTGTTGGTGTTACCATTGCGATCTAGAAGTGATCAAGCATGTATTCTCACTGCCAACACAATATGAGCCTATCAGGGTCAAACATAAGAGCATTTGGAGAATTTGGAGGAATGGATTATGTTGGTCTTACTCATGTGATGAGTGAAGGACCAAGCACTGGCAGGAGTTGAGTGTGTTGAGACCAAGCATAGCCAGACGTTGAGTACGTCGAGACCGTTCGACAATTCATCGAGTCAATTGTTAATTCTTTGAATGATGGCATTGAGTATGTCGAGACCACTCGACGCCTTCATCGAGTTAAATGTTGACTCATCGAAATAGGCTTTGAGATCCTTGTGTCCACTCGACACTTCGTCGAGTCAAATGTTGATTCATTGAGTTAGGCGTTGAGTGCACTCGATGCTTCGTCGACTGAAATATTGATTCGTCAAATATCGATGTGAATACTCGACGAATTCTTTTTCATCCGGTTTATTTCCTTTAAGTCCGGTTCAGCGTGGTCTGCTGGTATCAGTTGGCTCGGTATTTAGTATATATACGATATGTACACTGTGTAACATCCCCATCCGTCATATGAGATATAACAGAAGGTCCGGCCGGGGCCCCACACCATATTCCACGGACAGTCATCAGAGTTACATATTAATACCAAAATACAATGATACCATATCGAAACCATACACAGAGCATTCTAGCGGAAGCTTTTAAGTAAGTTAGAAGAACCCATCACAGAACATGAATGTCCACTATAACACAAAATAGGAATGAAGGAACAAATAGACATAGAGTCTTGGCCTTACGGCCTTACAACATTCAACTTGAATTAAATTGTTTTACATACTTTGGCACGCAGGCCGGCCTTACATGAAAACAGTAAAAGTAAACTCTTCTCTGTGGCTTTCAAGTGCCAGCACAACATTAAGGGGTTTAGCCCACTACTTGCCACTTGACTCACCTGTTCCTGCATAATAAGAATCCACCAAACAGTGGCAAAACAAGGCAACGGTCAGCTAAAGCTGATCAAATTATAGTTACCCCGCCCCTTACTCGGGGCGGCAGAACTCCTTCCCTGCAAAGTATTAGCAAAACCAAATATAGTAATGAAAGTGCAATTTAAGCACACTTCACCACAGGCATAGGCACAAATTACCACACACCCCGTGCACTCAGGGAACATTCTCGGTATCCGGATAAAAGCTAGGGCCCACCACCGTTCATAAGACAGCATCAAACATGAGCATTTGTTAATCTTTACGGCCCGCGCAAGGCCTAAGACCCATATCTATGTCTGCAACAGGCATCAATACCCACAGACGCACCACATAGCTACTAGGTAGGTTTAGCCCTTTCCCGTTGCTCACATTGCCAGGCAAAAACTACCGCAACGTGGGTCGGCCTCTCCATTCCCATTTTTACAATCAATACATAACCCCATTATGATATATGGGTGGCTCGCAGGCCACCTGGCTGGGCTCCCAGAGCTCTCAGCCCTACAACACAAGACCCAGGTCTCCATGACACAGGCCACAAACAAAACAAGGAGCTACCGCCACACTATATCTGGCAGAAAAGCGATTCTGCCCAGTTTTTCGGGTGCTCCTTGAAGTTAGTCCCCAAGGTTCCTTGTTGCAATCTACCGTGTAGAAACCCGAAAAACAAACTTCACAGAGTCTTCTTCGGCTAATAGAAACATAATGAAAACATCACCAATCCAGACCAACCTGTCTAGATGGGCTTCACACACCATGCCTATGTTCGTACTTCGATTCCAAACTTTATATGCAAAAACTACGGGGATATATCATATCTACCCGAAGGAAAACCTCACACTCACCGCACACTCACGGTAGAGGGTTCCCTATGTACAAGGAATAGGACTTCACATGTCCAAGCAGAGAATCCTTACCCTTAGTGCTCTCTTCGGTGCCATGCCAAAGATCTAGACAGATCAACGCGACCAAAACGACCTTGCCTCCATAGATCCGGACTCGTCTTGCAACTCAGAGCTCCGAATCCCAAAAGGCGGCACTGTCTCTCTTATGACGTTGCTGCTCAACCTCCAAGAGATCCAGGCCAAGTCCTCAAATTCAAAAGAAATGAAGTGAAAATGGTCGAAACAGCCATATAAACCGAGCTACCGCCGCGCGATAACTAGCTACCACTGCGCGGTACCTCCTCGTTTTGTATGTAACCGCCCAGGCCAGCCAACCACACGCCGCCATGTGGACACGGGCGTTACAGTTCCACTATTGCCGCGTGATAGTAAACTAACGGCGCACAATATTCATCATCAGTTATGACACGATGTGATATCTGCTTCTATGTCCACGCATTATCGACCTAGCTATCATCGGTGGTATCACTATCCCCGGGTGATAGCTTTTCGAGAGCTATGCCAGATTAATTCCCTATCTACCGCCGCACACTAACTTCTACCGCCATGTGGTAACGTATTTCTCGAGAGCTCGACGATCTCGACGCAAACCTTGGAGCTACCGCCGCACGATAATTAGCTACCGCCGGGCGGTAACCCCCAGTTAAGCATCTCACGCCTCAAGAAATATGGGGCATTACAAATATCCCCCACTTAAAGAAATTTCGTCCCAAAATTTGACGTTATAGGAAAATATAAAAAGAAAACAATACAACTGAATATCTTAGCGAAAAAGCTCAGGGAACTCCTCCCTCATTGTTTGCTCACGTTCCCAAGACAACTCTTCTTTGCCACAGTTGTCCCAAAAGACCTTGACCATTCAAATGGACTTGTTCCACAGCTTCTTGAACTCCACATCCTCGATTCGAATGGGCTTGACCTTCATCGTCAACCCACTATCGACCAGCACTTGATCCACAAAATTCAATTGAGTAGGCTCTTGAATGGCTTTTCGCAGCACTGAGATATGAAATACATCGTGCAAACCACTCAACTCCACCGATAGAGCCAAACGATAGGCGGCTTCACCAATCCACTCCAAGATCTCAAAAGGCCCAACATAACTCGGACTAAGCTTCTTTAAGAGTCGAAATCTTGATACACCATTAAATGGTTTTATCTTGAAGTATACCCAATTGCCCACTACAAACTCCATATTCCGATGCTTGGCATTGTAGTACTTGGCCTGCCTATCTTAAGAAATCAGTAGCAATTCTCGAATGAACTGTATCATTGAAGTAGTTTCTTCAACGTCCCTTCCCTTGTACAGCTTCGATTCTCCCGTTTCTACCCAAGATAATGGAGTACAACACCTCCTACTGTACAGAGCCTCAAAAGGTGTCATCTGAATGCTGGCTTGGTAGTTGTTATTATACGCGAACTGAATCATAAAAAGATGGTCCTCCCACCTTTTCACGAAATCCAAAGCATACATACGAAGCATATCTTCCATCGACCTGTTCACCCTTTCAGTCTGACCATCTGTCTGTTGGTGAAAAGTCATGCTGAAGTTCAACTTGGTGCCCAAAAACTGATGAATGAGCCCCCAATCGTTAGATATGAAACAACAATCTCGGTCACTAACGATGCTTTGGGGTGCGCCATTCAAACGGACTATGTTGTCCATATAAATCTTCGCTAGTTTCTCAACTGAATTATCCTTCCTCTTGGGTATGAAGTTTGAAACCTTCGTTAAACGATCAACGATCACACAAATGACATCGTTCCCCTTGTGCGATCTCGGCAAACCGTCCACGAAATCCATGGACATGTCATCAAGTTTCCACTCCGGTATAGGCAAGGACTTCAGGAATCCTATAGGCTTCTGGCATTCGGCCTTCACTAAGGCACATGTTTGACATTTCTCCACATACAATGTCATGTATTTCTTCAGACCCAGCCACCAAAACAATGTCTTCATGTCCTTGAACATCTTGGTGCTCCTAGGGTTAATCGAGTACTTTGTAATGTGATCATCATAAATCAAATCTTTACAGAACTTCCCCACATTGGGGACGCACAATTGGATGCCTTTCCATAAGAGGCCATCGTCGATAGAGAACTGGTCGATAGACCCATCAACGGTTTCCGCCCAGTGACGTTTCAAGCTCATGTTGAACTCCAAGGCCTGCTGAAACCTATCTGTGAGGTCGTATTGAACCTCTGTCCAACCCAAACATGCGCTTGCACTAACACCCTTGTCAACATAAGATATTTCTAAGGCCTTTAAATTTCGAACGAGATGCTTGACATGCATCATTAACCAATTGTCCTGCGCGAGAGCTCCGCGACTTAACTCATACGCAACTGCATTACCTTTCATAGGTACATAGTGTATCTTGAAGGTGTAATAACCAAGGAACTCCATCCAACTTTTGCCGAGGCATAATCAAATCCTTTTGATGTAATAGATACTTCAAGCTCTTATGATCTGTATAAATATCGACCTTTACACCATATATGTAGCGCCTACAAAGCTTCAACACGAATACCACAGCCGCCAACTCCAAATCATGGACCGGGTAATTCCTCTCATGCACCTTCAACTGACGTAATACATAGGCTATCGCCTTCCCGTGCTGAAGCAGAACACAGCCTAATCCACTCCCAGAGGCGTCACCGTAAATCTCAAAGCCCTCCGAACCACAAGGCGAACATAAGACAAGCGCCGTGGTCAGATGACACTTTAGTTATTTGAAAGCTTCTGCGCACTCCGGTGACCATACAAACTTTTGATCCTTTCTTGTCAAAGTAGTGAGGGGCAGTGCTATCCGCAAGAAATACTCCATGAAGCGCCTGTAATAGCCGACAAGCCCGAGAAAACTCCGGACTTCCGATACAGAAGACATCACATGCCATTCCCGTATCCCAGCTACCATCACTGGATCTACTGCAATTCCCTCACCACTAACCACGTAACCAAGGAACGCTACCGAGGATAACCAAAACTCATATTTGGAGAATTTAGTATACAGTTGGTTCCTCCTCAGTGTCTCCAAAACCATATGAAGATGCTTGAAATGATCCTCCTCGCATTGTGAGTACACTAGTATATCATCGATGAAGACTATCACGAACTGTTCAGAATATTCTCAGAACGTCCTGTTCATCAAATTCATAAACACGGATGACGCATTCGTCAGGCCAAACGGCATGACGGTGAACTCATAATGCCCATAACATGTACTGAAAGCCATCTTGGGAACGTCACTTTCCCTAATTCTCAGCTGATAGTAACCGAATTTCAAATCTAGCTTTGATTACACAGTTGACCCGACCAGCTGATCGACTAGAACATCAATCCTCGGAATCAGGTACATATTCTTCTCCGTTATCTTATCAAGTTCTTGTGAATCGACATAATATAGCAGACTTTCGTCCTTCTTTCCCACATATAAAACCGCAGTGTTCCAAGGTGACGAACTTGGATGCATAAACACCTACTCTATCAATCCTTGAAGTTGCGCCTTCAATTACACCATCTCTCTCGGTGCTAAGCGGTTAGGAGACTGCGTCACCAGTTTGGCACCAGAATTCAACTCAATAGTGAACTCGATGTCTCTCCTGTGTGGGGCTCTAGGGACACTTTCGGAGAAAATGTCGGCAAGCTCAGGCACCAATGAAACACCAACCAACCCAAGCTTGGGATTCGTAGTCTCTAGTTAAGAATAACTCCGCCCCCAAGAACTGCTAACTTAGTCTTGCTTTCGGTGTTTAGCCCTAGTGTTATCACCTTAGGGTTACACTACCTTCAATCTTCAACGAATATGTTTCGGTTTGGTTTATATGTCCATAATCGATACATCAGAAAGCATTAATATGTAACACAAGAAATATTGGATGCTAAGGAGCGAGAAGTCCCACCACAAATATTACTCTCCACCACCAAGAGTGGGACAAGGCCAACTTACACAAATCATATGTTAGTAACTAATCATGTCATAGGTATAAAAGCTATAAGCTAAACCGTACCTGTCATCTCATCCCTTTGCTTATGGCCTTCTGCCTTTTCCATTGTCTTTGGAAACCTACCCCAACAGTCACGTGCTATATGTCCCGACTTGCCACAGTTATAACAGTGGATTAGGCCTCCTCGCCCAATGGTTGCTAAAGACCCAGCCTCCTTAGACACTGGAGTACCACTCCGACATTTCATGGCAATATGTCCAATCTTGCCACACATATAACAAGTAAGTGGGACGCGCCATACAGATTCTCCTGACTTTTATTTCTTTGTCATTGAGGCATCAACACGACAATCGCGGTAAGGTGTCCTGACTTAGCACAAATATGGCAAGCATAAGGAGCTTGACCAGTGAGATTCTAGACGTCTTATGCCAACTCCTGTGGTATTCAAGATTTTTAGAAACCGCAGAGTTCAGTACCCAGCACATGGGTGCCTGGTGGACTTTTCCCAAATCTACTTCCAACAATCTACCTGACTCCACCAACGCTCAGAATCCAAATAACTTTGGTCCTACGAATAAAAGTCATAAATCATCACGCAAATCGTTATAAAACCTGTTCACCATAGTCTGCTCGTCCTCCAACATAAACCCTAAGTAGCACCATATCGTGACAAAGGCATGCAAATACTCGTCAACATAGTGCATCCCTTGTGCCAAAAGTATGTTCAATTGCAGATCCGATGATCTTCTAATTTCCACTTGCTCAAGAGCACCAACCGGTATTGAAGCCACCCCAGGGACTGGGGGTTACACGTGTCTTCCATGTTGGGCATTGATCATAGTGAAAGTTGTTTAACTTAAGGTTAGCTAATCACCTAGAGGGGGGGGAGTGAATAGGTATTTGAAGTTTTATTACTTCTTTTGCTGATTTTTGATTTATCTATCTAGAGCTTGTCCTTAAGTCCTGCAATAAGAAAAAAACAAGCAACACAACAAACATACAAGTATTTATAGTGGTTCCCCAATTGGGTACATCCACTTTCCCTCCCACCTATCCAACTGATTTGTTGGACTAGGCACAAACTCCACCAATATGCTCCTCAGAGCTTACACCTCAGGCACTCAGCCTTAGACACAGATTCTTCACAAAATCCAAATTCAGAACGACAAAGGTTCCTACCTCAGAGCTCTGCAGTGCTCAAACAACTAAGTGATCCACTGATCAACTACCTCAGCCTTATTTCTAAGGCCTACAACTCGGGCTCTTCAGCCCTACAGCTTCAGGCACACAACCCTACTCCCAGAGTGCTACAACACTCTTACACTCAGTACCCTTCCAGGTACCTACAGCTCAGCCTCCTCCAAGGACTACAACTTAGTGGTCAGCAGACTACCTACAGCTCAGAGACTCTTCAGTCACCTACCTCAGTAATAAGGCCCTACACTCAGTCTGGGAGGATAGCCCTACCTCAGATCCACAATTGGATCCTACCTTAGAGAGCAACATGCTCCTACCTCAGGCAATTAAGCCCTACATCTTAGATCCACACTTGGATCCTACCTCAGTACCCAAACAGGGCACCTACCTCAGTGACAAATTAGTCACCAACCTCAGGCACAAAGTGCCCTACACTCAGATTCAGATAAATTGAATCCTACAGGAAAGATATATAGTTTTTAAGAAAAATAAAAAAATTGACTCTGATATAAGTCTCAGAGTCTACCTTGTTGGATGGAGCAGATATCAGTCCAGCTCACTTATTGTAGAAGGAATTAGTCCTCTTCTACAACTAACTTCTTTTCTGCTGCACAGATGAACAACTAACACCTTGCTAAAAGGATGAATCGGCTTCTCTGTTCTAGAAAGAAATATTTTACTGAGCTTGAAGAGCTTCAGCTAACTTTCTTTGCCTTTTAGGCTATCTCTGCTGGACTTGAGCATTCAAGCTTGATGAAGATGAAGATGTCCAGCCGCCTTTTTTTTTCCTTTTTTTGATTTTCTGCGTTTGTTCCGTTTGTTCGTCTGTTTTCGTTGGTTGCCCTAATCCTTTTTCGTTTTCCTTTTTATATGCATTGATTTGAATCAACGACACAAATGTATGTGGGCCCAGCCAAGGATTGGGGGGCATCATCTCCATCAGAAAAGGACATTGTAGCTTTTGGCGCCACTGCAGCTTTCCCGCAACGGCTACATGTAAGTTGACTTTGATGATGTCAGCAATGGTCATCACCATATGGATATATAAAATATTCCAGAACTTCATGAAGCATTAAGTGATGTTGAGTCACTCAATGCCATCTATCGTGGCTCTCAGAGCTTTTGGACTTGTGAATTTTCTCTGGATTTGTTTCAATGGTTCTGTCTCAGCGGTCTTAGCGGTTTCTTATTAACCGCTGTGACATGATTTTATCTCAGCGCTTTCTTCTTATCAGTTGAGATAAGTTTCTGTCTAAGCGGTATCTTTGCAGCAGTCTCAACGGTTTTTGCTTCACATGTGAGACTATCTTCTGTCTCAGCAATTTTCCTTTTAACTATCTCAATGCTTCCTTCTTTATTAGAAGCATTGAGTGAACCCGTTGAGTGAACCTGCTTCACTCAACACTTCTGGACTTAGAGAAATCTTGCTAGGTTTTGTCTCAGCTGACATATTCTTCTTAGTTGTCTCAGCTGTCTCAACGGTCTCAATGCCCTCTTCTCAGCTGTCTCAGTTGTCTCAATGCTTTTTTCCTTAGTCAGTTTTTCTGGCTTTAGTTGCGTTCGACGATTTGTGGGCTGAGCTCGACGAACTCTGATCTTCTCAGTGGTATCAGCGCTTTTTTACCTTAGATCATTTTTCTGGCTTTTAGGTTGATAAGTGTTGAGCTGAGTTCGACGATCTCTAAATTGAGCTCCACGAATTTCATGCTGAGCTCGATGAACTTTAAATCCTGAGCGCTTGAGCTTAGTCCAAGGAATGTTGACCTTAGCTCGACGACTAGTGAACTGAGTTCCATGAACTACGAGCTGAGCTCGATGAACTTTGAATCCTGAGCACTTGAATTTAGCTCTTGAGGAATGTTGACCTGAGCTCGATGAACTGCGAGCTGAGCTTGACGAATTCTAAGTTTACTACTTAACTCATTTTTTCACCTGTCCAATCATGGACTACCTGCATGCAAGAACTAAGACACACATTAAATACAGTATGTGTTTATGTCATTGACCCGTTTGACTTCTTACAAATCTGCGATATTGGGATCAATAGACCCAATAATCTCCCCATATTTGAAGAAGTCAAAACAGTACAGGTCATTGACAACACAACATATTCATCATAGACAAAATTTCACATTATAGAGTGTAGAAAATTTGCCATATTTCTCCAGCCGGTATGGGGAATTACTTACTCCCCCTGGAATGCTGTCATCAATACTTTTCTCATTTTTTCTTCTTACCACTTTGACTCTATCCTCCCCCCTTTTGACTTCTGCAATAGGGGGCAATCTATGGGGTTTTTCTCCCCCTATCCATCTGGAGTAGATCTTCCACCTGACTCAATCCAATTCAGCTCTTTTCATATTTTGTTGGGCTAGCTCCCCCTCAACAGTTGCACACTATCTTCATAATATGGAGGAAAAGCATGTTTTACCTGCAAAATAAACAGTGCAGCATATGGTAGAGGAGAGATTTGAAGCTACACAAGATTCAACATACCCAATTCAAATTTGAAGGTGTTGAACTTGACTTCATCTAGTGGCTTAATGAAGATATCATCCACTTGCTTGTCTGTGGAGACAAACTCATGGGAGATGTCTTCCCTTTCCACATGTTCTCTAATGAAAAGATACCTAATTTCTATATGATTAGTCCTACTGTGGCAGACAGGATTCCTAGCTATAAAAATTTCACTAGTAGAATCACAAAAGAGTGGAGTTCTACGTATCTGAATATTGTAGTTCTGAAGTTGATGTTGGATCCACAACAACTGAGCATAGCAGCTTCCAGCTGAAATATACTTTGACTCTGCTGTTGATATTGCAACACTCATTTGTTTCTTGCTGCTCGAGGAGACAAGCTGATGAAGAATGTTTTAGTTTTAAAAATCTATCCAAACTATAATCTCGAAATAGGCAAGTGTAGCTATCGAAATATAGTATAGGAAATTATTGTATTAGACTCGGGGCTTGTTGAGTACTCCTACTCACGCAAATTAATATTAGTTTATCAGTAAATAATAATAGAAAATTAATAAAACTAAGAACTAAGATTAACACTTGATCTAGACTTACTTTGAATTAAAATAAACTTTTCATAAAAGCAAATTTCTATATATCCTACTTCAACCAAGGAGGTTCCTAAATTACAAGAGCGCCTCTCTCGAGAATACGCTCTTGACTAAACTTAGGTTGATCGATTAAGACCTCTCGGCCAGTCGAAACCCCTAATATTGCCTTATGCGGTGAACCCTGTTATTGGATTTGACTCCAATCCGGAAGATCCGTGTCATCCTCTCTCGAGGAGTGCATGCGGCTCCTTCTACCTTTGAGTGTTCTACTCGTATCCACAACCTCTCATTAAATCTAGGATACAGAACTAAGGTCGTAAATAATTAAATCAAAGATAGATCGAAGTGAAGAAATAGTAGAGTTGTTGCTTAGGAAGAACTTTATTTCATTCAAAAGCTTGTCAACATCAAGTGGTAATGAAAAGAGGCTACATGTAAAGATAAACAAAAATAATCTTGAAATAAAAGTACAAGAATGAAAGCTTAACTACGAAATTGAAAAGTACATAAAGTAAATACATCAAAACAGAAAACTAAACTACTGAATTACTCATAGATTTTGCTCCCTAGATGCCTCCTCAGCTCCTGAACTCCTCTGGAATTTATAGGAAAAATTGCTGGTCGGTCATGCCCTTGGTCATGCCCGTGACCTAGGGCGTGTCAGGCTCGGTACTGTCGTCTTGAAAGCCGGGAAACGTTGGAGAAGAAACCACCAAAATCTGTTAAATGACATGTCACGCAACTAGGTCACGCCCATGACCTAGGGCATGCCTGATCTGTTACTGGAAAATGGAGGGAAGCTGAAAACGGCGAGAATAAAATGCTCTTGGTGGAGGCGTCATGCCCCTTGGACACGCCCGTGACCTAAACATGTCATGGTTCAACGGAAATCTGGCGGGAACGGCAGGAACGACTGATTTATTGGCTGGAAAATGCACCTGACACGCCCTGGGTCACGCCCGTGACCTTTGGGTCACGGGCGTGTACGTGTCTGTTCGATGTTCTTCGATAGACGATGCTGGTTCTTGGTGTCACGTCTGCTGCTCATGCCTGCTAGTCACGCCTGTGCCCCATAGGTCACGCCCGTGGCTAGGGCGTGTAACTATATACTGACGTGGTCTGTACTCTGGATCTCCTCTGTAAGTCACGGCCACATGTCACGCCCATGACCTGAAGGTCACGCCCGTGACATGTGTGTGTAAAAGTGATTTTTCAAGGATTTCTCTGTTTGTTCTTCTGATTAGTCTAGCATGCTACAATTTGTTATCTGCAGCCCAAATAGACCTGAAATAAGAAAATAAAGCATTTTAATACAATATTAAAATAAACTATTATTATTTATTAAATAAAAACTATATAAAAATAACTATAAATAAAGACTTATCAAATACCCCCAATACTTAAGCTTTTGCTATTCCAGAGCAAAACTATGAGAGTACTTATAAGAAATTAATATAATTTTTTTAATTAAACTAAAAATTTATTAAATCAAAAGAATGTTAAAAGTAAAATTCAGTGATTTAAAATTAAGTCCTAAAATATGAAATGAAGATGCAAACAGCCAAATATATTTAGCAAAATTTTCTCATATAAATTAATTAGACTTCAAAATTTAGTAGTTTATCTAATAAATTTAGATTTGGATTTATTAACACTTTTTAACTAAAAAGAAACTTAAAGAAAAATTTAAACTACTACTTATGCTCTCTTAGAATTTGAATTTAATTCAAAAGCAATAATATTGACTATTGGGTTTTGGAAAAAAGGAAATTGAAGAAATCTTAGATTGAGGGTGATGAATTTTATCCTCTCACCCCAGACATTTTTTCTTTTAGATATTTTTTTCTTTTCAAATAAAATTACTTAGGAGTAATGAATTTTATCCTCTTACTCTTTTTTAGGGGTTGCATATGTGTACCAATGAATACTTGATTCCCATGACATATGATCTAACCAAAAATTAAAAAAATGCATATGTGTACTAGGGGATAATGAATTTTATCCTCTTATTCCCGTGACATATGAGCTAATAAGAAAATTAGAAATAAGGAAAAGGCTTAATAAAATTTAGATTAAATTAAAAATCTGAGAGAGCAACTATAGTAGATTAAAAGTTTCTAAGGATCCTTGAGTATAAAGTGAAGATAATTAAAATCTAAAAATTGTTAATCTAAGAACTACTAAATTGAAACTAATTAGAATAAAAGAGAAAAAGGGCTAAATAATTTTCTCTAAATAAATTTACTTCATAAATTTTTTTCTTAAAATCAAATCACCTAAAAATTAAATCTAACTAACTTTGATGAAATAAAAGATTAGAAAATTTAAAATAATTATAAAAAAATCTTATAAATAAATTCAAAGTAAATTTCTAAAAACCACAAAAAGATTAAGTAGGGTTTTATTATTTTTTGTATTTTCTTTTTTTCCATTTTTTGTATATGTTTTTTTTCTGATAATAAAAAGAATTTTTTTAAAAATTTTTTGAAAGATTTTTATAATTTTTTTAATTTTTAAAGATTTTTTCATTTTTTTTAATTTTTTTTTAAAAAAAAACAATAAATAAGAATTCACCCCCATACTTAAAAATAAACATTGTCCCCAATGTTTATAAGTCAAGTAGGAGGGGGGAAAGAAAACAATTTGTGAAAATTTAGAAAAATAAATTCATAAAATTAAAAGATAAGCAAGGGGTGTCTCCCAAGAGTGCTTTTCTTTTTCCCGTCTTTAAGCTAGACGGTTTGGGTTAGGATAAGGGAAAATGAAAATTAAAATGAACGGGAAACTCCCTTAATTCCCGTTTAGGTGAATACGATGAAGTCGCTCGCCCGGCTACTCCTCCGCTTTCTTCTTGATTTTCTTTCTTTGAAAGGTTGACTTGAAAATGTAAATTCAAATCACCTATCCATACCAGAGGTGATTTGAATTTTTGTAGAGGAGCGGCAAATGGATCGTTGACGACGTGTGATTGCAACAGCTCATCATCTTCATGAAATTCATTAGTTAAAGAAAAATCAAAACTAAGCGCGTGAGAAAAATCTTCGCAAGGAGAAGGTTCTTGTGAAGTTATATGATTAGATATAGGTTGTGTATTTTTCTAAAATAAAACTATTATATATAAATTCATTTAAAGAAATATTTTTGGACACCTTAATTTGATGAATTTGAATTTCTAAATAATTAGAAGTGGTGCTTGAAAATTCATAAAAATAAGAATCGGGTGGAGTAGGAGCAGAAACATGTTCTTCTTTTAATTTACCCGGTGTGCCCAAAATCTTAAAATATTCTTGATATAATAATTCTTCTTCCTCTTCCAAATAAGACACTATGGGGACACATGAAGATTCATGTTCCTCCATAGGTGAAATATTCGAAGTTGGAGAGGTATTATTAGAAAAAGTAATAATTTCTTCTAAATTTTAGGAAGGAGGTTCAACTACAAATTGTGAAAAGTCCCCAAAATTAGAAGAAGACGCGTGCTCTGTGATAAAAGAAGAATAAAATTTGGATCTAAATATTTATTCTCATAACTCGAAAAGTTTTTCGGTTGATCTTGAGAGCAAGAAAAACCAAAATCCGAGGTGGAAGAAGAATTATTTAAATCAAAATAATTATTCGCATCTAAAAAATTATTTTCATGAAAAATAGGTGAATTGGAAAAAATAGTTTCATGAAAATTAGAAACAGAATTAGCTTCAAAGTGAGAATAATTATTAATTGCAAAATTATTTGCATAACAAAATTTTTGATAAAAATAATAATAATAACATTTATCACTTTGGTGAGTAGCACCACAATAAGAACAAGAAATTTGGCACTGTCTTGCGGCTCTCAAAATATCTAGTTGATTTTGAAGCTTGGCAATTTTGACGGCCAAATTAGATAACATTTTTTTAATAAAAGAAAATAAACACAACCGTTACCCAATAGAAATGAATTTTGAAAAAAAGAAAAAGAAAAGAGAATTGAGGTAGAGAAGAAGAATGGTAAAAGTAAGAAAATTTGCGCTTTCAAAATATCAACAAAAATGTCCCCGAGAACGGCGCCAAAATCTTGATGAAGAATTTTATAGTTTTAAAAATGTATCCAAACTATAATCTCGAAATAGGCAAGTGTACCTATGGAAATATAGTATAAGAAATTGTCATATTATACTCGGGGTTTGTTGAGTACTCCTACTCACGCAAATTAATATTATTTTATCTATAAATAATAATAGTAAATTAATAAAACTAAGAACTAATTAACACTTGATCTAGACTTACTTTGAATTAAAATAAACTTTTCATAAAAGCAAATTTCTAAATATCCTACTTCAACCGTGGAGGTTCCTAAATTACAAGAGCGTCTCTCTCGAAATTAGGGTCTCGACTAAACTTAAGTTGATCAATTAAGACCTCTCGGCCAGTCGAAACCCCTAAGCTTGCCTTATGCGTGAAACCCGCTTTTGGATTTGACTCCAATCCGGAAGATCCGTGTCATCCTCTCTCAAGGAGTGCTTGCGGCTCCTTCTACCTTTGAGTGTTCTACTCGTATCCTCAACCTCTCGGTAGATCTAGGATACAGAACTAAGGTCGAAAATAATTAAATCAAAGATAGATCGAAGTGAAGAAATAATAGAGTTGTTGCTAAGGAAGAAGAACTTTATTTCATTCAAATGCTTGTCAACATCAAGTGGTAATGAAAAGAGGCTACATGTAAAGATAAACAAAAATAAGCTTGAAATAAAAGTACAAGAATGAAAGCTTAACTACGAAATTGAAATGTACATAAAGTAAATGCATCAAAACAGAAATAATAAACTACTGAACTAATCCTAGATTTTGCTCCCTAGATACCTCCTCAGCTCCTAAACTCATCTGGAATTTATAGGAAAAATTGCTGATTGGTCACGCCCTTGGTCACGTCGGTGTCCTAGGGCGTGTCAGGCTCGGAACCGTCATCTTGAAAGCCCGGGAATGTTGGAGAAGAAATTTCCAAAATCTATTAAATGATGGGTCATGCCCCTAGGTCACGCCCGTGACCTAGGGTATGTCCGATCTGTTACTGGAAAACGACAGGAAGCTGAAAATGGCTGGAATAAAATGCTATTGTTGGAGGCGTCATGCCCCCGGGACACGCCCGTGACCTAGGGCGTGTCAAGGTGCAACGAAAATCTGGCGGAAATGGCAGGAACGACTGATTTATTGGATGGAAAACACACCTGACACACCCTGGGTCATGCCCGTGACCTTTGGGTCACGGGTGCGTACATGTCTGGTCGACGTTCTTCGATCAACGATGCCGGTTCTTGGTGTCACGCCTGCTGCTCATGCCTGTTGGTCACGCCCGTGCCCCATAGGTCACGCTTGTGACCAGGGCGTATAACTTTAAACTAACGTGGCCTGTACTCTGGAGCTCCTCTGTAGGTCACGACCACATATCACGCCCACGACCTGAAGGTCACGCCCGTGATATGGGCAGGTAAAAGGGATTTTTTAAGCATTTCTCTATTTATTCTTCTGATTAGCCTAGCATGCTCCAAATTGTTATCTGCAGCCCAAATAGACCTGAAATAAGAAAACAAAGCATTTTAATATGAATATTAAAATAAACTAAATAAACTATTATTATTTATTAAATAAAAACTATATAAAAATAACTATAAATAAATACTTATCACAATCCTTCCACCTAGAATTGACAGGAGCCTGAAGTGCTCTTCCTGTCCTCCTTGCAGCCTGCAAAATCTGCATCTGAATAGTCTATTAGTTCAAATTCTCCATTCCTAGGGTACCATAGGACAAGATCTAGGGTGCCCTTAAGATATCTCAAGATTCGTTTCACAGCAGTGTAGTGAGACTCTTTAGGGCAGGACTGATACCTAGTACAAACATATGTTGCATACATAGTGTAATGCCTACTTGCAGTGAAGTAGAGAAGGGAGCCAACTATACCTCTATATAGAGTTTGATCAACAGGCTTCCCTGGATCATCTTTGCCTAAAGCCATACTTGAGCTCATGGGAGTTCTTATGGTGGAAGCATTCTCCATGTCATATTTCTTGATTATCTCCCTGGTGAACTTTGACTGGGATATGGATAGACCATCATCAGTCTGTTTTACTTGGAGTTCCAAGAAAAACTTCAATTCACCCATACTAATCATCTTAAACTTCCTCTGCATAAGTTTTGCAAACTTCCTGCAGAGGTTGTCTTCAGTAGAGCCAAATATTTTGTCATCAACATAAATATGGACTAGGATGATCTTGCCCTTAGATTCCTTTAGGAATAGGGTATTGTCTATCTTCTCCCTTGAGAATATTTTCTCAATGAGGACGGTAGACAATGTCTCATACCATGCTTTTGGGGCTTGCTTGAGCCCATAAAGAGCTTTCCTAAGTCTATATATAATAGTAGGAGAGTTAGAATCTACAAAACCTAGAGGCTACTCTACATAAACCTCTTCCTTCAAGTCTCCATTAAGGAAGGCAGACTTGACATCCATCTGGAATACCTTGATTTCTTGGAAGGCTGTAAATGCAAGAAACAATCAGATGGCTTCCATCCTTACAACTAGGGAAAATATCTGATCATAGTCAATCCCCTCTTATTGTCTGTATCCTTTGGCCACCAGTCTTGCTTTATTATTTATTATAATGCCATTTTGATCAAGTTTATTTCTGAAAATCCACTTGACACCAATGACACTATGTCCATCTAGTCTGGGAACCACCTTCCAGAAGTTGCATCTTTTGAACTGCTTCAGTTCTTCTTTCACTGCACCAATCCAGAATTGGTCTTGATTTGCTTCTTCAAATTTCTTGCGATCTTCTTGTGATAGGAAGCTGGAATAGAGAGCTGTATTGAGACTCCTGCTTCTGGTCTATACAACTTGTCTAGCCTCACGTATTATCTGATCTGGAGGATGGTCTTTCAGATATATGACTGCTGGGGTCAGCCTGACTGCTTCCTACTGATTACCATTTTTTTCAGCATGTTGGTCTTCATTTCCAGCTTGATTGTCTTGTGCTTCCTCTAGACAACATCCCTCTTCACATTCTTCTTGCATAGCTGTGTCTTTATCTTTAATGGAGTGCTTTTCCATCATGACTTTTGTACCTGCATATCTAGGCAAAGAGCTTGACAGCTCACTGTCAATCATGCATGACTCATCAAACACTACATGGACAAAATCTTCTACAACATGATTTGTCAAGTTATAGACTCTATATGACCTACTATTATTGTTGTACCCAACAAAGATCCCCTTATGAGATTTGATAGCAAACTTAGTAACTTTTGACTTACCATTATTCAGGATGAAACACTTACAACCAAATATCCTTAAATAGGAAATGTTTGGTTTTCTGCCCATCAAGATCTCATAGGGAGTCTTCTTTTGGTCTTTGGTGGTAGAAGCTCTATTGAGCACATGACATGCAGTATTAACTGCCTCAGCCCAGAAATATTCAGGGAGAGAAGTGTCACTCAATAATGTTCTTCCAACTTCTATGAGAGTCCTACTTTTCCTCTCAGCTATCCCATTTCGCAGGGGTGTTCTTGGAGAGGAGAATTCTTGATGAATCCATTGTTATTCACAGAATGTAGTCATGGCAGCAAACTGAAACGCAGTTCCATGGTCACTTCTCATTTTGACCACAGAGCATGCAAGCTCATTCTGAATTTGCCTGAAAAAATTCATGAAGATGTTAAGGGTTTCATCCTTTCTTCTAAGGAAGAACACCTAAATAAATGATGAGCATAATTTTTATATGCATTTTTACTATCATATTTTTAATCATGTCCACTATTATTTACCTCCAGTCATTATAATTATGCGAAAATAGCTAAGAATATAAGTTATCATGAATAGAAGAGCACAATATGGAGTTTCCTATACTTCTTGTATTAAGCTATTTATTCATTCATTCATCTTCTTAATGCAGGTACTGCAAGTCCTTGGAACTAAAAGTCTTGGAGCAAACAGAGGAGTTCACGGATCCAACATGACTGAGGACAGGATTGGAATTGGGCACAAACGAGTAGGCACACGGCCGTGTCCCTACCCATTTCCTTATCAGGAAAGATCACGAGGATTGGAAGAGAAGTCAGAGCACTACACGGGTAGGCACACGGCCGTGTCCCTACCTGTATCCTTATCGGGCCTGCTGTTGAACCAAGCCGTGTGTGAAGCCACGAAGAACAACACAGCCGTGTTCGAGGCTGTGTCAAATGACACGGCCCACGACTAGACATAACTTTTCGTGTTCAGGTGCCTTAGAACCGTCGACACGGCATGTGACACGACCATGTTGGAACCCGTGTCCGACCCTTTTTGCAAGGAGACTATAAAAACCTGTAGAAAAATTAGAAGAGAGACTTTTGGATTGAGGAACTTGGAGACCTTCTGGATAACGAAAGTGGAGCATTCGGCGGAGGGGAGATCGAAGGAGATAATTCGTATGGTTTTAATCTTCCCCTTCTCTTATGGATCTAACTTTATTTTATACATTACGCATGAGACTTATTCTTTTGAACAATTTGGTAATCATGTATCTTAGTTTTTATGTCAGATTTATGGTAATTTATTTGTATGTATGTTTGCTAACAATGATATTGATATTAGACTTGAAATTAGAACTTGTTTTATTTGAATCCCAAACTTCTAGATTAAGAAATTGGATGTTTGTGATGATGCTTATTTGTTCATGTTCTAATGTTATTTCTCTTTGTATTCCAAATTGCATGATCGAGAGATATGTTATTTGGATAATGGTAATACCAATATTTGGACTCATGGTATCTTAGAGATAGGATTTCATGAATTTATGTATTAGATAGAGTTTCTTATTATTAATGCAAATTTGAGTATTGTGAATTGTTCGAGAGAAAATTTACTCAACTTAAGTTTAGGTATTGAATTGCTTGAGAGAGATTTCGATAAATGTTTAACCCTTATAATACAATGAATTTGATTATCTTGCTATTACGTGATTACATTGAATTGAATTAATGAGTAATTATTCTCATGAGATTATTCTTTGATTTTCTCCTTTTTACTATCATTTATTCTCCAATGTATCTTTATCCAAGTAGTCATTGTTAGATTAATTTAGGGTAGCAATCAATTCTAATTATGGGTACGATAATAGAGTGAGAGTGAGTACGAGTACTTGAAAAGACCCTGTGCAATACGACACGAGATGTAGATTTCTCATATACTATGATCGATAGGTGCACTTGCCTGAGATTAAAATCAATCTAGTTTATGCCTATCCGCATAGTTTTTATATAGAAAAAAATAATCGCATCAAGTTTTTGGCGCCGTTGCCGGCGATCGAACCTGGGTCACCCGCGTGATAGGCGGGAATACTCACCACTATACTCACCACTATATCACTTAATCTCTGTTTTATAGTCTGTTAGTCGATGACCAGGGGAAGAAATTATGGGTTAACACCATTTCATCCTTACCCAAAACGTATTATTCACAACACTAGCCAAAGGGACTTGAGAACTGATAATATAGAAAACCCACTACGAACAATGTTAGATGAGGCTGAGATTAGAGATACATTTCCGGAGGAATCACTGTTTGCATTATCTACTGATATAATTACTGATTATTTATGGTTTCCCGACTATGCAAACTATCATATGGCTAAGGTTCTTCCAACAGATTTTTCATATCAGCAGAAAAATAAATTTTTCTCTGACTTGAAAAATTACTTTTGGGAGGACCCGTACCTTTTTCGGATATGTGCAGATTCCATTATACGTAGGTGTGTATCAGCAGAGGAGGGTTGGAAAATCTTGGAGCAGTGTCATTCAGGCCCTATAGGTGGTCACTTTGGAGCAAATCGCTCAGCCAAAAAGGTTTTTGATTATGGTTTTTATTGACCCCTTCTATTCAGGGATGCCCAAAGGTATGTGCTTTCATGTGATTCTTGTCAAAAATCTAGTAATATCTCTAAATTGCATGAAATGACACAAAAGTTTATTTATGAATGTGAACTGTTTGATGTGTGGGGAATTGATTTTATTGGACCATTTCCAAGTTCTTATGGGAATAAATATATTTTGGTAGCTGTAGATTATGTATCTAAGTGGGTAGAGGTGCAAGCTTTTCATACTAATGATAGTAGAGTAGTAATTCAATTTTTGAAATCCTTATTCGCATGATTTGGCACACCACGTGCACTTATTAGCGATAGGGGTACACATTTTTGTAATATACAGCTAGATAAAGTATTACAAAAATATGGGGTCACACATAGGATAGCCAGTTCTTATCATTCACAAACTAGTGGTCAAGTTGAAGTTTCAAATAGATAGCTTAAGAGAATCATAGAAAATTCTATAGAAGGGATTAGGAAACAATGGTTTAAGAAATTACACGATTATTTGTGGGCATATAGGACCGCCTTCAAAACACCTATAGGGACCACTCACTTTAGATTAGTCTATGGTAAGTCGTGTCACTTGCCTATAGAATTGGAACACATGTTGTATTGGGCAATACGCTCTTTGAATTTTGACAATAATTCTAAAGGGGAGAAACGTAAACTTCAACTTAATGAGTTAGATGAGTGGAGAACAATGGCCTATGAAAACTCCAGGATATATAAGGAGAAGACTAAATTATTCCATGATCATCACCTTCGCAAACCCAAGACATTCCAGAAAGGTGACCAAGTCCTCATTTACAAATACAGCCTTCGTTTATTCCCAGGGAAGTTAAGGTCTAAGTGGTCCGGACCCTTCCAAGTCAAAGAAGTTTTTACATATGGCACTGTCAAACTTACCCACCCTGAGAAGGGAGATTTTAAAGTTAACGGGCACTGAATAAAGCTTTATTATGGTGAGCTTCCTAAAGACTTCGCTCGCCAAGAATCTTGCCACCGGCTAGACTAAGATTAAGTGTTATGTAGTAATTTTTCTTAGTTTATAAAATTTTTGACAAAATTATAGTTAAATATTAGTATAAAAATATTACAAAAATCACTTAGGAGAAAATTCCGATTCAGAGGAGGACACGGGTTGGCACACGGCCGTGTGCTAGGCCGTGTGCGACGCTCGTGTTTTGGGCCTTGTCCGCCTGGCGCGCTGTTTTCCCGCCAGTTTGACTGCACAACGTTTCACAACCCGTGTTCCACAAGTTTAAAGATTCTCGAACACGGGTGCCCACACGCCCGTGTGGCAACCCGTGTTTGACTCTTATAAGAGGCCGTGTCATCTTCTTCCACCCCACTTCCTGGTTTTAGCTCCACCTTCCAGCTCCCATTTCCTCCACGGCCAGAGCTCAGGCTTGAAGCTTCTGCCTCCAAACTTCACGGATTCACCTCAAGGTAAAAATTTGTTTGATTATGTCATTATTTTTCAATTTTACCTTCTTCTCCACTCTCTTCCCTTTCCTCTTATTCTCATATTCTCATTTTTCTTTCCTTCCTCATTTTTACTCCTCTTTTTCTTTTCATTTCTAATCAAAAATTTGTTTCGCTACAGATCATGTCAACGGGACATGCACAAGGGGGATGCCATCGTCGTCCAAATGTCACAACATTATCTACGGAAAGGCGCAACGCTACTGCACCACAGGAATTTACAGATCAGGCGCATATCACTTGTTATAATCGCCTTCAGTCAAAAAAATTTCAAGACATTCGAACTATTGACTGGAGCGTTTTAGAAGAGATTCATTTTGTCGCGGATGTTCGTGAGTTGATTTCTGTAACGGGGTGGAACCAATTTTATAATATTGAGGAGTTGGGGTTTTACGGAGCTGACGTTAGATTTCATGTCCTCCTTATACTTGAACCTTAGGCCAACTTTCACTAAGGTGACTAACACGCATGAGGGGGTCATTTCTTTTTGAGTAGCAGGTACTACTTATACCCTCTCCCTTCTCCAGTTCACCCAATATTTTGGGGTGTATGAGGACTCATTCCTCTATAGTTTCGCTTACTCCGATCTCCACTTTAACCTCCCTACTCGTGATCACGCCGCAAATATTTGGGCTCGACTCTCTTTCGACATCTCCCCATATGAGGTCAAGAGGTCTAAGGCTTCTAAGTTAATTTCTCCCGCTCTCCACTACGTGCATCATCTGCTGAGTCACACATTGAGTAGCCGGTGAGAAAGCGCCGGTGTCGTGAGTAGGCAGGACATGCTATATCTCTATAGCATGACATCATGCTTCAACATTCATCTGGGTTTTATGGTGGCGCAGTTCATTCTTCACCAGGCCGACAACTCACGTATTGGGTCTATTTGCGTAGCACCCTACATTACGCGCCGGCCGAAGAACATGAACATCTTTTCCTCCCTTCCCCCGATGACTGTGGTAGAGAATACCGTCCCTATCACGATGGCTTCTCTCCATTCCCTCCGTCTTGTCACTGCCTGTCAGGGTCGGGGTTGAACCGTTTATTCCATTGTGAGGCGCAGACCTCAGTTTACTCATGATGATGATGATGGAGACGATGTCGACCCTGACCTCGATGAGCCTCCGGTGCCTCCGCCTCGCTCTACTTTTGCTTAGGGAGAGTCTTTTGCCCCTCCTCCTCGATCACGCATGCAGTATCCGCGTGACTTCCAGCACTTCTATAAGACTGAGCTCTCACCGTGCTTACAGCGTATCGAGGCTTCTCAAAAGCAGACACAGGAGGCCATCATTCAGATCAGGGACCATCTAGGGATCTCTTCTCCACCTATGAAAGCTCTTGGCCCCTCTCACCTCCCCGACGATCCTTCAGATTTTGCTCCCGCAGGTTATTTCTTTTGATTTCTCTGTATTTTTTTTATTATATATTACAACTGCAGATGATCTATGATTTGCTCTCCTGTACTCATTTATGCTATAATTGGAAGGAAACTCTGTTATTTTATTGATAGCCAGTTCTGTATATATTGGTGTCTTTGTTTTCTCAGTTCTTTACATTGCATTGAGGACACTGTAAATTTTATGTCTGGGAGTGGATGTAGTTCAATTCTAATATTTCATATGTCTGGACATGTTCACAATTGGTTATATTTTGGCTAGCATAGTACTCATTATTGTTAACTGATGCTAAAGATCACGATAGTGAACCGGTCGCACAAGTAATATAAAATGGGCGAGTTTTCCCAAGTATCGATCTCTCAAGGAACACAGTAAGGTGGAGTTAATATTGAGGAGGACTTGAGATTAAAGTCCTCAAGGTAGGCAGTAACGACGGGGGTTTTGATTATTGCGAATAAAGAAAATAACACACTATCAACTACTCCTATGCAACGCCGCTATGGGATGCTTTGCCAGGCGGGATTGAAGACTAGTCGGGCCGCTATGCACTGAATCACTAGGCGGATCGGAGAGTAGGCTTGCGGATGAGGTGGTGAGAACGGCAGAATGAGGGTCGTGAGCACCTCTTCGCTACACACGCTTCTAGCAATTGCTAGAACGGATGGATGGTCGATGGAAAAATAGGAGCACCTCAAGTAAATAACGAAAACATCCAATCACATAGACATGATTACACATAAACGTATATTACACTAAGCATAACTTCATCAAATACAAAGAGTTCAACTAAACCATCAACAATAAGAGAAGAAAAGTGTGCGAAATCGACCGAATCCGATGTCTTGCGGAGGATTCACGGTTGGAATCGTCGGGTTGTCAATCCGCGTCCAAGTTCGGTCCTCAACTGCGTCCGGGGTAGTGAAGGGCTGTCACCATCTTCCAATGGCCCGTCTTCTTCGTGTCACGATCCAGTAGATGATGACACAACTTCTCCTAGCTTGGTGGAGATAGCTAGGTCTAGCTCTTCTTGAAGCTCAGGATGAAGGAGGAGGCCGAGAGGGAGTTCCGGCTTAGATTTGGTGGTGAAAGCACGCCCGGTGCACCTCCCTAGGGTGGAGATTGAAGGAGGACGGCAGAATCCCTCCTCTGAGATGAAAATGGCGTAGGAAAAAATGAGCACTCTCGAAATTAGGGTGGCACCCGCATATTTATAGAAAGCGAAATTGAATAATGAGCACGATCACGGGCGCACGACCAGTGGTCGTGCGCACTATGTACAGTGATCGTGCGCACTGGCATGGCAAATTAGCAAGAAGAACTGGGGTACTATGCATGTGCAATGGCGCACGACCGGTGGTCGTGCGCACTATGTCCAATGGTCGTGTGATTACCCTAGACGAAACTCCAGGAAAAGAGGAATCAATGCACACGATCAGTGGCGCACGACTGGTGGTCGTGCACACTATGTTCAGTGGTCGTACGATTACCCCAGGCAGATTCTGGAAACAGAAGGCAAGTGCGCACGATCATCGACGCATGACTAGTGGTCGTGCGTAGTAGATCCGATGATCGTGCACAGTATTCCTATTTCCAAACACTCCCGGAACATATACACGACCCCTGTATTAATAGGAAAAACAAATCACTGATATGTGCAGACATTACAGGCAATCACAATAAGGAGTACAAATAATAAAAGTACAAAAATACACAACACGGGCCCAAGTGTGCACTTCCTATGGAAATATAGATAAGAAGAAACATGAACGATATAGAACAAAAAGTGAAGTGCAAACGCGTTAAAACTAGCACAGATGAGTCCAAAAAACACTATATAAATCGGACTCATCACAAAAACTTGATGCTAAAGATCACGACAGTGAACCGGTCACACAAGTAATATAAAATGGGCGAGTTTTCCCAAGTATCGATCTCTCAAGGAACACAGTAAGGTGGAGTTAATTTTGAGGAGGACTTGAGATTAAAGTACTTAGGTCGGAGTTAACTAAGGGGGGTTTTGATATTTGCGGAAAAAGAAAGTAAAAATCAAACAACTACTCCTGTGCAACGCCGCTGTATGATGCTTCACCAGGCGGGATGGAAGACTTGTCGGGCCGCTATGCACTGAATCACTAGGCGGATGGGAGAGTAATATCACGGCAGTGAACCGGTCGCACAAGTAATATAAAATGGGTGAGTTTTCCCAAGTATCGATCTCTCAAGGAACACAGTAAGGTGGAGTTAATGTCGAGGAGGACTTGAGATTGAAGTCCTCAAGGTCGGCGGTAACGATGGGGGTTTTGATTGTTGCGAACAAAGAAAATAACACACTATCAACCACTCCTATGCAACGCCGCTATGTGATACTTCGCCAGGCAGGATGGAAGACTAGTCGGGCCGCTATGCACCGAATCACTAGGTGAATGGGCGAGTGGGCTTGCGGATGAGGTGGTGAGAATGACGGAATGATGGTCGTGAGAACCTCTTCTCTACGCACGCTTCTAGCAATTGCTAGAACGACAAGAACGAATGGATGGTGGATGGACAAATAGGCGAACCTCAAGTAAATAACGAAAACATCCAGTCATATAGACATGATTACAAATAAACGTATATTACACTAAGCATAACTTCATCAAATACAAAGAGTTCAACTAAACCATCAACAACAAGAGAAGAAAAGTGTGTGAAATCGACTGGATCCGAAGTATTGCTGAGGATTCACGGTTGGAATCGTCGGGTTGTCAATCCGCGTCCAAGCTCGGTCCTCAACTGCGTCCGGGGTAGAGAAGGGTTGTAACAACCTTCCAATGACCCGTCTTCTTCGTGTCATGATCCGATGGAGGATGATACAACTTCTCCTAGCTTGGTGGAGATAGCTAGGTCTAGCTCTTCTTGAAGCTCAAGGATGAAGGAGGAGGCTGAGAGGGAGCTCCGGCTTAGATTTGGCGGTGAAAGCATGCCCGGAGCACCTCCCTAGGGTGGAGATTGAAGGAGGATGGCGGAATCCCTCCTTTGAGACGAAAACGGCGGAGGAAAAAATGAGCTCTCTCGAAATTAGGGCGACACCTGCATATTTATAGAAAGCAAAATTGAACAATGCGCACGATCACGGGCGCACGACCAGTGGTCGTGCGCACTATGTCCAGTGATCGTACACACTGGCATGGCAAATTAGGAAGAAGAACTGGGGTACTGCGCATGAGCAATGGCGCACGACCGGTGGTCGTGCGCACTATGTCCAATGGTCGTGCGATTACTCCATACGGAACTCCAAGGAAAGAGGAATCAATGCACACGATCAGTGGCGCACGATCGGAGGTTGTGCGTACTATGTCCAGTGGTCGTGCGATTACCCCAGGTAGATTCTAGAAACGGAAGCAAGTGCGCACAATCATCGACGCACGACCAGTGGTCGTGCGCAGTAGATCCGATGATCGTGCTCAATATTCCTGTTTCCAAACACTCCCGGAACACGTACACGACCCCTGTATCAATAGGAAAAGCAAATAACTGATATGTGCAGACATTCTAGGAAATCAGAATAAGGAGTACAAACAATAAAAGTACAAAAATACACAACACTGGACAAAGTGTGCACTTCCTATGGAAATATAGATAAGAAGAAATATGAACGATATAGAACTAAAAGTGAAGTGCAAACACGTTAAAACTAGCCCAGATGAGTCCGAAAAACCCTATATAAATCAGACTCATCACACCCCCAGACTTAACTATTTGCGCGTCCCGAGCAAACAAAATCTAAGCAGATAGAGAAAATTACTAGCTAACAAAGAATTGAAAAACAAAGTACCATGCGAAGTCGCATGCTCGCGTGCATAAAAATACAATAGAGAAAATTTCTAAGTATGCAGAATAGTTTATATTTTTCACAATGCCTATCAAAATTTTATTACTACTCAAAAATAGAATCACTGTGAATCAACCGGTCACACATAGGAAGAAAGTAGGCAGGCCACTAAGGTCAGCTTTGCCAAAGATTAGGGCTCAGGATCACCTCCAATGGAATCCACCAATGTCGGGGACCATACGCTTGCCCGTTCACACTCTCTCCACGACACTAGTTAGACTCAATCGCAAATCCGTAGGACTTTAGGAAAATCATAGGGCTTGGGTTACGGTGAGGTAAACAATGATAAAAAGAAAGGCTATGCACCTAACCCAAATGAGCTATCCTAAAAAGAATCCAACCGCTAACCACAATATATGCAGGTACACCACACCTCCAGACTTAACTTTTAACATATGGGTGTGTGCACTGCCTACTCCAAATATAATCACATTTCCAAAAAGATTTTTAATTTAAACTTTTTATTTTCACTTTTTTTTTTGTCTTTACAAATATTTTTCTTTTTCTTCATTTTATTTTCACATTTCAGCAGATATAAACTTGGGAGCACTTCCACATTTTCACAAATAATAACACCACATCACATCCCAACATGAAAATATAAAACACTAAACTCGACTTGGGTGTGCGACTAGGATAGGCTATGGGGCATTGGTGAATGAAGGTGGAGCTGAATCAAAAGAAGGGTAGGCACAACGGGGCTAGCAAGGATATGACGTTTGGAACGGTACAAAGCTCAACTGGGCCAAAATGATGGCCTACAACACACTTATGCTAGACTAACCAAGTACCCATGCTTCGAGATTAGCTTGGGGCAAGTTCTTAGCCACCGAGAAAGATGATCTTTCCTCCCGACTCGAGCAAAACGAGTCTAGTGACGACTACATACATTCCTATACTACCGTTTGATTCACACCGGATTCACCAACTTTTGAGTAGAATAAAAAGATCTTTATGCAAATAGAAAAATATAAAACCATAAGCATATAGAAAAATTAAATCTACTCAAATTTCTACAAGAGACGAGAGCAGTTGACTAGAAACACAACAAGGTCAACATTTTACTCTGTCTCTCAATCCTAAGCCAGCACCATAATTTTCCCAAATCTAACGAAGAAATGAGTTTAACTCGCGGCACACTAACAGCTAAGCACGCACTCAAGTGGGTGCAGTGGTGTGTAGTGCAATGAACTAATCAAAACAAAACTATAAAAGCTTCTAGTATGCACAAGAAATGTGTGCATCCCATAGGTAACAAATAATGGCACTCCCCCAGACTTAAACTAAGAAACACAGTATATGATATAGAAATTAAAATCAGATAGAAACAAGGGGAGAGGTTACCCAATGCTCAACCAGTGAGCATACTAGAAGACGCGTGGAAATCTGAAGTAGGTCCGCCATACGAAGAATCACAACCCCGCCAATGCGATTTGCCATGAATACCTGTCGGGGTGAGCTCTGCAAAAACAATAGGAAAATATACAAAATACAAAGAAATACTAAAACTAAGCTAGACATGAAAAATAAAAATACAGGAAATGAAAGATAAGTACTGGGGTTATTGTCATCCCAGCACGACTTATTAAATTCTATACAGTTCTAGCTAATGGGCCTATGAAAAGAAAAATGCACAAGTAAATGGCCTAATATCCGTTGTGGTAGCAAGTACCGATACAGAGATAGAGCAGTTACCCCTCTACCTAAATAGTAATACCTGCCCAACACAGGTAGAGGAAATAAGAAATAAGAAGAGGAGGAGCACTGATCCTCGCTCATCTTATCAAAAAATAAATCCTTGCCTAGCAAGGTATCGTCTACAGGGAGACTGCAGGAGGAGAAAGCGATGAATGGAGCTTCCTCAACAGAGGAGGAATCGACGTCCTCGCAAAAGAGGATGCTATCATCCATGACTCGAGCTGAAAGCTCCAAGTCCTCCTGAAGCACCTGCGAAGACTCAACCCGCATAGGCTCAGATACAGAAATGGGATCAAGAAATAAAGGAGATGAATAACTAAAAGAATAAGAAATTGGGGAGTTGTCCCGGTCTCACTCCCAGCAGGATCCAAATATAGCTCATCATCGGTGTCATATGAGTCAAGGCGAGGGGAATCTGAGAGCTCGAGGTCCTCGGTGACAAGAGAAACGGTCTCGTCCAATAAAGAGGTGCAAACCTCCATATTAGAAAGAGGGTATTCCTCATCCCACCGGGGTGCGTCATAGTGCTCTGAAGATCCACACTCTCCATCGGAGATAGTAGAGTCCTCATCCCACTTCGGCGCAACCTCGGGCTCTGAATCACAATCCAGCCTAACATCATCAACCGACTCACTAAAAATAAGGATAGATAATTCTTGCAAAGAAGGCGGAGGAACAACAACATCAGAGAAAATATGTGCGGGTTCCTCCGGGGGTGAATCAATAAGAGGGAAAGAATACATAGGGAGAGACGGCACCACAATATCGTCACACCGATCAGTAGAAAGTTTGATGGGTATATCCGCTGCAGTCCCCCATAAACAAGGTGGAGCTGCGAATATATCATCAGAATCAGAAGGGGAGGCCATTTGAGAGGGTGATAGAGTGAATCAGATACCCGGTTCATCATCCTCCTCCAACTGGCACTGAAATTCTGCGCAATCTTTCAGCACGTGCTTGGTGCTATGACAACACAAACACCGTTTTCCATTACTCCTCGGTCCAGGTGGGACCGGAGAGTAATAAGAAAAATTTCAATGCGTAGAAGAGGAGTGACCATAAGACCTGGGTTGGGTGTATGAAGTACCATAGGAAGACGGTGCACCATACAAAGAACCAAGAGAATTATGCTCACAATCATCAGTGGGGCACTCATCACTACCATGTCTATAATCCCCGCACCATCGACAACGGATATTCAGATAAGAATACATGGTGCAACAAGAAGAATTCACCAACAGAAAGTTTCTAAGCAACAATTAACAACACATCACAAATAAAAGAATAGGAAAACCTGCTACAGAAAAATTAAAACTAGAGGAGGAACAAATAAAAACAAGAAACAGATTCTAAAAACTAAAGCAAAGAAGAAACATGAAATATACAAATGGAAAAGGGCTTCTATATCCTATCTCCCTCTCCAAAAACTCACACGACTGTATTCCCCGACAACGGCGCCAAGAACTTGATGCTAAAGATCACGACAGTGAACCGGTCACACAAGTAATATAAAATGGGCGAGTTTTCCCAAGTATCAATCTCTCAAGGAACATAGTAAGGTGGAGTTAATGTCGAGGAGGACTTGAGATTGAAGTCCTCAAGGTTGGCGGTAACGATGGGGGTTTTGATTGTTGCGAACAAAGAAAATAACACACTATCAACTACTCCGATGCAACACCGCTATGCGATGCTTTGCCAGACGGGATGGAAGACTAGTCGGGCTGCTAGGCACCAAATCACTAGGCAGATGGGTGACTAGGCTTGCGGATGAGGTGTTGAGAACGGTGGAATGAGGGTCGTGGGCACCTCTTCGCTACGCACACTTCTAGCAATTACTAGGATGACAAGAATAGATGGATGGTGGATGGACAAATAGGCACACCTCAAGTAAATAACGAAAACATCGAATCACATAGACATGATTACACATAAACGTACATTACACTAAGCATAACTTCATCAAATACAAAGAGTTCAACTAAACCATCAACAACAAGAGAAGAAAAGTGTGCGAAATCGACCAGATCCGAAGTCTTGCTGAGGATTCACGGTTGGAATCGTCGGGTTGTCAATCCGCATCCAAGCTCGTTCCTCAACTGCATCTGGGATAGAGAAGGGTTGTCATCACCTTCCAATGGCCCGCCTTCTTCATGTTACAATCCAGTGGAGGATGACACAACTTCTCCTAGCTTGGTGGAGATAGCTAGGTCTAGCTCTTCTTGAAGCTCAAGGATGAAGGAGGAGGCCGAGAGGGAGCTCCGGCTTCGATTTGGTGGTGAAAGCACGCCCGGAGCACCTCCCTAGGGTGGAGATTGAAGGAGGACGGCGGAATCCCTCCTCAGAGACGAAAACGGCGGAGGAAAAAATGAGCTCTCTCGAAATTAGGGCTGCACCTGCATATTTATAGAAAGCAAAATTGAACAATGCGTACGATCACGGACGCACGACCAGTGGTCTTGCGCACTATGTCCAGTGCTCATACACACTGGCATGGAAGATTAGGAAGAAGAACTGGGGTACTGTGCATGAGCAATGGCGCATGACCGGTGGTCGTGTGCACTATGTCCAATGGTCGTGTGATTGCCCCAGACAGAACTCCAGGAAAAGAGGAATCAATGCACACGATCAGTGGCGCATGACCGGTGGTTGTGCGCACTATGTCCAGTGGTCGTGCGATTACCCCAGGCAGATTCTGGAAACGAAAGGTAAGTGAGCACGATAATTGACGCATGACTAGTGGTCGTGCGCAGTAGATCCGATGACCGTGCGCAGTATTCCTGCTTCCAAACACTCCCAGAACATGTAGACGACCTTGTATCAATAGGAAAAACAAATCACTGATATGTGCAGACATTCCAAGCAATCACAATAAGTAGTACAAATAATAAAAGTACAAAAATACACAACACGGGCCAAAGTGTGCACTTCCTATGGAAATATAGATAAGAGGAAATATGAACGATATAGAACTAAAAGTGAAGTGCAAACGCGTGAAAACTAGCCCAGATGAGTACGAAAAACCATATATAAATCAGACTCATCATTAACCCCCCCCCCCCCCCCCCCCCCCCCCAAATTACCCAAATTAAAAAAATTTCTTTTTTGTTGCTTCTTTCTAACCTTCCCTTAATTCACTCATTTGAGATTATAACTAGTTAATTTGCTTTCGCAAGTTGATTAAAATGAATTAAAGTAGACTCATTGAGTGGTCAAATTTGTTGTTTAGTAATTATGTATAGAAATTCTTTAGTTTAATTTTCTCTATATAACATATTTTTAAGATTAGTCCTCTATATTATTTACTAATAATCACTCTATTTTATGAAATATAATTATATATAATAAGGCGAGTCGATGAGTGTAACAGTTAGATAATTTTGTATTAGAGATTCAAAATGAAGAATACCCTTTATTGGTCTCCAGAACTTGCTCTAGTGATTCTCAAAACATTCACGTAAGTTAATTAGTTAGGGCGGACATGACTTAGGCCTCCCTTTGGATTGCTTGAGCTTTGCAAGCCCAAACACTAAACATTATACCCTTGCACACCCAATTTGGACCTAAACCCTATGCCCTTTGATACTCTACTACTAAAATTTACCAAGGCCAAAAATCCTTACCCATTAGCACACCTATCATTGAGACCTTCATGAAATGAGTTTGTTCATTGTGATATGTGGCCTGAGTGCGTGTACACCCACTTGGAATGATCCCTACTATGGACACTTGAAAAAAACATAGTGATATGTGGCCTGAGTGCGTGTACACCCACTCAGAATTATCCATACTATGGTCCCTTGGAAAAAAAAACTAACAAAAATATAGATTATCCATCAAAAAAAAGAAAGAAAAAAGGTGGGAAGTATAATAATTGTGGAGTCTGGGGTGCTTTTATAATATTGATGTATGTTAGGGTAATTACCCTGCAAGAGGCTCAAGTGTTATTTAGGTGTGATATGAACCATCACATTTATCTTTGATTACCCCACCTGTAATCTTCTATCCTAAGCCAAAAAAAATTTATATCAATATATAAGTCCAAGGATCCAACCTTACTAATTTTAACTAATGTTGTGAAGAGGGTGTGCAAAGGCAAGCTTATGACTATCAATATTGATACTATTAAATTTTGAAACACTAATGCTTAACTTATTAAGATTGTTATTTTCTTCTCACATTTATAGATGATTGTAATTCTATTTCTAGGAATGAGTGAAAAGGTAGTTAAGAGATATATGAGAGGAATTTTAAGATAAAGTTATATTTAGAAAAGTCTACTATACTATTTCCTATGCAATTACAACATCAAATTTCTCCTTGAATTCATGGCAATCAGCTTGCGAAAAAATTAATTACCTATTGTTATTTCCAATTTTTTGAATTAATTTGCTTAGGGACAAGCAAACACTTAAGTCTGGGGGTATTTGATGAGCACAATTATATATGCCTTTTTACTATCATATTTTGTAATCTTGACCACTATTATTTACCTCCAGTCGTTATAAATGTGCGAAAAAAGCTAAGAATATGAGTTATCATGAATAGAAGAGCACAATATGGAGTTTCCTATACTTCTTGTATTAAACTATTTATTCATCCATTTATCTTTTTAATGCAGGTACTACAAGTCCTTGGAACTAAAAGTCTTGGAGCAAACAGAGGATTTCACGGATACAACATAACTGAGGACAGGACTGGAATTGGGCACACACGGGTAGGCACATGGCCGTGTCCCTACCTAAGTCCTTATTGGGAAAGATCACGAGGATTGGAAGAGTAGTAGGAGCACTAAACGGGTAGGCATACAGCTGTGTCCCTACATGTGTCTTTATCAGGCCTATTGCTGAACCAAGTTGTGTGTGAAGCCACAAAAAACAACATGACCATGTTTGAGGCCGTGTCAAATGACACGACCCACGAACAGACATAACTTTTCTTGTTCAACTGCCTTAGAACCGTCCACACGGCCTATGACACGGCCGTGTTGGAACCCTTATCCGACACTGTTTGCAAGGAGACTATAAAAACCTGTAGAAAAATTAGAAGAGGGACTTTTGGATTAAAGAACTTGGAGAACTTCTGGAGAATGAAAGTGGAGCATTCAACGGAGGGAGATCGAAGGAGATAATTCGTAAGGTTTTAATCTTCATGTATCTCTTTTAATCTTCCATTTCTCTTATGGATCTAACTTTATTTTTTACATTTCGCATGAGACTTATTCTTTTGAACAATTCGGTAATCATGTATCTTAGTTTTTATGTCAGATTTGTGGTAATTTATTCGTATGTATGTTTGCTAACAATGAGATTGATATTAGACTTGAAATTGGAACTTGTTTTATTTGAATCCCAAACTTCTAGATTGAGAAATTGGATGTTTGCGATGATACTTATATGTTCATGTTCTAATGTTCTTTCTCCTTGTATTTCAAATTGCATGATTGAGAGATATGTTGTTTGGATAATGGTAATACGGATAATTGGACTCATGGTATCTTAGAGATAAGATTTCATGAATTTATGTATTAGTTAGGGTTTCTTATTATTAATGCAAATTTAAGTATTGTGAATTGTTCAAGAGAAAATTTAGTCAACTTAAGTTTAGGTATTGAATTGCTCGAGAGAGATTTCAATAAATGTTTAACCCTTACAATACAACGAATTTGATTATCTTGTTATTACGTGATTACATAGAATTGAATTAATGAGTAATTATTCTCTTGAGATTATTCTTATATTTTCTGCATTTTACTATCATTCATTCTCCAATGTATCTTTATCCAAGTAGTCATAGTTAGATTAATTTTGGGTAATAATCAATTCTAATTATAGGTACGATAATAAAGTGAGAGTGAGTACGAGTACTTGAAAATTCCCCATGAAATACGACACGAGATGTAGATTTCTCCTATACTATGATCGATAGGTGCACTTGCCTGAGATTAAAATCAATCTAGTTTATGCCTATCCGCATAGTTTTTACATAGAAAAAAATAATCGCATTAGTAGACCTGGAATAGTCATCAACCACCACAAGGGTGTAGACCTTCCTACCTAGACTATGAACAGGCAAAGGACCAAATAAGTCCATATGCAGGAGATACAAGCATCTCATTGATTCCTTGGCCACAATGCTCTTGAAAGAAGTCTTAGTCTGCTTACCCTTTTGGCAAGCAGTACAGATACCCTCCTTGGAGCATTTTATTTTGGGACCATTCCTAACAAGTTCATCATTAAAGAGCTGACCAATGATCTTATAATTAAAATGAGCCAGTCTCTTGTACTATTGTACACAATATGAGACTTTGTCATTTGCAGCTAAGCATATAGGGGAACTATTATCTAAGTAAGAAAAGTTTAAGCAATAAACATTCCAACTCCTAGTACCTGTTAAGATGACACTTTAGTCACTTAACCTCTTGATGTGACACTTGTCCTTGTGGAAGGAAATGTCATAACCAAGATCACATAGTTGACTTATGCTTACGAGGTTGTATTGCAACCCCTCCACATAAGCCACCTTTGTGATGGTGATTATACTATTTGAGATATTACCATAGCCTCTGGTTATCCTCTTGTCAGATCCTCCAAAGATGATCTTGGGTCCATTCTTTACAGGAGAGAACTCTTTCAATAGCTCCTTTGTTCCAATCATGTGCTTGTAACATCCATTGTCCAAATACCATTTAGGAGAATTGGTACTTGAACAAACCTAAAAAGAACACAAATCACCTTACCTTAGGACCCCAATTTCTGTTGGGTCCTAGGTTCATATTAGTATGAAAATAACCATGCCTTCTTGCAGAATTTCTGACAGGTTGGCAACCTCTGGACGCTGAAGGATTGTGTAAGCAATCTACAGCATAGTGGCCCACTTTGCCACAACACCAGAACTCATAGAGATTGTATCTCCTTTTCTGTTTGGGACCAGCATTAGGATGTACTGCTCCCTTACAAGTGGGGAGATGTGCTGCTCTATATTTTTATCTTCTTTCAACAGCCTTTTCACTGAAGGATAGTCTTTCAGCTGGCTGTTTTGGTCTTTTCTGAGAACCACCAGCTACATGTCTCTTTTCAGCTAACATGCATCTGATAACATCTAATATTGCCATTCCAGCCATGCTAGAAGACTCACCTTGAGTCACTACTTTTGCAGGATGATTTAGATTTGCTGCAACAACATTATCTTTGAGTATTGGGCTTGGGGCACCAAAAATAAATGGTCCAGGATGGGCCATTTAAATTTCCTCATGGGTAGCCTTAAAGGCTGTCACATGGATGTATCTTCCACCTTGGCTAGGGCCATATTGGTCCATACAAGTGGATTTGCCATTCTCCCAGTGACAATAACAGCTTTCGTGGTCATACCATTTAAAAGGCAACAACACTCTCTGAAAAGGAATTGGAGGCAATGAGGCAAGAGGAACAACTGGTGCCTTCAGTTTTCCCTTTCCTTTTGGATTGGAAGGTCTAGAAGGTCCCTTAAATCCCAACCATTTCTTATTAGCTTAGTTAATGTGGGTGTCAATTAAGGGCACCACAGTGTTTGGCTTACAAAATTTAGTCACTAGCAATTTATCATTTAAGAGATCATTTTCAAGTTTCTAGATAATTTTATCATTTGAGAATCTTATCACAAACTCACTGTCAATGATCTCCTTGAGCTGGGCTGCTTGTGCAGCCATGTCAGTGAGGGCTTTTTCTTGGTCTTTACACTTGCTTTTAAGACTAAGAAGCTCTTTTGCCTATCTCTTGGTAAGTAGCTTGCATTTATTGAATGCCTCAAGAAGTTCTACATACTTGACAATTATGGAGTTGACATCATCCTCAGAGTCTGAATCCCCTTCATCTCTTGATGATTGAGAATCAGAGTCTGAGCCAACCTCATGACTAGAAATAAAAGATTGTGAATTAGTATTTACCTGAGTCTGACCAGGCAGACCCTTGTTGCTTTCTTCATCTGTCACTGCCATCAGTCCATGACATTGAGCATCTTCTTCTTAATTTTCAACCACCACTGAGTCACTATCTAAGTGAAATAGAGGGGCCCTGATCCCTATTCTAGTAGCAGGGTATTCTTCAGGTTCCTCTTTAGTAACAACAATAAGCCCAATGTAGGCTTCTTCTTCTTCACTGTTTGACTCAGAGGAAGAGTCAGTCCAGGTCTTTTCCTTCTTGGACACAAGGGACTTTTCTTTCTTCTTTCCCTTGTGGCTCTTCTTCACTCCTTCTTCTTTCCTCTTCACTGGGCAGTCAGCAACTACATGCCCAGGTTTGCTGCAGCAGAAACAAATAATATTAGAGGAAGATTGTTTGTTAGAGTTTTTAGCATACCTTTCATCCCTAGAGGATTTCCTTCTGTGCTGTTAGGAGGAGGATGGACTTCTATTCTTCCCATACCCCTTCTTCATGAATTTTTGGAATTTCCTGGATAAGGCAGCAAGATCCTCATCAGATGTATGGCTATCAGAGGAGCTGGACCTTGAGCACTCAGATTCTGACATAGCAGTTCTCCTGATTGGAGAAATCTTCCTTCTACTCCTAGTTGAACCATTAGCTCTGAAGGCCACAGATTTCTCTTTGCTCTATGACTTATTGCTCTTCTCTTCTTCTTCCTTCCTTGCTGTAAGCTACATCTCATAAGACAGTAGCTTTCCAAACAGTGTTGTAGGTGAAGTGTTAGCTAGCTTGCCCATCTCCCTGATGACACAAATCTTTGTGTCCCAATCCTTTGTAAGGGATCTGAGAAATTTGTTATTCAGCTCATAGGTGTAGAAGTCCCTTCCATATGTTCTCAGTTCATTAACAGTTCTGAAGAATCTTTCAAAACTTTCAGCAATGCCCTCAGACTTTCCTTGTTTGAAGGCCTCATATTCCTAGTTTAGTAGGAATTTTCTATCATCCCTCACCTCTTCTGAACCTTCCATGGACACAACTAGGGTGTCCCACATCTCCTTGGAGGTCTAGCAGTGCACCAGATTCTGGAATGTAGAGTCATCTACTGTACTAGCAATGAAATTTTGACCTCTCTTGTCCATGCAGGCAAGGAGGAGCTCATCTTTGTTCATTTCTTCATAAGGCTTGGGAGTCTGGATGTTGGCATCCATAACTGAGACTTTCATAGGAATGAAAGGTCCCTCTTTGACTGTAATGTATATTCTAGGGTCAGCACCTTCCATGAATAGCCTAAACCTTTCCTTCCATAGGCCAAAGCCTTCCTTTCTGCAGATTGGTAACTTCATGGCTCCAAATTCCTTATATTTCACACCAGACCCCATTCTTTATCTTATAGCTAACCTTGGAGGTATACTCAGATTGTTAAATCTCTTGTTGAGTAACCTCACTCTGATACCACTTGAAAGTTGTTTAACTTAAGGTTAGCTAATCACCTAGAGGGGGGGGGATGAATAGGTCTTTGAAGTTTTATTACTTCTTTTGCTGATTTTTGATTTATCTATCTAGAGCTTGTCCTTAAGTCCTGCAATAAGAAAGAAAACAAGCAATACAGCAAACACACAAGGATTTATAGTGGTTCTCCAATTGGTTACATCCACTTTCCCTCCCACCTATCCAATTGATTTGTTGGACTAGGCATAAACTCCACCAATATGCTCCTCAGAGCTTACACCTCAGGCCCTCAGCCTTACACACAGATTCTTCACTGAATCCAAAATCAGAACCATAAGGGTTCCTACCTCAAAGCTCTACAGAGCTCCTATAGCTCAGTGATCCACTGATCACCTACCCCATCCTTATTTCTAAGGCCTACAACCCAGTCTCTTCAGCCCTATAACTTTAGGCACACAACCCTACTCTTAGAGTGATGCAACACTTCTACACTCAGTACCCTTCCAGGTACCTACAGATCAGCCTCCTCCAAGGCATACAACTCAGTGGTCAGCAGACCACCTACAGCTCAGTGAATCTTCAGTCACCTACCTCAGGATTAAGGCCCTACACTCAGGCTGGGAGGATAGCCCTACCTCATATCCACAATTAGATCCTATCTTAGAGAGCAACACTCTCCTATCTCAGGCAATTAAGCCCTATAACTCAGATCCACACTTTGATCTGACCGCAGTACCCCAATAGGGCACCTACCTCAGTGACAAATTAGTCATCCACCTCAGGCACAAAGTGCCTTACACTCAGATTCAGATAAACTGAATCCTATAGGAAAAATATAGAGTGTTTAAGAAAAATAAAAAAATTGACTCTGAGATAAGTCTCAGAGTCTACCTTGATGGACTGTGCAGATATCAGTCCAGCTCACTAACTATAGAAGGAATTAGTTCTCTTCTACATCTAACTTTTTTTTTGCTACACAAATGAAAAGCTAACACCTTGCTGAAAGGATGAATAAGCTTCTCTGTTCTGGAAAGAACTATCTTGGTGAGCTTGAAGAGCTTCAACTAACTTCCATTTCCTTTTAGGCTATCTCTACTGGACTTGAGCTTTTAAGCTTGATAGAGATGAAGATGTCCATCTGCCTCTATTTTCCATTTTGGATTTTCTACGTTTGTGCTGTTTGTTCGTCCGTTTTTGTTGGTTGCCCTAATCCTTTTCATTTTACTTTTTATATGCATTTATTTGAATCAACGGCACAAATGTATGTGGGCCCAACCATGGATTGGTGAGTGCCATCTCCATCAGAAAAGGACAGCAGCTTTCGGCGCCACTGCAGCTTTCCAGCAACGGCTACATGTAAGTTGACTTTCATGACGTCAGCATTAGTCATCGCCATCTAGACTTAGAAAATATTCCAGAACTTCATGAAGCATTGAGTGATGTTGAGTCACTCAACGACATTTGTCTTGGCTCTCAGTGCTTCTGGACTTGTGAATTTTCACTGGATTTGTCTCAGCGGTTCTGTCTTAGCGGTCTCAGCGGTTTCTTATTAATAGCTGAGACATGATTTTGTCTCAGCGCTTTCTTCTTAACAGCTGAGACAAGTTTCTATCTCAGCGGTATCTTTCCAGTGGTCTTAGCAGTTTTTTCTTTACAACTGAGACTATATTTTGTCTCAGCAGTTTTCTTTTTAACTGTCTCAGCGCTTCCTTCTTTATTAGAAGCGTTGAGTGAACCTGCTTCACTCAACGCTTTTGGACTTAGAGAAATCCAGCTAGGTTTTGTCTCAGCTGACATATTCTTCATAGTTGTCTCAGCTGTCTTAGCAGTCTCAATGCCCTCTTATCAGCTGTCTCAGTTGTCTCAGCGCTTTTTGCCTTAGTAAGTTTTCTGGCTTTAGCTGCGTTCGACGATCTGTGGGCTAAGCTTGAAAAACTTTGATCTTCTCGGCTGTCTAAGCACTTTTTGTCTTAGATTATTTTTCTGGCTTATAGCTTGACAAGTGTTGAGCTGAGTTAGACGATCTCTAAACTGAGCTCGATGAATTTCATGCTTGTTGGAACACCCTATTACTAATTTGGGTCAGGATCACTATGTCTCTAGGAAACCTTTGTTTGACCTCCTGTATAGCTCAATAGGTCAATTAGAATTGAGTCTAAGGGTTAGAAGTCTAGGTTTGGAAGCTGCCCTGAAGACAAGAATTTTCTGTTTGGAGACTAAGTCATATCGTCGAGCTCAGCACGACGATTCGTCGAACTCTGATCGACGATCGTCTAGCTCAACTTTGACAGATCGTCAAACTCCATTCGACGATCGCTGAGCTCAACTTCTTTATATCGTCGAACTCCGTTCGACGATCGGTGAGCTCAGGTTGACGATTTTGACTCTGCTTTGGATCTTTATCTCTGAGCTCAGTTCGACGATCTTTGAGCTCAGATCGACGATATTTTGCTGCTGTATATTTCCAGGTCGCTGAGCTCAGCTCGACAATAGCAGAGCTCAGTTCGATGATTTCAGATAACTTCAAGGATGTTTCTAGATTCAAATTCAAATCTGTTAAGGCATTATTCTGCAATTAATTCAGGGATTTCCTAGCCGTTTGCATTCATTTCTGGACCAAGTTTCAAGGAATATTTCTATGGACTTTCCTCCAGAAGAGATTTTGCAATTAAGGATGCAATTAATGCAGACCAACAGATATTCTTCTCGGAGAGAATGTTTTGTTCAGTACCAGAGAATAAAAGATAGAATTTTTGAGTCTCTAATAGAATACAGAGAGAGACATACAGATTACAGAGATACATTCAAATTATTCTGCCTCAAAGAATTTTCAAGAACACTCATACAAAGAGATCAACCTTTTCAGAAATCTTCAGATCTCTTTAGTTTCAAAGTGTTCAAGGCCAACATTTCTCAAGACTACAGATATTCAACATTTAAGCTATTGCTGAAATCATCTATTGCTGGAGTTCAATCTTTGAAGGCCTATCACCCTCAGCAAAGCTTCTTTTCCTGAAGATCTCAAGGATTCAGGGGGAGCTTTGACATCAACAATCAACATAGTCTTCTCAGTTGTTTGAGAAAGAGAAGACTTCCATCACTCTCTCACCCCCTCTCTGTAAAGGGTTTCTCAAACTCCCGTCAAAAGTTTGAGCTTGGTTTTTGAGCACCTTGTCAAAAGCTCATTGGTGGCAAGACACCTGATCAAAAAATCTGCTTTGGTTTTTGAGCACCTTATCAAAAGCTCATTGGTGCCCAGGACACCTGATCAACTCATCCTGCAGTGGATTCCTACCTAGGGTGGTAGAAGAGTGGATGTACCCAAGTTTAGGGGAACCACTATATTCCCTTGTCTCTTCTGGTTTTGCTTGTTTTTATGTTTGTTTCTGGCCTTGATTACTCTGTGATTACCTTTTGTTTAACTTAGTGCTGTGATTAGATTTATTACTGCTTCCCTGCTCACACATATTACAACAACTGTTGTAAAAAGTTTCAAAGCACCATATACTCTATTCACCCCCCTCTAGAGTATATCAGATCTAGCTGCACTTTCAATTGGTATCAGAGCCAGGTTGGTTAAACATACCATACCTGATTGGTTATACAGTCTAACACCTGAACTCAAAGATCCCAAGTTAGATCTGTTTTTCTTTTGTATTTTATTATTAGATTTGCTTTCACAAATCATGGCCCAAAACAAAGATTATGCTAGCACCAGACCTACAGTGTGCAATCTATCCAAGTTTGCACTTTGGAAAGCAAGGATCAGACTGTACATGAATTCTATTGACGAAGATATTTTTAATTCTGTTTTGACAGTATGTCCAAGACCCCCAGAGAACACAAGCACAAATGCTGTTCCACCTCCATCAGGAACAGATGCTGATATTAAGAGATGGAAGGTAGCTGATGCCAAGGCTATGAACATCTTGGCCCAGACAATGTCAGATGACATATTTCAAAAGGTGGCTGAATGCAATTCAGCAAAGGAAATTTGGGACAAACTCTCAGAAATAGTCTCAGGCTCAGCTGATGAGAGAAAGGATAGGAGATCCCATCTTATCTCTCAATATGAGAATTTCAAGAAGGGAGAAACTGAGTCAGTGGGAGATATGTATAACAGGCTAAGTCTAATTGTCAGTGAACTCAGGACATTGGACAAAGAGATCTCACTAACTGAACTTAATGACAAGATCCTAATGTGCTTCCCTAGCACTTGGGATTCAAGAATCTGGCCAATTAAGGATGCCAGAAGTCTGAATGAGATCACTACTGAAGCTCTATTGGGTAAGCTCAAAACTTATGAGCTACTCATCAAAAATAGAGAGGAAGAACAGAAGGTTGCCTCTCCAGCCACAAGAAAAGAGAAGACCATAGCTTTCAAGGCAACTGAAGATCTGCCTGAAGACAAAGCTACAGGCAATGATGAACTACTCAGTCTGTTGGCCAAAAGATTTTATAAGATGGCCAGAAAGGACTTCAGAAGGAGATCATACAAGGATCAGGATAAGCCAAGGTATGACAAGTCCATTAACAATAATAAAGACATTATTTGCTTTGGTTGCAGGAAACCAGGGCACATAGTTCCTGACTGTCCAGAGAATAAGAACAAGGACAGAAGGGACAGGAAAGAAAGAAGAAAGGAGAAAGACTCCAAGAGGAATGACAATGGCAAACCCTCATCAAGCAAAAACAAACATATAAGAAAGGGGTTTGTTGCTGAATCCTGGAGTGAGACTGAAGAAGAGTCAGAAGCCTCATCCAGCTCCAGTGATGATGAGGATGATGCAGAGGAAAAGGAGTTCTGCATGATGGCAATCAATGCCTCATAGCATAATTTAGAAGAAGAGGAGTCAGAGTCAGACTCAGAGACTCAACCTGAAGAAGATCAGGTAATTGGTTCTTTTGATTTTAGTTCAGAGGATTTTAAATCTGAATTTAAAGCACTGTGTTTAGACCTGCTAAAGTCTGAGAAAGAAATTATCTCTCTCAGAAATCAATTATCTGAACCCAATACTTTAAAGTTAGAAAACCTCAAACTCTCTCAGGAGTTGGAGTGCTTTAGGGAACAGATAGCTTCACTGAAAAGTGAGCTCTCTGAGGCCAAGAAGCTTGAAGAATCCCTTAATGGGAGAAGTATCAAGCTGATGGAAATCACAAGCACAGTGAACTCCAGATTTAACAGTACACTGGGCTTGGGTGCTTCATCCAGCCAACCTATAGTTCTAACAACTTCAATCAAATTCATTTCTGACAAAGGAAAGGGAGTTGTAGAGGTTGCTAGGAAAAATTCTGATCTGCCTCAGAAAACTAAGTCCCAGCAGAAATCGTCGAACGGAGATCGACGATCGCCGAATGAAGATCGATGATCGCCGAACGCAGCTCGACAATATCAGGCAAAATCGTCGAATGCAGATCCACGATCTCAGCCAAAGTCGTCGAACGCAGGTCGATGATCTCAAATACCTGACCTCACACATAGTCGACCGTCGAACGGAGCTCGACGATCTGACCCAAGATCATCGAACGCAGCTCCAAGATCGTCGAACAGAGGTCAGAGCTCTGGAAAACTTTTCAAAGGCAAATCAAAATTCAATCCTAAGGGTCCTTCATCCCAAATCTTTAACCCTTATACTGAATGGATTATACCTCCAAGGAGATATCATCCTGAAGGATATAAGAGTCAACCTGGGATGTCTTTCATTTCAGAATTTAAAGGTTATCAACCTAGGCCCAAGGTAAACTGGGTCAAAAACAAATGAATTGTCTTATGTGCAGGTGAAGACCTATCCAACATCTAACCAGCAATGGTACTTGGATAGTGGGTGCTCTAAGCACATGACAGGGAACAAGGACAACCTCACATCCTTCAGAGCCAAGCTTGGACCCAAAGTTATCTTTAGTGATTCAAACTTTGGACGGACTAAAGGATATGGTGCAGTCCAGATTGGATCAGTAACTTTCAAGAAGGTAGCTTATGTGGAAGGACTGAAGTACAACCTAATTAGCATCAGTCAGCTGTGTGATGAAGGCTACCAGGTGACCTTCAGCAAAGCCTTATGCAAAATCAAGTCAGAGGACAACACAACTGTGTTGACAGGTAAAAGAAAATGTAACATCTACTAGTAGATTTTCTTTCAACTGATGTAGATATCTGCTTGTTCAATTCTGTCTGTAGACCAAATACTTTATGGCATAAGAGATTAGGACACCTAAACCTTAGAACTATTGCTAGGCTATCCAAAAACAACCTTGTTAGAGGAATACCTTCTGACCCCTACAAGAAGGAAGGACTCTGCAGGGCTTGTCAATTAGGCAAGCAAACTAAAAACAGCTTTAAGTCACTTAATAAGAGTGATTCACCTAGGATATTGTATCTGTTACACATGGATCTTTTTGGACCCATCACAGTACAAAGCCTAGGAGGGAAATCCTACACTTTAGTAGTTGTAGATGACTTCTCCAGATTCACTTGGGTGTTCTTTCTAAGGAAGAAGTCTGATAACTTTAAGTGTCTGACAGAGTTTCTCAAATTTATACAGATTGAGTTCAATACTCACATTGCCCTGATCAGAAGTGATCTTGGGACAGAGTTTGATTCTCTTCTTATGCAAGAGTTCTGTCAGAGTGAAGGAATCAGACATACTTTCTCAGCTCCTAGAACTCCTCAACAAAATTGGGTAGCTGAAAGGAAAAATAGAACCCTTATTGAATCTGCCACCACATTGTTGTCAGATGCTCATTTACCTCTATCCTTTTGGGCAGAGGCAGTGAACACCTCCAACTATGTGCTGAATAGAAGTCTGATAAATAAACTAAAGGGAAAGACTCCCTATGAATTACTCAAAGGGAAGAAACCTAAAGTTGACTATTTTAGAGTCTTTGGTTGTATTTGCTATATTCATAATAATGACAAGAAATATTTAGCAAAATTTCAAGCCAAAGCTGATGAAGGAGTGTTTCTGGGATACTCCATGATCAGCAAGGCTTATAGGGTCTATAATAAATCATCTTTAACAATTGAGGAATCTGTTCACATTTCATTTGATGAATCTAACATGTCTTTCAAGGAGAAGATTTCTTCTACCATAGAACCCTTGCAGGAACATTCTCTAGTTGAAGACTTGAATAAGTTACAGGTCACTCAAGAGGATGAAAGCAGTGAAGATGAAGGAAATGCTCAACATATTGAAGAACAACTTGAAGAGGCAGTTGTTGTACCACAAGAGGAAACAACAACACAGGTTGGTGAACAATCAACACCCCATGTTGATTTAGTAACATCAAGAGACCATCCAATTTCCCAAATAATTGGAGAAGTCTCAGCTGGTGTGCAAACCAGAAATCAGGTCAACCAAGACCTGTTGCACATCTGCTTCCTATCTCAAATTGAATCTCAGTCCATTCAAGATGCAGAGCAAGATCCACACTGGATCATTGCAATGTAAGAGGAGTTGCATCAATTTGAGAGGAACAAAGTATGGGAACTAGTGCCAAAGCCTAAGGATCATTCCATTGTTGGAACAAAATGGGTATTCAGAAACAAATTGGATGATCAAGGAGTAATTATAAGGAACAAGGCAAGGCTAGTTGCTCAGGGATATTCTCAAGAATAAGGGATAGACTATGACCAGACCTTTGCACCAGTTGCAAGATTAGAAGCCATCAGAATATTCTTAGCTTATGCAGCACACAAAGGCTTCAAGGTATATCAGATGGATGTCAAAAGTGCATTTCTAAATGGAGACATCAAAGAGGAAGTTTATGTCAGACAACCTCCAGGTTTTATCTCTCCAACTTATCCTGATTATGTTTTTAGACTGAACAAAGCATTATATGGTCTCAAGCAAGCTCTTAGAGCATGGTATGAGACCCTAGCATGCTTTCTTTTGGAAAATGGTTTTATAAGGGGTAGAGTATACCAAACTCTTTTCATTAGAACCCATAAGTCCCATATCCTACTAGTACAAATTTATGTAGACGATATTATTTTTGGTTCTACTGACTCCAAATTGTGCAGAAGGTTTTCCAACCTAATGCATTCTAAATTTGAGATGAGTAGCATGGGTGAGCTATCCTTCTTCCTAGGATTGCAAGTCAAGCAACATGCTGAAGGCATCTTCATTTCTCAAACCAAGTATGCACATGAATTGGTTAAGAAATTTGGTATGTCTGAAGCATCTTGTATGAAAACACCCATGCCTACTAATGTTGTATTGGATGCTGATGAACATGAGAAACATGTTGATCAGACAACATATAGAGCAATGATTGCCTCTTTACTGTATCTTACAGCTAGTAGACCAGATATAATGTTTGCTAAATGTATATGTGCTAGGTTCCAAGTAAGCCCTAGAGAGTCATACCTAACACTAGTAAAGAGGATTCTCAGGTATGTTAAAAGTTGTCCAAATCTAGGTCTCTGGTATCCAAAAGATTCAGCATTTGATTTAACTGGATTCTCTGATGCTGACTATGCTGGATGAAGAATTGACAGGAAAATCACCAGTGGAACTTGTCAGTTCCTTGGTGACAGACTTGTCTCTTGGTTTTGTAAGAAACAAACATCTGTGTCAACTTCAACTGCTGAAGCTGAATATATGGCTGCAGACAGTTATTGTTCACAAATCTTGTGGATTCAAAACCAACTCCTAGACTATGGCTACAACTTAGAGAAGTCTAAAATCTTTTGTGACAACACCAGTGCTATTTCTATAGCTCAAAATCCAGTCCTCCATAGTAGGACAAAACACATAGAGATTAGGCATCATTTCTTAAGGGATAATGTTGAAAAGAATAAAATTGAACTACACTATATCCCAACTGATTTACAAAGGGGAGATATTTTCACCAAGCCATTGGATGAAAAGAAACACACCTTCTTCCTAAATCAGTTAGGAATGTTAGATGGTGGAAGTCTTAAATAATATCCAATATTTTGAAAGCTTAAAAATTGAACAAGACTAGGCAAACATTCTGATTTTTCTTAGTGTCTAGAATTTTTCTGATCTCTGAACTGCGCTCGACGATTTGCCCCAAGATCGTCGAACGGAGATCGACGATTTCCAAAATCGTCGAACTGAGTTCAGCATTTCTCAGATAGTATGAACTATCTCTTCCGGTCAACGATCGTCGAACGACGCTCGACGATTTTGTTCTCTGAACGATCATCGAACTGAGCTCGACGCTCTCCAATATCGTCGAACGGAGATCGACGATGTTGAAGACTCTTCAGATTCCTTTAGTAGCCTCGATCGTCGAACTGAGTTCAACAATCTTTCCAATTCTGCGTCGAACCCTAATATAAAACTCATTTTTCGCCGTCGTTCTCTTTTGCGCTTTCGATTTCTCTGCAAGAATTTTCTTTCCCTCCAAACAGTTCTACACTTGGTCGTTTTGTTTGTTGAACTTTTGCAGGTACCCATGGATGTGTCAGTTGCTGTTCTTGCTGCTATGAAGTTTGATGCTGGTTTTGACATCGACATGGAATCATTCAGCACAACTGACCAGGTTTTTCAAGATATTTTGGGATTGTTCAAAGACCAGAATCTGACAACAATAATGACCACCAGGATCAAGCTGGCATCTGATGAGATAAGGGAATGGGTTTTTACTGCCCACAATCAAGATAACAACAAAATTGTTGGGTCTATATCTGGAACTCAGGTACCCCTAACCCCAACAATTCTAACAGAAGTTTTTGAGTTGAGAAATGGAGAAGATACTGCTAACTTATCTGGAGATGAGTATTCTGAACTGCTTGCCAGAATGGGTCATTCAGAGGGAAACCCTAGCAAGCTCTTCAAAAGGAACCTTTCTGTGGAATATAGATTCATGGCAGATGTTGTTGGAAAAGTGCTACTGGCTAAGCACTCTGCCCATGATACAATTTCAAGATATCAGCTCTGCCTCATGGGAGCTCTTGTAGACAGAAAGAATCTGAACTGGGGAGAAATCTTCTTTGACCTCATCAAGAAGAAAATCAACAAAACTTTTGTTAACTTTGGGAGAATCATTGGAGTCTTTCTGCAGCACAGGTGCCCTGCCTTGCTGGTCTCCTCTGGAATTCATATAAATGCCTCCAAGAGACTGTCTTGTTCCCTCTTTGGAAAGTGGGACAAACAAATCAGCAAGCCCAGCAGGCCCTCCTCCAGCACTCCTTCAGGCACAAGGACTCTAAGAGTGACTCCTCCACAGGTCTCTGCCACTGCAGATGACCTAGCTGCTGTTGTTGCCTCTCCTCCTCCTCCTCCAATTCCATCCCTTCCCATACCCTCTACCACTCCAGCTCCATCCACCATCATCATATCCAGCCCCTCTCTAACATCCACACCATCTCCTGTACATATTCTTCCACCACCAGAAGAACAATTCCATCCTTTATTCTCCTACCCTCCACCAGATGTTACTTCATCACCCTCCATTCCCTCCTTCACCCTAATTGATGATTCCTTTATGGATGATTCCCCATCATCTCCTCCTGAGTTACCCTCTTCCTCCACTTCCTTTCAAGACCTTCTCCACCAAATCATTGACCAACCAATATTCACCCCATCTATCTCCATCCCTCTATCCTCCATTTCCACCTTACCAACACCTCAGCCATCCCTTCCACCATTCTCCAGCTCTCCTCTACCAGAACCATCAGCTGCTCCTATATCTTCTACCTCTGCTCCAGCCCTTGAGCAAGTAGACCTCCCAGCCCTTGCTGACAGGCTATATGAGTTGCTTGCCCCCAGGCTCTCTCTGCTGTTGGAGACCTCCTTAGCTCCACTACACCTGTCAGTGGCAGCTCTCTCTGCCAGGCTCTCTTCCCTCTTCCCTCAGGCAGCTCCTATAGCAGTGTGCCTTGATCCAGACTTGTCTGAATCTAGGCAGGGGGAGATGCCATATGAAGTGAGTCTTCATACTGCTGTTGTTGCTGCTGCTGCTTCTGTGACTGCTTCTGTGAGCCTGTCTGCTGCTGCTGCTGCTGCCTTTGCTACTTCTTCAGCTCCTCCTCTTGCTGCTATTGCTGTGCCTCAAGCACAAAGTCCCCCTGCTGCAATCCTTGCAATAGACCTCAGGTCTTTGCTTTCAACTTTTGATTCTGCATACTTCAGCTGTCTGTCAGAGGTCAATGCTGTCCAGCCTCTAGAGGATCTATCCTAGGCCCTTGTGCCATTTTCTTGCTGTGACCCAAGAATTATCACCTCCTTTGTAAATTCAGTGTATGCTGCTGCTGTAAATATTGATACTGCTGCTGAAACTTCTGTCATTACTGATGAACCAATTTCCAAGAAAATTCTGATGTCAGAGGCACCTGAATTTGAGCCTTCTGTAGTTTCTGATGATATTCCTTCTGTTGTTGTTGTTGTTGTTGTTAGTGAAGTTGTTGCTGCTGCCACCTCTCTAGAGCCTACTGTTACTGTTGTTGTTGTTACTGCTTCTACTCCATCTGCTGCTGTCATTTCTGTTGTTACTACTTCAACACCTACTGCTACAACCTCTGCCTCATCTACTTCTGTACAGCTCAAGAAGGACTTGATGAAGAAAATTGATGCTCTTTATGATGACCAGAGTTCTGAAAGTGATGAATTTAGAACAGACTCTGATGACTCTTCTGCTACCATTGCTAGGAAAAGAAAGGCAAGGAGCAAAGCAATGAAGAGGGTACCTCCTGCCAAAGTTAAGGATAACAATGATATTCCATATTACATTCTACATGACTGCCCTATTACTGAGCACTGGATGCAGTACTCCAAGAATCAGCTGAAGGCAATGAAGAAGAAGAGAAAATATGAGAAGGGCTCCTCTTAATTTCAACACTCTCATCCTCCTCCACCACCTCCTCCTGATGCAGGTGCAGGTGGAAGCTCTACAGCTCAACCCCCAGCCAGAAGTCAGGCCCCCTATCAGCCTCATGCCAGATCTTACAATAGGGGAAGCCAATCTAGGGGATCTTAATCTAGGAGAGGAGGATACAGAGGAAATCAAAGAGATCTCCAAGTCTACTCCAAAGGGTACTCAAGGCAACACCCATATTCCAGGGAAAGACAAATGTCAACTGATACAACATCTGGTCCTTTCCCTTACAAGCTGAAAGAAACTGTGTCTGCTAGGCCTCCTCAAGACAATCCCTCTAACAGATATGAGCCACCTGTACCTTTTGAGGATCCTGAAAACAATCCAGCTGTTTGGACTGCCAGATTAAAGGAACTAGCTGCACTGGATCAGATTAAAAAGGCTAGAGAGCAAGGAAAAGATTCTTCCAACATTTCAACTATGTCTGAACAGAGACAGAAAGAGCTAGAGAGATATGTTTCAAGTAAATTCTTTGATTCTGACATGTATATGGAATTACATCCTGAAGCTGTAGTTCCCAGGCCTAAAAAGCAAACATATTTGGGTGCAGCAGATGATACCAGATCAAACAAAGAAGCCCTCAATCCTAACAGAGAGATTAAACTTGTTAAGGGCAAGGAAAAGAAATGATATTGTAAGGTGACATTCTCTGATTTCTGATTATCTGGATGCTATATATTTCTATGGTTCTGCAATGTCTAGATTGTTGTTTTTATGTTTTGCTGCTTGTATGTTGTTATTTGTTTTTCAAAGTTTGTAAATAGTAATCCTAACCCAAATAGGGGGAGATTGTTGGAACACCCTATTACTAATTTGGGTCAGGATCACTATGTCTCTAGGAAACCTTTGTTTGACCTCCTGTATAGATCAATAGGTCAATTAGAATTGAGTCTAAGGGTTAGAAGTCTAGGTTTGGAAGCTGCCCTGAAGAACATAATTTTCTGTTTGGAGACTAAGTCATATCGTCGAGCTCAGCACGACGATTCGTCGAACTCCGATCGACGATCGTCTAGCTCAACTTCGACAGATCGTCGAACTCCATTCGACGATCGCTGAGCTCAACTTCTTTATATCGTCGAACTCCGTTCGACGATCGGTGAGCTCAGGTCGATGATTTTGACTCTGCTTTGGATCTTTATCTCTGAACTCAGTTCGACGATCTTTGAGCTCAGATCGACGATATTTTGCTGCTATATATTTCCAGGTCACTGAGCTCAGCTCGACGATAGCAGAGCTCAGTTCGACGATTTCAGATAACTTCAAGGATGTTTCTAGATTCAAATTCAAATCAGTTAAGGCATTATTCTGCAATTAATTCAGAGATTTCCTAGCCGTTTTCATTTATTTCTGGACCAAGTTTCAAGGAATATTTCTATGGACTTTCCTCCAGAAGAGATTTTGCAATTAAGGATGCAATTAATGCAGACCAACGACTATTCTTCTCAGAGAGAATGTTTTGTTCAGTACTAGAGAATAAAAGATAGAATTTTTGAGTCTCTAATAGAATACAGAGAGAGACACACAGATTACAGAGATACATTCAAATTATTCTGCCTCAAAGAATTTTCAAGAACACATCCAAAGAGATCAACCTTTTTAGAAATCTTCAGATCTCTTTTGTTTCAAAGTGTTCAAGGCCAACATTTCTCAAGACTCCAGACATTCAACATTTCAGCTATTGCTGAAATCATCTATTGCTGGAGTTCAATATTTGAAGGCCTATCACCCTCAGCAAAGCTTCTTTTCCTGAAGATCTCAAGGATTCAGGGGGAGCTTTGACATCAATAATCCACATAGTCTTCTCAGTTGTTTGAGAAAGAGAAGACTTCCATCACTCTCTCACCCCCTCTCTGTAAAGGGTTTCTCAAACTCCCTTCAAAAGTTTGAGCTTGGTTTTTGAGCACCTTGTCAAAAGCTCATTGGTGGCAAGACACCTGATCAAAAAATCTGCTTTGGTTTTTGAGCACCTTATCAAAAGCTCATTGGTGCCCAGGACACCTGATCAACTCATCCTGCAGTGGATTCCTACCTAGGGTGGTAGAAGAGTGGATGTACCCAAGTTTAGGGGAACCACTATATTCCCTTGTGTCTTCTGGTTTTGCTTGTTTTTATGTTTGTTTCTGGCCTTGATTACTCTGTGATTACCTTTTGTTTAACTTAGTGCTGTGATTAGATTTATTATTGCTTCCCTGCTCACACATATTACAACAACTGTTGTAAAAAGTTTCAAAGCACCATATACTCTATTCACCCCCTCTAGAGTATATCAGATCTAGCTGCACTTTCAATGCTGATCTTGATGAACTTTAAATCCTGAGCACTTGAATTTATTCCAAGAAATGTTTACCTGAGCGCGACGACCAGTGAGCTAATTTTGACGAACTGCGAGCTGAGCTCGACGAACTTTGAATCCTGAAGACTTGAATTTTGCTCTTGAGGAATGTCGACCTGAGCTCGACGATCTATGAGCTGAGCTCAACGAACTGCAAGCTGAGCTCAACAAATTATGAGTTTACTACTTAACTCATTTCTTCACCTGTCCAATCATGGACTACCTGCATGTAAGAACTAAGGCACACATCAAATACATTATGTGTGTATGTCATTGACCCATTTGAATTCTTACAAATCGGGGATATTGGGATCAATAGACCCAATATATAGCGAACACTACTTTCGCCACCATTCAGATGGTGTCAGCAGAAGGAGGGGTTGTAGACATACGTGACAAACAATTGCCAAAAAGCAATCATAGGAACACTTAGGTTCCTTAAACACGTGTATTTTCAATCCTAAGTAGATATTCTTGGGTTCTTTTCATGTTATAACTATGATGCACATGTCTGTGCTCACCACACCTTAAAAACAATTCACTCACGAATTCTCCTAAGAAAGACTGACACCGTGATACCAAATTATAACACCCCCATCTGTCCACGAACAGTCAGCAGAGTTACATATTAATACCAAAATACTATAATGTCATATCAAAACCTAATACACATCATTTTAGCGGAAGCTTTTAAGTAAGTTAGAAGAACCCATCACAGAACATGAATGTCCACTATAACCTAATGTTGGAATGAAAGAACAAATACATATAGAGTCTTTGCCTTATAGCCTTACAACATTCAACTTGAATTAAAGTGTTTTACATACTTCGGAACACAGGCCGACCATACATGAAAATAGTAAAAGTAAACACTTCGCTTTGTCCTTCAAGGTCCAGCACAACATCAAGGGCTTTAGCACGCTACTTGCCACTTGGCTCACCTGTCCCTGCATAAGAATAATCCACCGAACGATGGCAAAACAAGACAACAGTCAGCCAAAGCTGACCGAATTATAATTACCCTGCCCCTTACTCAGGGCGGCGTAACTCCTTCCCTGGAAAGTATTAGCAAAACCAAGCATATTAATGAAAGTGAAATTTAAGCACACTTCACCACAGGAGTAGGCACGAACGACCACATACCCCGTGCACCCAAGGCATATTCTCGGTGTCCAGATAAAAGACAGGGCCCACCACCGTTCATAAGACTGCATCAAACATGAGCATTTGATAGTCTTTATGACCCACGCAAGGCCTAAGACACGTAACTATGTCTATGACAGGCATCACTACCCACAGAAGCACCACATAGCTACTGGGTAGGTTCTGCCCATTCCCGTTGCTCACATCACCAGGCAAAAACTATCATGATATGGGTCGGCCTCTCCATTCCCATTTCGCCAATCAATACATAACCCCATCATGCTATATGGGTGGCTCGCAGGACACCTGGCTGGTCTCCCATAGCTCTCAGCCCCACAACACAAGCCCTAGGTCTCAAAGACATAGGCCACAAACAAAATAAGGAGCTAGCTCCTACGGTAGCACTACCACCGCGTGGTATCTGACAGAAACGATATTCTACCTAGTTTGACGGGTGCTCCTTGGAGTTAGTGCCCAAGGTTCCCTACTGCAATCTACCGCATAGAAACTCGAAAAACAAATATCATGGAGTCATCTCTGACCAATACAAACACAAAAACATATCACCAATCCCGACCAACTTGTCTAGATGGTCTTCACACACCATGCATATGTTCGTACTTCGATTCCGAACTCTATATGAAAAAACTATGGTGATATACCGTATCTACGCAAAGGAAAAACTCACGCTCACCACACACTCGCGGGAGAGGGATCCCTATGCACAAGGAAGAGGACTTCACATGTACAAGTAGAGAATCGTTACCCGTAGCGCTCTCTTCGGTGCCATACCAAAGATCTAGACGGATGAATGCGACCGCAACGACCTTGCCTCCGTAGATCCGGACTCGTATTGCGAATCAGAGCTCCAAATCCCAAACAACGACGAAGTCCCTCCTCAGAAGCTATTGCTACTCCTCCAAGAGATCCAGGCCAAGTCCTCAACTTCAAAAGAAATGAAGTGAAAATAGCTGAAACAGCCATATAAACCGAGCTACCGCAGCGCGGTATCTCCTCATTTCGCGTGTAACCACCCAGCCAGCCAACCACAAGCCACCACGTGGACACAGCGTTACAGTTCCACTATCTCCGCACGATAGTAAATTAATGCCGCGTGATAGCGATTGTCAGCTACGACATGATACGAGATCCGCTGCTATCGCCACATGCTATCGACCTAGCTATTGCCGGCGGTATAACTATCGCCAGACGATAGCTTTCCTGAGAGCTCTGCCAGATTAATTCCCCAGCTACTGCCATGTGCTAACGTCTACAGTCGTGCAGTAACGCCTTTCTCGAGAGCTCGACGTTTTCTCAAGAGCCCGACAATCTCGACGCAAACCCTAGAGCTACCGCCGCACAGTAACTAGCTACCATCGGGCGGCAACCCCCAATAAGCATGTGAAAGATATGGTACCTAAACACCTAGAGGGGGGGGTGAATAGGTGACCTAATCCTTTTTAAACTTTAATGGCAGCCAACAGTTTATAACACAACTTTCTAACTTATTCTATCACAGCAAACACAACAATAATCACAGCACAGCACAGCACAGCATACACAGTGGTTTATAGTGGTTCCCCAAGATATGGGTACATCCACTTTCCCCCTTCGCCTATCTAGCAGTGCACTAGATTCGGCCAAACTCCTCCACTGTCTCAGAACCCAAATTGGTTCCTACACCTCAGGCCCAAAGCCTTACAACTCAGCTTTATCCCAAAGCCTACACTCAGCCAATCAAGGCCTACACTCAGCCAACCAAGGCCTACACTCAGCCAACCAAGGCCTACACTTAGCCAACAAGGCCTACACTCAGAGATCTCAATCTCCTACACTCAGGCTCTCAAGCCCTACCCTCAGCCTTTATAATTATAGGCTTACAATTCACTCAGATCCAAAGGATCCTACAAGATAAAAAATGTATTACAACTATTAACTCAACAACTCAGAAATAAAAGAGGGGAGTTGAGAGTTTCTTGATGAGTTCTTGGAAGAACTCAGCTGGATTCAATCTGACTTAGCTTTCTTCAAAGCTTCTTGAGTAGAACTGAATATGACTGAATCCTCCTGCAGTAGTTCCTTGACCTCTGCCACTTAAGATCCAGAATGAATCTGAATCCTTCTTCTCAGCCTAGTTCTAGAGGCTGATTTCTTGGATGGAGCCCTCTCTCTCCAACTTCTTAGATCTGCACTTGGACTACAAGATCTTCTTGTGTTGATACTTTGTGTACCACTTCAATAATTTGTTCAACAATAATCTGAACCACTTGTTGATCACTGATCATCAACCACAGTTTCTGTAGACTGTATATGCCTATTTATAGGCCTTTTTCATGGTAACCGGCTGATCCGATTCATAACTGTCTTCTAACATCTCTGACAGGTGCTGTAGACCGGCTGGAACGGCAGCTGTCATGTCATCCAGTCATTTCTTGAAAATCTCTAACTGTCTGATAGTGTCGAGACTTTCTGTCTTTAAGTGTCGACACTTATAGACAAAGTGTCGACACATGCTGTGTAAGTGTCGACACAAGTCTACAAGGTGTCGACACAACTTCTTGTATGTCTCGACATAGATTCTTCTTCAGGTGTCGACACTGAAATTGAGTGTCGACACAAGTACTTGTTCTTCTTGCTTTTACTGAATTCTTCTAAGTGTCGACACATCTCCTTTGTGTCGACACAACTTCTTGTGTTGAATCTATTAAGTGTCGACACTACTTCTTGGTGTCGACACATAGTCTTCTATGTTGATTCTTGCTGAGTGTCGACACAGCTCCTTGTGTCGACACACCTTCTTCTTGTTGAGACTTCAGCTGAGTGTCGACACATTCCTTTAGTGTCGACACTTGTACTTAGAATTATTTTGTTGATCTTTTTGATCTTTGCTAAGTGTCGACACAGCTCCTTGTGTCGACACTTTCTTCAAGTGTAGAGTCTTTAGCTGAGTGTCGACACATTGTTCTAGGTGTTGACACATACTTCAAATGCTGACTCTTCTGTTGAGTGTCGACACATTGTGCTGGGTGTCGACACTTACTTCAAGTGCTGACTCTTCTGCTTAGTGTCGACACATTGTGTTGAGTGTCGACACTTGTACTTAGTCTCTACAGACTTTTGCTGAGTGTCGACACAGCTCCAAGTGTCGACACTTTCTGGTGTAGACTCAGCTTCACTGGGTGTCGACACAGCTCCTTGTGTCGACACTTTCTGTCTGCACTTTTCTTCACTGAGTGTCGACACAGCTCCAAGTGTCGACACTTTCTGTCTAGTGTCGACTCTGCATCCCAGGTGTCGACACAAGTACTCCAAGTGTCGACACTGCTTGTCTGGGTGTCGACACAAGCCTTCTTAAGTGTCGACACTTTCTCTCTGGGTGTCGACACATGGACTTAGAAACTTTTTGCTTCAGTCCAGTGATTACATAACCTGCACAAGTAAACTCAACATACATCAAATACATTATGATGTATATCATTGAGTTGGGTGAGGCTTCTTCAAATCAGGTACATTTAACAAATGTACCCAACAATCTCCCCCTATTTGGAGAAGTCATAACCCTTAGTCAATGATATACACCATTCATAATAAAAATTACAAAATGATGTAAAGCATGATAATGTATAACAGGGTAAACATAACATGTATTAAATCACACATGTATACACAATCATCATTTCAGAACAAGTAAGAAATAGACACATTCACAGAACAAACATGAAATATATGAATCATATATTGTTCTAATATCTGTCTTATACATTTTCAGAAGTTTACTACATGTGTTACATCAAAAGATTACAACATAAACTTCAAGAAAACTCTTAATCTATTTCTTCTCTGGCTCCTTAATTACTATGCCTTTGCCAGCTTGGACTTGAGCTTTGACAGGGGCTTCAACAGTTTCAGCATCAGCATGCTTCTTTCCTTTCAAATCTTTCTTTTTAAGCTCTTCAGCTTTGATCTTCTACGTCTCAAAATAGTGATATGGCTTAGGAAAGTACTTGCTAGGCTCCACTGCAGTAGGAGGTAGCTTTCCCATCTTTGCCTTCCTTCTGAATTGAACAATGGCTTCTTGTCTTATTTCATGTTTTCTCCATTCAGCTTCAGAGAACCACTTGTTCCTTTCATGAGTATTGTCTTTGGCAGCTTTCCAGGCAGTTAAAATTATATTTCTAGAGGTAGGGCTCCACTGTTCAAAGTCTGGCCTTTGTTCTGCTTGTTCCCTAAACCTCTTTTTGGACAACCTTGTCTCTTCCTCTTTTTGTAGAGCTTCTTCTTCTTTCTGAAGAGCTGCTTGCATAGCTTCAGTCATAGGCTGAACCACTTTATCCAGAATAACATTAGACTTTCCCTCAGTTGGGCTATACATTGTGCTCACATCTGCTTGAATCATTTCAAAGTCTGGAGGTGGATAAATGACCTGAGCTACTTCTGGTTGCTCACCTCCAAAATAGGCAGGGTTAATGCCTGATTCAGCAACATCTTGGTCATCATACAGAGGAGGGTATCCAAGTGTAGCCCTGATTGAATTTGATATCCATTTTGCATGCTCAGAACTTGCCTTGACTAACACTCTCTCCCCCTTTATGACTTCTCTAGCCATATGATCTCTGACATCATCCTTTTGAAATCTGATCTGACTATCCAAGTACCTGATTCCATCTTTAAAGTAAGGTTTTAGCTTTTGAAGTTGTTCAGATATGACCTTCTGGGAGGCTTGGATAGCAGTCTTTACAGCAGAAATTTCCTCTTGGAAGACTTTATCAAAATCAGCTTTAGCAGCAGCAATAGATGGAGAAGGCTCAGCAGCCTTGTTCTTCAACTCAGTGACTATAGCATTATGGGAGGCAGTCAAATTATCATTCATTCTTAATTGATTCTCAAGAACATATCCTTGTTTCAATGCTATATCATCCACCTGTGCCTTGATCTTCTCTTGGTGTGTTGCTAAATACACCACTGCATTTCCACCTTTGTGGAAGCAATCAGTCATTTCCTTTTTGTTAAGGTTCATTTCAAACCTTATAGACTTTATTTCCTTGGCCAGATCAAATTGAAGTGATTTCTGCCCTTCATCTACATACTTCTCTATTGCCTGCCTTTGCTCATCCAATTTTATCTGTAGGGCAACCATTAAAGCACTATAATCAGCAGTTGGAGCTTGCTGAACTATAGGCTGTGGTGCAATTGATTGCAGAGCCTTCTTATAACTTTGACTACTTCTTTTAAAGACATACAATTTCTTCTTCTTTGCCCTAGCACTCTCCTCATCTTCAGAGGCAGAAGTGCTGGCTATGTCAACCCTATCCTTAGGGCTTTGAGGCTTCTCAGTTTGCACATCAGGTGCTTTCTCAGTTTCCAGCCTAATAGGCTCTTCCAGAACTTTCACTTGCTCCCCCTCAACAGCAGCATTCTCTCCTTCAGCAGCATCAATTTCCTTGTCAAAATCTGCTTGATCCAGATTTAGGAACAAGTCTTCCATTGTGTACTCTGGTGGTGAAGGAGCTGGAGACAGTCTTTGCTCTTCAACCACTGGATCAGGGATTACTTTTAATACAGCAGATGTGTCATCTTTGGCAGCATCTGTGACTTGGCTATCCAGCTGGATTTGCTGATGATCATCATACAAATCTGCATCAGCTTCCATAGAAAAATTCAAAGTGTTAAGGTCAGTGAGTACCTCTTATATGATGGTGGTGGCTTGCTCACTTTCCAGTGTAGATGATGCTTCTACAACTGGAGGCTCCCCCTGGCTTTGATCCCTGTGGATGGGGCTAGCTGGAGGCAGCTCCCCCTGGATCTCTGCATCAGCTGGAGGAGCAGAAGTCTTCACTACAGGTTCTTCCTCATGCTCATCTGGAGTGAAGACAACATGTTCTTCACTCCCAGAACTGCTAGTGGATACTTGTTCCACAGGAGCTATCTTCCTTTTCTTCTTTGGAGGAGTATCTTTTTCAGTAACTGCCTTCTCAGGGGTTGGCACATCCTTGGACAACACCCTGTCCCATCTAGAAAAGATCCTTAGATCCATTTTCCTCATGTGATTTATCTTGCTGCCTGCAGCAGTACTCATTACTTCTGGTATCACACCAGCTAGGTAGAGACTAATGATCCTGCCCAGATTGGGCTTCTTCAAGCTCTCCTTAATCTTCTCATAAACCACTATTGACCAGTCTATTTTCAGAGTGAATATGATCCTTGTCATGATTCCAAACATATAGGCAGACACTCTGTCATGCCCTCCAGGTTTGCTGAGTAAGACTTTTCCCACTATCTCAGACATGAACTTCCCTTGATTATTCATGCCTTTTCTGTTAAATACAGAACCTAGCTTCATCTTTGGATCAAGTCCACATCAGGTAAGAGCTTCCCTGGTCTTGGATACAGTAATTTCTTCTTCATCTTGAGGTTTTGGTAGCTGGAGTACCTTCCTCAGACTCTTTGGGTGAAACCTTGACCTTAGTTCCATGAACTCTGGATTTGATTCTGTATCCAGATTCATCTACTGCAGCTCCATTAAGGAATTCAAGAACCTCCTTCTTCCATATCTTAGTTGGTTCTGAAACTAAGTACTCTAACCCAGAGTCGGCGACTAGGGTTACTACCGATCTGATTTCTTGATCTGCATCGTCGAACGCGCCGCGCACAAGATCATAACCTTCGTTAACGTTCTCCTCAAGCTTAGGTGCCATTAGGGTTTGGAGAATTTGTCTTTAGAAAAGAGAGGTGTCGACACAGTAGTTTTGGTCTCGAAACTTTGAAAGCGTGTCGACAAACAAAGACAGAAACCTATTTATACCTTTCTAATTTTGAAGATGAACAGGCGGGACAGCTAACTGAAAATGTGTCGACACTGGATATAAGTGTCGACACAGACTTATAATGTCTCGACACACATGTGTCGACACAAGTTTAGTCAACAGATTTTATGTGTCGACACTTGGTTATGTGTCGACACAACATATCTCGACACATTGTCGAGACTTTACTTAGAAAATTCTGAGTAAAACTTAAGTGTCGACACCATATTGGATGTGTCGACACCTACTTGACATGTGTCGACACTAACATTCTGAAGTGTCGACACCACACTCCTAGATGTGTCGACACCTTTTTCCTGAAGTGTCGACACCACTATTCTGTGTCGACATAGACTTGTCTATGTGTCGACACTTTTTTACTTAGCCAATTTTAATTCTGTAAACTTACTCTAAGTTTATCATTCCTAGTTCAATTTTGAATCTATTGAACTTAGCTTCTTCTAGTGGCTTAGTAAACATATCAGCTACTTGTTCATCTGTTTTAACATATTCTAATAAAATATCTTCTCTTTCTACATGCTCCCTAAGAAAATGATATTTAATCTCAATATGTTTTGTCCTACTATGGGATACAGGGTTATTAGCTATTGAAATAGCACTTGTAGAATCACAGAAAAGTGGAGTTCTACTTACCTGAATCCATAGTCCTCTAGCTGATGTTGAATCCACAGAAGTTGAGCACAGCAACTTCCTGCAGCCACATACTCTGACTCTGCTGTGGAGATAGCCACACTGGTTTGTTTCTTGCTACTCCATGAAATTAGTCTCCCACCTAGGAATTGACAGGTTCCAGTAGTGCTCTTTCTATCCTCTTTGCATCCTGCAAAGTCTGCATCTGAATAACCTGTTAGATCAAAATCTCCATTCCTAGGGTACCAGAGGCCTAGATAGGGAGTGCCCTTTAGATATCTCAATATTCTTTTGACTGCAGTCAAATGAGACTCTTTAGGGCAGGCTTGATACCTTGCACAAACACATGTAGCATACATGATGTCTGGTCTACTAGCAGTCAAGTATAATAGGGAGCCAACTATCCCTCTATACAAGGTTTCATCTACAAGTTTCCCTGCATCATCCTTGCTAAGAGACATACTTGACCCCATAGGAGTCTTCATGGTGCTGGATGAATCCATACCATACTTCCTTATGAGTTCTAGGGTGAACTTGGACTGACAAATGGATAAACCACTCTCAGTCTGTTTTACTTGGAGACCCAAGAAAAACTTCAGCTCTCCCATACTACTCATCTCAAACTGACCTTGCATAAGTTTTGCAAACTTTTTGCAAAGGCTGCTTTCAGTAGACCCAAATATAATGTCATCTACATATATTTGGACTAGTATGACTTTGCCTCTAGATTCCCTAAGGAATAGAGTCTTATCTATTTTCCCCCTTGAGAACTTGTTCTCAATGAGAAAACTAGATAGGGTTTCATACCAAGCCCTAGGGGCTTGCTTTAACCCATATAAAGCTTTCCTAAGTCTATAGACATAATGAGGTAGAGTTGGATCAACAAAACCTGAAGGCTGCTCCACATAGACTTCTTCCTTAAGATTACCATTTAGGAATGCTGACTTGACATCCATCTGGTAAACCTTGAATCCTTGATAGGTTGCATAGGCCAAGAACATCCTTATGGCTTCCAGTCTGGCTACTGGAGCAAAGGTTTGATCAAAGTCAATACCTTCTTCTTGCCTATATCCTTTAGCAACCAGTCTAGCCTTATTCTTAATGATGACCCCTTGTTCATCCATCTTATTTCTGTAGATCCACTTAGTTCCTATTACATTGTGGTCTTTAGGTTTAGGAACTAGTTCCCAAACCTTGCACCTCTTGAACTGATTAAGCTCTTCTTGCATTGCTTCAGTCCATTGTGGATCCAGTATTGCTTCTTCAAATTTCTTAGGTTCAACTTGTGACAGAAAGCTGGAGTAGATTGCTGCATTCATGTTTCTACTCCTGGTTTGTACTCCTTGTCTTGGATCTCTAATAATCAGCTCTACTGGATGATCTCTGAGATGCCTGTGAGCTGGAGGCATCCTAACTTCTGGTTGAACCACTTCAGCATCTGCATCATGCTGTATACCTTGGATTTCTTCAGCAATTGGCACATGTAGTTCTCCCCCTGGACAACAGCTACTCTCCTCTCCTTGCTGTCTTGCAGCAGGCACTTCTTCTATAGTAAGCTTGTCCATTTTCTTTGTTAAACCTGTGGGGCTGCATACTGAACTAGACAACTCATTATTAATAAGCTTAGTCTCATCAAAAACTACATGCACTGATTCTTCTACAACTTGTGTAGTCAAGTTGTAGACTCTATAAGCCTTACTATTATTGCTGTACCCAACAAAAATTCCCTCTTGGGACTTGGCAGCAAACTTAGTTAAGTAAGACTTCCCATTGTTAAGTATGAAGCATTTGCAACCAAAGATCCTGAAATAGGATAGGTTTGGTTTCCTGCCTTTCACAACTTCATATGGGGTCTTGTTTAGCCTTTTAGTGATGGTAGCCCTATTTATAACATGGCATGCAGTGTTAACTGCTTCAGCCCAGAAATACTCTGGCAGTGATGTATCACTTAATAGGGTCCTACCAGCCTCTATCAAGGTCCTATTCTTCCTCTCAGCAATGCCATTTTGCTGAGGTGTTCTAGGTGAAGAGAATTCTTGAAATATCCCAAAGTCTTCACATAGTTTTGTCATGCTTTCAGACTGAAACTCAGTACCATGGTCACTTCTAATCTTGACCACTGTACTATTTAGTTCATTCTGAATTTGCTTGACAAAGCTATAGAAGACACTAGGTGTTTCAGATTTCTGTCTTAAGAAGAACACCCAGGAAAACCTTGAGTAGTCATCTACAACTACAAGGGTATAGACCTTCCTACCTAAGCTGTGAACTGGCATTGGACCAAAGAGATCCATATGCAAGAGGTATAAACACCTCACAGCATCTTTGTTTTCTATGCTTTTAAAGGTGGATTTAGTCTGCTTGCCCTTTTGACAAGCTGAGCAAATACCATCTTTGACACACTTAACTTGAGGACCATTCCTCACTAACTCTTTGCTAAAGAGTTTGCTAATAGTCTTGTAGTTAAGATGGGCTAGCCTCTTGTGCCATTTGACACAATGAGTGACTGTCTCATCAGCTACAAGACAAACTGGAGAACCATTGTTCTCAATCATAATGTCTAGGCAGTAGACATTCCTTTTCCTATAACCTGTCAAAATGATCTCTTGATCACTTGACCTCTTGATATGACAACCATTTTTAACAAATGAGATGTCATACCCTACATCACTCAATTGACTTATACTTATTAGGTTGTGTTTCAACCCTTTAACATAAGCCACTTGAGTAATGGTAACCAAGTTTGTAGAAATGTTACCAAACCCTTTGATGATTCCTTTTTCAGAACCACCAAAGGTTACTTTTGGACCATCTTTTATTGGTATGTAGTCCTTTAGTAGTCCCCTTGTTCCAGTCATATGTCTGGAACATCCACTGTCCAAGTACCATGTTGGGGTATGGCAACTTGGACTCACCTGCAAAACAGATTAATGAACCTTAGAACCCAAAGAATTCTTGGGTCCTTGGTACTTGTTAGTTTGCAATCTGACAAAGCTACCCACTGGCTTTCCAACAGGTAGTTTGGTACTCACTTTGGCACTGACATTGTGCCAACAGTCCACTGCAAAATGGCCAATCTTGCCACAGCACCAACATTCAAACTTATTGTACCTTTGCTTAGGTACTGCCTTGGCTGTCTTGTCTACAGCAGGCTTGTTGAATATTGGGGCTTTGCCCTTGGACTTAGACTTGGACTGCTCAGTCCTTGCAGGTCTAATAAAGCCCAGTCCAGCCTTGCCTTTATGATGAACAAATTCATCAATTAAAGGTAGCACTGACTTAGGTTTAGAAAACCTAGCAACAAGCTCTCTCTCTTTCTGAAGATTGCTCTCCAGACTCTTGATTTGATCATTTTTAAATGATATAGTACCCATTTGAATCACTGTTATGTGCTTCAACCTGGCTATCTCATTCAGTTTTTGATCAAAAGACTTCTCAAAATCTGTTGCTGCAGCTTTAAGATCAGCAATTTCCTTTGCCTGACTTTTGGCAAGGGATTTGCTGTTCTTGTAAGCCTGCAACAACACCTTATATTCATCTATAAGCTGATGAATATCATCCTCAGACTCTAATACATTCTCATCACTTGATGAAGAAGAATCTGAATTTGAACTAGAACAAGAAACTGAATTTAAACTTGAACTTTGTACCTGACTGGGTCCTGGCTGCTCCAGGATTTTGGCACTCTCTGTCAAAGCCATTAGCCCTTGGCAATGACTGTCTTCTTGTTCATAAATAGACTCCATAATCTGCATGAATTCTTCTTCTTCTTCTTCAGCAAACAGCCCTATGTAGGCTTCAGCATCAGACTCAGATTCTGAAGAAGAGATATCTGATAGGGTCTTCTCTTTCTTGGCTACAAAAGACTTCTCTTTCTTGCCTTTGAAGTGAGGCTTTTTCCTGTCACCAGATTCCTTTCTCTTTTCTGGACAATCTGCAATAACATGGCCCTGCCTATTGCAGCAATAGCACACTATCTTTGAACCAGTTGACTTGCTTGACTTTGTCCTTTTCTTGTCATTCTTTGAAGACCTCTTTTTCTGATAAGAGTCTTCCTTTCCTTGTGATGTAGAAGGCCTTGACCTCCACTGTTTCTTTTTCAAAAACTTCTGAAAGTGTCTAGTGAAAGCAGCAAAGTCTTCATCACTTTCACTGCTTTCTGACTTGGTGCTGACTGTTTCATCTGACTCTGATTCAGCAATCTTTGGAGGTGGAGTTGGTGATTTATTCCTGCACTTCCTGGGGACATCTGCCTTGAAAGCAACTGATCTTTCCTTGTGCTCAGTCCTTGTTGATTTCTCCTCCTCTTTTCTCACTGTCAACTGCATCTCATATGACAATAACTTGCCAAACAGTGTAGGAGGAGGAATTTCCCCCAACTTAGCCATTTCTCTAATGGCACAGATCTTGGTGTCCCAATCTTTGGTTAGGGACCTTAAGAACTTGTCATTTAGTTCATAGTTACTGAACTCTCTTCCATAAGACATGAGTTCATTAACTATTCTGTAGAACTTTTTGTAGCACTCAGTTATGCTATCACCTTTACCTTGTCTAAAGCTTTCATACTCCTGATTTAGCAAGGATTTTCTATCTTGTCTGACTTCTTCAGATCCTTCCATATACACTATAAGAGTGTCCCACATCTCCTTGGCTGTCTTACAATGTATAAGATTCTGAAAAGTTGCATCATCAATGGCACTCACTATTATGTTTTGTGCCCTCTTGTCCATGGTAGCTAGGACAATCTCATCCTTAGTCATCTCAGAGAAATCCTTTGGGGTTCTCTGATTTGCATCTAGAACTGAAATCTTCATGGGCACATAAGGCCCTTCTTTTACTGTGATGTAGATTCTAGGGTCTGAGGCCTCCATAAACAGCCTTACCCTTTCCTTCCAGATCCCAAAGATCTCTTTCCTGCATATAGGTAATTTCATGGAACCCAATTCCTTGTGATTCTCAGAAGAACCCATGTTTCTTGATTTTCTTGAATTTCTTGAATCTATATTTTGCCTTACACTGAATCTGCCACTCAGGATCTCCTCAGACTGTTAGTCCTTGTTTTGAGGAACCTCCCTCTGATACCACTTGAAAGATATGGTACCTAAACACCTAGAGGGGGGGGGGGTGAATAGGTGACCTAATCCTTTTTAAACTTTAATGGCAGCCAACAGTTTATAACACAGCTTTCTAACTTATTCTATCACAGCAAACACAGCAATAATCACAGCACAGCACAGCACAGCATACACAGTGGTTTATAGTGGTTCCCCAAGATATGGGTACATCCACTTTCCCCCTTCGCCTATCTAGCAGTGCACTAGATTCGGCCAAACTCCTCCACTGTCTCAGAACCCAAATTGGTTCCTACACCTCAGGCCCAAAGCCCTACAACTCAGCTTTATCCCAAAGCCTACACTCAGCCAATCAAGGCCTACACTCAGCCAACCAAGGCCTACACTCAGCCAACCAAGGCCTACACTCAGCCAACAAGGCCTACACTCAGAGATCTCAATCTCCTACACTCAGGCTCTCAAGCCCTACCCTCAGCCTTTATAATTATAGGCTTACAATTCACTCAGATCCAAAGGATCCTACAAGATAAAAAATGTATTACAACTATTAACTCAACAACTCAGAAATAAAAGAGGGGAGTTGAGAGTTTCTTGATGAGTTCTTGGAAGAACTCAGCTGGATTCAATCTGACTTAGCTTTCTTCAAAGCTTCTTGAGTAGAACTGAATAAGACTGAATCCTCCTGCAGTAGTTCCTTGACCTCTGCCACTTAAGATCCAGAATGAATCTGAATCCTTCTTCTCAGCCTAGTTCTAGAGGCTGATTTCTTGGATGGAGCCCTCTCTCTCCAACTTCTTAGATCTGCACTTGGACTGCAAGATCTTCTTGTGTTGATACTTTGTGTACCACTTCAATAATTTGTTCAACAATAATCTGAACCACTTGTTGATCACTGATCATCAACCACAGTTTCTGTAGACTGTATGTGCCTATTTATAGGTCTTCTTCATGGTAACCGGCTGATCCGGTTCATAACTGTCTTCTGACATCTCTGACAGGTGCTGTAGACCGGCTGGAACGGCAGCTGTCATGTCATCCAGTCATTTCTTGAAAATCTCTAACTGTCTGATAGTGTCGAGACTTTCTGTCTTTAAGTGTCGACACTTATAGACCAAGTGTCGACACATGCTGTGTAAGTGTCGACACAAGTCTACAAGGTGTCGACACAACTCCTTGTATGTCTCGACACAGATTCTTCTTCAGGTGTCGACACTGAAATTGAGTGTCGACACAAGTACTTGTTCTTCTTGCTTTTACTGAATTCTTCTAAGTGTCGACACATCTCCTTTGTGTCGACACAACTTCTTGTGTTGAATCTATTAAGTGTCGACACTACTTCTTGGTGTCGACACATAGTCTTCTATGTTGATTCTTGCTGAGTGTCGACACAGCTCCTTGTGTCGACACACCTTCTTCTTGTTGAGACTTCAGCTGAGTGTCGACACATTCCCTTAGTGTCGACACTTGTACTTAGAATAATTTTGTTGATCTTTCTGATCTTTGCTAAGTGTCGACACAGCTCCTTGTGTCGACACTTTCTTCAAGTGTAGAGTCTTTAGCTGAGTGTCGACACATTGTTCTAGGTGTCGACACATACTTCAAATGCTGACTCTTCTGTTGAGTGTCGACACATTGTGCTGGGTGTCGACACTTACTTCAAGTGCTGACTCTTCTGCTTAGTGTCGACACATTGTGTTGAGTGTCGACACTTGTACTTAGTCTCTGCAGACTTTTGCTGAGTGTCGACACAGCTCCAAGTGTCGACACTTTCTGGTGTAGACTCAGCTTCACTGGGTGTCGACACAGCTCCTTGTGTCGACACTTTCTGTCTGCACTTTTCTTCACTGAGTGTCGACACAGCTCCAAGTGTCGACACTTTCTGTCTAGTGTCGACTCTGCATCCCAGGTGTCGACACAAGTACTCCAAGTGTCGACACTGCTTGTCTGGGTGTCGACACAAGCCTTCTTAAGTGTCGACACTTTCTCTCTGGGTGTCGACACATGGACTTAGAAACGTTTTGCTTCAGTCCAGTGATTACATAACCTGCATAAGTAAACTCAACATACATCAAATACATTATGATGTATATCATTGAGTTGGGTGAGGCTTCTTCAAATCAGGTACATTTAACCAATGTACCCAACAGCATGTCATGCCTTAAGAAATTTGGGGTATTTCACAGTAATCTGAGTAAGCGACGATACGTTCGTAATCGCGAGTCGGCTTCTTCTTCCTCCTAACGGAACAGTTCCGCCAAGGCATGATCTCTGATCTCATTGTCGACCATCCGCCGTCTTTGCATGTCACCGGAAAGTGTTTCCAAGGCATTGTATTCATCATTGCCTCCTCTTTTGGATCAGACCTAACAGTATGTGAAGATGTATAGTGCTTTACTCCAACCTAGATCATGTGCGACAAGGGTCTAAGGGTTCTCCCGTTCGTGTGGATCACCTATAGAGGTGTGGACACTATTCTACGCTCGGAACTCCGGCCGTTGCCGTTTGTTGGACTTCATCAGAGCACCTTGGTTGAGTATTTATCAATCCATCAAAGGTAAAATTTTATTTATAACACTTTACTTCCTGATCAATGTTCATCGCTAGATCCGAACTATTTTTGGTTTTCTCGTTCCATTTTTGTTGCGCACAAGTATTGTGATGTATAACAAAGCCCAACAGATCTCACCATCAAGGCTCTCGCCTATTGACAGTGTTGGAATTCGGTTGAATATTGAAATGTGATGTTGGAAAATAACCCTAAGAAGATCTCACCATCAAGGTTCTCGTCGGTTGGCAGAGCTGGAAGTCACTCAGATGTAAGCTATATAAAATACCAAGGCTACGACATAAAAAAGTTAGGTGAAGGGTATAAGAGAATGTGAGTGTCTGGGTTTATATCTCGCTAGTCGGGCACTCGCTAGTGGCCAATAGTGAGCAATAAAGGTAAATGGTGTGTAGTCGCACGTGAGCTCAAAAGGGCGAGAGCATTGTGGGAATGGACCTTAAGGGCTGACCTAATTCTAGCCGCTAGTTCGAGAAATCAACGTTTTGTGGGATGTTGCGGCGAGAGGCTAGGCTAAGATCTCGTAAGACATCCTTCCCAAGATCTACTAAAGTTAACATTACTGAAGTTAAAATTAAAGCACGGGCCTAGTGCGGTTTTGTGTGATAGAACTATCGATGTTAAAAATAAAGGCATCAAAGAGGTATTCCAGACAACAAAACTATAATTTATATTTTTCAGTAATTTTGTTACATATAGCGGAGAGGGTCATGCTGGAAATAGAAAAATACATGAAATAAAAGAAAACTATATAGGGTAAGCTCTTTAGGATGGAGATGCCGACTGCTCGCTCTTTCGAGAGGTGGGGTTGGCATCATCCCTCGATTCATCGATAGGGAGGAACATGATAGTAATATGGTAGTAGTCTAAATCACCTAGACGGAGTGAATAGGTTGTTTGTTTCTGCCTTGTTTTTGCTAGGTTGTTTTAGTATTAATCAAATAAACACAAAAAGCACACAATTGTTCATAGTGGTTCCCCAAGGTATGGGTACATCCACTCTCCCGCCCACTTTCCTAACAGTGTGTTAGACAATACAAACTTCTCCAAACTCAGCTCAAAGATCTTACAACACAGATCCCTCAAGATCTCTCAGGCTTCGTCCAAAACCCACCTTAGGCCACTACCCTACACACTTAGAGTAAGCTTTTACTCCTATAGCTCAATGACCCTCCAGGTCACCTACCTCAGACCTATCAGGAATCCCTACAACTTAGGCTAGGAGGACAACCCTACCTCAGACACACATGCCATACAAACTCTGGCACTTAGGCCCTAAACACTCAGAACATAAATATTCTTACAGAGATAGAATGTTTAGTTTACAATAGAAGACATTAATGAATTTAACTTTCAACATTTTGTTCTTCTATTAAGAATGAACAGTAGAAACCTGTCCAGGAGCAGGGCAGGAGATTTGATCTTTAGCTTTAGCCCTAGCTCTACCTTGATCTTTTGTCTTCATTAGGAGGAGTGAAGATCAACCTTTGAGCCCAGATGGACTCAACTTGTTCTCCTCTGATAAGATCTAGGAATAACTACTAGAAGCACAAAGGTTTATCTCTATCTCAGCACTTCCAGTTTTAATTAGCAGCTATTACAATGATTCAACAAGCATTTTTTTTATTTGACGTAGAATATGCTTTTTATATGCCCCAACAATCTGCAATGGCTCTTTAGTTGATTTGACATCACATGGCTGGGAATGGAAAAGGCTTATCCTACTTTATTAGCTTTCCCCCAAAACTGGATCACATCAAGTTAAGAGCTAGTTTTGAATTTCTCTCAGCAGAAGGGCTGAGCCAGGCTTCTATCTCAGCGGCAGATTAACTGTGTCACAGCGGTTCCGCTGAGACCAGACAGTCTTCTCAGTGGATTTTCTCAGAAGAGCTGAGACAATGACAATAACTTCCAGGAATGGTCTAACCATGTTTGTAACAACTTAAACATGCATATATTGAAGTAGAAGGTTTATCAAATACACTATGCACTTAGAATTTATGGTGATGCCTCTTCAAATCCAAGGAACATTGAGGGGCAATATTCCCAACAACCTCCCCTATTTGAAAAATGCAGAACACACAGCAATGCTAAGATGCATTAACACATAAAACATATCATGATAAATTGGAAAACTAGATTCATCAACATCATGACAACATTGCAGTTAACTGGCTAACAAATATAAGTAATAATCAATTGCATTTAACCCACAATAAATCAAACTAAACTAGTACATGATAGTTTAACATATATACCTTGTTCAAAGTTTCCAGGTTTAATACAATGAACCGATATATTAAGGTTAACAAATAATTTTCAACAAAAGTTAATTGTACTATAGTTGATGGTTTAATAGATAGTTTTCAAACAAAATTTAAAAGAACTATAAATAAGATTTAGATTTTCTCTTCTTTGTGGCAGAGCTTGCGCCTTCATCTTGAGCAACACCGAGAAGGTTTACACTTTGGGCTTTATTCTTCTGCCTCTTGAAGTAGAGAAAAGGTTTGGGTAAGTATTTGGGAGGCATCTTTCTAGGATTGTTCCTTCTCAACAAATTTTCTTTGAAAATTCTATCTCTTAGAGAATTCCTTTCCATATGCTTGATACATTCTTCAAAGGAGTGCACGCTATAAATGTTCTTGAGTAGCTGAACATGGCTCAACCAAGCATTGATAATGATCTTCTTTGAATCATCACTTAGGTATTCATAATCATGATCATCTGCATTTTCAGCTCTCCTCTTAGCCATAAACTCTTCAGCTACTAGATTTCCCTCTTTTTCCACCTGGCTGCAAGCTGTGCATCCTGTGCCACTCTAGCTTGAGCAGGGAAATCCAGATCTTCTGGCCTATACTTGTCCAGTAAAGGCAGGTGTAGAGCAATTATTGTTCCTTAAAGCACTTTGAAGGCTTTCTCATCAATGATTTTGGCCATCTTAGCATTGATCTCCTCCCCCCTTTCTGGCTTCTTCAATAAGCTTATTATGTAGCATTAGGGTGTTGACCTCAATCTTGTTGGACAGTGTTTGAAAACTGCTTTCATTGTCAGCTATCAATTCATCTTTGAGCAGAATTGCTTCCTCTATTGCTTTGATTGCAGTATTAATGATGTGGGTGTTGACATGATCTGATGCACCCATGATAGCTTCATTAGTTTGACACATAAAGTTCTTTACATAGCCAATATCATTTGTAGAAAATTTTAGGCTTTTTTCCATGGATATGAGAATGGTGGATTGGGCCTTGACTGTTTGTGCAGCTTTGTAAAACCAGTTGGTCACTTGGCTATTCAGGTGAACAGTTTCATACTTAGCATCCATGATCTCACTCATCAGCTCAGCTTTGACTTTAGAAATGGACTGGTCTATGTAAGCCTTCACTGATGTGGTTTGTTCAGCCAATGGAGCCTTTATATTTCTGAGGAGGGAGTCATTTGGATTTATTGAGGGTGGAGTAAGGATCATGGGTGGACTTTTCTCTTAGTCCTTTTGACCATCATACTCAGGAAGAGTTGATCACTCAGCCAAAAGGGTGGATGGAATGACCTCATCCTGAGTAGGGACTTGTTAAGGCTCCCCCTTAACTTCAGTATTATCTTTTGGAAGAACAGCATTTTTATCCAAATCTATACCTGCAGCAATAACTGAGTAATCATCTTTAACTGAGTCACCATCATCTCCTATAGAGGCATGTGTTAGGAATATTTCCCTCAATGTTCCCTAGATTTGATTTGAAGAGACATCACCATCAACACGATGAGCATAGTTGTATTTGATGTTGTTCAAGCTCATCATATGAAGGATGTTTCTTGGAACAAGTTTAGATAGGTTCTCTAAGTGATTGTGACAGGTGGTCACAAGCTAGAACAGTGGAGAGATAGAATTTTGTCGAAGTCCACCTGCGTTGAGTGAACCCAGTTCACTCAATGCCAGATGCCAAGGAAGGATACTAGAAAGACTGAAAATTGTCTAAGTCCATAAGCATTGAGTAAAGCCAGTTCACTCAACGCCAGATGCCAAAATGCATTGAGTAAGGTGTGGACAGTCAAAGACCAGCAGTTTACAAATACGTTCAGTGACTAAGTCCACAGGCGTTGAGTGAAGGCAGTTCACTCAACGCCATATAAAAAGAGGCATCGTGTAAAACTGAGTCTATCAAAGCCTCAACATTGGCAAGCAGAAAAACCGACTAAGACCAAAATTGTTGAGTGAGGACAGCTCACTCATTGCCTGAAGAGAAGCATTGAGTCAAGCTCAAGCATTTGAAGATTATGTCAAAGAATTCTGGATAAGTCCAGAAGCATTGAGTGAGGACAGCTCACTCAATGCCCAAAGAAGAAGGCATCGACAGAGCAATGATCAGTCAAAGCCTAAGGAAAGATAGATAGAAAATGTTTTCTAAGTCCAGATGCGTTGAGTGAGGTCAGTTCACTCAACCCAGGCTCATCAAGAAGTTGCAGCTAAGTACAAAAGCGTTGAGTGAAGCCATTTCACTCAACGCCTCATCAAAAAGGCAGGATAAGGTAGAAGTGTTGAGTGATGAAGGCTCACTAAATGCATTCATAAAGAAAGTTGTGGTAAGTACATAAGCATTGAGTGAAGCCAGTTCACTCAACGCCTCGGCAAGAAGGCAGACTTCCTGAAAAGCAGCTAAATCAAGGGGCATTGAGTGATGAAGGTTCACTCAACGCATTCAATGCCTGGCAGTGTAGAAGAAATTGGCCAAGTTCAAAAGTGTTGAGTGAAGGCTATTCACTCAACGCACTGAACGCCTAGCAAGGCAGAATTTGGCTAAGTCAAGCTGGCGTTGAGTGATGAAGGATCGATCAACACACTCAACGCCTAATCAGCAGAAGGATTGTCTAAGGACAAAAGCGTTGAGTGAAGCATATTCACTCAATACACTCAATGCCTGGAAGTATAGTTATTTTGACTAAGTGTTTTTGCGCTGAGTGAAGGCCATTCACTCAACTCACTCAGCACATGGGATGAAACTAAGAATTTGGCAAATCCACAGATGTTGACGTCAGCATGAGTCAACAGAATGTCAAATAGTTACGGGAAAGCTACAGTAGATGACAAACAACACTATAGGTCTACAATATTACTTTTGCAGATAAAGATAATTTGGAACCAACAAATTCAGTGGGGCCCACGGGTCAAATAGTCATTGGACGGCGAAAGATAAAAGGGATAAGTTCTATGGATGCAAAGACAACATTTAGTGTTTTATATTTTCGCAAAGAGGCAGAACTTCATCATCGTCTCTCTCACCATTGTTGCAGAGCTTGAAGCTGAAGTTCAAACCCGTTAAACTAAAAGTTCACCCAGATTGTTGTAGTAATCTTCACCTACTACTGCAAGTTCAGAGGGATCTGTGAGGAAGAAGAAGCCGCCAAGGTCTAACCTTAGCTACAACAGATCTGTTGAAAGTAGAATGCTGTTGTGATTCTCATCCTCAATAGCAAGTTCAGAAAAATATTCTGAGAAAGAAGAAGAAGTAGAGGTATCTGATTTATACAGTCAAGGTTAGCTATTTGAAGAATAAGAAGAACAATCTACTCCTCTGTCTTCATCAACAAGATCAGAAACATGTGTTTCTGAGTTACTTCCAGCACAAGCAGCAGTGTCTTGAAGATCAACATTCTTTTTGCTGAGAAGATGTTAGGGCTAGGATTTTCTCAACTCAGGTAGCAGCAAGGAAAGCTGGAGTTACTTCACAGTTCTAGTAGGTCATTTTGAATAACAACTTCTAGTGCTGTGAATATGAAGATGGGCCTGAGTATTTCTCAGTCCAGGAAGGAAGACAGAGAAATTTCTCTGGTGTCAAATCAACAACAACAAACACTCTTTCTATATGATCCTGTCTTGGATCTGATTTATAGGGCCCTTGTGTCTAAGATTGTAGGATACCTGTTGTAGATCTGAGGTAGGGCCTATGTTCCTGAGTTGTAAGCCTATTTTATAAAGGCTGAGGTAGGATCCCTGTGCGGATCTGAGTGTTGGGCTGTTTGCCTGAGGTAGGATATTTTTGAGATCTGAGGTAGGAGAATCATTCTCTCTGAGGTATGGCCTTTGTGCCTGAGTTGTAAGATCCTCCTATGGATCTGAGGTAGGGCCTTTATGTCTGAGCTGTAGGAGAGTAATTATCTCTAAGGTAGGGCTATCCTCCTACCTAAGTGTAGGACTTTTGCTCAAGTCTGAGTAGGTGATCTTTGGATCTCTGAGCTGTAGGAGCAAGCTTGCTTTGAGGTAGGGCCTTGTGCCTGAGGTAAGTCATGGGGGAGACTGGTAGATCCTTCAATATCTATGTTGTAAGCTCTTTGAAGCCGAGATTTGGAGAAGTGCCTTGTCTAACAAGCTGTTAGAAAGGTAGGAGGGATAGTGGATGTACCCATAATCTAGGGAACCACTATAAATCTTGTGTGTACTATTTTTGTTTTAAAAGCAAGCTAACTCAACACACATAAATCAAAAGGAAAGTAAAAGATAGTCAAATAAGACTAAGAAACCTATTCACCCCCTCTAAGTGATTTAGCTATACTTAAAACTAAATACTTTCAAGTGGTATTAGAGGGAGGTTGCTCAAAATGGACTTAACAGTCTAAGTTGATCTCCAAGGATAACTAAAAGGTTTATACTTGTGGGTTCAAGAGATAACCATAAGGAGTGGAGCTAAATAAAGCTTCAACTCTGTAGAAAGGGAAAGAACTTCCTTGCCCAGACTGGAAAGAGTTGGAGTCGGAGTGACTCATCTTCTTTAGAGTCTGAAGAAGAAGAAGAAGCCTTCATTGGGATCCTTGCTGCTATTGCAGGTGAAGCTGAAGCTGAAGACTATCCTGCTGCTAGGATAGGGACCATGGCCCCTCTGTCATATTCAGACAGTAATGCAGAGGCTGATGATGATGAAGAAGATTGCCAATAGCTTTTTTGGGCTGATGTCCATGTTAGATGATGAATCCTGCCAGGATCAGCCTGGTCCAGAAAAGTTGCATTCCCTATCTAGCTCCTCTTCTATGGCTGGCTATGAGTCTAGTCCCAATTCATAAGCATCTTCAACCAGCGATGAAGATGACTATGAGTCTGAGGAAGATGTTAATCGATTGATTGAAAAGTATGGTGAAATTCTAGAGGCTTTGAAAAGGAGAAGGAAGTTGGCCAAAAAGCAAGCTAAGGACATTACCTCCCTTCAGTTAGCTATTGCCCAGTAGATTGAGACATCATCCTTGCTAGTTTAGAAGACTAGGGAAGTCAACCAACTAAAGACCATCTCAAACATCAAAATTGAGACCATAATACATAAGAACAAGATCATCTTGGTTCTTGATGAGAAACTCCTCAAGGAGAGAACGATTATGGCTAGTTTTCAAAGCGCTAAACAATGTTACCACTGATTAACTCCTTCATATATCAAAATGATAAGAGGGGTTTAGAGTTCAAAGGGATCAATAGAGTTGCCTATTCTAAGGCAAAGCTCCAGTTCAGCCCCTAGCATCAATGTCGCACATCCCTTTTAAGAAGGTGATATTACATTCAAACAGGTATGGCCAAGAAAGTATCTATGGTCACTGGATGAATGGTAGATCCACAGGTAACATCCCATTTCCTTCTAGATGCCTTAACCTTAGATTGGGTAGAACATGTGGTGAGTGAAAAAGGATTAGACCAGGTATGACCCAAGGAGTCAGGGTGAATTCACATAGGGCCCACTATAGGGTTCAAGTCAACTTTAACTTAGAAAATTTATTCTGGATCAAGGCATCGAGCGTGTTGAGTGAACTCTACGCCATTCGACAAAGCATCGAGTGCGTCGAGTGGACTCAAAGACATACTTTATAACTCAAAAAATCGTTCGGGAACAATAGGCATCGAGTGAACTCGACGCCATTCAACGAAGCCTCGAGTGCATTGAGTGTACTCAAAGCCATGCACTTTGACTTAGAAAAATTGTTCTGGATCAATAAGCATCGAGTGAACTCGACGCCATTTGACAAAGCATCGAGTGCATTGAGTGGACACAATGCCATACTCTATATCTCAAAAAATTATTCTGGATAAATAGACATCGAGTGAACTCGACGCCATTCAATGAAGCATCGAGTGCGTTGAGTGAACTCAACGCCATGCTCTTTACCTTAGAAAATTAGTTCTGGATCAATAGGCATTGAGTGAACTCGACGCTATTCGACAAAGCATTGAGTGTGTTGAGTGGACTCAACACCATGCTCTTTAACTTAGATAATTATTCTGGATTCAATAGCAGTCGAGTGAACTCGATGCCATTCAACAAACTGTCGAGTGCGTTGAGTAAACTCGACGCTATTAGATGAAGCGTCACGTGCATTGAGTAAACTAAACGCTAGTCGATGAAGTGCCGAGTTTGTCGAGTGAACTCAACGAAATTTAAAGAAGCGTCGAGTGACCTCGATGCTTTTGGACTTAGAGTATTTTTTCTGTCTAAGCTGTATTTGCTAGTTTATATATATCTGGCCTTAACCGAGTTTTCGGGATAAAATGATGATGGCAAGTTTGAACCTAATATCTTCTGCAAACCTATTTAATCCATTGATCATTTTAAGAAGACCCATTTAAGGCAATGATTGGCAGTCTAATACATGGGTGACACTTGGCAAGCAACTTAAACCCTAATTCTTTTTATAAAAAGGGAAGAAATGAAACCTAACTGTTGCCACCATTTCTGCCAAGCCCGTTGTCACCATTGTTCAGCTAGAGGAGTGGAAAAGAATTTATAGAGTTAAGCTTTAGCCAAAGAATCGAGCTTTGGAGCTAACTCACCAGAGCAGGGATCGGCCATGGCTCACCACTACCGCACTCGCCGCCAAGCTCGCATCCAAGTCTGTTTCTCCTCTCCTCCCTCAGTGTTAGTCTTCTAGATCCACTAGGAGAGATATCATGCTCAAATGTGCCTGATTCCATGAGAGAGGGAATATTCCGAGCTTTTCTTCTTGCTCGGGTTCAACGGAGGAGCCACCTCCGGCGGTCATGTCACCGGGAAATGCCAGCCTCCACCTCAACGAAGGTGGTGATAATCGCCAACGATGGAAGCGACCGGGTGGCTGGAAATGAGAGATCAACATTGCCCAGCTCAGGATGATCTGGTCTATCAGCTCAGTGAAGAAGACAATGGGATGTCATTGATTTAAGTTGAATTAAAATATAGTGTTATTAATTATTTCTATCTCATTTATTATAGTATTTTACATATTAATTTTAGGCTCCTTAAATGCATATAAAGAGAAATTCAACAACATGAAAAATGTAGCCCTATGTCTTACCTTTAATTTGACATCCTAAACTTGTAATTTGGAGACTGCACCTTCTTGTAGGGCCAATCTCCTAGGACTGCTCCAAGATTAGGGCAGAACTTCAAATGGATGCCTGACTCTAAGTCTACATGATGTGAGATTTAGGTCATGTATGTGTGTATACCATACTTAGATTATGTCCAGAAATCTGAATATTTGGAGAATATTTTCTATAGTTTTAATAGAAATATGAATTATTAAATAAATGGAATTTATGGAGATTCCCAATTTCCAAATGCCCCCAAATTTGGGAGACATGGCTCTAAGGTCATGTTATGGCCTTGTCAAGAATATGGAGCCATTTGGATCTTTGTATGTTTAAAGATTCAACATGTATGGTGAAGGTAGATTTGTAAATAATGTGTAAATGTTAAAAATGTGAATTTAGCCCATTTGGCCTAATGTATATCCATGAAATTTTGGACAGAGACTTATGGATGTAAAACACTCCTTTCATGAGAAAATTGGGATTTATGGAATCAAAAATCCCATAAGTTGGAATTATTTCAAAATTAGCACATTTATGTGTTAAAATGAAAAATATTGCTACTGAACTTAGAAAATTTCAATTTGTTGATCCAAGCCCTAATAGGACTTTTCACTTCTCTGGAAAAATTTATGAGCACTTTGGAGAATTATTCCATGTATAAATAATGTAATTACATTTTTACACTTATGGGACTTTGATAAAAAACATGAGGAGTGGTTCATGGAAAATTATGAGAAAATGTTTAGGTCCTTATTTTTTCATTATGAACCACTGTGAATTTTATCAAGATTTTTGGAAGATTATTTATGGTGAAAACTATAATAGTGGTATTTTTGTAATTATTTTAACATGTGAATATCTTAGGTCAAATCACTGACTAAGAGTATGAAAATCTATTTTGACCATTATCTTGTAAATATTAGTGAGTAGGAATTTACCCTGAATTTTCACACGATTATTTTTAGTACTTCATTTGAACAAGGAAGAAAATGGGATTTCAATAATAAATGAAAAATAAGGGTCAAATCAAGATAGAAAATTAAGATATTTAGTTCATAAATATTTTTAACCTAGATGAACATCAGATAATGTATTTAGACCTAAAGGACAACAGGTTATAGTAGCTCATGTTCAAAGTGACCTAGCTCACTTAATTAATTAAATTAAATTATGGTCCGAAATAATTAGAAAAATGATGAAATTCTAAATGATCAATGTTATACACAAAACAAAACCATGATAAAAATTTGGAGGCTAATGGCCCAAGGAATTGGAAGCAACTCATATGGTTTAGAATTAGGTCATGGGAAGTGCTTAGTATAAAGTGACGCGTAACACTAGGACCCACAAGGAAATTATCGGTGGTTGAATTGAGAGTTGTATTGGGAATTTGAAACCCTACCCGGTGTCATAATTATGTCACTACATAGTAACGATTGTTGGAGTGCAAGCCACTAGGAAAATAAATATGACGGGGGGCCAGCGAAAGATCGTCGCTTCCCAAATAAGTATTTTAAGTCATTAGGTTCACTCAAGAGCAACGTCGAGATTTGAGGTATCAATTATGGGTAGTCACTAATAAAAGTAAGTGTCCTTGAGAAAGGGAACATTGGGATTCAGCCCATCGTAGTTCCTAGTGTCGTCGAGAGCCCTTCACCAAGCATGCCTTGGGCAGTCGAAGGATTAACCCTAAGCTACTATGTATAACAAGGATTAGATAAGAGTAGTCTATTAGGTTAAGGGAATGATGTGAAAAACTCACCCGTATAGTGTTGGAGGGTTTCAGGATGGGTTTAGTCCTACGAGTTGGAGGATTGGATGTTTGGTATAAGACGAGTATAGTCCTGTGAACTGGAGGCTTGGGAGGTTTACTTCAGGACGGGTTGGTCCTGCGAGCTAGAAGCTTGGGTTTGAAATAACTTGTTTGAGCTTAGTACTTATTAGTGGCGGGTCATGCGGTACTAGCTAGTCATCACACCGACGATAGTACGGTGACCCTGGGGAGGTGTGTAGGTTTGAGGGGCCAGTATATTATTTATACTACGGTCTGAAAGACAATCCCCGATAACGCACACCCGAACAAAAAGACTTGTGGGTATAACCAACAAATTAGTACGCAGAGACTCTAGTGTGGACCTCAGATATGTATATAGGCGTACGAAGGGTGTGGGTATGGTAGTGTGTATACCTGCCTAGGAAGTGGAGGCGCCCGCTCCACTGCTACGTATCCATAATGGTGGTACCAGAGATTTTAGCTAACTCCAAATGTGGGAACTAAAGGTATGTGATCACAGAGTCGTGTGTGTGAGTTGCACTTGTATGAATCATAACCCTCATAACACATCATAGCATACATACATACTTAGGACATACATGCCGCAGATACTTTGTAAGACCCCCCCTCCCCTTACCAAGGAGGCCACCCGGTCTTATGCCCAGAACCGTCATCTTACGGTGACACTAACGCACGGGTTAGTCGACACCACAACACGCCGATTCTGCCGGCTAATACGATCATATAACCTGTAGGCCAAAATGAGAAACAGAAGTATAGCGATAAAAGTAAACCATAACTATTCCACAGTCACAGTACATATATATATAAATATATGAAAAGGAAATACATCAGTCCATATGAGTACAGAAGTAAAAAGGGCTTATGCCCAGTACATCATATCAAAACCTCTCTCTCTCAACTCTAACAGTGGAAGATAACTATCATCACCAAGTCATCCCACCTGAGGCAACTCTGTAGTAGTAGTAGGGGGTGGTGGTATCAGCTCCTCAGGTCCTGTCATCTCGTCCTGCCGGTCATGCTGGTGCTCCATCTCCTCGAGCTCCTAAAAATAGTTTGGTCACCGACCATTAGTCAAAAAGAATAAGTCGTTTCCTCCACACCTCGCCCCGCAACTCCTAGGCACCGTGTAGGAGGATGAAGCGGAGGACAACAATGGGTAACAAATGTAAACAGGTGGCAGTATCACTATAATAACAAGTATATGAGGAGTAATAGTAGTTCTACACTAGAAGTTCTATGTAAGAAGTACAAGTATAATAAGTAAAGTATAAAACTGAAGTAAGCTAGACAAGTGAAGTAAAACGCAGTACGGTAAAGTAAGTAAATGAACTGAAAGTAAGAGCAGAAAAGTAAAACTATACTACCACTACTCTACCATCACAAATCGTACCTTAACTTATAAAAATGCCCATACAAATTTATAAGTTAAGGTTTCCAGGAAATTTAACTTATCATATAAAAGAGCTCATACTGAAAGTGAAGGTAGATCTGAAATACTCTAGAGGGGGGGGGGGTGAATAGAGTATTATACTCTCTGAAGCTGGGATGGAAGAGGAGGAAGCCTTGGATGGCTTAGAGATCGTCATCTCCCATCTGCCAAACAAAGCGCATGTGAAGCGCTTGCTGGTATTGATGAATATGGTCGGGGAGACCATGGATTCACCAGCCTTTGCTTGAAGGAAAATCCCCAGGATTCTTCCAAAGCATACCTCTTTCTTACTGTTTTTCTTCATGATCAACTCAAAGAAAATTTGGCCCCAATCAACGTGTCTCTTGTTGGCCACTGCGCACATGAAAAGGAATTGTTGTCTTGTTATGTAATCGTGTGCGGAGTGCTTGCCCATCAGTACTTTTCCCACAATATCCGCCAAGAACTGGTATGCGATAGAGAGCTGTTTCTTTAACAACTTGTTAGGGTTACTCCCAGTAAACCCCATCAATTTCAGCATCGAACTATACTCATCAGAATCTATATCCAAATCATCTTCTCCATTGACCAACGCAAAAATCTCAGAAAGAACGGCGGGGGATAAGGAAACAGAATTACCCCCGATATTCCCTGTCAAGATGTTGTCCTCAGAAACAGACGAAGTATATACCCATTCTCTAATCTCAGTTGCATGCAGTTTGATTCTTCTGGTCATAAAAACCTTGAGACCAAGTTCTTCTAGAAGTTCCAGAATGTAGAGAAATATAGGGTCAGAATGCTGGAATGAATCAAAGTGCATATCAAATCCTGTATCGAATTTCATTGCAGCCAGGGTGCTCGCTGGGATCGCCATTGATGACCTGCAATAGAAACAAACAGCGATCAAGTGCATCAGGAACTGAAAGCGCGGGACGGAGGTCGAAGAAAACCTAGATATAGGGTTTTCCTGAATATGAATCGACAAACTCCATTCCACGAAAAAGAAACAGTTCTTTGAACTGAGGTCGACGAAATAAATTATAGATAGATAATTCGTCGATCTCATCCAGAAGAAATGAAAACAGTTCGTCGAACTCCGTTCGAAGAAATATCTTCTGAAGCAAAGTTTGTCGATCTCCGGTTGACGAAAATTGTTTCCACACAGAGAATTCGTCGATCTCCGTTCGACGAGCATCTCTCAAACTTTTCCTAATTCGTCGAACTCCGTTCGACGAACTATGGAAAATTCGTCGAATGCAGACAAAAATTAATTTAACTCTTCTCCATTGATCATTCCCCGTTGATTTATAAAGAATAGATGATTTTTCTCATCCAAGGGTTTGGTGAAAATGTCTACTCTCTATAAATCAATAGGAATATGGATTAGGTTAATTTTATTTTTGTCTACACTATCTCTAATGAAATGATGCCTTATATCAATATGTTTAGTCCTACTATGGTGAACTGGATTCTGTGCTATAGTAATAGCACTAGTGTTATCAAAAAATAATGTTAAATTATTTAAGTTGACACCATAGTCTAGGAGTTGGTTTTGTATCCATAACATTTGTGAACAGCAGCTGCCAACAACCATATATTCTGCTTCTGCAGTGCATGTAGACACAGATGTTTGCTTTTTACAAAACCAAGAGACAAGCCTCATACCCAGGAACTGGCAAGTTCCAGAGGTACTCTTCCTGTCCACTCTACATCCAGCATAGTCAGCATCTCAGTATCCAGTTAACTCAAACTCTGACTCTACAGGATACCAGAGTCCTAGATTTGGGAAACTCTTTATATATCTCAAAATTCATTTTAAGAAAATAAGGTGAGATTCTTTGGGGTTCACTTGGAACCTAGCAAAAAGGCATGTGACAAACATGATGTCAGGTCAGCTAGCTATTAGGTATAATAGGGATCCAACAATTACCCTATAAAGCTTCTGATCTACAGGTTTCCCTGCTGCATCAGAATCCACAACAGCATTGGTTGCCATAGGTGTTTTCATTCCTGAAGCATCACCCATCCCAAACTTCTTAATAAGCTCTTTAGCATACTTAGCTTGGGAGAGGAAGATACCATCAGGGAGCTGCTTCACTTGGAGACCAAGGAAGTAGGAAAGCTCACCCATGCTACTCATCTCAAATTTGGAATGCATGAGGTCAGCAAACCTCTTGCATAATTTGGGATCATTAGACCTAAAGATGATGTCATCCACATATATTTGTACTAACAATATTTGGTCCTTATGATGTCTAGTGAAAAGAGTTTTATCTATGGTTGCTCTTGTAAATTTATGCTCTAAAAGAAAGCTTGCTAAGGTCTCATACCAAGCTCTTGGAGCTTGCTTTAAACCATACAGAGCTTTATGCAATTTAAATACAAAAGAGGGTTGAGTTAGAGAGATAAAACCTGGAGGTTGTTCCACATAAACCTCTTCTTGAAGCACTCCATTCAAAAATGCACTCTTGACATCCATTTGGAAAACTTTGAATCTCCTGTGAGCTACATAGGCAAGGAATATTCTTATGACCTCTAACCTTGCAACAGCGGCAAAGGTTTGGTCATAGTCAATTCTTTCCTATTGCCTGTAGCCCTGATCAACAAGCCTAGCCTTGTTTCTCACAATGTTTCCTTGAGCATCTAGCTTGTTTTTGTAGACTCATTTGGTTCCAATACCTAGGTAGTTGTGAGGTCTTGGAACCAAATCCCAAACTCTACATCTCTCAAACTGATTTAGTTCCTCTTGCATTGCAATGATCCAGTGGGGTTCTTGCTCAACTTCATGGATGGAGGGAGGTTCAATCTGAGAGAGAAAACATGCATACATCAAGTCTTGGTTGAGTTGATGCCTTGTCTGAACACCTGATGAAATGTCTCCAATCACTTGAGATCTGGGGTGATCTCTAAGTGTGATAAGATCAGTGGGTGGAGTTTGTTCAGCAACAACTTCTATAATTAATTCCTCTTGAGGAATGTTATTAGCTGTTGAGGGAATTTCAGCCACTTCCACTTGATTTTCTTCTTCACTGTCTTCAGCAACCTGTGGAGAAGGATGGGTTGACACCTCTTGGGTATGGTTTAGTCCATCCATACACTCATATAGTTGTGGAACCTGCAAAGAGCTATTGGTAGAAATCTCTTTCTCCTTATAATACATGTTAGCTTCATCAAAAGATACATGGACTTACTCTTCAATTTTAAGAGATGATTTTTTAAAAACCCTATAGGCTTTGCTTACTTGGGAGTATCCTAGAAAAATCCATTCTTCAGCCTTAGCCTCAAATTTTCTAATGTATCTTTTGTTGTTTATGTGAATATAACATATACAACCAAAAACTTTAAAATATGTGATTTTAGGTTTCTTTCCTTTAAGCAATTCATAGGGGCTCTTATTTTTAAGCTTATGTATAAGGCTTCTATTCAGGACATAGTTAGCAGTGTTTACAGCTTCTGCCCAAAAGGATAGAGGCATGTAAGCATCTGCCAATAATGTACCTGCAGCTTCAATGAGTGTCCTATTTTTCCTTTCAGCTACCCCATTTTGTTGGGGAGTTCTAAGAGCTGAGAAGCACTGCATGATACCTTCATTCTCACAGAACTCATGCATAAGAAGAGACTCAAACTCTGTGCCATGATCACTTCTGATCAATGCAACATGAGTAGAGAACTCAATCTGTATGGTCCTGAGAAAATCTGTAAGAACCTTGAATGTATCTGTCTTAGTTCTCAGAAAGGCCACCCAACTGAATCTGGAGAAGTCATCAACAATTACTGAAGTATAAGACTTCCCTCCTAGGCTTTGTACTGCAATGGGTCCAAATAGGTCCACATGAAGCAAATACAAAATCCTAGGTGAATCACTCTTATTAATAGATTTGAAACTAGTTTTAGTTTGCTTGCCTAATTGACAAGTGCTGCAAAGGTTTTCCTTCTTGTAGGGGCCAGAAGGTAAGCCTCTAATAAGGTTATCTTTAGATAACCTAGCTATATTTTTAAGGTTTACATGACCTAATTTTTTATGCCACAACTCATTTTGGTTACTAGTGATATTGAGTGAACAAACATCAGTTTTGGCAGAAATAAAATCTACTAGATATATGTTACCTTGTCTAATTCCAATTAAAACAGTTTTGTTTTCATTATTAATAATAGAATAGGAGGTAGAGTTAAAGTGTACCTGATAACCTTCATCACATAATTGGCTTATGGATATTAGGTTATGTTTGAGTCCTCTTACATATGTTACTCTCTTGAAAGTAACTGTTCCAATCTTTACTGTTCCATATCCTTCAGACTGGCCACTATTTGAATCACCAAAAATCACCTTTGGTCCTAGCTTGAACTTGTAATTAGATAGATTGTCCTTACTGCCTGTCATATGCTTGGAGCAACCACTGTCCAAGTACCAGGTCTAACTTACCCTTGGACAGCTCTTTACCTGAAATGAAAAACAAATATTAATTGTTCTTGACCTAGGTTACCTTGGGTACTTTATTTTGTTGAAAAGAAAAGCTGGATATAACTGACAAAGTAGGTTGAGCTTTATAACCTAAGGGGTGATATCTCCTAGGTGGAATAACCCAATCAGCTACTGAATTGAATGGTTTATTAGCTGGCTTATAATTTCTGTAAGAGAAATGATTTATGTTTGGTCCTTCTGGGTTCGACGAATTCTTGTAAGTTCGTCAACCAGAGTTCTACAAATAGGGCTGAGATCATTGATCTCTGCTTAGAGAATGCCAGTAGTCATTTTCTATGCCCCATGTTCATCGACCTCTGCTCGACGAAACATACAAAGTTCGTTGATCGCAGTTAGACGAATTGTTATTACTGAAGTTTGCGTTCAGCGTTCGTCGATCTAGGTTCGACGAACGGGCCATATTTCGTCGATCTGAGTTCGACGAATGCTGCTGAACCTTGTTTTTATTAGTTGTTTTCTGATGTTTATTGATCTTGTCTATGGGTTTTGGATTGTTTTTAGACATTGGTTTGTTTATTATCTTTTCTTTTCCCTTGGCAGAAACAAACTTAATGAGTGTGGTAAGAATATTTTTCTTAATTATGGGGGGCAAACCTGATGATGCACCCAAGCCCAGCTTGCCATTTAATCTGGCATTTACTGTGCTTGTTATGTTCATCAGCTTGAGACTTCTTCCATTGAGAGATTGCTCAAGTTGTTTGGCCTCACATAAATCTGATTTTAGTTTAATTATCTGCTCATGTGCTAAAGTCAGTTGATCTTTTAGTTTAAGATTTTCTGAGTTAACAGGTTCAAGATTTCCTAGTTTTTCTCTAAGGGTTTTTATTTCTTTCTCTGAACTAATTAAATATAAACACATAGCCTTGAATTTAATTTTAAAGGAATCAGAATTAAAATTAAAACATGAAAGAACCTGATCTGCCTCTGACTCTAAGGCTGCCTCATCTTCAGATTCTCCTTCTGATCCTGAACTGCTCCGGGAGGCATCAATTGCCATGAGGCAAACCTCCTTGGATCTTGCTTCTTCCTCTTCTTCACTTGAGCTGGAAGAGGATGATTCTTCTTTAGTATCACTCCATATTTCAACAACAAAGCCTTTGTCTTTCTTTTTGTACTTGCTGGAGGAGGGTTTGCTGCTGTGTTTTCTCCTGGAGTCTTTTTCTCTGCTTTTCTCCTTCTTCTGGCTTTCTGGACATTCAGAGATGTAATGTCCAGGCTTTCTACATCCAAAGCACACGACCTCCTTGGTTGGTGTCTTGTCATATTTGGGCTTATCATCCTACCTGGATGATTTTCTTCTGAAGTCCTTTCTAGCCATCTTATAAAATATTTTTGCAAAGAGGTTCATTATTCCTTCATTGGATGTTGAGGTCTCACTTTCCTATGATGCTTTGAAAGCTATACTGTGATCTTTTCTCACTAGAGTTGTTGCTTTCTGTTATGCTGCTTCTCTTGATTTAATCAACTGCTCATAAGACTTTAGTTTGCCTAGCAGAGATTTAGTTGATATCTCATTTGAGCTTCTGGCTTCTTTGATAGGGCAGATTCTTGAGTCCCAAGAGCTAGGGAAGCACATAAAGATTTTGTCATTCACCTCTGTAAGGGTGATATCTTTATCCAAGGTTTTAAGCTCATTGATGATTGAGCTCAACCTATTGTACATTTCAACAACTGATTCAGCCTCATCCTTCTTAAAATTATCATACAGGGATATGAGATTTGATCTCCTTTCTTTCCTTTCATCAGCTGAACCAACTACCATTTGGTTGAGGGAGCCCCAAATGGCCTTGGCGGAGGTACATTCAGCCACCTTCTGAAATATGTCATCAGACATTGTCTGTGCCAACATGTTCATTGCTTTTGCATCTACAATTTTGGCTTTCTTGTAAGCATCATTATTATCTGGAGAAGGTACTGCAGTCATGTTGGTAGAGGTGCTGGAGGTACTCCTGTTAAGATAGAAGCAAAGATATCTTCATCAATAGAATTCATATACAACTTGATTCTAGCCTTCCAGATTCCAAACTTTTGCAAGTTGCAAACTGCAGGTCTGGTGCTTGCATAATCTTTGCTTTGAGCCATTTCTGTGAAGAAATAAATCTAATAAGGAAACAAAACAATCAGATCTAACAAGATGGATATTTATGGTTCAGGTGTTAGCCTGTACAACCAATTAACCTCTTAAGGTGTGGTAGTTTAACCAACCTCCCTCTGATACCAATTGAAAGTGAAGGTAGATCTGAAATACTCTAGCGGGGGGGGGGGGGGGGGGGTGATTGGGTGAATAGAGTATTGTGCTCTCTTAAAAAACTTTACAAGTTTTGCTGTAATCCTAGGTGAACAGATTAGCGAATAAAGTAAAAGGGCACAACAACCTAACAAATCACAGAACACAGCCAAAACAAAAGAAAAAGGGCAACCAGACGACACAAGAAATTATAGTGGTTCCCCAACTTAGGCACATCCACACTTCTACCACCTTGGTAGGAATCCACTCAGATTTTTGATCAGGTGCCTGACACCAATAAGCTTTTGTTCAGGTGATCAAAAACCAAAACCTCAAGTCTTTTGGTAGGAGACTTGCAACCAGGAATAATTTTGAAGGGACTTAAAACACTGTATAGAAGATGGAAAAGGGTTGATGGTGTCTTCCCTTTCTCAATAACAATTAAGAAGACTAGTGCATTGATTTCAGCAGATTGCTCCCCCTGAGATCTTGAATTGATCAGGAAATCTGGAGCACTGCTTCAGGGTGACAGGTCTTCAAGAACTTGATTGCCTTGACTAGAGATTGCTTCAGGAACTTCTTTGACAGATAGAGTTATTGTTGTCCTTCTGAAATTACCCTGTAGGATTGAAAGAAGAAGACTCTTGATAGAGATTGAATGTTCTTCTTGATGATGATGCTCTCTGGCCTAGGCTGATTGTAGTGTATGAAAACATTTGATTTCTATAAGACTTCTTTAATGTAATCTCTCTGTGTGTGTGTAGTACTGCTTAATCTTTTTTTCTTTTTGTTAACTGACTGAAGAATACATTCGAAATTAGAATCCTTGAGCAGTAAATGCAGTCGGCCTGGGAAGGAAGCGACAATTAATGAATTCCCTATCTGTCCCATGGAAAAATGACATGTAATAATCTATGATCAATGCTCATTCTAACGGTAACATTTCGAGAAGATTGGGCATTAATTACTCAGGAATCATCGCCAAGAAAAAGGGACGGAAAACTGGAGAAGTCCTAAGTCTGGAATCATTGAACGAAGAACAGGAATCGTCGAGCTGAGTTCACAGTTCGTCGAGCTGAGCTGATGAGTTCGTCGACAAGACAATAGCAATTAGTCTTCAAGGGAAACTTATCAATTCTGCTACAATATTCGTCAAACTGACAATCTTCATTCGTCGAGCTGACAATCATCATTCATCGAACTGAGATCCAAATTCGTCGACCGAAGAATGATTGTGGACTTAGAATCTGAGAAGTCTCTGGCTGAGAAGGATTCAAATCGTAGACCATAAATCGTCGAGTAGAGTACTGAGTTCGTCGACCTAATAAGTTGACTTCGTCGACCTGAGAAGTTGTGAACTTGAGGTCCAAGTTTGTCGAGCTCAGAATCTTGTTCGTCGACCAATGCCTGAAGTTGGAGTTAGAAAAATTTGGAGTTACCCTGACTTTAGTTTGTTGAAGTATCCCAGGTTTCGTCGAATAGAGAACGAAGATCGTCGAGCTCAGCACAGAGAAATATCTCAAGATCGTTTTTTTTTGAGCTCAGAACGCCTTTCGTCGACCTGAGTTCGACGAACGTCGAACTCATTTTACTTATTCTGGAAATCTTCTAATTCTTGAGTCTCTGGTGGTCTTGTTGATCGCTGGTCCATCTGATGTTGACTCTAAGGACTTGGCCTAGACTCTAGGACACAAATTTGACCCTGGCTATACATGTTGGGTCACATCCTAAGTTAGTGAACCTAGCCCAAATCAACTAGGGATCCAACACGTACTAATTTATATGATAAGGATCTATGAAGCGTATGACCTAATATGAATGAATGTTTATGACGCAATTTATGCAACAGATAAGTGCAACTCACACACAACGACTCTGTGATCACAGACCTTTATTTCCCACTTTTTGAGGGCTAGCTTCACTCTCGGGTACCACCGTTATGGCTACGACAGCACCGGAGCGGGAATCTCCACTTCTAGGCAGGTATGCACACTACCAAATCTTACACCTCTCTCATACGCCTCTGTACACGTCCAAGATGCACTCTAGAGTCCATGCGTACGTACTTTGCTGACAACTCATCAGTCTTTTTGGGTCGGGTGTGCGTTATTGGGGGTCGTCCTCTAGACCATAGTGTAAAACAACCCAATGGCCCCTCAAACCCTCATACCCACCTAGTTCACCGTACTACCATCAGTGTGACGATCGGCCAGTACCGCATGACCCGCCACTAAATTTATGCACATGCAAGTATTTCATCTCGAGCCTTCAGCTCACAGGACCAACCTGTCCTGACTCCTTCCAACCCTACACGGGTGAGCATTAATCACAATCCCTCCAACCCTACATCGGTGAGCATTTATCACAATCCATCTAACCGTACATGGGTGAGCATTTATCACAATCCCTCCAACCCTACACGGGTGAGCATTTATCACAATCCCTCCAACCCTACACGGGTGAGCATTTATCACAATCCATCCAACCCTACACGTGTGAGAATTTATCACAATCCCTCCAACCCTACACGGGTGAGATTAATGATACGATGCTTAACCTATTAGACTACTCTTGTCTACGGGTTATTATACTTAGTGATTTAAGGTTAATCCCAGGACTGCCCAGGGTATACCCAGTGAAGGGCTCTCGGGGGCACTAGGAACTATGATGGGATTACGCCCAAAGCTCCCTTTCTCAAGGATATTTACTTTAGTTGATGACTACCCATAATTCACCCCCAGCTCTTGTTATTACTCTTGAGTGATCCTAATGACTTAAGGTGTTCTCATAAGGGCGACGGTCTTCCGCCAGCCTCCACTCTAGTTGCTATCCAAGGGCTTGCACTTTCGCTCTTATCACTAAGACAACACTACCCACCAGGTCATATTCCAATTGTAATCTCTAGCTCATTCGATGATTTATCCCCAGGTGGTCCTTATAGCATGACCTACTTATACTATGCGCAACCCATGACCTAATACCACCCCAAAATAGAACTTCCAATTCCTTGGGCCACATGCCCCTAACTAATTATCCTAGGATGGTATGGACTAATGAAGTGAGCCTATTGATTTTCATAATTTTCTTAAGTCATTAAGGCCTCTAATTAAATCATTTAATTAATCCCTGTCATTTAATACATGAAGTATTACAAATTTTAATCCACTGACCTAAGGAATTTTTCCAAAGTTGCATCTTGATAAAATATTGCTGTCTACCAAACTTTATAATTTTCCTTTGAATATTTCTATTTATTCCTTAATTAATACAAAACTCACATAATTGTCATTTTCCAAATGAAGTATAAGAAATACATTACTATAAATTCTAAAAACATTATAGAGCATATATACCATTGATTTAAGGCTAATGGTAGAGTTTCATCAACCTCTATAATGTAATGGCCTACAAATTTCAATTCTTAATAATTTACGATAATGCCATTATAAGGTTTTAAATATTATTGATTCATCCAAAAATGCTGACAAAATTATACAAGGTTATTCATACTCAGATATATCACCAAGAAAGTTTCCAAAATTTTCTACTAAGTATTTTCACTAATTTGCAAATTAAGTAAAATGATGGTAAAAAGGTAATTTCCACATAACTCCTATGAAAATTCATCAAACAGAGACAAAAACATTTTCAAGAGTTAAATCTATCATTATATTGACTTTGACAAAAATTGGGGATTTTATCTCAATGATGACCTATTTTTACATTTATTTTTCAAAAGTTCTATTATTCCAAAAATTCCAAATAATGGGATTTTTGCTTCCAAAAATCCCATTATTACAATGTGGGGTATAATGCACCCTAATGAGCCCCTACAATTAATACCATGATTTTTGGATGTTCCAAATAGGTCTAATACACAACATTTCAAATTTGGCTATTTGCACCCCAAGCCTTTACATAACCAACACATGAAAGTGAGTTTACCCAACATGCAGTGGTCCAGATGTGCTGAAAGTTTTGCCATGCACATGTATAGTGCCCAAGGAAATGCCACCAACATTTGGGGCCATTTTGAGCCATAACACTCCAATTGTTTCATTTATTTACTTTTTGATATTTAAGCAAAAACTATAGAAACTTTATTACCAAAATTCTCAATTTTTTGCAGGGGCTAAATATGCCCTAATCATGCATGAACCCAAAATTTGGGGTCATTTGGATTACTGGTTTGGCTTGGGCATCAATTTGAAATTCTGCCCTTGTCAAGGACCAGAACTAGAAAAATAGCCCTACAGGGCAGTATACTACTCGATATTATAAGATTAAGGTGGCAACTTATATTTAAGAGGAAGGGATACAACTTTCATCGTAATCACCATATCTAAAAATGCCTCTAAGGGGCCTAAAAAAGACATGCAATATGACTGTATAAATGTGACAGAATTTTAATAAATTAGATTTATAAACTAAATAATCTTATGAAATTAAAACAGACTTCATCTAGTCGTCGTCCCCAATCAGCCAGCGGCCCATATTCATTTCCGCTGGGCCGACTTGCCCGGTTATTTTTGGCAAGCTGAGCCACCCCCACCGCCGGTAGATGTCGCCACCACCTTCACTAAGTTGGTGGCTAGCGATTTCCGGCGATGAGGCTGCCGGAATTGGCTCCTCCGGCGAACCGGAGCAAGATGAAAAGCTCGAAAAATTCTTCCTTTACTCACATGGTATCGGGCTCAATTGAGCCAATGTCTCTCCTAAAGGATCTAGAAATCTAGTACAAGTAGAGGGGAGGCGAAACGGACCCGAATGGCGGCACAGCGGCGAGGTTGGAGGAGGTTGGCCATGGTTGTGCTGCTCCGGCGATCTCCTGCTCAAAATCTCGTTTCTTCACCAAAAGCTCTGCTCCAGGAGTCGTCCTCCACTCGTTTCCACTCACTAAAGATGATGGTGTGGTCAGTTTGAGTTGGGCAGGGCTGTGTGTGGAGATAACTCCAAGGTGAGCTCGGTTTGGGCTTTGGAGGCTTCACCCATGGAGCCAAGTGGCCACCATGCTGCCAATTCTACTGGAATTTTCCTGAGGAGGTTGGCCAACACCCTTTTTGTGCAGAAGGAGCCAAGGCCAAGTGGCCTCCACCTCTTTTCCTCTTCTCACTCCTCTTCTCTCTCCTAAAATTCCCACTTTACCCTCATGCATGTGTCCTCTCGCCAAAACCAGAGTGGTAGGGCTGGTCTTTGTCCACTTGGGCTGGCTATGGGCCAAGTTTAATGGGCTTGGCCCAAGGAGAGTGGGCTTAGCCCTCATTTTCTTCTTTAGGTCAATTATGTTGACTAAGTTGACTTGAGTTGACCTGGTCAACCATGATGAGTGGGCAGACCCCACTTGGTGGTCATGGGTCTAATGGCACAACCCAACTTGGGTTGGGTCAATATGGTGCCCTACTTAGGCTAATTGGGCCAATGGGTATACGTTTGACCAACTTAGGGCTATGGTTGACTTTAGTCAACTAAGGTCAAAGGGTTGACCTAATGACATGTTCTAGGGCCCACTTAGATTATTTTAGGGCTATGGCAATATGGTGGGGTCATGGTGTGGCTAGGGTTCATATTTAGGCTAGTTTGACCTAGTTTGACTTGGCCCTATAGTGGGCCCCATATGGCTAGAACCCACTACCTAGGGTCAAACCTAGCTAATTTCCCTAACACCCACCCCATGCCCAACCCAATCTAAGTTAAAGGGGTCTAGAAGTAACATGAGATGTTACAAATCCCAATAAACAAAAAAAAATAATTTCGTCCCCGAAATTCAAGTTTGGGTCTACGGGGTTTTTGTGCACAAGAATTTTAAGAAAATTTCAACATAGTTAAAATACACCTGAGGTGAAAAGTTCCGGGTACCGTTTATGCATCAGATCCATCAGCTCCAAAGTGTGCTCGTCCCGTCCGTGGTTGGACCACAATAACTTTACTGGGTGAACCTTCTTCCGCAGAACTCGAATCATTGTATCATCGCTCCGGACCGGCTCTAAACCAACTGATTTATCTGGTGCTATCGGCCCTGCTACAGTGGTAATATGTTGTTCTGGTCGAAGTAGAGCTCTTCAAAGTGAGGAGACGTGAAAGACGTCATGCAAATTCCCTAACTCTAACGGCAGCTTCAGCCTGTAAGCCAAGGGGCCGATCCGCTCCAGGATCAAATACGACCCCCTATATCGAAAGCTGAGCTAATTGTGACTTCGCATCCGGGAGACACCATGCACCCGACGTATCTTCAAGAACACCATGTCCCCCTCCTGCAACTCCACCATTTGATATCGTACATCATAGTACTTGGCCTGCCTATTCTGAGCCTCCAATATCCGATCCCTAATCAGTTGTATCTGAGCACTCGTATCCACTATATATTCCGATCCAAGTGTATTTTCATTATACTTCATGATATTCATAATCAGGGTTACATTGGCATATTGCCAAGTCTTTCAACGCATTATCATTAAATAAACCTTATTCATACGTTGGTTCGGTGTCCCTTACGATCAATGACCACCAAGTACGTGAGAATCAATACTTTTATATGTAGAATTGAGAACACAAATCTCAGATTTCTCTTCCAGAATCGCATCATGCCTCATGACTTATACTACATCGATTCTTCAAATGCAATGTATCGTGATATTATTTATTATGAAGATCCAACTTATGTATAGTAATTAACCAACCTCCAAAATTAAAATGTGATGAAGAGGTCATTATTTTGTTTCTTCCAGACTCATGAATTATTACACCTCTACATAAACGGTAATACATAATTCATAGAGTGTTCATCTTTCAAGCATACATCAAGCGATCATTAATGATATTGATATTGATATAAATGACTCCCAATTGTTTTTCATATATAGTCTAATTCATAACTTTATAAACGTATCTGTCTAATAATGGTGAGATCTGACACAAATCGATTTCATCATAAGGAGAATCTTAATAAACACTCATTACTTCTCGTGTAATTTCACCGTATACACCTTAGAAACCAAAATTTGATCTCTCCATAGTCATGAATTTCCTAAGGTGATTATGATGTTATCAACGTATGTTTCCCAGTTCTCGATGTTATCATAATCAAGGGATCATACCTTTCAACTAATCATCCACCCCATTTGAATTTGTTGAGTGTAACAACCCATCCGTTCATATGGTATATACTAGAAGGTCCGACCGGGGCCCCACAACATATATCACAAAACAGGCGGTGAAGTTACGGGATGATACCAGAGTAGTGCATCGCACCCTAACAAACTTGGGCTATTACATTGAGTCGTTGCATTTTTAATGTCATGCCATAGGAGATTAATCCTATTTATCATAACATTACCTTATTTCAATTCTTAAGTTCCAATATGATGACTTTTGCTTAATTTGAATCATTCAAGGTTATAGTTCACCATTATGATCAAGTGACTGACTACATCATGTAAGCATGAATAGTAATGACATTTCATCATTGTGTTTAATTCTCCAAATCCCAGCCCCTTTTAGGATCAAACAAGGTATTACTAAATCCTACCTAACCATAGTAACATTACCATTATATTCTAAATGCAAGACATTATCTTATCAAGATTTCTAATTATAACTTAAACTATCTCCCAAAGTATAAGGGTAAGTAAACCATTTAAATTTGAAAAGTATTGATTCTTTGAGAGAACGCACCATCTATAAATCATCATCGAACACTTTTGTTTTGGTTCTTGTGATCATCATAGTCACATCCAAAGGATCATACCTATAATATATGTCTTCCAATTTTGATTTTTCACTTGACTTTAAGTTTTCTGGGATCGTTATACCCCAGTGTTATAGACATAATTACCAAAATATTTGAATCCTTATTTGATGGGCTCCAATCACGTCATAGTTAAGTCCTGTAATCACTCCTTCACATTACCATGATGTTACTCTATCTCGATCTGTACATTTCTAACATTATGACCTGAGCATGTCAGGTAGGACGCGAACTACAGAGATCCATCATCATTTCCACTTCCCCTAATTCTACACATTTAATATGTGAAAGTGATAGTCACTTTCCTAAGAGCCACAACTATGCAGAATTTCCAAGTATCATTCCGACTTATACTGAATTCTCAATTCACATTGGTTTTCTCTTGCAATATATCTAGGGTTCATTATTCAAATCCTTAACCGATGATATAATTATTAATCGTGTGTCACGTCAATTGGGTTAAGGTGTTGGGGCATCTAGGAACGTGCTTTGCTGTGGTAACATATTCCTTAAATTATACATAAAAACTTTGTGTCGTCGTTACTGCTTGATTTTAGTTTATCGAAAGGCTATTTGTTCGAATTCTTATGGATTATACGCAACTTGTTTCAATCTTTGGGATATAGCATGTCATTATGCATTGATGAAATTACAATCTCTCTTAAAGTTGCGTCAAGTAATGATCTGATTCACAAGCCCACAAAAATTTCTAACTTCTCACGGAGACTTTCCTTGTTCTAGGGTTGTAATATATCCAAGCGGGCAACCCTCTATGTATATCTCAAACTTCTAGGGAGGGTTGATTATCTTGCCGATTATGCGAATACGAAACCTCATCTTACTTGAGCAACATTTGAATTAATCAAGTCTTCTAGATCACTATGTTTGTGACACATGTTTTATAAACCGGTTCTAGAGAAATTCAAGTCATTACCAATTTAGCCCAATAAACAAAAGGATTAGCACTCATACCTTTCGGCCTAAATTCCCTTAATATTTATAGTGCATTACTCTTATATGTGCACTCAATCTTTAGGTCTAACAATCTTAGACCTGGAGTTCCACCTTGAGACTAATTGATATGTTATATACCTTTAGCCCTTAAGATTACTTATACGACAATCTTCTCGAGGTCAACATGTGACCCAACCAAAATTGGTTTCTTCTGAGACTTGAATTCTTATTCTACCTTTGGTATTTGCCACTGTGGTTGTCTCAACATAATCAAGTCATCAGTATGAGGGTTAAGTTTACGAGTACCATACTATTCCACTAATAGATTATATGCACCAATTCTCCTTAAGGTGGTCCTATCAGCTTGGGTAAGAAGTGATAATATTACTCGATAGGTGGAGTAGGGACATCAGAATTTAAGCCTTAAGAGTGACTCTTGCGTCAAATTCTTCCCTTGGTGAATTTGGGTATCCTCGTACCTTAACCAATCTATCTCCGAGGTCGATTTTAGACTTGGATACACTACGAAATCCTCTTGGTAGGTCAAACTAAGGTGCTGTCCTAATTGGATTGGCCTAACTCATTGTTTAAATGGACTATTTTCTGTGACTTTTTACACTATGAAATCCTCTTGGTAAGTCAAACAAAGACCAGCAGAATTGGCAGCATGGTGGCCACTTGGCTCCATGGGTGAAGCCTCCAAAGCCCAAACCGAGCTCACCTTGGAGTTATCTCCACACACATCCCTCCCAGCTCAAACCGACCACACCATGTGATTCAGTGAGTCGAAACGATTGGAGAAAGACTCCTTGAGCAGAGCTTTTGGTGAAGAAACGAGATTTTGAGTAGGAGATCGCCGGAGTAGCTCAACCATGGACAACCGCCGCCAACCTCGCCGCTGTGCCGCCATTCCGGTCCATTTCACCTCCCCTCCACTTGTACTAGCTTTCTAGATCAAAAAACTTAAAGTCAAGTGAAAAATCAAAATTGGAAGACGTATATTATAGGTATGATCCTTTGGATGTGACTCTGATGATCACAAGAACCAAAACAAAAGTGTTCGATGATGATTTACAGATGGTGCGTTCTCTCAAAGAATCAATACTTTTCAAATTTAAATGGTTTACTTACCCTTATACTTTGGGAGATAGTTTAAGTTATAATTAGAAATCTTGATAAGATAATGTCTTGCGTTTAGAATATAATGGTTAAGTTACTATGGTTAGGTAGGATTAAGTACCACCTTGTTTGATCCTAAAAGGGGATGGGATTTGGAGAATTAAACACAATGATGAAATATCATTACTATTCATGCTTACATGATGTAGCCAGTCACTTGATCATAATGGTGAACTATAACCTTGAATGATTCAAATTAAGCAAAAGTCATCATATTGGAACTTAATAATTGAAATAAGGTAACGTTATGATAAATCGGATTAAACTCCTATGGCATGACATTGAAAATGCAATGACTCAATGCAACAACCCAAGTTTGTTAGGGTGTGATGCGCTACTCTGGTATCATCCCATAACTTTACCGCCTGTTTGTGATATATGATGTGGGCCCCCGGTCGGACCTTCTAGTATATACCATATGAACGGATGGGGTTGTTACACTCAACAAATTTAAATGTGGTGGATGATTAGTTGAAACATACGCATAGCTATGATCCCTTGATTATGATAACATTGAGAACTGGGACACATACATTGATAACATCATGATCACCTTAGGAAATTCATGACTATGGAGAGATCAAATTTTGGTTGCTAAGGTGTATACGGTGAAATTACACGAGAAGTAATGAGTGTTTATTAAGATTCTCCTTATGATGAAATCGATTTGTGTCAGATCTCACCATTATTAGACATATACGTTTATAAAGTTATGAATTAGACTATATATGAAAAATAATTGGGAGTCATTTATATCAATATCAATATCATTAATGATTGCTTGATGTACGCTTGAAAGGTGAACATTCTATGAATTATGTATTACCGTTTATGCAGAGGTGTAATAATTCATGAGTCTGGAAGAAACAAAATAATGACCTCTTCATCACATTTTAATTTTAGAGGTTTAGGTTAATTACTATACATAAGTTGGATCTTCGTAATAAGTAATATCACGATACATTGTATTTGAAGAATCGATGTAGTATAAGCCATGAGGCATGATGTGATTCTGGAAGAGAAATCCGAGATTTGTTTGCTCAATTCTACATATAAAAGTATTGATTCTCACGTACTTGGTGGTCATTGCTCGTAAGGGACACCGAACCAACGTATGAATAAGGTTTATTTAATGATAATGCGTTGAAAGGCTTGGAAATATGCCAATGTAACCTTGATTATGAATATCATGAAGTATAATGAAAATACACTTGGATCGGAATATATAGAGGATACCAGTTTATAAGACCCCCCTCCCCTTACCAAGGAGGCTACCCAGTCTTATGCCCAGAACCGTCGTCTTACGGTGACACTAACGCACAGGTTAGTCGACACCGCAACACGCTGATTCTGCCGGCTAATACGATCATATAACCTATAGGCCAAAATGAGAAACAGAAGTATAGCGGTAAAAGTAAACCACAACTAGTCCACAGTCACAGTACATATATATAAATATATGAAAAGGAAATACATCAGTCCATATGAGTACAAAAGTAAAAAGGGCTTATGCCCAGTATATCATATCAAAATCTCTCTCTCTCAACTCTAACATCGGAAGATAACTATCATCACTAAGTCATCCCACCTGAGGCAACTCTGTAGTAGTAGTAGTAGGTGGTGGTATCAGCTCCTCACGTCCTGTCATCTCATCCTGCCGGTCGTGCTGGTGCTCCATCTCCTCGAGCTCCTTAAAATAGTTTGGTCACCGACCATTAGTCAAAAAGACTAAGTAGTTTCCTCCACACCTCGCCCCGCAACTCCTAGGCACCGTGCAGGAGGATGAAGCGGAGGACAACAAGGGGTAACAAATATAATCAGGTGGCAGTGACACTATACTAACAAGAATATAATGAGTAATAGTAGTTCTACTCTAGCAGTTCTATGTAAGAAGTACAAGTGCAGTAAGTAAAGTATAAAACTGAAGTAAGCAAGAAGAGTGAAGTAAAACGCAGTACGGTAAAGTAAGTAAAGGAACTGAAAGTAAGAGCAGAAAAGTAAAGCTATACTACCACTACTCTACTATGACAAATCGTACCTTAACTTATAAAAATGCCCATACAAATTTATAAGTTACGGTTTTCAGGAAATTTAACTTATCGTATAAAAGAGCCCATACTAATTTATATGATAAGGATCTATGAAGTGTATGAACTAATATGAATGAATGTTTATGATGCAATTTATGCAACAGGCAAGTGCAACTCACACACAACGACTCTGATCACAGACCTTTAGTTCCCACTTTTTGAGAGCTAGCTTCACTCTCGGGTACCACTGTTGTGGCTATGGCAGCAGTGGAGCGGGCATCTCCACTTCTAGGCAGGAATGCACACTACCAAACCTTAGACCCCTCTCATACGCCTATGTACACGTCCAAGGTGCACTATAGAGTCCATGCGTACGTACTTTGCTGACAACCTGTCAGTCTTGTTGGTTCGGGTGTGCGTTATCGGTGGTCATCCTACAGACCGCAGTGTAAAACGACCCACTGGCCCCTCAAACCCTCACACCCGCCTGGTTCACCATACTGCCATCGGAGTGATGATCGGTCAGTACCGCATGACCCGCCACTAAATTTATGCACATGCAAGTATTTCATCTCGAGCCTTCAGCTCACAGGACAAACCTGTCCAGACTCCCTCCAACCCTACACGGGTGAGCATTTATCACAATCCATCCAACCCTACATGGGTGAGCATTTATCACAATCCCTCCAACCCTACACAGGTGAGCATTTATCACAATCCCTCTAACCCAACACATATGAGCATTTATCACAATCCTTCCAACCCTACACGGGTGAGCATTTATAACAAACCCTCCAACCCTACACGGTTGAGCATTTATCACAATCCCTCCAACCCTACACGGGTGAGCATTTATCATAATCCATCCAACCCTACACGGGTTAGAATAATGATACGATGCTTAACCTATTAGACTACTCTTGTCTACGGGTTATTATACTTAGTGATTTAAGGTTAATCCCAGGACTGCCCAGGGTATACCCGGTGAAGGGCTCTCGGGGGCACTAGGAACTACGATGGGATTACGCCCAAAGCTCTCTTTCTCAAGGATATTTACTTTAGTTGATGACTACCCATAATTCAACCCCAGCTCTCGTTATTACTCTTGAGTGATCCTAATGAATTAAGGTGTTCTCAGAAGGGCGACAGTCTTCCGCTGGCCTCCACTCCAGTTGTTATCCAAAGGCTTGCACTTTCACTCTCGTCACTAAGACAACACTACCCACCAGGTCATATTCCAATTGTAATCTCTAGCTCATTCATTGATCTATCCCCCGGTGGTCCTTATAGCATGACCTACTTACACTATGCGCAACCCATGACCTAATACCACCCCGAAATAGAACTTCCAATTCCTTGGGCCACCTGCCCCTAACTAATTATCCTAGGATGGTATGGACTAATTGAAGTGAGCCTATTAATTTTCATAATTTTCTTAAGTCATTAAGGCATCTAATTAAATCATTTAATTAATCGCCTAGGTCATTTAATACATGAAGTATTAAGAATTATACTCCACTAACCTAAGGAATTTTTCCAGAGTTGTATCTTGCTAAAATATTGCTGTCTACCAAAATATATAATTTTCTTTGAATATTTCTATTTATTCCTTAATTAATACAAAACTCACATAATTATCATTTTCCAAATGAAGTATAAGAAATACATTACTAAAATTTTAGGAAACTTACAGAGCATATATATCATTGATTTAAGGCTAATGGCAGAGTTTCATCAACCTCTATAATGTAATGGCCTACCAATTTCAATTCTTAATAATTTACCATAATGCCATAATAAGGTTTTAAATATTACTGATTCATCCAAAATGCTGAGAAAATTATACAAGGTTATTCATACTCAGATATATCACCAAGAAAGTTTCCAAAATTTTCTACTAAGTATTTTCACCAATTTGCAAATTAAGTAAAATGATGGTAAAAAGGTAATTTCCACATAACTCCTATCAAAATTCATCAAACAGAGACATAAACATTTTCAAGAGTTAAATCTATCATTATATTGACTTTGACAAAAATTGGGGATTTTATCTCAATGAAGACCTATTTTTACATTTATTTTTCAAAAGTTCTATTATTCCAAAAATTCCAAATAATGGGATTTTTGCTTCCAAAAATCCCATTAATACAATGTGGGGTATAATGCACCCTAATGAGACCCTACAATTAATACCATGATTTTTGGATATTCCAAATAGGCCTAATACACAACATTTCAAATTTGGCTATTTGCACCACAAGCCTTTACATAACCAACACATGCAAGTGAGTTCACCCAACTTGTAATGGTCCAAATGTGCTGAACTTTTTACCATGCACATGTATCGTCCCCAAGGACAGGGCACCATAATTTGGGGCCATTTGGAGCTATAACACTCCAATTCTTTCATTTATTTACTTTTTGATATTTAAGCAAAAACTATAGAAATTTTATTACCAAAAATTCTCAATTTTTGGTAGGGGCTAAATATGCCATAATCATGCATGAACCCAAAATTTGGGGTCATTTGGATTACTGGTTTGTCTTGGGCATCAATTTAAAATTGTGCCCTAGTCAAGGACCAGTCCTAGAAAACCAGCCCTACAGGGCAGTATACTACTCCAAATTATATGATTAAGGTAGCAAATTAAAATTACGAGGAAGGGCTACAACATTTATCGTAATCACCAGATCTAAAAATGCCTCTAAGGGGCCGAAAATAGACATGCAATATCACTATATTAATGTGACAGAATTTTAATAAATTAAATTTATAAATTAAATAATCTTATGAAATTAAAACAGACGGCATCTGGTCGTCATCCCCAATCAGCCAGCGGCCCAGATTCATTTCCGTTGGGCCGACTTGCCCGATTATTTCCGGCCAGCTGAGCCACCACCACCGCCGGCGGATGTCGCCACCACCTTCACTGAGGTGGTGGCTAGCGATTTCAGGCGATAAGGCCGCCAGAATTGGCTCCTACGGCGAACCCGCGCAAGAAGAAAAGCTCGGAAAATTCTCCCTTTCCTCACATGGTATCGGGCTCAATTGAGCCTGATGTCTCTCCTAAAGGATCTAGAAAGCTAGTACGAGTATAGGGGAGGCAAAACGGACCCGAATGGCGGCACGACGGCGAGGTTGGTGGCGGTTGGCCATGTTTGAGCTGCTTCGGCGATCTCCTGCTCAAAATCTCGTTTCTTCACCAAAAGCACTGTTCCAGGAGTCGTTCTCCACTCGTTTCCACTCACTAAAGCTGATGGTGTGGTCGGTTTGAGTTGGGGACTGCTGTGTGTGGAGATAACTCCAAGGTGAGCTCGGTTTGGGCTTTGGAGGCTTCACCCATGGAGCCAAGTGGCCACCATGCTGCCAATTCTGCTGGAATTTTCCTGAGGAGGTCGGCCAGCACCCTTTTTGGGCAGAAGGAGTCAAGGCCTCCACCTCTTTTCCTCTTCTCACACCTCTTCTCTCTCCTAAAATTCCCACTTTACCCTCATGCATGTGTCCTCTCTCCAAAACCATAGGGGTAGGGCTGGTCTTTGTCCACTTGGGCTGGCCATGGGCCAAGTTTGGTGGGCTTGGCCCAAGGAGAGTGGGCTTAGCCCTCATTTTCTTCTTTAGGTCAATTATGTTGACTAAGTTGACTTGAGTTGACCTGGTCAACCATGATGAGCGGGCTAACCCCACTTGGTTGTCATGGGTCTAATGGCACCAACCAACTTGGGTTGGGTCAATGTGGTGCCCTACTTGGGCTAATTGGGCCTATGAGTATAAGTTTGACAAACTTAGGGCTATGGTTGACTTTGGTCAACTAAGGTCAAAGGGTTGACCTAATGACATGTCCTAGGGCCCACTTAGATTATTTTCGGGTTAGGGCAATATGGTGGGCCCCACATGGCTACAACCCACTACATAGGGTCAAACCTAGCTAATTTCCCTAACACCCACCCCATGCACAACCCAATCTAAGTTAAAGGGGTCTAGAAGTAACATGGGATGTTACATACTTATCATATAAATTAGTATGGACTCTTTTATATGATAAGTTATATTCCTGAAACCTTAACTTATAAGTTTGTATGTGTATTTATATAAGTTAAGGTACTCCTGTGATGATAGTGTAGTGATAGATAGTTTACATTTATGCTAGGTACTTTACCTTACTTACCTTTCAGCACTTCTTTCCAGTACTACTTTTCTTACTTCCTTACTTGTACTAAATAGAAGTGCTAGCATATATACTGCCATGATATTGTAGAACTATTGTCACCTGCTTCCATTTTGATACTGGTTTGTTGTCCTCTGCTTTCGTCCTCCAGCACGTTGCTTAAGAGTCGTGGGGGTGAGGCGAGGATAAAATGTCTTTGTCTTTATGACTAACAGTCTGTTGTCACCGTATCATTTTAGGAGCTCGATGAGTTGGGGTGCCAGCACGACCGGTAGGATGAGGTGGCAGGACCTGAGGAGCAGTTGATGTGCACTACTACTACTATAGTTCAACATCAAGTGATGACGAGTGTTTTAGTTACAGCTTTGCTTAGTGTTTGTGGGAGAGAGAGACTTGACACTATTTGGCATGTACCGGGCATAAGCCATTCTCTCATTTTTGTACTCATTGTGGACTATTGTACTTTTCATCTATATCTATTATAATGTTTCTACTGTCACTTGTAGACTTGCTAGTTATTTTATAATTGCTCGATGTACTTCTATTCTCAATTGGCCTACAGGTAAATGATCGTACAAGCTGGCAGGATCGGCATCTTGCAGTGTCGACTAGCTCGTATGTGCTAGTGTCACATAATGGTGGCGGTTCTGGGCATAAGGCCGGGTAACCTCTTGAGTACGGGGGGTGGGGGGGGGGGCGGTCTTACAAACTGGTATCACTAAACAAACGATCATTGAGAAAGATGTCCACAACAATGGAACACCCCGCTCGAGCATTAGTTTGTGGACAAACTATGCAGCGGAAGCATTAGTGTGCCCATGTGTAAAAAGTTATAGAAAATAGTCCATTTCAAACAATGAGTTAGGCTCACCCTAATATAAACCTTACTTCTGTGTAGCCCCCACAGGTCACTGTACCACAGGATGTCATTCCTCCCCATCCGGCTACCACACCTTTCCTATAGACGGAGATGGGGCAGACTATGATGGCCATTCTCGAGGCCTTCAGGGTCCTGTAAGCCCCAGTCCCGCAGCCAAATCGTGGATCGAGTTGGCTGAATGCTTTCAAGAATCTATCCCTGCCAATGTACAACGAGACAAAAAATATGGTAAAGACAGTGGAGTGGCGCGAGACCATTAAGGAGATGCTGGTAGGCTTCAGCTGCCCGGTCAGTAAGGCGGTTTCCTTAGCAACATCCACACTAGAAGATCATGCAAAGAAGTGGTAGAAGTCCCTGATGTACTCCACATATACTGATCAGGACTGTCAGACATCATTTGGGAGGAGTTTAGTGAAGTATTCTTAGAGAACTTCGTGTTTGTTATGGATGGAGATGAGTTAGAGTAGAGGTTTTGGACCTCAAGAAGGGTATCAAATCAGTGACAAAGTACCAGAGGGATTTTTTCCATCTTGTTAGGTTCGCAGGGATTCATGATTTGGACGATAGGAGGTATGCAAAGAGAGGCTACCGGGGACTTAGAGACTCTTTGAGGCAGTCTCTACTATTCATCTCACATGTCACTTCGGCTCAGATCATCGAGATGGCAAAGAAGCTGGAGGCAGACCAGCTGATGGTACAAAGCAGGGGAAAGTGACCACTAGATGGGTCATCCTTTAGGGAGAGCAGTCAGGGATCACAAACAGGCAGAGTGATGAGCCACAAGAGGGGTGGAAGATGTTATCGTTCTAATTTCAGGCAGGAGCAGAGGACTCTCGCAATACTAGCTCCTCCACCACTGTAGATCCATGACCCGATAAGACAGGATGATCAAGGCCACTGACCAATGATTTTTTATAGTGCCAATAGCCAGGGCACGTTAGGGCTGACTGCCCTCTGCAGTTTCATCCACCTCCTCCACCTCCACCTCCAGCAGCCCCTCCAACATAGCAGAACCGAGGCTAAGGACGAGGTCAAGGCCTAGATCAAGGACATTATGGTAGAGGTTGAGGACAGGAGCAGATGTATGCTTTGGATCTCGCCGAGCTGAGGAGCCTAGAGGAAGTTATTATAGGTGCTTAAATTTATTGCAAGTAAAATTTTCAATATATGTACATTGCGACCACTAGAACAACCACATACCTTAACTTAAACCCCAAAAATCAGGTATAATCCTTATTAATAACAAGCCCGCACATAGCTTGTTTGATACGGGTGCTTCACACTCGTTCATATCTGAATCCTTCTTGGAGGGACTGACATATGTATACCGATTCACTAGCATGGCTAGGAGGATGCGTCTACTAGATGGATCAGAGCTTCTATCATCTGCCAAATGCAACATGGAGGCAGATATTGGAGGAAAGGTATTCGAAGCGCCAGCGATGATTTTGAGAATGCCGGAGATCGATTTTATCCTGGGCATGACTTGGTGGCATTGGAACCACGTCCGGATCGATTGCCCGTCAAGGAGGATCACCTTACAACATGGGGATACCGACATCATCATCGAAGGTATTAGACCTGTTTTCTGTACTTTATTATCATCGGTGCAGGCTGTCAAAGCCCATGAGCAGGGAGATGAGGTGTACATCATCTATTTCAAGATGTTGGAAACGGATGTCTATGTTGCTGATATTCCAGTATTTTGGGAGTTCTCCGACGTATTCCTAGAGAAATTGCCCAGATTACCTCCGACTAGAGACATGGATTTTTGGGTCCACTTGGTGCCAGGAGCGAGGCACGTGTCTCAGGCACCTTACCAGATGGCACCCAAGGAGCTAGCAGAGTTCCGGACTCAATTACAGGAGCTGGTGGAGTCGGGTTTTGTGCAGACGGGTTCATCATAATGGGGAGCACATGTGCTATTTATGAAGATGAATGGTGCGTCTTTGCAGCTTTGCATTGACTACCGGGAGCTGAACTGACAGACAATGAATAATTCATATCCGCAGCCCCGGATTGACGATCTATTTGACCAGCTAATAGGAGCCTTCTAGTTTTCCAAGATCGCCTTGAGGTCGGGATACTACAAGATCTTCATTCAGGAGGAGGATATACAGAAGAAGGCCTTCTGTTCTCGGTACAGACTATACGAGTTCACAGTAATGCCTTTCGGGCTCACGAATGCACCTTCTGCATTCATGAGTATGATGAACCGTGTGTTCAAACCATACTTGGATATATTCATCAGAGTCTTCATTGACGATATATTAATCTATCCCGAATGAGGGAGGAGCACACCCAACATCTAGCTTTGGTGCTGGGCAAACTTAGAGAGCAACAGATGTACGCGAAGTTCTCCAAGTGACAGTTCTAGCTACAGGAGGTATCATTTCTAGGGCATACCATCAGTGAAGCTGGGTTGGTTGTAGACCAGGCCAAGGTGCAAGCAATTATAGATTGGTCATGGCCCGAGTTAGCTTCAAACATTCATGGTTTCTTAAGACTAGCGGGATACTATTGTAAGTTCATGGAGGGGGTTCTCAAGGATAACAGTCCCCCTCACATCCTTGACAAAGACGGATACATCTTTTACTTTGACCGAGAAGTGAGAAGCAGCATTTCAGGAGTTGATGGACAGGCTCACCCCCGCCCCCATTATTGTACTTCCATCTAGAAAGGAAGGATTTCACATTTATACTGGCACATCATGTCACAACCCGCATTTTCTCACACATGTAAATAATATCAGAGCACGAGAAAATATGTGTCGTGATGCCACGCCATGCAGGGGATAACTGCACGCGCTCAGGCAAAACCTAAACTTGCGTTTGTTGAATAAATCATAATTTCTTATGCAAGTAAACCAGTTACAGTTTGATGGCCGTATCCCTCAGCACCGTGGATCAGCTAGTCCACATGAAAAACAATAATGTTATACGCAGCGGAAATACATAGTTAAGGTATGTTGACATCCTACATGAGTAGAATCGTCCCCAAAGGACCTCTCAAGGAATGCATGACTCTAGGTGAATCATAATATATAAAAAATAGCTTTTGTTACGTACTCGAGAAATAGTGCGCTAGTGTTTTAAAACATGATATGCATGAGATACATATCCTATTACTTTTAAGGTTTAACATAACTAACGTGCAACCTAGCATAAAACATTCCCAGAAGCAAGTAAACAACCTCCAAAAAAGGTAAAACTAGTAGTCTTTAGTTCATAGTACATCACTAAAAGAAACCATCAGTGGGCGTCAACAACCTGACACGAACCCACTGGTGGGTGTGTATGTCTGTACAGAAAGAAGAAAAAAACTACCTCGCCAAAACGAGGAACAGCAACCTCTGCGGCCACAAGCAAGCTCCACCAAAAGAACACTAGCCGCTCAATCGGCTATCACCTGGACCTGAGGCATTCCAAAGAAAAGAATACCTCAGCAAGTATATAAAGAAATGAAATGGAGCAGTATTTCATCCATAACCAATAATAGAAATGCACGAGATATCAACATAGCCTGCTAAAACCTGTAGGAGCAATAAGGCCAACATATGCCAAAATACCAAAAGAAAGAACAGACCGAATTTGTGATGCATTAACAGTGGTAGAGTCATTACTCAAGGGTTCAACGGTGGCAGCCCTTAAGGTGGAACACACCAACAACAACAGCCCATATCGGGGCCAAAAGGTGTTCTCTACACCATAAAACAACCAAGCCATTATCCGGGGCCAAAAGGTGTTCTTTACACCATAAAACAACCAGCCCATTATCCGGGGCCAAAAGGTGCTCGCTACACCATAAATCCACTAGGCCACACTACCCCTTACAGAGCCATCAGACAAACCATGTGCCATACTTCACGATTCAATCGGCAAAACACGCCGAAATACACCAACAACCCAAAATGCCGACATAACCACAAATCTGAAAGTTCATCCTAAGCAAGTATGCAACATGATCTAATTCCCTAAGTTCATATGTCTACCTTCAACCAAGATTTGGACATAAAATGAATAACCCTAATTCAACTATACCATAGCCATATAACCATAAGAGATGAAAGAAAAGGAAAACTTGGCAAGGGCAAGAACACCACTTGCCTCAACCTTCACGCACAACAACTGCTATCACAAACTAGGAGAAAAACCTGAGGTGAACAACATAAGAGAAAAACAACTAAGAAATTTGACAACCCATCTTCTTTTCTACTAATCCAAGAGTAAAGACATGTTACCTAAGGGGCAAATCCAGAGCAGCTGGTCCCTCTTCCTTTCTTTCTCTTGTACTCACCCTCTTTGGAAATGTAGAATGATAAGAGGAAGAAGAATGAACACAAAATGGAAGGAGAAAGAATTTAATTTCGGCCTGATTCCCAGGGAAGAAGTTTGGTCCCTTGGATGAAAACAATAAAGAATTGAACGGCAGCAAAATTTCGTGAAATTTCGCAGCTCGGCCCTGACACGCCCTGTGACATGCTCGTGTCACAGGCCGTGTCACTTAAGAGGTGGGCAACCGCCTCACATCCAAACAGTACATGTCCTGGGACAGGGGCGTGTCACAGGCTGTGTCACTGGACACGCCTACCTACACGGCCATGTCACTAGTGATGACACAGCACACAGCGCCCAGCCAAACAACCCGAGAAGGACACGGACTTGGGACATGCCCGTGTCCTAAGCCATGTCACCCCATACTCGACACTCGTCGAGCGAACTTCGTCGAGCGAAGTTTGTCGACTGCGGGACACGCCCTGTGACATGCCCGTGTCACAGGCCGTGTACCCCTTCTCTCGACACTCGACACTCGTCGAGTGAATTTCGTCGAGCGAAGTTCGTCGACACCGGGACATGCCCTGTGACACGCCCGTGTCACAGGCCGTGTACCCCGGCTCTCGACACTCGACAAACATCGAGTGAACTTCATCGACCGAAATTCGTCGAACACACGGGACACGCCCTGTGACACGCCCGTGTCACAGGTCGTGTACCCCGACATGCCCTGGGACACGCCCGTGTCCCAGGCCGTGTCACCCAAATGCGCTCCAGGTCTTTGAACTCTTACACCTCTGCCCTGCTACAATAAACTACAACCATCATGTTTTTTTGGAACCTAAGGGGAAACAAACCAACAACCAAGACAACATAGCTTCATATCCATATGTTATAACTTCTTACTCATGTTATTCCCGAGCCAACCAATTCGGGTTCGAACAAACTACCCACGCTACGAATCTAGTGGCGAAGCAAAATTAGCCTCCGACAAACAAAACTTGGGCTAACCTTGCCCGAAGCCAAAACACAAGCATTCCCGAAGAGGCACCACCGAGTCACCAAAGCAAACTCCGACTTGCTAGGGAATATTTAAAACAGGCGATCAACCAAGCCACTAAAGGCCTAAAGAGCGAGATTACGCTCTACCAACAGCAAAGGCCAACGTAACGCAAAAAAAATACATACTGGCGATAACAAAAAAATTAGGGGCGTTACAGTCACTCCCCCTAAAAGAAAGTTTCGCCTCGACACTTTACATAACAAGGACATAACAAAGAAAGAGAGAAATGGAAGAAACCATACCAGACAAGTTCAAGGAAACAAATGAGGGTGAGCCGCCCTCATAGTCGACTCTAATTCCCAAGTAGCGCTTTCCACGTCTTGGTTTCTCCATAACACCTTCACCATAGGTATTTTCTTTCTTCGCAATACACGGTCTTGTGAATCCAAAATGCGGACATGCACCTCCACATAAGAAAGGTTTGGTTTCAATTGAGGCACAGATTCTAACACCTGCCGGTCGTTTCGCACACACTTGCGGAGTTGGATTACATGAAAAACATCATGAACACCGGGAAAAGTTGCGGGCAATTCCAACTTATAAGCTGATACACCAACCCGCTCAACAATCTTGAACGGTCCCACAAACCTTGGGTCCAATTTCCGATCTTTCCGAAATCTCTTTATGCCAACCATCGGGGAAACTTTAAGGAATACAAAGTCCCCCACAACAAACTCCAAATCTGATCTCTGCCGATTGGCGTTCTTCTCATAACGTTCTTGCGCTATCCGAAGCTTTTCTCGAATACGCTTTACAGCAACTTCCATTTCTTCTAACGCATCAGGACCCAATAAAGGTGTCTCGCTAACCTCAACCCAAAAGAGAGGAGTTTTGCAATGTCGCCCATACAGGGCCTCAAACGGAGACATTTGCAAGCTTTCTTGATAACTGTTATTATACGCAAATTCCATAAACCGCAAACGTTCATCCCATGCTCCTCCATGGTCTAAGATATAACATTGAATCATATCCTCTACGATCTGATTTACTCGCTCTGTTTGACCATTCGTTTGCGGGTGGTATGCGGTAGAATATCGCAAATCCGTACCCAAACCCTCTTGTAAACTCTTCCAGAAGCGAGATGTAAATCGAGAGTCTCGGTCGGAAATGATATTGCGGGGAACACCATGCAAACGGAGAATCTCATTCACATACAGTTTAGTTATCTCCTTCATCGGATAATTAATCTTATAAGGTACGAAGTGAGCACACTTCGTTAATCGATCCACGATCACCCACACGGAATCATACCCTCTAGGAGATCTCGGTAGACCGGTAATGAAATCCATCAAAAATACTTTCTCAGTTCCAGGTTCGAATTTCCAATGGTGTCAACTTGCCACCAGGCCTTCCATAATCGGCCTTCACACGCTTACATGTATAAACATGAGTAGAATCGTCCCCAAAGGACCTCTCATGGAATGCAGGACTCTAGGTGACTCATAATATATAGAAAATAACTTTTGTTACGTACTCGAGAAATAGTGCATTAGTGTTTTAAAACAAGATATGCATGAGATACATATCCTAGTACTTTTAAGGTTTAACATAACTAACGTGCAACCTAGCATAAAACATTCCCAGAAGCAAGTAAACAACCTCCAAAAAAGGTAAAACTAGCAGTCTTTAGTTCATAGTACATCACTAAAAGAAACCATCAGTAGGCGTCAACAACCTGACACGAACCCATTGGTGGGTGTGTATGTCTGTACAGAAAGAAGAAAAAAACTACCACGCCAAAACAAGGAACAGCAACCTCTGCGGCCACAAGCAAGCTCCACCAAAAGAACACTAGCCGCTCAATCGGCTATCACCTGGACCTGAGGCATTCCAAAGAAAAGAATACCTCAGTAAGTATATAAAGAAATGAAATGGAGCAGTATTTCATCCATAACCAATAACATAAATGCACGAGATATCAACATAACCTGCTAAAACCTGTAGGAGCAATAAGGCCAACATATGCCAAAATACCAAAAGAAAGAACAGACCGAATTTGTGATGCATTAACAGTGGTAGAGTCATTACTCAATGGTTCATCGGTGGCAGCCCTTAAGGTGGAACACACCAACAACAAAACCCCATATCGGGGCCAAAAGGTGTTCTCTACACCATAAAACAAACAGCCCATTATCCGGGGCCAAAAGGTGTTCTTTACACCATAAAACAACCAGCCCATTATCCAGGGCCAAAAGGTGCTCTCTACACCATAAAACCACCAGGATCTACACCACACCACGCCTCACAGAGCCATCAGACAAACCACGTGCCATACTTCACGATTCAATCGACAAAACACGTCGAAATACACCAACAACCCAAAATCCTGACATAACCACAAATCTGAAAGTTCATCCTAAGAAAGTACGCAACATGATCTAATTCCCTAAGTTCATATGTCTACCTTCAACCAAGATTTGGTCACAAAATGAATAACCCTAATTCAACTATACCATAGCCATATAACCATAAGAGATGAAAGAAAAGGAAAACTTGGCAAGGGCAAGAACACCACTTGCCTCAACCTTCACGCACAACAGCCGCTATCACAAACTAGGAGAAAAACCTGAGGTGAATAACATAAGAGAAAAACAACTAAGAAATTTGACAACCCATCTTCTTTTCTACTAATCCAAGAGCAAAGACATGTTACCTAAGGGGAAAATCCAGAGCAGCTGGTCCCTCTTCCTTTCTTTCTCTTGTACTCACCCTCTTTGGAAATGCAGAATGATAAGAAGAAGAAGAATGAACACAAATTGGAAGGAGAAAGACTTTAATTTCGGCCTGATTCCCATGGAAGAAGTTTGGTCCTTTGGATGAAAACAATAAAGAATTGAACGGCAGCAAAACTTGCTGAAATTTCACAGCTCGGCCCTAACACGCCCTGTGACACGCCCGTGTCACAGGCCGTGTCACTTAAGCGGTGGGCAACCGCCTCACATCCAAACATTACACGGCCGGGGACACGGGTGTGTTACAGGCCGTGTCACTGGACACGCCTACCTACACTGCCGTGTCACTTGTCGTGACACAGCATACAGCACCCAGCCAAACAACTCGAGAAGTACACGGCCTTGGGACACACCCATGTCCCAAGCCGTGTCACCCCATACTCGACACTTGTCGTGCGAACTTCGTCGAGCGAAGTTCGTCGACCGCGGGACACGCCCTGTGACACGCCTGTGTCACAGGCCGTGTACCCCTTCTCTCGACACTCGACACTCGTCGAGTGCATTTCGTACAGCGAAGTTCGTCGACACCGGGACACGCCCTGTGACACGCCTGTTTCACAGGCCGTGTACCCCGGCTCTCGACACTCAATAAAATTCGAGTGAACTTAGTCGACCGAAATTCGTCGAACACACGGGACACGCCCTGTGACACGCCCGTGTAACAGGCCGTGTACCCCGATATGCCCTGGGACACGCCCGTGTCCCAGGCCGTGTCACCCAAATGCGCTCCAGGTCTTTGACCTCTTACAACTCTCTCCTGCTACAATAAACGGCAGCCATCATGTGTTTTTGGCACCTAAGGGGAAACAAACCAGCAACCAAGACAACATAGCTTCATATCCATATGTTATAACTTCTTACTCATGCTATTCCCGAGCCAACCAATTCGGGTTTGAACAAACTACCCATACTACGAATCTAGTGGAGAAGAGAAATCAGCCTCCGACAAACAAAACTTCGGCTAACCTTGCCCGAAGCCAAAACACAAGCATTCCCGAAGATGCACCACCGAGTCACCAAAACAGACTCCGGCTTGCTAGGGAATCTTGCAAACAGGCGATCAACCAAGCCACTAAAGGCCTAAAGAGCGAGATTACGCTCTACCAACAGTAAAGGCCAACGTAACGCCAAAAAAAATACATACTGGCCATAACCAAAAAACCTGGGGCGTTACACATCATATCAGGGGATGGGTGCAGTCCTGATACAACATGGACATGTCATCGCATATGGTTCAAGATAGCTGAAGAAGAACGAGTATAACTACCCGATACCTGATTTGGAGCTCGAGGTAGTGACATTCGCATTGAAGATTTGGAGGCATTACTTGTATGGGGTTCATTGTGAGATCTTCTCATATCACAAGAACCTCAATTATATTGATACGCAGAAGGATCAAATCTACGTCAGAGGATATAGCTTGAGTTCCTGTGCAATTACGACTACTCGATGAATTATCACCCAGGGAAGGGGAACACCGTGACGGATGCCTTGAGCAGGAGAGCCGGAACTACCGGACTAGAACCCCAGGTGATGGCTACTGAGCTACTACGAATGATGGAGGATATGCACATTAACATGGTTTCTAGGGTTGAGCCGGATGTTTATCTGGAGTACTTGGACTCCTTGAGCATTGTTTGTGATATACGAGACCATATCTGGGCACAGTAGAGACACGATGAAGCTTTGGAGCCCATATTTCGAGCCCTGGAATGGGGTAAGTCGGTGGATTACTCACTGTGTGATGACCTCATTCTTTTCTATGGCCATATTTGTATACCTACAAGAGGTGGTATCTGGGAGGACATACTCAGGGAGGCACATTGCACACGATACTCAGTGCACCCGGGGATCACCAAGATGACAACAGACCTGTGGAGGGACGTGTACTGGCCCGGGATGAAGAGGAACATCTTATCATATGTTACACATTGCAAGACTTGCCAGCGAGTGAAGGAGTAATGAAAAAGCCCAAGAGGGTTACTATATCAATTACTAGTACCAGAGTGGAAGTTCAATGACATAGCCATGGACTTCGTACATGGATTTACTCGTTCTCACTCTAGGAACGATTCTATATAGGTCATCGTCGATAGATTGACCAAGGTAGCGCGATTTATACATATTAGGAAGGACAACCAGTTGTAGTTTTGGTGAGGTTGTTTGTGGAATAGTTCGTCAGGTACCATAGCGTCCCCAGGATGATTATCTCAGACCGTGATCTTCAGTTCACTTCTAGGGAGTGGAGAGCAGTGCAGGCATACTTGGGTTCTCAGCTTGATTATAGCACCGCTTTCCATACATAGACCGATGGCCAGACAGAGCGGACCAACCAGACTATGGAGGATCTACTATGCTTATGTATATTGGATACGAGGAAGCCCTGGGAGAAACTGTTGCCACAGTTAGAATTCTCCTACAACAACAGTCACCAGCTGAGCATTGGGATGGCGCCATATGAGGCCTTATATGGTAGGAAGTGTCGGATGCCACTATCTTGGGTCCAGGATGAGGATCCACGAGCTCTTGGATCAGATTATATTGAGGATACAGACGCTTATATACAGCTGATTAGGTATCAGATTCTGTAGGTGCAGAGCAGACATGCCAAGTATTTCGATGCGAGGCATCAGAAGGTGGAGTATCAGGTGGGAGACATGGTATTCTTGAGGATATATCCTATGCATGGTGTTTCCCGGGTGCAGAGGCACAAGAAGATCAGCCCTCGATTTATGGTACAATACTTGATCCTGGAGCGGATCGGTCCTTTGGCTTACCTGTTGGAGCTGCCACCAGAGTTTGGAATCCTGCACGACATCTTCCACGTCTCCTTGCTTCGAAGAGTACTACTTCGGCCAGAGAAGAATATCACCACTACAACAGGCCCAGTGGCACCTAATAGTCAGTTAGTTTGGAGCCGGTCCGAATCGATGACATGGCGATCAGAGTGCTACGAAAGAAGAAGGTTCCCTGGGTGAAGATGTTGTGGCCCAACCACAGATGGGATTAGCACACCTGGGAGTTGATGGATATGATGCGGGAATGATATCTATGACTCGTCACCTCAGGTATGTAACTACCCTAGCCGATCTAACGTGATAATGTCACGGCTCCACTTTAGGAGACGTTACCTCGCTGCAACCCAAGCACCCCAACTCCTCCCTAGTCCACTAGCAGGTTATTGGTGGCCACCGCCTCCCTTTGATGAGCGAAACACTCAGGTTAAGCATGCAGTATGGGGACTTCCAAGGAGAACACCCATCCCAGTACTACTCCAGCCCTAGCACGCATAATAATGGAGTTTTCCAACTTCTCATGACCAATTGAGTTGCAGCTCAATTGGTGATGTGAAGTTGGAAAACTCCATTGTTAAGCTTGCTCGGGCTTAAGTAGTACTGGGATGGGTCACCTCCTGGGAAGTCACCATGCTGTCCACTTTACCAGAGAGTTTTGTTCATCAAAGGGAGGTTGCGGCCACCAACAACCCTCCTGTGGATGGAGAGGGGTTGGGGTGCTTAGGCTGCAACCCGGTAACGATCCACTTAAGGCCTAGTGGTGTTGTGATCCACGAAAGGTGGAATGGGACATTACAATAAAAATTACACTTTTATTTTAATGATCCTAGTCGATCCAACGTGACAATATCACGGCTCCGACCCTAGCCTTCACTCAATGCCTGAAGAGAAACGTTGAGTCAAACTCAAGCATTTGAAGATTCTATCAAAGAATTCTGGCTATGTCCAAAAATGTTGAGTGAGGATAGCTCACTAAACACCCAACACAGAAGGCATCGATAGAGAAATGATTAGTCAAAGCTTAAGGAAAGATAGACAGACAAATCTAAGTCCAGATATATTGAGTGAGGACAACTCACTCAATACAAGCTCATCAAGAAGTTGCGGTGTTAACCCAGAAATCGGCGATCCTCCCCAAGGAGGCTTGCTTGCAAGTTGCGGACTACTCCAGCCCATTCTGAGAGTCCGCGACCAGCCTTTCAGCTAACCGGTAGATAAGATTTCTAGCTGCACTATCGCCGATGATATTGATATCGCCAGGCGATAGTTCTTATTGGGCGAACTCCCTAGTCTGTCCGCTCAGGACGCATGTTAGCTACATGCTCTGCAGGGTGTGCGGACCGCTTCCTCAGCTCGCTCCCGCAGGTCACCTAGCTAAGATGGACGTTAACTGAGCTATAGCCTAGCGATAGTGATTAACGCCAGGCGATAGCACCCTATTCTCCTATAAGTGCGATCTGCTCTCCATTCTGCCTCATTCCGGCCAAAAGTAAGGGGATACCCTTTTCAGTCCGCACATTAGTGAATGACCTTCCTCTAGTTCGCCCAAAAGCAGTGGCCGACCTGCTATCCGCCAACAGGTGGAGGACTCCTTCTCAGTCCGCCTGAGGGAGGTGGACTTGATCTGCCAAGTAGCTGACGGACTCTCCATCAGGCAACACATCACAATGTAGATTTAACTTTAGTCTGACAGTAGGTGGCGAACTCGCTTCTTCCTAGCAGCAGGCGAGCTGCTCCGCTCTCGCAGCATGGCGCAGAATCGATCGCAGCTCGCCCAAACAATCAGGGGTGATGTCATCAAGACTAGTTCTGGGAGTCACCTCCTCGATCCTATAAATAGAACCTCATACCTCTCATTTGAGGAGGACGACTAGGGGATACCCGTTGGCATCCAATCCTGTGGCCACACCTTTCCTCTCCACCAGCACTACTTGCGGACTAACCGCCAATCCGGGCGGTCATAGTGGATAACCTTTGCGGCTAGGCTAGCAAGGAACAACCATCTACTGTGCTCGGCAATGACTTCAAGAGGCCTACCCAACCTTAAGCTGCAGCCCTCAAGCGACCTTGGGAACAAACCAACATGGTCTGGCGGCCTGAGGCTGCGAGCTATTTTATCAAGGCAGTCTGTGCGACCTGGCAGCTTGCTAATTCAGCCAGTGCGGCCTCTAGTGGCTTCTTTTTCTAGCCAACAGCTTCTCTTGTACCCTATATGTTTTTCAATGTAAAGGAGCTAGCTCGTGTTGTAACTCAAGCTTTGTAATCAAAGGAAAGCCCATCGCAAGAGTGCCATTTAATCCGCAGCAGGCAAACTCTGTTGTTACTGCTGCAAGAGGCCTCTCTCTTTCTCTTCTCCCTTGTCTCGGCCTCAAGCGCTAATCCCTAACCATCAAAGTAACCGGCTATTAGACAGCCCTCATCACTTCCCATATCCCCGTACCTCGGATCAAATGTGTACACCTCTCTATAGCACATAGAGGCGCATTTTTGGCATCAATAGTTAACACGCGACCTTCAGATTTTGAATAGAAGGTGAAATCCAATGGTTAGCCATGTCAGACCATCAACCTGCCGAGAACCTAGCTCCTTCAAGTCCTAGTGAAGATCTTCTCTGGGAGGCCTTGGAGCAATCACATCGGGAAACTGCCCAACAGTTCCAGGTAATCAACCATACTCTAGCTGCTATCGAGTAGCAATTACAGGCGCAACCCGTAGCAGTGTCGGTTCCTCCAGTCAACGTGACACCAGTATTGGGGAATCCGCAGACCTATCTGTCGGTCTACACTCATGTTTATCCACCAGCTCATCCGCCGATTTGCCCGGCAACGGACCCGCCAGGGCACGCCGCAACTCCTTTGCGGTCTCAAAATGACGAGATTATAGCTCGTCAAAACTTCTTCTGGGAAGCTGCCCGAGGAAGTCAAACAAGATTATTGAATTTCTAGGGAAGTCATCCCTACCCTTCAGCTCCCGCAGTTGCTCCTACCGTAGAAATTTTCCTTTCTATCCTCACGCTCATTTTTTAACTACAGCTTATGCTCCGTTTTTTCCTTTCCATTATGTTCTAGGAGAACCAAAAGAGCCATCATTATTTATATGGAATATATGGCAAGAACCAACTCCAGCTTACTTTAGAGAGCCGCTACTACCAGTTTACATTGGGGAGTCTGACCCAGTTGCACACTAACAAGCTTTCGAGTCAGTCGTCACTCTTAGGACTCTTACAAATGCTACCATGTGCAAACTCGTCGTAACATCCTTTGATGGACAAGCGAGAGAGTGGTTTTATAGACTGCATCCTCAGTCCATCGTTTCCTTTGTCGATCTGTGAAGAGAACTTATGCTCAGGTTTCTACATTTATAAAGAGGAAAGGTGGTCCTGAAGCCCCGTTTTAGATCACGCAGCGGGAAAATGAGACTTGGGATCATTTTGTCGATCGTTTCCAAAGAGAGATTCTTGAGATTGAAAACTTCGATCCAGAAATGTACCGAGTCGCCCTAATATGTGGTTTAAGAGAAGGACCACTTAAGTTTGAAGCTAATATCCGTGTGCCAAGGACATACCAGGAGATGATCAGTCTTGCCAACTTATACATACGAGGTGAAAATAGCAATCCCAATTATATCTTCGGGCTTGTAACAGAGAAAGATCTTTCTTCTTCATACAGGCAACCTCCAAGTCTCCTTAGAGGGATTTTCAACCACGAACAAGGATGGGAAGTAATTTCTGACCTCATCAACTCCTCTTCCCAAGCCGGAATCACCCCCAAGCTCAAAGACTACATTTGCCAGCTCCTGCTTATCCGACACTGGCTCGGCAAGCAGCTTCAATTTACCAACAGCTGGGTGATAACTTGCCAGAAAATGAACTAGAACAAGTTATGCAGGAAGTAGTCCAAGTCATAAAAGGTAAGACCAGTTATAAGAGGCCTTATCAGCCCGCGGATTATAGATTCAAAGATTCAGATCCCTACTGCGAATTCCATAAAGAGAAAGGGCATCCAACCAAAAATTGGCCGAGCACTTCGTCAACTGGTGGAGAAGATGTCGAGTCAGGGAAAATTGCGTGACTTATTCCAGAAGGATGACCACTCTGATCTGTCTACTTCGAAAGGCAAAAAAGTAGCGGACATTCCTTTCGGCTCAAAGGGAGTGAGCCAAATCAGCAGCAGTGTCAACTTTAATATTAGCGAGTGCATCGATGCCGATGACGAAGGCAATATTGGAGATGAAAGATAGAGTACCTAAACACCTAGAGGGGGGGGGGTGAATAGGTGACCTAATTCTTTTTCAAACTTTAATGGCAGCAATCAGTTATATCACAGAATCTATATTACTTTTGCAGAGCAATCACACAAGCATTCACAATCACAATCACAGCACAGCAGACACAGAGTTTATAGTGGTTCCCCAAGCATTGGGTACATCCACTTTCCCCCTTCGCCTATCTAGTAGTGTACTAGATTCGGCCAAACTCCACCACTATCTCAGAACCCAAATTGGTTCCTACACCTCAGGCCCAAGGCCCTACAACTCAGCTTTATACCAAAGCCTACACTAAGCCATAAAGGACTACACTCAGCCAACAAGGCCTACACTCAGAGATTTCAATCTCCTACACTCAGGCTCTCGAGCCCTACCCTCAGCCTTTATAATTAAAGGCTTACAATTCACTCAGATCCAAAGGATCCTACAAGATAAAAATGATTATAGAAATAATAACTCAACAACTCAGAAACAAGAGAGGGGAGTTGAGAGTTTCTTGATGAGTTCTTGGAAGAACTCAGCTGGATTCAATCTGACTTAGCTTTCTTCAAAGCTTCTTGAAAGTAGAACTGAATAAGAATGAATACTCCTGCAGTTGATCCTTGATCTCTGCTTCTTAAGATCCAGAATAAATCTGAACCCTTCTTCTCAGCCTAGTTCCAACGGCTGATTTCTTGGATGGAGCCCTCTCTCTCCAACTTCTTAGATCTGCACTTGGACAGCTAGATTTTCTTGATTTGATACTTGATCAATAACTCTGTGTACCACTTTAATAACTTGTTCAACAACAATCTGAACAACAGTTTCTGTAAACTGTATGAGCCTATTTATAGGCCTTCTTCATGGTAACCGGCTGGTCCGGTCTATAACTGAATTCTGACATTTCTGACAGGTGCTGTAGACCGGCTGGAACGGCAGCTGTCAAGTTATCCAGTCAGTTCTTGAAAATCTCTAACTGTCTGATAGTGTCGAGACTTTCTGTCTTTAAGTGTCGACACTTATAGACCAAGTGTCGACATAAGTTGTGTAAGTGTCGACACATGTCTACAAGGTGTCGACACAACTCCTTGTGTTGTAGATACTATGTCTCGACACAGATTCTTCTTCATGTGTCGACACTGAAATTGAGTGTCGACACAAGTACTTGATCTTCTATCTTTTGCCGAATTCTTCTAAGTGTCGATACATCTCCTTTGTGTCGACACATCTCCTTTGTGTCGACACAACTTCTTGTGTTGTATCTGTTAAGTGTCGACACTGCTTCTTGATGTCGACACATAGTATTCTATGTTGATACTTGCTGAGTGTCGACACAGCTCCTTGTGTCGACACTTGATTCTTCTTTTGAGACTTTAGCTGAGTGTCGACACATTCCCTTAGTGTCGACACTTGTACTTAGAATAATTTGATGATCTTGTTGTTCTTTGCTAAGTGTCGACACAGCTCCATGTGTCGACACTTTCTTCAAGTGTAGAGTCTTCAGCTAAGTGTCGACACATTGTTCTAGGTGTCGACACTTACTTCATGTGTTGACTCTTCTGTTGAGTGTCGACACTTTGTTCTTGGTGTCGACACTTTCTTCAAGTGCTGACTCTTCTTGTTGTGTGTCGACACATTGTTCTTGGTGTCGACACTTTAACTTAGTTTCTGCTGACTTTTGCTGAGTGTCGACGCAGCTCCAAGTGTCGACACTTTCTGGTGTAGACACAGCTTCACTGGGTGTCGACACAGCTCCCTGTGTCGACACAGCTTTACTGCACTTTTCTTTACTGAGTGTCGACACAGCTCCTTGTGTCGACACTTTCTGTCTGATGTCGACTCTGCATCCCAGGTGTAGACACAATGACTCCAAGTGTCGATACTGCTTGCCTGGGTGTCGACACAAGTCTTCTTCAGTGTCGACACTTTCCCTCTGGGTGTCGACACATGGACTTGAAACTTTTTCATCATTTCCTGCAAATACTTAACCTGCACAAGTAACTCAAAAACACATCAAATACATTTTGATGTATATCATTGAGTTAGGTGAGGCTTCTTCAAATCAGATACATTTAACTAATGTACCCAACAATCTCCCCCTATTTGGAGAAGTCATAACCCTTAGTCAATGATATACACCATTCATAATTAAAATTACAAAATGATGTAAAGCAGGACAATGTACAACAGGGTAAACATAAACATGTATCAATTTCACATGTATACAAATTCATCATTACAGAACAAATAAGAAATAGATATATTCACAGAACAAACATGAAATAGATTAATCATATATTGTTCAAATATCTGTCTTATACAGTTTCAGAAGTTCACAAAATATTTTTCATCAAGAAAATTACAAAGTAAACTTCAAGAAAATGCTAAATCTATTTTTGTTCTGGCTCCTTAATCACTATGCCTTTGCCAGCTTGAACTTTAGCTTAGACAGCAGCATCAGCAGTTTCAGCATCAGCAGGCTTCTTACCTTTCAGATCTTTCTTCTTAAGCTCTTCAGCTTTGATCTTCTGTCTTTCAAAATAATGGTATGGCTTTGGAAAGTACTTGCTAGGCTCCAGAGCAGTAGGAGGTAGCTTTCCCATCTTTGCCTTCCTTCTGTGTTGAACTATGGCCTCCTGTCTGGTTTCATGTTTTCTCCATTCAGCTTCAGAGAACCATTTGTTCCTATCTTGAATGTTATCCTTGGCAGCTTTCCAGGCAGTTAATATAATATTCCTAGAGGTAGGGCTCCACTGTTCAAAGTATGGCCTTTGTTCTGCTTGTTCCCTAAACCTCTTCTTAGACAACCTTGTCTCTTCTTCTTTTTGTAGAGCTTCTTCTTCTTTCTGAAGAGCTGCTTGCATAGCTTCAGACATAGGCTGAACCACTTTTTCCAGAATAACATTAGACTTCCCTTCAGTTGGGCTATACATGTGATGAATATCAGCTTGCACCATTTCAAAATCTGGTGGAGGATAGATCACTTGAGCTACCTCTGGTTGCTCACCTCCAAGATATGCAGGTTGAATTCCAGATTCAGCAACATTGTCATCATCACAAAGTGGAGGATATCCCAGTGTAGCTCTGATGGAATTAGATATCCATTTGGCATGATCAGAGCTAGCTTTGACTAAAACTCTCTCCCCCTTTATGACTTCTCTAGCCATATGATCTCTGACATCATCCTTCTGGAATCTGATTTGATTATCCAAGAATCTGACTCCATCTTTAAAGAAAGGTTTGAGCTTTTTAAGTTTTTCAGATATGGCCTTCTGGGAGTCTTGAATAACAGTCTTAACAGCATTGATTTCTTCTTGAAATACCTTATCAAAGTCAGCTTTAACAGCAGCAGTAGAGGTAGAGGGTTCAGCAGCCTTGTTCTTTAACTCAGTGACAATAGCATTATAGGAAGCAGTCAAATTGTCATTCATCCTTAGCTGATTTTCAAGAACATTCCCTTGCTTCAATGCTATGTCATCCACTTGGGCCTTTATCTTTTCCTGGTGTGTTGCCAAGTACACCACTGCATTTCCACCTTTGTGGAAGCATTCAGTCATCTCCTTTTTGTTAAGGTTCATTTCAAACATTATAGACTTAATATCTTGGGCAAGATCAAACTGTAAAGATTTCTGCCCTTCATCCACATAAGCCTCTATGACTTTTCTATGTTCATCCAGTTTTATCTGCAGGGCAATCATTAAAGCACTATAATCAACAGTTGGAGTTTGCTGAACTATAGGCTCTGGGGCAATAGATTGAAGAGCCTTCTTATAACTTTGACTTCTTCTCTTGAATACACAAAGTTTCTTCTTCTTAGCCCTGACAATCTCCTCATCTTCAGAGGCAGATGTGCTGGCAATATCCACCCTCTCCTTAGGGCTTGAAGGCTTCTCAGTTTGCACATCTAGTGCCTTCTTAGGTTCTGTCCTCACAGGCTCTTCCAGAATTTCCATTTGCTCCCCCTCAACAGCAGCATTCTCTTTATCAGCAGTAGCCTTGTCCATGTCAAAGTCATGTTGATCTAGATTTAAAAATAAATCCTCCATAGTGTATTCTTGTGGTGATGGAGCTGGAGGAATACTAGGTTCTTCAACCAATGAATCAATAATATCTTGAGCAACAGCAGATGTGTCTTCTATGACAGCATCTGGTACTTGACTATCCAGCTGAGTTTGCTGATGAACATCAGACAAATCAGCATCTTCTATAAGAAATTCTAAAGTATTTAGGTCAGTGAGTACCTCTAGTATGGTGTTGGTGGCTTGTTCACTTTCTAGTGTAGAGGGTTCTTCTACAACTGAAAGCTTCCCCTGGCTGTGATCCTTGTGGATGAGGCTAGCTTGAGGTAGCTCCCCCTGGATCTCAGCAACCTCTTGAGGAGCAGGTGTCTTCACTACAGGCTCTTCCTCATGGTCATCTGGAGTGAAAACAACCTGTTCTTCACTTTCAGAGCTGCTAGTGGACTCTTGAGCCACTGGAGCAGTCTTCCTTTTCTTCTTGGGAGGAATCTCTTTCTCAGAAACAATCTTTGTAGGGGTTGGCAGTTCCTTTGACAACACCCTGTCCCATCTAGAAAGGATCCTCAAATCCATCCTTCTCATATGATTTATCTTGCTTCCTGCAGCTTGTTGCGTTACATCTGGTATGACACCAGCTAGGTATAGACTTATAATTCTGCCCAGGTTGGGCTTCTTCAAGCTTTCCTTAATCTTCTCATAAACTACCATAGACTAGTCAGTTTTTAGAGAGAAGATAATCCTTGTCATTATTCCAAACATATAGGCAGACACTCTGTCATGCCCTCCTGGCTTGCTGAGTAAGACCTTACCAACAATTTTAGACATAAATTTGCCTTGGCTGTTCATGCCTTTCCTGTTAAACACAGATCCCAGCTTCATCTTAGGATCAAGTCCACACCAGGTTAGAGCTTCCCTGGTCCTTGATGCAGTAACTTCATCTTCCTCTTGAGTTCTTGGAAGCTGTAGAATCTTCCTCAGACTTTTTGGGGATACCTTAACCCTTGCTCCATGAAATCTGGATTTGATTTTGTATCCAGATTCATCCACCTTGGCTCCATTGAGGAATTCGAGTACCTCTTTCTTCCATATCTTTGTGGGTTCAGAAACTAAATATTCTAACCCAGAATCGGCTACTAGGGTTACGACAGACTTGATTTCTTGATCAGCATATTCGAAAGCGCCGCGCACCAGCTCATATCCTTCGTTGACGTTCTCCTCAAGCTTAGGCGCCATTAGGGTTTGTAGAATTTGTCTTGAGAGAAGAGAGGTGTCGACACAGTAGTTTTGGTCTCGAAACTTTGAAAGCGTGTCGACAAACAAAGACAAAACCCTATTTATACCTGTCTAATTTTGAAGATGAACAGGCGGGACAGCTAACTTAAAATGTGTCGACACTGGCAATAAGTGTCGACACTGACTTATAATGTCTCGACACATATGTGTCGACACAAGTTTAGTCAACATATTATATGTGTCGACACTTGGTTATGTGTCGACACAACATAACTCGACACATTGTCGAGACTTTATTTAGAAAATTCTGAGTAAATACTAAGTGTCGACACCACTCTGGATGTGTCGACACCTACTTGGCATGTGTCGACACTAACTTTCTGAAGTGTCGACACCAACTTCCTATATGTGTCGACACCTTTTTCCTGAAGTGTCGACACCATTTTTCTGTGTCGACATAGACTTGTCTATGTGTCGACACCTTTTTACTTAGCCAATTTCAATTCTGTAAACTTACTCTAAGTTTATCATTCCTAGTTCAATTTTGAATCTATTGAACTTAGCTTCTTCTAGGGGCTTAGTAAACATATCATCTACTTGATTATCAGTTTTAACATATTCAAGTAAAATATCTTCTTTTTCTACATGCTCCCTAAGAAAATGATATTTAATTTCAATATGTTTAGTTCTACTATGGGATACATGATTATTAGCTATTGAAATAGCACTAGTAGAATCACAGAAGAGTGGAGTTCTACTTACCTGAAATCCATAGTCCTCTAGCTAATGTTGTATCCAAAGAAGTTGAGCACAGCAACTTCCTGCAGCCACATACTCTGACTCTGCAGTGGAAATAGCCACACTGGTTTGCTTTTTGCTACTTCATGAAATTAGTCTCCCACCTAGGAATTGACAGGTTCCAGTAGTGCTTTTTCTATCTTCTTTGCATCCTGCAAAGTCTGCATCTGAATAACCTGTTAGATCAAAATCTCCATTCCTAGGGTACCAGAGGCCTAGATAGGGAGTGCCCTTTAGATATCTCAATATTCTTTTGACTGCTGTCAACTGAGACTCTTTAGGGCAGGCTTGATACCTTGCACAGACACATGTAGCATACATGATATCTGGTCTACTAGCAGTCAAGTATAATAGGGAGCCAACTATCCCTCTATACTAGGTTTCATCTACAGGTTTCCCTGCATCATCCTTGCTAAGAGACATACTTGACCCCATAGGAGTCTTCATGGTACTGGATGAATCCATACCATACTTCCTTATGAGTTCTAGGTTGAACTTGGACTGACATATGGATAAACCACTTTCAGTCTGTTTAACTTGGAGACCCAAGAAAAACTTTAGCTCTCCCATACTACTCATCTCAAATTGACCTTGCATCAGTTTTGCAAACTTTTTGCAAAGGCTGCTTTCAGTAGACCCAAATATAATGTCATCTACATATATTTGGACTAGTATAACTTTGCCTCTAGATTCCCTAAGGAATAGAGTCTTATCTATTTTCTCCCTTGAGAACTTGTTCTCAATGAGGAAACTAGATAGGGTTTCATACCAAGCCCTAGGGGCTTGCTTTAACCCATATAATGCTTTCCTAAGTCTATAGACATGATGAGGTAGAGTTGGATCAACAAAACCTGAAGGCTGTTCCACATAGACTTCTTCCTTAAGATTACCATTCAGGAATGATGACTTGACATCCATTTGGTAAACCTTGAATCCTTGATAGGTTGCATAGGCCAAGAACATCCTTATGGCTTCCAGTCTGGCTACTGGAGCAAAGGTTTGATCAAAGTCAATACCTTCTTCTTGCATATATCCTTTAGCAACCAATCTTGCTTTATTCTTAATGATGACCCCTTGTTCATCCATCTTATTCTTGTAGATCCACTTGGTTCCTATTATATTGTGGTCTTTAGGTTTAGGAACAAGTTCCCAGACCTTGCACCTCTTGAACTGATTAAGCTCTTCTTGCATTGCTTCAGTCCATTGTGGATCTACTATGGCTTCTTCAAACTTCTTAGGTTCAACTTGAGATAGAAAACTGGAGTAGATTGCTGCATTCATGTATCTGCTCCTGGTTTGTACTCCTTGTCTTGGATCTCCAATAATCTGCTCTACTAGATGATCTCTAAGATGCCTATTGGCTGGAGGCATCCTAACTTCTGGTTGAACCTCTTCAGCATCTCCATCATGCTGTATTCCTTGTACTTCATCAGCAATTGGCACATGTAGTTCTCCCCCTGGACAACAGCTACTCTCCTCTACTTGCTATCTTGCAGCAGGTACTTCTTCTATAGTAAGCTTGTCCATTTTCTTTGTTAAACCTGTGGGGCTGCATACAGTACTAGACAACTCATTGTTAATAAGTTTAGTCTCATCAAAAACTACATGCACAGATTCTTCTACAACTTGTGTAGACAAGTTGTAGACTCTATAAGCCTTACTATTATTGCTGTACCCAACAAAAATTCCCTCTTGGGACTTGGCAGCAAACTTAGTCAAGTAAGACTTCCCATTGTTAAGTATGAAGCATTTGCAACCAAAGATCCTGAAGTAGGATAGGCTTGGTTTCCTGCCTTTCACAACTTCATAGGGGGTCTTGTTGAGGCTTTTAGTGATGGTAGCCCTATTTATAACATGGCATGCAGTGTTAACTGCTTCAGCCCAGAAATACTCTGGAAGTGATGTATCACTTAGTAGGGTCCTACCAGCCTCTATCAAGGTCCTATTCTTCCTCTCAGCAATGCCATTTTGCTGAGGTGTTCTAGGTGAAGAGAATTCTTGAAATATCCCAAAGTCTTCACAAAGTTTTGTCATGCTATCAGACTGAAACTCAGTACCATGGTCACTTCTAATCTTGACCACTGTACTGTCTAGTTCATTCTGAATTTGCTTGACAAAGCTATGGAAGACACTAGGTGTTTCAGATTTCTGTCTTAAGAAGAACACCCAGGAAAACCTTGAGTAGTCATCTACAACTACAAGGGTATAGACCTTCCTACCTAAGCTGTGAACTGGCATTGGACCAAAGAGATCCAAGTGCAAGAGGTATAAACACCTCACAGCATCTTTGTTTTCTATGCTTCTAAAGGTGGATTTAGTCTGCTTGCCCTTTTGACAAGCTGAGCAAATACCATCTTTAACACACTTAACTTGAGGACCATTCCTCACTAACTCTTTGCTAAAGAGTTTGCTAATAGTCTTGTAGTTAAGATGGGCTAGCCTCTTGTGCCATTTGACACAATGAGTGACTGTCTCATCAGCTACAAGATAAACTGGAGAACCATTGTTCTCAACCATAATGTCTAGGCAGTAGACATTCCTCTTCCTATAACCTGTCAAAATGATCTCTTGATCACTTGACCTCTTGATATGACAACCATTTTTAACAAATGAGATGTCATACCCTACATCCTTTAGTAATCCTCTAGTTCCAGTCATATGTCTGGAACATCCACTGTCCAAGTACCATGTTGGGGTATGGCCACTTGGACTCACCTGCAAAACAGATTAATGAACCTTAGAACCCAAAGAATTCTTGGGTCCTTGGTACTTGTTAGTTTGCAATCTGATAAAGCTACCTACTGGTTTTCCAACAGGTAGTTTGGTACTCACTTTGGCACTAGCATTGTGCCAACAGTCCACTGCAAAATGACCAACTTTGCCACAGCACCAGCATTCAAACTTATTTTACCTTTGCTTAGGTACAGTCTTTGCTGTCTTATCTACAGCAGACTTGTTGAATGTTGGGGCTTTGCCCTTGTACTTGGGCTTGGACTGCTCAGTCCTTGCAGGTCTAATAAAACCCAGTCCAGCCTTGCCTTTATGATGAACAAATTCATCAATTAAAGGTAGCACTGACTTAGGTTTAGAAAACCTATCAACAAGCTCTCTCTCTTTCTGAAGATTGATCTCCAGACTCTTGATTTGATCATTCTTAAAGGTTATAGTCCCCATCTGAATCACTGTTATGTGTTTCAGCCTGGCTATCTCATTAAGCTTTTGATCAAATTGCTTCTCAGAATCTGTTACAGCAGCTTTTAGATCAGCAATTTCCATTGCCTGACTTTTGGCTAGGGTCTTGCTTTTCTTGTAAGCTTGCAACAACACTTTATATTCATCTATAAGTTGATGAATATCATCCTCAGACTCAGATACACTTCCATCACTTGATGAAGATGAATCTGATTCTGTACTAGAATAATAAACTGAACTTAGAGTTGAACTTTGTACCTTACTGGGTCCTGGCTGCTCCAGGATTTTGTCATTCTCTGTCAAATCCATTAGCCCTTGGCATTGACTGTCTTCTTGTTCATAAATAGACTCCATTATCTGCATGAATTCTTCTTCTTCTTCTTCAGCAAACAGCCCTATGTATGCCTCAGCATCAGACTCAGTTTCTGAAGAGATATCTGATAGAGTCTTCTCTTTCTTGGCTACAAAAGACTTCTCTTTCTTGCCTTTAAATTGAGTCTTTTTCCTGTCACTAGACTCTTTTCTCTTTTCAGGACAATCTGCAATAACATGGCCTTGTCTATTGCAGCAATAGCACACTATCTTAGAAACAGTTGCCTTGCGAGATTTAGTCCTCTTCCTGTCCTTCTTTGAGGCCTTTTTATTCTGATATATGTCTTCTTTTCCTTGTGAAGTAGAGAGCCTTGTCCTCCACTGTTTCTTCTTCAAGAATTTTTGAAAGTGTCTAGTGAAGGCAGCAAAGTCTTTATCACTTTCACTGCTTTCAGATTTTGTGCTGACTGACTCATCTAACTCTGATTCAACTACCTTTGGAGGTGGAGTTGATGACTTATTCCTGCACTTTCTGGAGGCTTCTGTCTTGAAGGCTACAGTTCTTTCCTTGTGTTCAGTTCTTGTTGACTTCTCCTCCTCTTTCCTCACTATCAATTGCATTTCATATGATAACAATTTACCAAACAGTGTAGGAGGAGGAATTTCTCCCAACTTAGCCATTTCTCTAATGGCACAAATCTTTGTGTCCCAATCTTTAGTTAGGGACCTTAGGAACTTGTCATTTAGTTCATAGTTACTGAACTCTCTTCCATAAGACATGAGTTCATTCACTATCCTGTAGAACTTCTTATAGCACTCAGTTATGCTATCACCCTTTCCTTGTCTAAAACTTTCATACTCCTGATTTAGCAAGGATTTTCTATCTTGTCTAACTTCTTCAGAACCCTCCATATACACAATAAGAGTGTCCCACATCTCTTTGGCTGTCTTACAGTGTATAAGATTCTGAAATGTTGCATCATCTATGACACTCACTATAATGTTTTGTGCCCTTTTGTCCATGGTGGTTAGGACAATCTCATCCTTAGTCATCTCAGAGAAATCCTTTGGGGTTCTCTGATTTGCATCTAGAACTGATATCTTCATGGGCACATAAGGCCCTTCCTTTACTGTGATGTATATTCTAGGGTCTGAGGCCTCCATAAACAGACTTACCCTTTCCTTCCAAATCCCAAAGATTTCCTTTCTGCATATAGGTAATTTCATGGAACCCAATTCCTTGTGATTCTCAGAAGAACCCATGTTTCTTGATTTTCTTGAATCTGTAATTTGCCTTAGACTAAATCTGCCAATCAGGATCTCCTCAGACTGTTAGTCCTTTTTAAGGAACCTGGCTCTGATACCACTTGAAAGATAGAGTACCTAAACACCTAGAGGGGGGGGGGGGTGAATAGGTGACCTAATTCTTTTTAAAACTTTAATGGCAGCAATCAGTTATATCACAGAATCTATACTACTTTTGTACAGCAATCACACAAGCATTCACAATCACAATCACAGCACAACAGACACAGAGTTTATAGTGGTTCCCCAAGCATTGGGTACATCCACTTTCCCCCTTCGCCTATCTAGCAGTGTACTAGATTCGGCCAAACTCCACCACTGTCTCAGAACCCAAATTGGTTCCTACACCTCAGGCCCAAGGCCCTACAACTCATCTTTATCCCAAAGCCTACACTCAGCCACAAAGGCCTACACTCAGGCAATAAGGCCTACACTCAGCCAACAAGGCCTACACTCAGAGATTTCAATCTCCTACACTCAGGCTCTCAAGCCCTACCCTCAGCCTTTATAATTACAGGCTTACAATTCACTCAGATCCAAAGGATCCTACAAGATAAAAATGATTATAAAAATAATAACTCAACAACTCAGAAACAAGAGAGGGGAGTTGAGAGTTTCTTGATGAGTTCTTGGAAGAACTCAGCTGGATTTAATCTGACTTAGCTTTCTTCAAAGCTTCTTGAAAGTAGAACTGAATAAGAATGAATCCTCCTGCAGTTGATCCTTGATCTCTGCTTCTTAAGATCCGGAATAAATCTGAACCCTTCTTCTCAGCCTAGTTCCAACGGCTGATTTCTTGGATGGAGCCCTCTCTCTCCAACTTCTTAGATCTGCACTTGGACAGCTAGATCTTCTTGATTTGATACTTGATCAATAACTCTGTGTATCACTTTAATAACTTGTTCAACAACAATCTGAACAACAGTTTCTGTAAACTGTATGAGCCTATTTATAGGCCTTCTTCATGGTAACCGGCTGGTCCGGTCTATAACTGAATTCTGACATTTCTGACAGGTGCTGTAGACCGGCTGGAACGGCAGCTGTCAAGTCATCCAGTCAGTTCTTGAAAATCTCTAACTGTCTGATAGTGTCGAGACTTTCTGTCTTTAAGTGTCGACACTTATAGACCAAGTGTCGACACAAGTTGTGTAAGTGTCGACACAAGTCTACAATGTGTCGACACAACTCCTTGTGTTGTAGATACTATGTCTCGACACAGATTCTTCTTCATGTGTCGACACTGAAATTGAGTGTCGACACAAGTACTTGATCTTCTATCTTTTGCTGAATTCTTCTAAGTGTCGACACATCTCCTTTGTGTCGACACAACTTCTTGTGTTGTATCTGTTAAGTGTCGACACTGCTTCTTGATGTCGACACATAGTCTTCTATGTTGATATTTGCTGAGTGTCGACACAGCTCCTTGTGTCGACACTTGATTCTTCTGTTGAGACTTCAGCTGAGTGTCGACACATTCCCTTAGTGTCGACACTTGTACTTAGAATAATTTGATGATCTTGCAGTTCTTTGCTAAGTGTCGACACAGCTCCATGTGTCGACACTTTCTTCAAGTGTAGAGTCTTCAGCTAAGTGTCGACACATTGTTCTAGGTGTCGACACTTACTTCATGTGTTGACTCTTCTGTTGAGTGTCGACACTTTGTTCTTGGTGTCGACACTTTCTTCAAGTGCTGACTCTTCTTGTTGTGTGTCGACACATTGTTCTTGGTGTCGACACTTTAACTTAGTCTCTGCTGACTTTTGTTGAGTGTTGACACAGCTCCAAGTGTCGACACTTTCTGGTGTAGACACAGCTTCACTGGGTGTCGACACAGCTCCCTGTGTCGACACAGCTTTACTGCACTTTTCTTCACTGAGTGTCGACACAACTCCTTGTGTCGACACTTTTTGTCTGGTGTCGACTCTGCATCCCAGGTGTCGACACAATGACTCCAAGTGTCGACACTGCTTGCCTGGGTGTCGACACAAGTCTTCTTCAGTGTCGACACTTTCCCTCTGGGTGTCGACACATGGACTTGAAACTTTTTCATCATTTCCTGCAAATACTTAACCTGCACAAGTAACTCAAAAACACATCAAATACATTTTGATGTATATCATTGAGTTGGGTGAGGCTTCTTCAAATCAGGTACATTTAACCAATGTACCCAACAGGAGAACTACAATGCTAAGGAAAAAGAGGACATTGCAAAGTTCCAAAAGCACTTCGCGATCATGTCTGATCGGTGTTGTTTTCCCTATTGAACATTTCTCTTACTAATGTTTTGAACACTTAAGTATTCTTTCATTCATTTCAATATTTTTGCATCATAGATCTCGAACTGACACTTTTCCTTTTTGTAGTGTCTCATCTCTATTTTCTCTTTGCCAAAGGGATCGTTGAACCAACGAGATATCGCCGAGTCTTGCTTGATCCCCCATAGGTTGGTTTATGGTATAACACCACGATGACCTCATATAGCGTGGATGTTTCACATATGTGCAGTGGGAGCCGTCCAATCTGTGCAGGCGGACTTCAAGGCTTCAGATCCTAGCCGGTATCTAACATACAACGCGCATCATGGGAGGTCCCAGTATGTTAGCCCTACTGTGCCCCGTTAGGGATACATTACTGCTGATATGATTGTTACTTGACAAGCAATGGCCCCCGGGTGTAGACTTGTCTCTATGACCATCTCATGCCACTACAAGAAAAAAGATTTTTGGCGACTTTTTTTCAACGCTTTATAAAACGTGGCGAGAACTACTAACTTTAACGGTGCTTGTTATGTAAGAGTTGCTGTAACATTCCTTTTGCCATATTATAAAAAAATGCCTCTAAAATTTGCTGCCCTAATTAAAAAAATATGCCCCTCTAAAACTTTGTATTTTATGGATAATTTGGTTTTCTTATTGTAAAATGAAAAGAGATTATTATGGAATATATATCTTCGTGATCATTAGTAATCTTGATATAATTGGAAATAAGACTAGTTATTTTTTCCTTTCAAGAATTGCCTATTTTTAAGTATGACATTTATAAGGCTTGACATATTTTACACTACGAAATGTGGACAAAGCGCACCACATTTATTAACGTAAATGCCTCTAATGTCAGGCGGCGGTTGTATAAAAAAAATCGCGAAAATGTTTGGTGATTGTTGTATTCGCGACGCCTGCGGCATGCGCGACGTTTATAAAATCGTCGCGAAAACATTAGCGACATTTGAAAAACATCGCCAATGACTCTTAAAAATGTCGCTGATATCCATATTTGTTGTAGTGCGTTGTGATCGTCGAATACTCTAAGGTATTCTGAAGCCGTTCCTTCAGGGGACCCACAAAATCACGGATCTTTTAGGGGGAGCAATGTTGTAGACCACTTGGCGCACCTGTCATAACTGATCAGTGTAGCTTGTAGCCCAATGCATGAGAGCAGTGCATCCATCTCTTATTCTTTATATTGTGCTTTTTCTGTAAAACTGCTTTCTTTCAGCTTAACAAGTTAAATTCAATCTCTCTGAAGGATTTGTGGGGTTATACTTCTTGCTTATACTCGCCATATATACTCAGCTTATATAAAACTCTATCTGCTGACAGTTGACAGTGATTATTAAATATTCTTGGTATCAATTATTCAGTCAATGGACATGGTTCTCTTAGCCGACAAAGCATACGGTTAAAGTCTTGTTGGGTACATTGGTTTAAATATACCTGATTTGAAGAAGCCTCACCCAACTCAATGATATACATCAAAATGTATTTGATGTGTTTTGAGTTTACTTGTGCAGACTAAGTATTTGCAGGAAAGAAGAAAAAGTTTCTAAGTCCATGTGTCGACACCTAGAGGGAAAGTGTCGACACTTAAGAAGACTTGTGTCGACACCCAGGCAAGCAGTGTCGACACTTGGAGTCATTGTGTCGACACCAGGGATGCTGAGTCGACACCAGACAGAAAGTGTCGACACAAGGAGCTGTGTCGACACTCAGTGAAGAAAAGACAGTGAAGCTGTGTCGACACTTAGCAGTTGTGTCGACACCCAGAAAAACTGTGTCTACATCAGAAAGTGTCGACACTTGGAGGCTGTGTCGACACTCAGCAAAAGTCTGCAGAGACTAAGTACAAGTGTCGACACCAAGAACAATGTGTCGACACTCAACAGAAGAGTCAACACTTGAAGCAAGTGTCGACACTCAGCAGAAGAGTCAACACTTGAAGTAAGTGTCGACACCCAGAACAATGTGTCGACACTCAACAAAAGAGTCAACACTTGAAGTAAGTGTCGACACCCAGAACAATGTGTCGACACTCAACAGAAGAGTCAACACTTGAAGTAAGTGTCGACACCCAGAACAATCTGTCGACACTTAGCAGAAGAGTCAACACTGGAAGTAAGTGTCGACACCCAGAACTATGTGTCGACACTTAGCTGAAGACTCAACACTTGAACAAAGTGTCGACACAAGGAGCTGTGTCGACACTTAGCAAAGAACAGAAAAGTTCAACAAAATATTCTAAGTACAAGTATCGACACTAAGGAGTTGTGTCGACACTCAGCCAGAGTCTCGGCAGAAGAAGAATGTGTCGACACCCAAAGCAATGTGTCGACACTCAACAAGTATCAACACTGAAGACATGTGTCAACACCAAGAAGCAGTGTCGACACTTAACAGATTCAACACATGAAGATGTGTCGACACAAAGGTGTTGTGTCGACACTTAGAAGAATTCAGCAAAATACTGAAGTACAAGTACTTGTGTCGACACACATTATCAGTGTCGACACATGAAGAAGAAACAGTGTCGAGATATAAAAACTACAACACAAGGAGTTGTGTCGACACCTTGTAGACTAGTGTCGACACTTAGACAACATGTGTCGACACTTGGTCTATAAGTGTTGACACTTAAAGACAGAAAGTCTCGACACTTAAAGACAATTACAGAATTTTCAAGAACTGACTGGATGACTTGACAGCTGCCATTCCAGCCGGTCTACAACACCTGTCAGAGTTGTCAGAATTCAGTTATGGACCGGACCAGCCGGTTACCATGAAGAAGGCCTATAAATAGGCTTATACAGTCTACAGAAACTGTTGTTGAAAAACAGGATTGACGAAGTGGTTCAAGTGATCATTCACAAGAGAAACACACAAGAAGATCTAGCTTTCAAGTGAAGATCTAAGAAGTTGGATAGAGAGAGCTCCATCCAAGAAATCAGTTGTTGGAACCAGATTGAGAAGAAGGGTTTAGATCTACTCTGAACCTTAAGTAGCAGAGATCAAGGATCAACTGCAGAAGGAGTCAATCTTATTGAGTTCTACTTTTAAGAAGCTTTGAAGAAAGCTAAGTCAGATTGATTTCAGCTGAGTTCTTCCAAGATCTCATCAAGAAACTCACATCTCATCTCTCTATTCTCTGAGTTGTTGAGTTAACATTATTGTATTCAATTTTAACTTGTAGGATCCTTTGGGATCTGAGATTGTAAGCCTGCAATTATAAAGGCTGAGGGTAGGAGAGTTAAATCTCTGAGTGTAGGCCTTGGTGGCTGAGTGTAGGCCTTGGTGGCTGAGTGTAGGCCTTGGTGGCTGAGTGTAGGCCTTTGTGGCTGAGTGTAGGCCTTTGTGGCTGAGAGTAGGCTTTGTGGAAAAGCTGAGTTGTAGGGCCTTGGGCCTGAGGTGTAGGAGCCTGCTTTGGGTTCTGAGATAGTGGAGAAGTTTGGCCGAATCTAGTACACTGCTAGATAGGCGAAGGGGGAAAGTGGATGTACCCAAAGCTTGGGGAACCACTATAAAACTCTGTGTCTGCTGTGTGATTGTTGTTGGCTGTGATTGTTGCATATGTGCTGTGTTATAGTAGATAGAATTCTGTGATATTAACTGATTGGTGACATAAAAAGTTAAAAAGAATATGGTCACCTATTCACCCCCCCCCCCTCTAGGTGTTTAGGTACTATATCTTTCAAGTGGTATCCGAGGGAGGTTCCTCAAAAAGGGACATAACTGTCTGAGGAGATCCTGTTGGCAGATTCAGGTTAAGTCAAGTACAGATTCAAGAAAATCAAGAACCATGGGTTCCACTGAAAATCACAAGGAATTGGGATCTGAAAGGGGAAACTAGATCTGATATACTCTAAAGGGGGGTGAATAGAGTATATGGTGCTTTTTAAAATACAAAGAAAAACTTTTGCAAAGCTTTACAACAATTGTTGTAATGAGTGTAAGCAGGGAAGCAGAAGTAAAACTAATCACAAAACTAAGCTATGCAGAAATTAAACACAAGAAAATCTAGGCCAGAAACAAAAAGAAAACATGCAGAACCAGATGACACAAGGAAATATAGTGGTTCCCCAACTTGGGTACATCCACTCTTCTACCACCCTAGGTAGGAATCCACTGCAGGATGAGTTGATCAGGTGTCCTGGGCACCAATGAGCTTTTGATAAGGTGCTCAAAAACCAAATCAGATTTTTTGATCAGGTGTCTTGCCACCAATGAGCTTTTGACAAGGTGCTCAAAAACCAGATTCAAACTTTTGAAGGGAGTTTGAAAAACCCTTTACAGAGAGGGGGTTGAGAGAGTTATGGCAGTCTTCTCTTTTCTCAATCAACTGAGAAGACTAAGTGGATTGATTTCAAAGCTCCCCCTGAGTCCTTGATCTTCAGGAAGATGAGCTTTGCTGAGGGTGATAGGCCTTCAAAGATAGATCTCCAGCAAAAGATGATTTCAGCAAGCTGAAATGTTGAGTGTCTGGAGTCTTGAAATGATGTTGGCCTTGAACACTTTGAAAGCTGAAGAGATCTGAAGAATGTTTGAAAGCTTGATCTCTTCTTGATGAGTGTTCTTTTGAATTCTTGCTGACAGAATATTTTCAAGGAGACTCTGTATATTGAGAGGTGTCCTATTCTTGTCAATCTCCTTCTGTTCTTGTCTATTCTCTGTCTTTATTCAAAAACATTCTATCTTTTATTCTCTGAGTCTGAATAGAATATTACTCTGTCAAAGATAGCCGTTGGTCTGCATTGATTACAGCCTTAATTGCATAATCTGTTCTGAAGGAAAGTCCACTGAATTGTTCCTTGAAAAATCCCTTGAAACTTGCTCCAGAAGTAAATGAAAACGGCTGGCAGATCTTCTGAATTAAATGCAGAATAACTTCTATCTGATTTGAATTTGAATTCTGAAAGATAACTGAAAACGTCGAACTGAGCTCTGCTATCGTCGAGCTGAGCTCAGCGAACTGGAAGATGCAAGCAGCAAAGAAATCGTCGATCTGAGCTCAAAGATCGTCGAACTGAGCTCAGAGATAAGGATCCAGTGCAGAGTCAAAATCGTCGACCTGAGCTCAGCGATCGTCGACTAGAGCTCGACGATATTGAGAAGTTGAGCTCAGCAATCGTCGACCAGAGCTCGACGATATTATGAGGTTTGAGCTCAGCGATCGTCGAATGGAGCTCGACGATCTGTCAATAGTTGAGCTAGACGATCGTCGACCGGAGTTCGACGAAACGTCGTGCTGAGCTCGACGATTTGGACTTAGTCTCCAGAAAAACTTGGGTCTTCAGGGCAGCTTCCAATCCTAGCCTTCTAACCCTTAGACTCAATTCTAATTGACCTATTAAGCTATACAGATTCCTAGAGACATAGTGATCCTGACCCAAATTAGTAATAGGGTGTTCCAACAATCTCCCCCTATTTGGGTTAGGAAAACTATTTACAGACTTTTGAAAATCAAACAACATCATACAATCAGAAAAACACAAAAAAAAAACAACAGCAGCTAGACATCACAGAACCATCACAGAGATATATATAAACATTATATCCAGAGGGCAGTCAGAAAAACCAAGAGTTATCACCTTACAGAGTTATTCCTTTTCTTTGCCTTTTACCATTTTAATTTCTCTGTTAGGATCTAAAGCTTCTTGCTTGGATCTGGTATCATCAGCTGCACCCAAATATGTTTGCTTAGAAGTCCTTGGAACCACTGCAGCAGGATGCAATTCCATGTACCTGTCTGCATCAAAAAATTTGCTGGAAGCATATCTTTCTAGTTCTTTCTGTCTTTGTTCTGACATTGTGGAGATGTTGGAAGTGTCTAGGCCTTTCTCTTTGGCTTTCTTTATTTGATCTAATGCAGCCAGCTCTTTCATTCTAGCAGTCCAAGCCACATGATTCTTCTCAGGGTCCTCAAATGGAACAGGTGGCTCATACCTGTTGGAAGAAGTATCTTGAGGAGTCTTGGCAGTCACAGTATCTTTGAGCTTATAGGGGAAAGGACCAGAAGATGTGTCAGAAGGAACATGTCCTCCCCTGGAGTAAGGATGCTGCCTGGAATGCCCTTTGGAGTAAACCTGAGTCTCTCTTTGGTTTCCCCTATATCCTCCCCTTCTAGAGTAAGAGCCCCTAGACTGGCTTTCCCTTTTATATGTTCTAGCATGAGGTTGGTAGGGAGCCTGGCTTCTAGCAGGGCCTGAACTTGCTGAGCTGCCATCTGCACCTGCATCAGGTGGAGGTGGTGGAGGAGGATGAGGGTGCTTGAACTGAGTGGAACCTTTCTCATACTTCCTCTTCTTCTTCATAGCCTTTAGCTGGTTCTTAGAGAACTGCATCCAATGCTCAGTGATTGGGCAGTTGTGCAGAATATAGTAAGGGACATCATTGTCCTCTCTAACTTTGGCAGGAGGGACCCTTTTCAATGCCTTACTTCTTGCTTTCCTTTTCTTTGCAATGGTGGCAGATGAATCATCAGAAGCAGTGTTATAATCCTCAGATTCAGAACTCTGTGCATCATATAAGGCATCAATCTTCTTCATCAATGTTTCTTTCAGTTGAACAGCAGCTGATGGGGCAGAAGCAGAAGGGGCAGCTATAGGAACAGCAACAGATGGGGCAATAGATACAGAAGCATCAGCAGATATAACAATAGGTACTGGAGCAGCAGTAGAGGCAACAGTGATTATTTCAGGAATTTTGGCAGCAGCAGGCTCAGATACAACAACAACATCTACAGCAGGCTCAAAAACAACATCCTCTATCATCAGAGAGTCCTGGGGGATGGGCTCAATAGAATCCATTTGATTTTCAGCAGCAGATGGAACATTTGCTTCAGCAGTAGCAAGAACAATTTCAGAGGTAGATACAGCCTTGTTTTCAGCAGCAACAGCAGTAACATCATCAGAAGCAGCAGTCACTGAAAGAATAAAAGCAGAAATGATACTGGGGTCACAGCATGAGAAGGGCACCAGAGCCTTGGACAGATCTTCAGAGGGCTGGACAGCATAGGCTTCTGGAAGGCAGCTGTAATATGCAGTATCAAATGTAGATAGCAAAGACCTGAGGTCTATTGCTAGGGCTGGAGTAGTAGAGGCAACTGGAACAGAAGAGGTAGTAGACACAGGAGCAGCAGCAGCAGCAGCATGAAGACTGTCTTCATAGGGCATCTCCCCCTGCCTGGATGCAGATACCTCTGGATCAAGGCAACCTGCTGGTGGGGCTGCTGGAGGAAGGAGAGAAGAAAGCCTAGCAGAGAGAGCTGCCACTGACAAGTGCAGAGGAGACAAAGAGGTCTCCAAGAGAAGGGAGAGCCTGGGGGCAATGAGCTCATACAGCTTGTCAGCAAGGGCTGAAAGATCTACTTGCTCAAGAAGAGGAGCAGAGGTAGAGGGTACAGGGGTGGCTGAAGAGGCTGGAGGGGGAGGGCTGAAGGGTGGAAGGAATGGCTCAGGGGAGGGGATGGTGGAGATGGAGGATAGGGGGATGGATATGGAGGGAATGAAGGTGGGTTGATCAATAATGTGGTGGAGAAGGTCTTGGAAAGAGGTGGAAGAGGATGGTAACTCTGGAGGAGAGGAGGGGGAATCATCCATGTAGGATTCATCCAGAAGTGTGAAGGATGGAAGGGATGGGGATGAGGTGACATCTGGTGGGGGATAAGAGAATAGGGGATGAAAGTGGTCTGCTGGTGGAGATGAGATGGTTGCTGGAGATGGAATAGAAGTTGGAGATGGGCTGGAAATTATAATGGTGGAGGGAGCTGGAGTGGTGGATGGAATGGGTAGGGTTGGGCTTGGAGGAGAAGGAGAAGCAGCACTAGCAGCAGGCAGGTCCTCTGCAGGGGCAGAGACCTGGGGTGGAGTGACTCTTAGAGTCCTGGTGCCTGAAGGGGCAGATGGAGAGGGTCTGCTGGGCTTGATGATTTGCCTGTCCCATTTCCCAAATAGGGCACAGGTGAGTCTCTTGGAGGCATTGATGTGCACTCCAGAGGAGACTTGCAGAGTAGGGCACTTAACCTGAAGGAAGACTCCCAGAATTCTTCCATAATTCACAAAGGTTTTGTTTATCTTTTTCTTCAACAGATCAAAAAATACTTCTCCCCAGTTCAAGCTTTTCCTATCTACCAGAGCTCCCATGAGGCAGAGCTGATATCTGGAGATGGTGTCATGTGCAGAATGTTTGGCCAACAGAACCTTGCCTACAACATCTGCCAGAAACCTGTATTCAACTGACAGGTTCCTCTTAAACAACTTGCTAGGGTTCCCCTCAGGATGACCCATCCTGGCAAGTATATCAGAGAATTCTTCTCCAGAAAGTTCAGCAGAGTCTTCACCATTTCTTAATCCAAAAACCTCTGTGAGGACTGTTGGGGTCAGAGGTACCTGGGTGCCACCAATGGATCCAACAATGGTGTTGTTGTCAAGGTTGTGTGCAGTATACACCCATTCTTTGATTTCATCTGAGGCAAGTTTGATTCTTGTGGTCATGAGGGCAGATAAGTGCTGATCTTTGAATAAACTGAGGATGTCCTGGAAGACTTGATCGGTGGTGTTGAAGGAGTCTAGATCAATGTCAAATCCTGCATCAAATTTCATGGCGGCTAGCACAGCAACTGAAACGGCCATTGTACCTGCAAAAATCAACAGACAAAACGACCAAGTGTAGAACTGTTTGGAGGGAAGAAAATTTTGCAGAGAAATTGAAAGCGCAAGAGAGAACGACGGCGAAAAATGAGTTTTATATTAGGGTTCGACGCAGAAATGGAAAGATCGTTGAACTCAGTTCGACGATTGAGGCTTCTAAAGGAATCTGAAGAGACTCCAAAATAGTCGATCTCCGTTCGACGATTTGGAAAGGCGTCGAGCTCCGTTCGACGATCGTTCAGTGAACAAAATCGTCGAGCGCCGTTCGACGATCGTTGACCAGAAGAGATAGTCCATACTATCAAAGGAGCGCTGAACTCAGTTCGACGATTCAGGAAATCGTCGAACTCCGTTCGACGATCTTTGTGAAAATCGTCGAGCGCAGTTCAGAGATCAGAGAAATTTTAGACACTAAGGAAAATCAGAATTTTGCCTAGTCTTGGTCATTTTTAGCTTTCAAAATCTTGGATATTATTTGAGACTTCCTCCATCTAACATTCCTAACTGATTTAGAAAGAAGGTGTGTTTCTTTTCATCCAAAGGCTTGGTGAAAATATCTCCCCTTTGTAAATCAGTTGGGATATATTGCAGTTCAATTTTATTCTTTTCAACATTGTCCCTTAAGAAGTGATGCCTAATCTCTATGTGTTTTGTCCTACTATGGAGGACTGGATTTTGAGCTATGGAGATAGCACTTGTATTGTCACAAAAGATTTTTGACTTCTCTAAGTTGTAACCATAGTCTAGGAGTTGATTTTGAATCCACAGAATTTGTGAACAACAACTGCCTGCAGCCATATATTCAGCTTCAGCAGTTGAAGTTGACACAGATGTTTGTTTCTTGCAAAACCAAGAGACAAGTCTATCACCAAGGAACTGACAAGTTCCACTGGTGCTTTTCCTGTCAATTCTGCATCCAGCATAATCAGCATCAGAGAATCCAGTTAACTCAAATGCTGAATCTTTTGGATACCAGAGACCTAGATTTGGACAACTTTTAACATACCTAAGAATCCTCTTTACTAATGTGAGGTGTGACTCTCTAGGGCTAACTTGGAATCTAGCACATATACATGTAGCAAACATTATATCTGGTCTACTAGCTGTAAGATACAGTAAAGAGCCAATCATTGCTCTATATGTTGTCTGATCAACAGGTTTTCCATGTTCATCAGCATCTAATACAGCATTGGTAGGCATGGGTGTTTTCATACAAGATGCCTCAGACATGCCAAATTTCTTAACCAGCTCATTAGCATATTTGGTTTGAGAAATAAAGATGCCCTCAGCATGTTGTTTGACTTGCAATCCTAGGAAGAAGGATAGCTCACCCATGCTACTCATCTCAAATTTAGAATGCATTAGGTTAGAAAACCTTCTGCATAGTTTTGAGTCAGTAGAACCAAAAATGATATCGTCTACATAGATTTGTACTAGTAGGGTATGAGACTTATGGGTTCTAATGAAAAGAGTTTGGTCTACTCTACCCCTTATTAAACCATTTTTCAAGAGAAAGCATGCTAGGGTCTCATACCATGCTCTAGGAGCTTGCTTGAGACCATATAATGCTTTATTTAATCTAAAAACAAAATCAGGATGAGTTGGAGAGATAAAACCTGGAGGTTGTCTGACATAGACTTCCTCTTTGATGTCTCCATTTAAAAAGGCACTCTTGACATCCATCTGATAAACCTTGAAGCCTTTGTGAGCTGCATAAGCTAAAAATATCCTGATGGCTTCTAATCTTGCAACAGGTGCAAAGGTCTGGTCGTAGTCAATTCCTTCTTCTTGAGAATATCCTTGGGCAACTAGCCTTGCCTTGTTCCTTATTATTACTCCTTGATCATCCAGTTTGTTTCTGAATACCCATTTTGTTCCAACAATGGAATGATCCTTAGGCTTGGGCACTAGTTCCCATACTTTGTTCCTCTCAAATTGATGCAACTCTTCTTGCATGGCAATGATCCAGTGTGGATCTTGCTCTGCATCTTGAATGGACTGAGGTTCAATTTGAGAAAGAAAGCAGGTGTGCAACAGGTTTTGGTTGACCTGATTTCTGGTTTGCACACCAGCTGAGATTTCTCCAATTATCTGGGAAATTGGATGGTCTCTTGATGTTACTAAATCAACCGGGGGTGTTGATTGTTCACCAACCTGTGTTGTTGTTTCCTCTTGTGGTACAACAACTGGCTCTTCAGGTTGTGCTTCAATATGTTGAGCATTGCTTTCATCTTCACTGCTTTCATCCTCTTGAGCAACCTGTAGCTTGTTCATATCTTCAACTAGAGAGTGTTCCTGCAAAGGTTCTATGGTAGAAGAAATCTTCTCCTTGAAAGACATGTTAGTTTCATCAAAAGAAACATGAACAGATTCCTCAATTTTCAATGATGATTTATTATAGACCCTATAGGCCTTGCTGATCATGGAGTATCCCAGAAACACTCCTTCATCAGCTTTGGCTTGAAATTTTGCTAGATATTTCTTATCATTATTGTGAATATAGCAAATGCAACCAAAAATTTTGAAATAGTCAACTTTAGGTTTCTTCCCTTTGAGTAATTCATAGGGAGTCTTTCCCTTCAGTTTATGTATCAGACTTCTGTTCAGCACATAGTTGGAGGTGTTCACTGCCTCTGCCCAGAAGGATAGAGGTAGATGAGCATCTGACAACAATGTAGTGGCAGATTCAATAAGGGTTCTATTTTTCCTTTCAGCTACCCCATTTTGTTGAGGAGTTCTAGGAGCTGAGAAAGTATGCCTGATCCCTTCACTCTGGCAGAACTCTTGCATAAGAAGAGAATCAAACTCTGTCCCATGATCACTTCTGATCAGGGCAATGTGAGTATTGAACTCAATCTTTATACATTTGAGAAACTCTGTCAGACACTTAAAGTTATCAGACTTCTTCCTTAGAAAGAACACCCAAGTGAATCTAGAGAAGTCATCTACAATCACTAAAGTGTAGGATTTCCCTCCTAGGCTTTGTACTGTGATGGGTCCAAATAGATCCATGTGTAACAGATACAATATCCTAGGTGAATCACTCTTATTCAAGTGACTTAAAACTGTTCTTAGTTTGCTTGCCTAATTGACAAGCCTTGCAGAGTCCTTCCTTCTTGTAGGGGCCAGAAGGTAGTCCTCTAACAAGGTTGTCCTTGGAGAGCCTAGCAATAGTTCTAAGGTTTAGGTGTCCCAATCTCTTATGCCATAAAACATTTGGTCTACAAACTGAATTGAATAAACAGATATCTATAGTAGTTGAAAGAAAATCTACTAGGTAGATGTTACCTTTCCTTTTACCTGTCAACACAGTTGTGTTGTCCTCTGACTTGATTTTGCATGAAGTTTTGCTGAAGGTTCACCTGGTAGCCTTCATCACATAGCTGACTGATGCTGATTAGGTTGTGCTTCAGTCCTTCCACATATGCTACCTTCTTGAAGGTTACAGAACCAATCTGGACTGCTCCATATCCTTTAGTTTGTCCAAAGTTGGAATCACCAAAGATAACTTTGGGTCCAAGCTTGGCTCTAAAGGAATTTAGGTTGTCCTTGTTCCCTGTCATGTGCTTAGAGCACCCACTATCCAAATACCATTGCTGGTTAGATGTTGGATAGGTCTTCACCTGCACATAAACCAATTCACTTGTTTTTGACCCAGTTTACCTTGGGCCTAGGTTGATAACCTTTAAATTCAGAAATGAAAGATATCCCTGGCTGACTCTTATATCCTTCAGGATGATATCTCCTTGGAGGTATAATCCATTCAGTATAAGGGTTAAAGGTTTGGGATGAAGAACCCTTAGGATTCAATTTTGACTTGCCCTTAAAAAAAATTTCCAGAGCTCTGACCTCTGTTCGACGATCTTGGAGCTGCGTTCGACGATCGTGGGTCAGATCGTCGAGCTCCGTTCGACGGTCGACTATGGCTGAGGTCAGGTATATTGGATCGTCGAGCGGCGTTCGATGATCTTGGCTGAGATCGTTGATCAGCGTTCGACGATTTGTCCTGAGATCGTCGAGCTGCGTTCGGCGATCGTCGATCTTCATTCGACGATCGTCGATCTCCGTTCGACGATTTGTGCTGGACTTTAGTTTTCTGAGGCAGATCAGAATTTTTCCTGGCAACCTCTACAACTCCCTTTCCCTTGTCAGAAATGAACTTGATAGGGGTTGTTAGAACAATAGGTTGGCTGGATGAGGCACCCAAGCCCAGTGTACTGTTGAATCTTGAGTTCACTGTGCTTGTGATGTCCATCAGCTTGATGCTTCTCCCATTGAGAGATTCTTCAAGCTTCTTGGCCTCAGAGAGCTCACTCTTCAGTGAAGCTATCTGTTCCCTATAGTTCTCCAACTCCTGAGAGAGTTTGAGGTTTTCTGATTTTAAAGCATTTTGTTCAGATAATTGATTTCTGAGAGAGATGATCTCTTTCTCAGACTTTAGCAGGTCTAAACATAGTGCTTTAAATTCAAGTTTAAAATCTTCTGAAGTGAAATCAAAAGAGCTGATTACCTGATCTTCTTCAGGTTGAGTCTCTGAGTCTGACTCTGACTTCTCTTCCTCTGAGTTGTGTTGTGAGGCATTGATTGCCATCATGCAGAACTCCTTTTCCTCTATATCATCCTCATCATCACTTGAGCTGGAAGAGGCTTCTGACTCCTCTTCAGTCTCACTCCAGGATTCAGCAACAAATCCTTTCCTTGTGTGCTTATTTCTGCTGGAGGAAGGTTTGCTATTTCCATTCCTTTTGGAGTCCTTCTCCTTTCTTCTTTCTTTTCTGTCCCTTCTGTCCTTGTTCTTGTTTTCTGGACAGTCAGGAACCATATGCCCTGGTTTCTTGCAACCAAAGCAAATAATGACTTTGCTATTGCCAATGGACTTGTCATACCTTGGCTTATCCTGCTCCTTGTATGATCTTCTTCTGAAGTCCTTTCTGGCCATCTTATAGAATCTTTTGGCCAACAAGCTGAGAAGTTCATCATTGGCTGTTCCTTTTTCTTCAGGCAGATCCTCAGTTGCCTTGAATGCTATAGTCTTCTCCTTTCTTGTGGCTGGTGAAGCAGCCTTCTGTTCTTCTTCTCTGTTCTTGATGAGTAGCTCATAAGATTTGAGCTTACCCAACAAGGCTTCAGTGGTGATCTCATTCAGGCTTCTGACATCTTTAATTGGCCAGATTCTTGAATCCCAAGTGCTGGGGAAGCACATTAGGATCTTGTCATTATGTTCTGTCAGTGAGATCTCTTTGTCTAATGTCCTCAGTTCATTGACAATTAGACTCAGTCTGTTGTACATGTCTCCCACTGACTCAGTTTCTCCCTTCTTGAAGTTCTCATATTGGGAGATGAGATGGGATCTTCTGTCCTTTCTCTCATCAGCTGATCCTGAAACTATTTCTGAGAGCTTGTCCCAGATCTCCTTGGCTGAATTACATTCAGCTACCTTCTGAAAAATGTCATCTGACATTGTCTGAGCTAGAATGTTCATTGCCTTGGCATCAGCTACTTTCCACTTTTTGATGTCAGCATCTGTTCCTGATAGAGGTGGAACAGCATTTGTGCTTGTGCTCTCTGGAGGTCTTGGACACACTGTCAAAACAGAATTAAAAATATCTTCGTCAATAGAATTCATGTAGAGTTTAATCCTTGCTTTCCAAAGTGCAAACTTTGATAGATTGCACACTGGAGGTCTGGTGCTAGCATAATCTTTGTTTTGGGCCATGATTTGTGCAAGCTAAATCTAATAATAAAATACAAAAGAAGGATCTAGTTTGGGATCTTGGGGTTCAGGTGTTAGCCTGTACAACCAAACAGATATGGTATGATTAACCAACCTGCCTCTGATACCAATTGAAAGGGGAAACTAGATCTGATATACTCTAAAGGGGGGGGGGTGAATAGAGTATATGGTGCTTTTTAAAATACAAAGAAAAACTTTTGCAAAGCTTTACAACAATTGTTGTAATGAGTGTAAGCAGGGAAGCAGAAGTAAAACTAATCACAAAACTAAGCTATGCAGAAATTAAACACAAGAAAATCTAGGCCAGAAACAAAAAGAAAACATGCAGAACCAGATGACACAAGGAAATATAGTGGTTCCCCAACTTGGGTACATCCACTCTTCTACCACCCTAGGTAGGAATCCACTGCAGGATGAGTTGATCAGGTGTCCTGGGCACCAATGAGCTTTTGATAAGGTGCTCAAAAACCAAATCAGATTTTTTGATCAGGTGTATTGCCACCAATGAGCTTTTGACAAGGTGCTCAAAAACCAGATTCAAACTTTTGAAGGGAGTTTGAAAAACCCTTTACAGAGAGGGGGTTGAGAGAGTTATGACAGTCTTCTCTTTTCTCAATCAACTGAGAAGACTAAGTGGATTGATTTCAAAGCTCCCCCTGAGTCCTTGATCTTCAGGAAGATGAGCTTTGCTGAGGGTGATAGGCCTTCAAAGATAGATCTCCAGCAAAAGATGATTTCAGCAAGCTGAAATGTTGAGTGTCTGGAGTCTTGAAATGATGTTGGCCTTGAACACTTTGAAAGCTGAAGAGATCTGAAGAATGTTTGAAAGCTTGATCTCTTCTTGATGAGTGTTCTTCTGAATTCTTGCTGACAGAATATTTTCAAGGAGACTCTGTATATTGAGAGGTGTCCTATTCTTGTCAATCTCCTTCTGTTCTTGTCTATTCTCTGTCTTTATTCAAAAACATTCTATCTTTTATTCTCTGAGTCTGAATAGAATATTACTCTGTCAAAGATAGCCGTTGGTCTGCATTGATTACAGCCTTAATTGCATAATCTGTTCTGAAGGAAAGTCCACTGAATTGTTCCTTGAAAAATCCCTTGAAACTTGCTCCAGAAGTAAATGAAAACGGCTGGCAGATCTTCTGAATTAAATGCAGAATAACTTCTATCTGATTTGAATTTGAATTCTGAAAGATAACTGAAAACGTCGAACTGAGCTCTGCTATCGTCGAGCTGAGCTTAGCGAACTGGAAGATGCAAGCAGCAAAGAAATCGTCGATCTGAGCTCAAAGATCGTCGATCTGAGCTCAAAGATCGTCGAACTGAGCTCAGAGATAAGGATCCAGTGCAGAGTCAAAATCGTCGACCTGAGCTCAGCGATCGTCGACCAGAGCTCGACGATATTGAGAAGTTGAGCTCAGCGATCGTCGACCAGAGCTCGACGATATTATGAGGTTTGAGCTCAGCGATCGTCGAATGGAGCTCGACGATCTGTCAATAGTTGAGCTAGACGATCGTCGACCGGAGTTCGACGAAACATCGTGCTGAGCTCGACGATTTGGACTTAGTCTCCAGAAAAACTTGGGTCTTCAGGGCAGCTTCCAATCCTAGCCTTCTAACCCTTAGACTCAATTCTAATTGACCTATTAAGCTATACAGAAGGTCAAAACACAGATTCCTAGAGACATAGTGATCCTGACCCAAATTAGTAATAGGGTGTTCCAATAGGATCCATGAAACTACCTATATGTAGGAAGGAAATCTTTGGCATATGGAAGGAAAGGGTGAGGCTGTTTATGGAGGCCTCAGACCCTAGAATTTATATCACCGTAAAAGAAGGGCCATATGTGCCCATGAAGGTGTCAGTCTTGGATACAAATCAAAGAACACCAAAGGATTTCACAGAAATGACAAAGGATGAAATTGTTCTAGCCACTATGGATAAGAGGGCTCAGAACATCATAGTTAGTGCCATAGATGATGCAACTTTTCAGAATCTAATACACTGTAAGACAACCAAAGAGATGTGGGATACTCTTACTGTGTATATGGAAGGTTCTGAAGAAGTAAGGCAAGACAGAAAATCCTTGCTAAATCAAGAGTATGAAAGTTTTAGACAAGGAAAGGGTGATAGCATAACTGAGTGCTACAAGAAGTTCTACAGGATAGTGAATGAACTCATGTCCTATGGCAGAGAGTTCAGTAATTATGAACTCAATGACAAGTTTCTAAGGTCCCTAACAAAAGATTGGGACACCAAGATCTGTGCCATTAGAGAAATGGCTAAGTTGGCAGAAATTTCTCCACCTACACTGTTTGGCAAACTGCTGTCTTATGAAATGCAGTTGACAGTGAGGAAAGAAGAGGAGAAATCCATAAGAATTGAACATAAGGAAAGGACAGTGGCCTTCAAGACAGAAGACCCCAGAAAGTACAGATGTAAGTCACCTTCTCCACTTTCAAAAGCAGCTGATTCTGAGTCAGATGAGTCAGTCAGCACTAAATCTGAAAGCAGTGAAAGTAATGAGGACTTTGCTGCCTTCACAAGACATTTTCAGAAATTCTTAAAGAAGAAACAGTAGAGGTCAAGGCCATCTACTTCACAGGGAAAGGAAGACTCTTATCAGAAAAAGAAGTCTTCAAAGAAAGACAAGAAAAAGTCAAAGTCTAGCAAAGCTACACTATCAAAAATTGTGTGCTATTGCTGCAATAGACAAGGCCATGTTGTTGCAGATTGTCCAGAAAATAGAAAGGAGTCTAGTGACAAGAAGAAGACTCATTTCAAAGGCAAGAAAGAAAAGTCATTTGTTGCCAAAAAGGAGAAGACCCTGTCAGATATCTATTCATCAGAACCTGAGTCAGATGCTGAGGCATATATAGGGCTGTTTGCTGAAGAAGAAGAAGAAGAGTTCATGCAGATTATGAATTCTATATATGAACAAGAAGACAGTCAATGCCAAGGGCTAATGGCATTGACTGAAAGTGACAAAATCCTTGAGCAGCCAGGACCCAGTAAGGTACAAAGTTCAACTTTAAGTTCAATTTCTTGTGCCAGTACAGAATCAGATTCATCTTCATCAAGTGATGAGAGTGTATCTGAGTCTGAAGAAGATATTCATCAGCTGATAGATGAATATAAAGTACTGTTGCAAGCTTACAAGAAGAGCAAGTCCCTAGCCAAAAGTCAGGCAAAGGAAATTGCTAATCTTAAAGCTGCTGCAACTGAGTTTGAGAAGTCATTTGATCAAAAGCTCAATGAGATAGCCAGACTAAAGCACATAACTGTGATTCAAATGGGAACTATATCATTTAATAATGATCAAATCAAGAGTCTGGAGATTAATCTTCAGAAGGAGAAGGACCTGGTTGCTAGGTTTTCTAATCCTAAGTCAGTTCTTCCATTAATTGATGAATTTGTTCATCACAATGGCAAAGCTGGACTGGGATTTACTAGACCTGCAAGGACTGTTCAGTCCAAGTCTATGTCCAAGGGCAAAGCCCCAACTCTCAACAAGTCTGCTATAGATAAAACAACAAAGACAGTACCTAAGCAAAGGTACAATTAGTTTGAGTGTTGGTGTTGTGGCAAGGTTGGCCACTTTGCAATGGACTGTTGGCACAATGCTAGTGCCAAAGTGAGTAGCAAACTGGCTGTGGGAAAACTAGCAGGTAGTCTTGTCAGGATGCAAACTAACAGATACCAAGGACCCAAGAATACTTTGGGTTCTAAGGTTCATTAATCTGTTTTGCAGGTGAGTCCAAGTGGCCATGCCCCTATATGGTACTTGAACAGTGGATGTTCCAGACACATGACTGGAACAAGGGAATTTCTAAAGGACTACATTCCAACCAAAGATGGTCCAAAAGTCACCTTTGGTGGTTCTGAAAAAGGAATCATCAAAGGATTTGGTAACATTTCTAGTAACTTAGTTACCATTACTCAAGTGGCTTATGTTAAAGGGTTGAAACACAACCTAATAAGTATAAGTCAATTAAGTGATGTAGGGTATGACATCTCATTTATTAAGAATGGTTGTCATATCAAGAGGTCAACTGATCAAGAGATCATTTTGACTGTCTATAGAAAGAGGAATGTCTACTGCTTAGACATTATGTGTGAGACCAATGGTTCTCAAGTATGTCTTGTAGCTGATGAGACAGTCTCTCATTGTGTCAAATGGCACAAGAGGCTTGCCCATCTTAACTACAAGAAAATTGGCAAACTCTTTAGCAAAGAGTTAGTGAGGAATGGTCCTCAAGTTAAGTGTGTTAAAGATGGTATTTGCTCAGCTTGTCAAAAGGGCAAGCAGACTAGATCCACCTTTAGAAGCATAAAAAACAAAGATGTTGTGAGGTGTTTATACCTCTTGCATATGGATCTCTTTGGTCCAATGCCAGTTCACAGCCTAGGTAGGAAGGTCTATACCTTTGTAGTTCTAGATGAGTACTCAAGGTTTTCCTGAGTGTTCTTCTTAAGACAGAAATCTGAAACAGCTTGGTGTAGGGATGTTTGTGAGATGGACGTGCTTACGTGAACGGCGGATTACCCATCACAGAACATAGAAAAATAAGAGAGTGCTCCGACCAAAAGCGAACGAAAAGGGGTCGGTTGGCTCTCAAAAATACGGGACTCGATACAACGTCCTTAGGACCTACTCTCCAACAAGCACACAACTCGCGCCTAGCCGGACTCGATACCACGACCTTAGGACCTACCTCTCCAACAAGCACACATCTCACCGCACCTACACAAGCATCTATTCTTTTCACAATAAGCCGTCAATCGCAGCAAAAAATATATTTAGGAGCGGCGGTAAACGATAAGGAGGGATCAAGAACAAGTTGAGATTAACTCCCTTGTTAGCACCAAAGCGTGCACAATCTTGGAGAACAAGTCAAGGCTTGGCCTAGTTTGTTCTCTAGCGGATCTTCCAATCCGGAAAACAAGAGGGTCAACAACAACGTTCGATTCAGATTTGCAAGCGAAAAACACTTTAAAATCGCGGAAAAGACGGATGAATAACCTCCACAAAATTCTCACAGCAAGAAACACAAAGATAGGGAAGAGATTACCCAACCAAGAAGAAGATCACACAATATTTGTGGGAGAATCACTCTCTCCACGGTTCCACCGGTTTCACACCGAAGGGGGCTGCTTCCTTCTTCCACGGAGTCGCACCGAGAGAAGCCACGCCGGAGTCGCACCGAACGGGGATGGAGGAGGCAAGGCTTGGCTTCACACCAAAGGGGAGGAGGTGGCTATGGCTTTCACCATGGTGGCCGAAATTCCTCAAGGGGGTTTCTTTAGGTTTCTTTTTCCAATGTGTAACTCATCATAATAGCCTCCTTTAAATAGGAGTTACAAAAGAGATCCAACCATCCATGATGGAGATGAAATCTCATCCATCCGGGCGGTTACATACATACCAAGGGTTTAATAGCACACCAACATGAAAATAAAAATAATACAAGCCAAATGTTTTAAGCAATTAAAATTAAACTAAGTAGAATTATTAAGCAAGCTTTGCGCGCCGCGGACGGAGGTTGTATCGCAGCTTTCCGTTAGCGTCCGTGGCGTTGTCATGACGCCGCAAATCTTTAACTTGTTGCGCCGCAGCAACCGGGTCATCATCAGGAAGTGTTGGAGGGGCCGCAGCAACCGGGTCATCATCAGGACGTGTTGGAGGGGCCGCGCCATCAATCCTCCCCCACTCAAAATCGCGCATCTCCGATGCGTGGGCTGATAGAAAACGGCGGAGAAGCTCGACATCCAAACGTTGAAGCTCTGTCGCGAGTACCCATGAGTCGTCCGACGGTGGGCGGTCACGCCAACGGATGAGGAAGCGGTAGGTAGTACCGTCAGGAGTAGTAAGTGGCTCAGTAGCGAGTATCATATCTGGATGGAGAAACATCTTGGGAAACCTGGGAAACATGTCAGCAGTAGGAATAAAAGAAGGCAACGTACCATCCGATGTTATACCTGCGGGGACCGGAGGAGAGAGATCATCCAAACTACCACTCCCCAACCCATTAGAAATTTCAGTGGAGGGAGAAGACGACAAAGAAACCAACTCTTGTGGAGGCGCAACAAACAACGTCAAATCCGAGACATTAAAAATAGGGGAGATACCCCATTCAGCAGGCAAATCCAAAACGAAAGCGTTGTCACCTAGCTTCTTGATAATCCGAAAAGGACCGGCGCGTTTTGGAGCTAACTTTTTAACGGTGCCAGTTGGCATTCGTTCGGGAACTAACCGTACTAAAACCAGATCGCCGACCTTAAAGTGTGACACCTTCCTATGTAGATTAGCGTGCGCTTGATAAGACTCATATTGAGCAGTCAAGGTAGCTCGTATACGTGCATGTAAGTCGTGAATATGTTGGGCGAAGGATTGTGCAAATTGACTTGTTTTGTATGTGGGAGGTAAGGGGACCAAGTCAAGTGGCACAGGGGCCTTATACCCGTGGACAATTTCATTCGGAGACATACCCGTGGACCGATTTTTAGAATTATTGTAAGCCAGTTGTGCATGTGGAAGCAGTAAATCCCAAGTGCCTTTATGGTCGCTCACGAGACATCGAAGAAGATTTCCTAGGCTCCGATTGACTACTTCCGTCTGGCCATCAGTTTGTGGGTGATAAGCCGCGGAGAATAATAATTTTGTGCCCATAAGAACCCACAAGGTTTTCCAAAAGTAGCTAGTGAACTTGACGTCCCTATCTGAGACAATAGTCTTCGGAACGCCACGATGACTAACGACGTCTTTAAAATACAGTTTCGCAATGTGAGAGGCGTCGTTGGTCTTACTACAGGGGAGGAAGTACGCCATCTTGGAGAACCTATCCACAACAACGAGTATAGAATCATGACGTCGCAGGGTGGGGGGAAGGCCTAATACAAAGTCCATGCTCACGTCTTCCCACGGGACGGACGGAATAGGTAGCGGAGTGTATAAACCTACATTGGACTTAGTACCTTTAGAAACTTGGCACGTACGGCAACTGCTCACAACTTTCCCAACCATCGCCTTTAGTTTAGGCCAAAAGAATTTCTCCTCCACGAGCGTTATCGTTTTGTCTCTGCCAAAGTGGCCACTCAAGCCACCACTATGTAACTCCCAAATGATGTGGAGTCGCAAAGAGGAGTGGGGGATACACAATTTTCCGTGTTTGAATAAGTATCCGTCTCTAAGTGAATAGGCCGTGATGGTCGTGGGAGAGCTATCCTGGGCAGATAAGTATGGCTCCTGAAAATCAGGGCATGTGGCGTATTCATCCTTTATGCGCTCGAACCCTACCACGTGGACTTGCATGGAGGAAAGTAAGAGGGTGAGGCGACTGAGTGCATCGGCAACTCGATTGTCGGTCCCCTTAAGGTGCTTGAGAGTAAATGTGTATTCTTGCAAGAAGGATACCCATTTAGCGTGGCGCGGGCTGATTTTGTGCTGACCATTGATGAATCGCAACGCTTCATGATCAGAGAGGATCACGAACTCCTTATGAAGGAGGTAGTGCCTCCAATGATGCAAACATCTAATGACCGCATAAAACTCCCTATCGTAATTGGAATAATTTAATTTGGCACCCGCTAACTTCTCACTAAAATAACTAACCGGGTGACCCTCTTGACTCAAGACACCTCCAATCCCTACGCCAGATGCATCACAAGTAAGCTCGAAGACCTTGGTGAAGTCAGGGAGACGTAACACCGGTGCTTCGGTCATAAGCTCCTTAATACGATGGAATGCAAACGTGGCGGATTTGGACCATATGAATTCTCCTTTCTTCATGCAGTCCGTAATGGGTGCCATAATGCTACTAAAATCACGTATGAAACGACGATAAAAGGTAGCTAACCCGTGGAAACTACGCACCTCACGAAGGCTAGTGGGCTCGGGCCAGTCTCTAATCACTTGAACCTTTCCTGGGTCAACACGAATTCCTTCAGAGCCAACTATATAACCTAAGAATTCAACCTCCGAAACATAAAACGTGCATTTCTTTAGATTTAGATATAAGGTTTCAGTCCTTAAGGTGGAGAGGACTACTTTGATGTGAGAGAGGTGTTCGGCGGGGGAGGTACTAAACACTAGGATGTCATCAAAATACACTACAACAAACTTCCCCATATATGGCCTAAAGATGTGCGTCATCATCCGGGAGAAGGTGCTGGGGGCATTGGATAGCCCAAAGGGCATCACAAGCCATTCATACAACCCGTCCTTAGACTTGAACGCCGTCTTCCACTCATCCCCCTCTCGGATCCTGATTTGGTGGTAACCACTCCGTAAGTCCAGTTTAGAGAAGATAGTGGCACCTGATAGGACATCCAAGAGATCATCTAGTCGCGGAATTGGAAACCTATATTTTATAGTAATTTTGTTGAGAGCTCGGCTATCAACACACATGCGCCAGGTGCCATCCTTCTTAGGGGCAAGAAGAGCAGGGACAACACATGGGCTCATACTCGTCCTAATAAATCCCTTATTTAACAACTCCTCTATCTGGGTTTGTAACTCTATGTGGGCAGTTGGATTAAGCCTATAGTGTGGTTGGTTGGGTAAGGACGATCCGGGGATAAGGTCTATTGCGTGTTGTATATCTCTAAGCGGTGGTAACGACGAAGGCAACTCCTCCGGGTATACATCCCTAAACTCATCCAACAATACCCGTAGCTCTCGGGGTAAATCTTCCAACACGCCACCGTCAGTTTTTTCACTCAGAAGTACAAGAGCGTACATTATTCCCCCAATAAAGGGATCCTTCACAAATTCCTTCCTACCAACTAAACTCAAGGCTTTCCTCTCAACTGGGATGGTGGTATCCTTAGCCAACACTACCGGCTCTTTTGGCATAGTCGGTCTCAAGGTGACGATCTTGCCATTGAATTTAAACTCATAAGTGTTGGCACGACCATAGTGCGTCACATCACGGTCATATAGCCAAGGGCGGCCTAATAACACATGACAAACGTCCATTGGTAGGACGTCACACCAAACCTCATCCGAGTAGGATTTGAAAGACAGGGGGACTAGGCATCGTTGGGTAACCTTAATAGTAACCTTACTAATCCAAGCGACCTGGTAGGGGGTCGGGTGCGGCTCGACAGTCAAGGACATACGCTTAACGGCATTCTCAGAAACAACGTTTACGCAACTACCACCATCAATAACTAATTTGCAAAGTTTTTCTCCACTCTTAAAGATCAGGGAAAAGATGCTCGTCCTCTTCCAGTCGTCTACAGGACGAGGAGTGGTCATAATGCAACGCATCACCATAAGGCGGTGATCGTCCTCCAAGTCACTAGGGACTCCGTCAAGGTCGCTCTCCTCTTCGGCCTCATGGACATAGTCGTCAGGGTCGGTAGTGGACTCTAGTAAGGCTATGGCCTTCGTCTTGGTGGGGCATTCGTAGGCATAGTGGCCTTGAACACCGCATGAGTAACAAGTGGTGTTAGCCTTGCTAACCTTTCCAACGGGGATACGCTCACTAGCGGGGTTCTTGGTATTTCTTGCGGTAATCACAACGGATTTCGACTCGGAGGATCTAAATTTTCCTTTATCAGGAAAAGTGGAAGAAGATGCCCCAGCGGTGGACTTATTCTTCGCATTAGAATAACGGGAGTGAGCTTTAGATGCTAGGTTCTTTTTAATGTCCAAGGCGGCATTGAAAGTCGTATTCAAGTCCGTGTGACCATAACGCAAGAGTTTCCGCTGAATGTCGGGGTGAAGTCCCTTTCGAAATCTAGATAAAGTTACTTCGGGGATCTCTCGAAGGTCACATCGTACCATACGGTCCTTAAGTTCTCCCATATATTCAGCAACAGACATTGAGCCTTGCCGAAGGGTGGCAAGCTCATCGAACATTTGCGTCCGATGGTACGCGGGAACGTACTGATCGGCTAGCAGGTTCTTCATAACAGCCCATCCAATGAGTGGGACCCCGTGCCCAGCTCCTAACCTACGTTCTTCATTCGGCCAATAGGTTTTGGCACGTCCCATTAATTTCATCCTGGCAACTTGAACCTTTTGGGGGTCCGTGAGGTTGTGCCATTCGAAATAGCACTCCATGTCTATAGCCCAATGGAGGAAGATCTGGGGATCTCCCATGCCATCATAGGTGGGGGCATCTATCTTGATAGCCCTCGTGATATCAAAGCCTCGCTCGGGGCGGGGTTCTCGAGGGGGCATACGGGGAGAGTTTCCCTCAGAATCCGAATCAAAGTTCGGTTGGTGCCGGTTGGGCTGCGCAGCATTAACGGGAGGTGGGGGTGGCCTTGCTTGATTTTGTAGGATCTGGGCTAAGGCGTTCCTAAGCTCTGTCATTTCGGCACGAAGACCTGCTATAGCCTCGGTGTTGGGATCACCATGCTCGTTCGCAGTCATCCTAGACGTAGACGGGGTTGCGTACTCCGTTCCTAGCCTAGTGCGCATTCAGGTTTGGGAGGCCCCAGGCAAGATGAATTTTCCTAGTACGGAAGCTATATTGAAAATAAGATATTTTTATATACTCCCGTTGTGAATAACACGTAGATCGTTTAAAATTTTTTTTTTGAAATTTTGCTGAAAAATAAAGATTTCAGCCTGCTATTTGCAGACCACAGAAAATAATTTTTTTGAGTTCTAACGATCGGATCTCTAACAAGGAACGCAGAGAGGATGTTTGCAACGTGAAAGTTGAAACGACCGCCTCTGATACCAAATTGGTGTAGGGATGTTTGTGAGATGGACGTGCTTACGTGAACGGCGGATTACCCATCACAGAACATAGAAAAATAAGAGAGTGCTCCGACCAAAAGCGAACGAAAAGGGGTCGGTTGGCTCTCAAAAATACGGGACTCGATACAACGTCCTTAGGACCTACTCTCCAACAAGCACACAACTCGCGCCTAGCCGGACTCGATACCACGACCTTAGGACCTACCTCTCCAACAAGCACACATCTCACCGCACCTACACAAGCATCTATTCTTTTCACAATAAGCCGTCAATCGCAGCAAAAAATATATTTAGGAGCGGCGGTAAACGATAAGGAGGGATCAAGAACAAGTTGAGATTAACTCCCTTGTTAGCACCAAAGCGTGCACAATCTTGGAGAACAAGTCAAGGCTTGGCCTAGTTTGTTCTCTAGCGGATCTTCCAATCCGGAAAACAAGAGGGTCAACAACAACGTTCGATTCAGATTTGCAAGCGAAAAACACTTTAAAATCGCGGAAAAGACGGATGAATAACCTCCACAAAATTCTCACAGCAAGAAACACAAAGATAGGGAAGAGATTACCCAACCAAGAAGAAGATCACACAATATTTGTGGGAGAATCACTCTCTCCACGGTTCCACCGGTTTCACACCGAAGGGGGCTGCTTCCTTCTTCCACGGAGTCGCACCGAGAGAAGCCACGCCGGAGTCGCACCGAACGGGGATGGAGGAGGCAAGGCTTGGCTTCACACCAAAGGGGAGGAGGTGGCTATGGCTTTCACCATGGTGGCCGAAATTCCTCAAGGGGGTTTCTTTAGGTTTCTTTTTCCAATGTGTAACTCATCATAATAGCCTCCTTTAAATAGGAGTTACAAAAGAGATCCAACCATCCATGATGGAGATGAAATCTCATCCATCCGGGCGGTTACATACATACCAAGGGTTTAATAGCACACCAACATGAAAATAAAAATAATACAAGCCAAATGTTTTTAGCAATTAAAATTAAACTAAGTAGAATTATTAAGCAAGCTTTGCGCGCCGCGGACGGAGGTTGTATCGCAGCTTTCCGTTAGCGTCCGTGGCGTTGTCATGATGCCGCAAATCTTTAACTTGTTGCGCCGCAGCAACCGGGTCATCATCAGGAAGTGTTGGAGGGGCCGCAGCAACCGGGTCATCATCAGGACGTGTTGGAGGGGCCGCGCCATCACAGCTAATGTCTTCTATAGCTTTGTTAAGCAAATTCAGAATGAACTAAATAGTACAGTGGTCAAAATAAGAAGTGACCATGGTACTGAGTTTCAGTCTGATAGCATGACAAAACTATGTGAAGAATTTGGGATATTTCAAGAGTTTTCTTCACCAAGAACACCTCAGCAAAATGGCATTGCTGAGAGGAAGAATAGAACTTTGATTGAGGCTGGTAGGACCCTATTAAGTGATACATCACTACCAGAATATTTCTGGGCTGAAGCAGTTAATACTGCATGCCATGTTTTTAATAGGGCTACCATTACTAAAGGCCTCAACAAGACCCCCTATGAGGTTGTGAAAGGCAGGAAACCAAACCTATCCTACTTCAGGATCTTTGGTTGCAAATGCTTCATACTTAACAATGGAAAGTCTTACTTGACTAAGTTTGCTGCCAAGTCCCAAGAGGGAATTTTTGTTGGGTACAACAACAATAGTAAGGCTTATAGAGTCTACAACTTGTCTACTCAAGTTGTAGAAGAGACTGTACATGTAGTATTTGATGAAACTAGGCTTATTAACAATGAGTTGTCTAGTAGTGTATGCAACCCCACAGGTTTAACAAAGAATATGGACAAGCTCACTCTAGAAGAAGAATCTACTGCAAGACAGCAAGTAGAAGACAGTGGATGTTGTCCAGGGGGAGAACTACATGTACCAATTGCTGATGAAGTTCAAGGAGTACAGCATGATGATGAAACTGAAGAGGTTCAACCAGAAGTCAGGATGCCTCCAGCCAATAGGCATCTTAGAGATCATCCAGTAGAGCAGATTATTGGAGATCCAAGACAAGGGGTACAAACAAGGAGCAGAAATTTGAATGCAGCAATCTACTCCAGTTTTCTATCTCAAGTTGAACCAAAGAAGTTTGAAGAAGCCATTCTAGATCCACAATGGACTAAAGCAATGCAAGAAGAGCTGAATCAGTTCAAGAGGTGCAAGGTCTGGGAACTTGTTCCTAAACCTAAAGACCACAATATAATAGGAACCAAGTGGATCTACAGGAATAAGATGGATGAACAAGGAGTCATCATTAAGAATAAAGCAAGATTGGTTGCTAAAGGATATAGACAGGAAGAAGGTACTGATTTTGATCAAACCTTTACTCCAGTAGCCAGAATGGAAGCCATAAGGATGTTCCTGGCCTATGCAACCTTTCAAGGATTCAAAGTTTACCAAATGGATGTCAAGTCAGCATTTCTAAATGGTAATCTTAAAGAAGAAGTCTATGTGGAACAGCCCTCAGGTTTTGTTGATTCAACTCTACCTAATCATGTCTATAGACTTAGGAAAGCTTTATATGGGTTAAAGCAAGCCCCTAGGGCTTGGTATGAAACCCTATCTAGTTTCCTCATTGAGAACAAGTTCTCAAGGGGGAAAATAGATAAGACTCTATTCCTTAGGGAATCTAGAGGCAAAGTAATACTAGTCCAAATATATGTAGATGACATTATATTTGGGTCTACTGAAAATAGTCTTTACAAAAAGTTTGCAAAACTAATGCAAAGTCAATTTGAGATGATTAGTATATGAGAGCTAAAGTTATTCTTGGGTCTCCAAGTAAGACAGAATGAGAGTGGTTTATCCATATGCCAGTCCAAGTTCACCCAAGAACTCATAAGAAAGTATGGTATGGATTCATCCAGTACCATGAAGACTCCTATGGGGTCAAGTATATCTCTTAGCAAGGATGATGCAGGGAAGCCTATAGATGAAACCTTGTATAGAGGGATAGTTGGCTCCCTATTATACTTGACTGCAAGTAGACCAGATATCACGTATGCTACATGTGTCTGTGCAAGGTATCAAGCCTGCCCTAAAGAGTCTCATTTGACTGCAGTCAAAAGAATATTGAGATATCTAAAGGGAACTCCTTATCTAGGCCTCTGGTACCCTAGGAATGGGGATTTTGAACTAACAGGTTATTCAGATGCTGACTTTGCAGGATGCAAAAAAGATAGAAAAAGCACAACTGGAACCTGTCAATTCCTAGGTGGGAGACTAATTTCATGGAGTAGCAAAAAGCAAACAAGTGTGGCTATCTCCACTGCAGAATCAGAGTATGTGGCTACAGGAAGTTGTTGTGCTCAACTTCTGTGAATACAACATCAGCTAGAGGACTATGGATTTCAGGTAAGTAGAACTCCACTCTTCTGTGATTCTACTAGTGCTATTTCAATAGCCAACAATCCTGTATCCCATAGTAGAACAAAACATATTGAAATTAAATATCATTTTCTTAGGGAGCATGTAGAGAAAGAAGATATTTTACTAGAATATGTTAAAACTGATAATCAACTAGATGATATGTATACTAAGCCCCTAGAAGAAGCTAAGTTCAATAGGTTTAAAATTGAACTAGGAATGATAAACTTAGAGTAAGTTTATAGAATTGGAAATGACTAAGTAAAAAGGTGTCGACACACAGAGATCTCTGTGTCGACACAGAAAGTAGGTGTCGACACTTCAGGAAAAAGGTATCGACACATCTAGGAGGTTGGTGTCGACACTTCAGAATATTAGTGTCGACACATGTCAAGTAGGTGTCGACACATCTAAAGTGGTGTCGACACTTAAGTCTTACTCAGAATTCTCTAAGTAAAGCCTCGACTATGTGTCGAGTTAAGTGGTGTCGACACATAAATAAGTGTCGACACATATATCTGTTGACTAAAATTTGTGTCGACACATAGGTGTCGAGACATTATAAGTCAGTGTCGACACTTATTGACAGTGTCGACACAATTTGAGTTGGCTGCCCGCCTTTTCATCTTCAAAATTAGAAAGGTATAAATAGGGTTTTGCCTTAGTCTGTCGACACGCTTTCAAAGGTTTCGAGACCAAAACTTGTGTGTCGACACCTCTCTTCTCTCCAATCAAATTCTTCAAACCCTAATGGCGCCAAAGCTTGAGGAGAACGTCAACGAAGGATACGAGCTGGTGGCAATGCTTTTGACGATGCCGACCAAGAAATCCAGAATGTCATAACCCTAGTTGCAGACTCGGGGTTGGACTTTCTTGTTTCTGAGCCAACAAAAATCTGGAAAAAGGAAGTTCTGGAATTCCTCAATGGAGCTAAGGTCGACAAATCTGGATTCAAGATCAAATCCAGAGTCCATGGTGCAAAGGTGAAGGTATCACCTAAGAGCTTGAGGAAGATTCTAAATCTGCCTAGAACAAAGGAAGTAGAAGAGGTAACTGCTTCCAGAACCAGAGATGCATTGGCATGGTGTGGTCTGGATTCTAAGATGAAGATTAGATCATTGTTTCTTAGAAAGGGCATGAACAATCAAGGGAAATTCCTTTCTGAGATTGTTGGAAAAGTAATATTAAGCAAGTCAGGAGGGCATGATAGGGTATCAGGCTCTATGTTCAGCATTATGACCAGGATTATCTTCACTCTGAACACTGACTGGTCTGTTATAGTGTTTGAGAAAATCAAGGAAAGCCTGAAGAAGCTCAACCTGGGCAGAATTTTAAGTCTTTACCTTGCTGGTGTTATACCTGAAGTTATGGGTCAGGCTGCTGGAAGTAAAATAAATCATATGAGGAAAATGGATCTGAGAATATTCTCTAGATAGGACAGGTTGTTGTCAAAAGAGATGCCAACACCTGAGAAGATCACTTCTGAGAAGGAAATTCCACCAAAGAAGAAGAGGAAAATTGCCCCAGTGGCTCAAGTGTCCACTAGCAGCTCTGAAAGTGAAGAGCAAGTGGTTTCTACACCAGATGAGAATGAGGAAGGAACTGCTGTAAAGTCTCCTACTCCTCAAGATGTTGCTGAGATCCAGGGGGAGCTACCTCAAGCTAGCCCTATACATAAGGATCACATCCAGGGGGAGTCTCTAGTTGTAGAAGAACCAACTACACTAGAAAGTGAACAAGCTACAACTACAATTCTAGAGGTAATCACTGAACTAAATGCTTTAGATTTTCCTATAGAAGATACTGATTTGTCTGATGTTCATCAGCAAACTCAGCTGAATAGCCAAGTCCCAGATGCTGTCATAGAAGACACATCTGTAGTAGTAGAAGTTATATCTGATCTAGTGGTTGAAGAGCCCAGAGTTTCTCCAGCTCATTCTCCACAAGAGATTACTATGGAAGATTTATTTCTAAATCTGGATCAAGCAGATTTTGACAAGGAGAATGCTCCAGTTGAGGGGGAGCAAGTAGTTCATGTTGCAGAACCTGAGAAGGCCCCAGATGTGCAGAAGGAGTTACCCCCAAGACCTAAGGAGAGGGTAGAAATTGCTAGCTCCTCAGCATCTGAAGATGAGGAGGCTGCAAGGGCAAAGAAAAAGAAAATTTATATATTCAAGCGAAGGAGTCAGAGTTATAAAAAGGCCTTACAATCTATTGCACAACAGCCTATATCACAGCCAGCTCCAACTGTTGATTATAGTGCTTTAATGGTTGCAATGCAAATTAAACTTGATGAGCAAAGGCAGGCCATAGAGAAATATGTGGATGAAGGGCAGAAGTCTCTCCAATTTGATCTAGCCCAGGACATAAAATCTATCAGGTTTGAAATGAACTAAAATAAAAAGGAGATGACTGAATGTTTCCACAAGGGTGGAAATGCAGTGGTGTACTTAGCTACACACCAAAAAAAGATTAAGACTCAAGTAGATGACATAGCCCTGAAGCAAGGATATATACTTGAAAATCAACTCAGAATGAATGACAATTTGACACAATCTCACAATGCCATAGTCACAGAGTTGAAGAATCTAGATGCAGGGCAGACTCCAGCTAAAGCAAAGACAGATTTTGACAAAGTATTCCTAGAAGAAATCACTGCTCTTAAGACTGCTATTCAAGATTCTCAAAAGTTGATAACTGACAAACCCCAAAGGTTAAAACCTTTCTTTAAAAATGGAGTAAATTATTTGGATAATCAAGTGAGATTTCAGAAAGATGATGTCAGAGATCATATCGAAAGAGAAGTCATAAAGGGGGAGAGGGTTTTAGTCAAAGCTAGCTCTGATCATGCCAAGTGGATATCAAATTCCATCAGGGCTACACTGGGTTATCCTCCTCTTTGTGATGATGACAATGTTGCTGAATCTGGAATTCATCCTGCATATTTAGGAGGGGAGCAACCAGAAGTGGCTCAAGTTATCTACCCTCCTCAAGATTTTGACATGATTCATGCTGACATACAGTCCATGTATAGCCCACCTGGGGGTAAGGACAATGTAATTATTGAGAAAGTTGTTAAGCCTATTTCTGAAGCTATGCAAGAGGCACTCCAGAAAAAAGAAGAGACAAGATTGTCTAAGAAGAGGTTTAGGGAGCAAGCTGAACAAAGACCAGACTTTGAGCAGTGGAGCCCTACCTCAAGGAACATTATATTGACTGCCTGGAAAGCTGCCAAAGATAACATTCAAGATAGGAATAAGTGATTTTCTGAAACTGAATGGAGGAAACATGAATCAAGGCAGGATGTCATAGTTCAATATAGAAGGAAGGCCAAGATGGGAAAGCTACCTCCTACTGCTCTGGAGCCTAGCAAGTACTTTCCCAAGCCATATCACTACTTTGAAAGACAAAAGATCAAAGCAGAAGAACAAAAGAAGAAAGATCTGAAAGGTAAGAAGTCTGCTGAAACAGAAGATGCTGAAGCCCCTGTACAAGCAAGGATAAAATCTGGAAAAGGGATAGTGATCAAAGATGCTGATCAAGAACAGAATTAGAATTTTCTTAAAGTTTACTATGTAATCTTTTTGATGATAAACATTCTGTAAACTTTTGAAAATGAATATGACAAAGTATTGGAACAATGTGTTGTGTGATAAATTAGCTATGTGTTAAATTTATTTCATAATTGTTCTGAGATGTTATCTGTATATGCATGTTTGTTTTATACATGTGATGTACTTTCCTGTTTACATAATCCTGTCTTACATCATTTTGTATTTTTATTATGAATGGTGTATATCATTGACTAAGAGTTATGACTTCTCCAAATAGGGGGAGATTGTTGGGTACATTGGTTTAAATGTACCTGATTTGAAGAAGCCTCACCCAACTCAATAATATACATCAAAATGCATTTGATGTGTTTTGAGTTTACTTGTGCAGGCTAAGTATTTGCAGGAAAGAAGAAAAAGTTTCTAAGTCCATGTGTCGACACCCAGAGGGAAAGTGTCGACACTTAAGAAGACTTGTGTCGACACCCAGGCAAGCAGTGTCGACACTTGGAGTCATTGTGTCAACACCAGGGATGCTGAGTCGACACCAGACAGAAAGTGTCGACACAAGGAGCTGTGTCGACACTCAGTGAAGAAAAGACAGTGAAGCTGTGTCGACACTTAGCAGTTGTGTCGACACCCAGAAAAACTGTGTCTACATCAGAAAGTGTCGACACTTGGAGGCTGTGTCGACACTCAGCAAAAGTCTGCAGAGATTAAGTACAAGTGTCGACACCCAGAACAATGTGTCGACACTCAACAGAAGAGTCAACACTTGAAGCAAGTGTCGACACCCAGAACAATGTGTCGACACTCAGCAGAAGAGTCAACACTTGAAGTAAGTGTCGACACCCAGAACAATGTGTCGACACTCAACAGAAGAGTCAACACTTGAAGTAAGTGTCTACACCCAGAATAATATGTCGACACTCAACAGAAGAGTCAACACTTGAAGTAAGTGTCGACACCCAGAACAATGTGTCGACACTTAGCAGAAGAGTCAACACTGGAAGTAAGTGTCGACACCCAGAACTATGTGTCGACACTTAGCTGAAGACTCAACACTTGAAGAAAGTGTCGACACAAGGAGCTGTGTCGACACTTAGCAAAGAACAGCAAAGTTCAACAAAATATTCTAAGTACCAGTGTCGACACTAAGGAGTTGTGTCGACACTCAGCCAGAGTCTCGGCAGAAGAAGAATTTGTCGACACCCAGAGCAATGTGTCGACACTCAACAAGTATCAACACTGAAGACATGTGTCGACACCAAGAAGCAGTGTCGACACTTAACAGATTCAACACATGAAGATGTGTCGACACAAAGTTGTTGTGTCGACACTTAGAAGAATTCAGCAAAATACTGAAGTACAAGTACTTGTGTCGACACACATTATCAGTGTCGACACATGAAGAAGAAACAGTGTCGAGATATAAAAACTACAACAGAAGGAGTTGTGTCGACACCTTATAGACTAGTGTCGACACTTAGACAACATATGTCGACACTTGGTCTATAAGTGTCGACACTTAAAGACAGAAAGTCTCGACACTTAAAGGCAGTTATAGAATTTTCAAGAACTGACTGGATGACTTGACAGCTGCCATTCCAGCCGGTCTACAGCACCTGTCAGAGTTGTCAGAATTCAGTTATGGACCGGACCAGCCGGTTACCATGAAAAAGGCCTATAAATAGGCTTATACAGTCTACAGAAACTGTTGTTGAAAAAGAGGATTGATGAAGTGGTTCAAGTGATCATTCACAAGAGAAAGACACAAGAAGATCTAGCTTTCAAATGAAGATCTAAGAAGTTGGAGAGAGAGAGCTCCATCCAAGAAATCAGTTGTTGGAACCACACTGAGAAGAAGGGTTCAAATCTACTCTGAACCTTAAGTAGCAGAGATCAAGGATCAACTGCAGAAGGAGTCAATCTTATTGAGTTCTACTTTCAAGAAGCTTTGAAAAAAGCTAAGTCAGATTGATTTCAGCTGAGTTCTTCCAAGAACTCATCAAGAAACTCACATCTCATCTCTCTATTCTCTGAGTTGTTGAGTTAACATTATTGTATTCAATTTTAACTTGTAGGATCCTTTGGGATCTGAGATTGTAAGCCTGCAATTATAAAGACTGAGGGTAGGAGAGTTAAATCTCTGAGTGTAGGCCTTGGTGGCTGAGTGTAGGCCTTGGTGGCTGAGTGTAGGCCTTGGTGGCTGAGTGTAGGCCTTTGTTGCTGAGTGTAGGCCTTTGTGGCTGAGAGTAGGCTTTGTGGAAAAGCTGAGTTGTAGGGCCTTGGGCCTGAGGTGTAGGAGCCTGCTTTGGGTTCTGAGATAGTGGAGAAGTTTGGCCGAATCTAGTACACTGCTAGATAGGAGAAGGGGGAAAGTGGATGTACCCAAAGTTTGGGGAACCACTATAAAACTCTGTATCTACTGTGTGACTGTTGTTGGTTGTGATTGTTGCATATGTGATGTGTTATAGTAGATAGAATTCTGTGATATTAACTGATTGCTGCCATAAAAAGTTAAAAAGAATTTGGTCACCTATTCACCCCCCCCCCTCTAGGTGTTTAGGTACTATATCTTTCAAGTCTAATCAAAATGGGTTCATTTGGCTGATCTGGATTTCATGTTAAATATATTATATCTGACCGCGCAATAAGACTATTGATATGGCTCGAACTCTGATCAACCCAACACTTCTACATTCAATTAATGTTAGGGTTTACTGGATTTTCCTCCTCCTGCTTAATTATATCTTCCTTACCGAATCAACATTTGCGAGTTCCTTCAGAGAATAGAAGGTATTTTAAAGTTCCCTTCAGAAATTAGCATATATTTGCAAGTTACTTTTCTTTCATTTCTGTTTCTTACTCTTCTTTCTGCAGAGATTATAAGATATTTGCAAGTTCCCTTCAGATATTTGCAAGTTACTTTTCTTTCATATATTCTTCTCACTCTTCTTTTTGCAGATATTTGCAAGTTTCCTTCAAGTATTTGAAGGTTATTTTTCTTTCATATCCGTTTCTCACTCTTCTTGTTGCAGAGATTAACAGATATTTGCAAGTTCCCTTCAGGTACTTGCAAGTTACTTTTCTTTCATATCTGCTTCTTACTCTTATTTTTGTAGAGGTTAGAAGATATTTGCAAGTTCTTTTCAGGCACTTGCAAGTTACTTTTCTTTCATATCTGTTTCTCACTCTTCTTTTTCTAGATACTTGCAAGTTCCCTTCAGATACTTGCAAGTTATTTTTCTTTCATATCTGCTTCTCACTCTTCTTTTTGCAAAGATTAGTAGATATTTATATGTTCCCTTTAGTTACTTGCAAGTTACTTTTCTTTCATATCTGCTTCTCACTTTTCTTTTTGGAGAGATTAGCAGATATTTGCAAGATTTCTTCAGGTACTTGCAAGTTACTTTTCTTTCATATCTGATTCTTACTCTTCTTTTTGCAGAGATTAGAAGATATTTGCAAGTTCCCTTCAGGCACTTGCGAGTTACTTTTCTTTCATATCTGCTTCTCACTCTTCTTTTTTCAGATATTTGCAAGTTCCCTTCACGTACTTGCAAGTTATTTTTCTTTCATACCTGCTTCTCAATATTCTTTTTGCAGAGATTAGCAGATATTTGCAAGTTCCCATCAGGTACTTGTAAGTTACTTTTCTTTCATATCTGCTTCTTAGTCTTCTTTTTGCAGAGGTTAGAAGATATTTGGAAGTTCCCTTTAGGTACTTGCAAGTTACTTTTCTTTCATATCTACTTCTCACTCTTCTTTTTTGCAGATAGTTGCAAGTTCCCTTCAGGTACTTGCAAGTTATCTTTCTTTCATATCTGCTTCTCACTCTTCTTTTTCTAGAGATTAGCAGATATTCGCAAGTTCCCTTCAGGTACTTGCATGTTACTTTTCTTTCATATTTGCTTCTCACTCTTCTTTTTGAAGAGATTAGCAGATATTTGCAAGCTCCTTTCAGGTACTTACAAGTTACTTTTCTTTCATATCTGCTTCTCACTCTTCTTGCTACAGAAACTGGCAGCTGCTTGCAAGTTCCCTTCAGGTACTTGCAAGTTATTATTTTATATACTTCTCACCTTTATTTTGTAGTGTCTCAATAAAAGGCGTTCACAAGTCTTCTCTACTTTGCAAGAATAATTCAGGTACACATAAGATACACATTTTTCACTTCCTCCAACTCTTCTCCTTTGTAGAGGAAAAAGTTAGTACATACAGAATTGTTGAAATCAAAATCACGGTCTCTACGGAGTTCACCCTTGGGGAAGGTGTGATCGCACACTTACTTCTCGCACACGAGTCAAACGACTAAGGAAAAAGAATATGGGACAGACCCAAGGGCTCGGTGTGGAGGTCCCACCACACACGTAGAAGATCTTAGAGGGCTTCCCCTCCCTAACCAAATGTCGAGCAAAGGATACCTCAGAAAGCGAAAGAAGACCAGGGCACAAGTAAGCATGCCTTCTAAGGTACCCCCCTTGAGTCTATTTATAGATTTCTAGAAACGGCCTGCAAATAGCCAACCTTCGTTCTTCCGAATAGCTATTTGCAACCCAACTGGGTCTGCCAACATCATAACTCCGCTGTTCTAATAGGCTATAAGCAGGCAAATAGGGGTAAAATAGTAAAGATATTTCACAGAAAAACTGGCTAGTGGACCTTTGAAACCTCCACTCACCTGGGGTGGCGAGTGCTGAATCGAGCTGGCACTCGCCGCCTCTTCCAGCCATGGGTGAGTAGGGGACCGACATGCCCCACTCGGCCGCTACTCGCCGAGCCCCTGGGGCAAGCGCGAGCCGACCTGCTCCAATCGCCCACTACTCGCCGAGCCCATTAGGAAAGTGCAAGCTGACCTGCTCTACTTGCCCCTCACAAGATCCACCACACTTGGGTGAGCCGAGGGGGCTTCCAGGGATCTTGCCTCCCTCCGGCTTGCCTAGGTCCCGTACTACTGGACTATCCGATCTAGCTTCTGTCGACCACCACTCGCCGAATATGGGGTTGTAAACAATCCCCGCTCTTTTCGAGGTTGGCCCAAGCTCGAAAAGAATCATCCAACCCTGCAATATGCATTGAGTGCAATAGGGGCCAGAGATTCTTTTGGTGGGCTCCACCAGCTATTATAAACACATGCCCATATACTTGGGTTCCTGAGATGCCTCGCTCCAAAGAAATCCAAGAGAAGCTTAGCAGCGCCTATGAGATTAACGCCGCTCATGCTGTCACGCTAGTTAGCATGTCTCCCAACACTGCATTATGCGAGCCGACGAAATCCAATCCTGCCAAGATGTCTAAGTCCATCCCAAAAGACGCTGAATCAGTCTACCGCGACCTAGAATCTGAATTGACTATCGGGCTCGCCTCCTCCAAACCAGCTGCCAACCTCACGGGTAAAATTGTCATCGACATTCTAGCTAACCCTGAGAACCATCAGACCGATACTGAGACCTCCATGCCACGAGTCCACACCCCACACGATAACTCGCGACCTCAAACTCTCCCCGACATTCTCCTGGAGAGCAAATGTAACATCCCTCAAACAACTACACCCCTAGGAGTGGTTTTGTCATGACTAGGTCATGACAAAACCCTAGGAAGCCCAAGAAGACCAAGTGAACATAATAATGATGGTGAGATCACCATGTGAAAGTCCACCTAGTGTCAACAATCTTCACCTATGGGGGGGGGAATAGGTGACATGTAGCATTTTTACGGAATTTAAGATTGTACCTGCACAATAAAGATAAACAGCACAACACACAGAATACACAAGCTATTTATAGTGGTTCCCCGATTTGGGTACATCCACTTTCCCCCTTCGACCTATCTCCCAACAAGGGACGACTCGGTCTCTTCACCAACAGGATTGAAATCCAATCCTTGCACTATCGGAAGGAACCCTTCCTCACGTAGGAGTCAACACTCCCACAACACGGGTTGCACCCAACCCTTACAACTAGGAACCTACGTTCCTTTACAACAAAAGTAAAACTAGATTGTACAAAAGATAAAAACTACGTTTGGAGACAAAGGTGTCCCTCTTTGTTGACGACGTGTTCTTGAAGTCCTCAAAGAGTCCACAACCCTAGATCTCTCTTGGAGAGGATCTCCCCGGAACCGGCGGCGGCAAGATGGGCGGCGGCTAGGTTCACGGGATCGGTGGCGACGACGATGTGCGGCTGCTGTTCTTGGAGATCCAAACTTCGTAGCAAAGCTAGCTAGGTCTACCAACGGTCACACTAGGATCAGTCGTCTCGATCGATTCGGACGGGGAAGGTTTTCCCGATCACAAATCAAGAGACAAGAGATCTCCGGTTAGACACGTGAGACGCTAAGCTTGGCTAAGCTTCTATCGACCGGAGATCAGGAAGAAACCTCTATCAAGACCAGCGATCAACTCTCTCGAGCGGCGATGGCGGCGGCGGCGGAAATCGCGATCTAGGTCACGTCGCGGCTCGGTTTCGTATATCTTTTTCGTCCCCTTTACTGTTCAAAAATACCCCTGTATTTATACTGTAGACAACTTCAATATGACCGTTGTGGGTCCCACCTGAAGGAAACCCTAGTTCCGGTTCAACACAGTGCCAGTGGGAGAATCCGGTTCAGGGAGTTCCAGAAAAATTGCCAAGTCAAAATCGGCGAGAATCGAAGGTGATTCTCGACGAATCAGCGAGAATCAGTAAGTGATTCTCGACGATTCGTCGAGAATCACTAGTGATTCTCGCCGAATCACTTGATGATTCTCGACGAATATTACTTGGCCATGATCTGCTCAACGATGGGTTCGGCGAGAATCACTAGTGATTCTCGCCGAATCTTACTTGGCACCGTTTTGAGGTAGCCGGATAAATTCGGCGAGAATCACTAATGATTCTCGACGATTCGGCGAGAATCACCAAGTGATTCTCGCCGAATCGGCGAGAATCACTTGGTGATTCTCGTCGAATTATACTTATACGAATTTTCATCTTTTCACCCAAGAGCTGCTCCTTGACCCAACCTTGCTCCTTGTCTGCTCTTGCATAAACACGGCCCTGTACTTGAAAGTAAGTGCACTCCAATAGAGAGAGTACACGTAGGACAACACACTGATCTGCCCAACGAGGGATTACGTCGTGCAAACCCGTGTATATTGACCTACTGCACCCTGACATTGGTGTGCACTTAGCGTGGAATAACTGCAAGCATAACTTGAGAGGTTTCATCAAATACATTATGAATTCATCTTAGCTTGACAGGTGGCTTCCTCAAATCCAGGTAATTGTGGATACAATACCCAACAATCTCCCCCTATTTGACGAAGCCAAAACCCTACTAGCTAAGATGAATAACACCAACCAGATAATATAAACAACATTCAGAATTTAAATATGCAGCACAAGAGAATATAGGCAAACAGATCAAGACTTGAGTTATTCACAAATTCAAATACATATATATATATATATATATATATATATATATATATATATATATATATATATATATATATAATCTCAAGATTGTTCATATAATAACAATAAACGTTAATTGTTCTTAAGAGAGAATGACAGGCTATAAATTTTTTGACTATTTTTCTTTGGCTAAGTCATCCTTGAGTTTCTGAGCCAAATACTTCTTTCTTTGCCTCTCCATGTACTCTTTGGGCTTCGGATAATATCTGGGAGGAGGAGCTTTATCTGCCGCAGTATTGGTTCTGAAAAAGATGTTCCTTTTGGCTTCATACGTCTTATGCATCTCCTATTCATACTGGCTGTATACATCGTTTCGATTGATTTCCCCTTGTTCCTGTAGCCAGAATGTGTCCAGTATGATACTCTTGGATACTGGACTCCACTTTTCGTTTCTTACTTCCTCCTTCTTCAGTCTGATTCTCTTCTCAGCTTGTGTTTCCTTTGACGTCCCTTCTTGAGACTTTCTCTTGTCCCTGGCTTTGGCTAGGGCCTCTTGGTCAAACATGGCCATACATTTTGCTTGGGAAATAGCCCTAGCATCAGCTTCACTCATGGGAACTTCTGCAGCACTTACTCCCTCAGCAGCCGTAGAAGTCTCAGGAGCATGAATACCCGCAGGATTTTCAGGAAAAACGACGCCTAACGCCTGTTGGAGCATCCACCAGCAACTGTCATAGACATATTTGTTTGACTGTTCAAAGTTGTTGATCATGACTTCCTGAAGCTCAGCCATCTTAGCTATATATTCTTTCTCCCCCTTTTTGGCTTCGACTGCGATGGAGTTTGCATAGGAGTACAGTGAGTCATCAATATGCTTTGTCGTCCTGGAGAATTCAGTGACCAATGCTTGTTGATTGGCGTTGAGAGTTGCCATATTACCGTCAAACTTTTGAATGTTGTTTGCTACAACATGAGCATTCTGATTTACTACGACGAGAGTGTCGGTGTTCTTTTTCAACCCGTCCATAAGAAGAGTGACCGCTTCGCCGGCCGCTGTATACTTTTCTTCAAATTTCTTTTCCATCATGTCAAGTTTATGATTGATCTCCACCATGTTCTTGAGCATGAGATTTTTAGATTTCTTAATCCTTTTCAACATTTTATTCTGAGCTGTCTCAAAAGATGCTTTAAGCTCATCCACTATGCCCTGAATGATATTCACGGTGTGAGTGGCTATATCATCTCGTAGGGGAAGATTCTGAGGCACTTCTTGGCCGTGCACTTCATCAGATGCACCTGTAGAGCTGGACAGGAGCACAGCCTCTAAGGGAGGAATACTTGCAGCATCTGCAGATTTCTCGGACTCAACCTCCACTCGTGCACCAATGTTCTCAGGAACGCTCTCAGGTGCATGCTGTTAGATAAAGCTTCAATGATATCCTGAGTTTCCAATGCTTCCTGTCCCTCATCGCCTTCTTCTTCACTTTCATCATCCATGAAATCATGCGCATCAGCATCATCGTCGTCAGCAGTCTCCTCTACATTAGCTTCGGCTCCTTGATCGTACAGGTTCAGATCCTCCTCATTTTCCAGCATAGTTTCACTTGCTTCTTGTATATTTGCCACTACATCTCTGGCTATCTGGGAGATGTCAGATACGATATGAGCATCAGTGGGTAGAGGCTCCCCCTCAATTCCTGCAGTCAAATCATCAGGAATTTCACTGGGGATTACGACGGAATCAGCCACAGTGCCGTCCTCGGCTGGAGATGCTTCTTAAAGCCACTATTTGGGGTTTGAACCGGCTTTTCCATACATTTCTTGATGGTAATCTTCGCTAGTTTTTAGTGAACTAATTTAAGCCTGTAGATGTTAGATCTCGAGTCTACCAGTGGAATTTCTGATAAGTCGTCATTGTTGTATCTATGGTTTATGTTTACCGTGTTAACATATCCTTAGATATACGCACATATAAGTGTAAGTATAAGTATAAATATATATATATATATGTAAATGTGGATACAATATGACTCAAGTCCTTGAACTGATCAAAAGTACCTGGCATTATGAGAGTTATCATTTAGTCCCTTAGGTAAAACATATTAGGAGCTCGATGTGAGTATGCCCATGTAGATATCACATCTGTTATTCCAGGCGCTTATTCCAATTTAGTCTTGAGCCATCTACTGTCTAGTTCCCCTCATATTTACGAGAACCTAGACTACCCTGCAAGAAAGAGTTACTTTACCTTAGGAACCCAAATCATATTGGGTCCTAGGTTCCTGTTAGCATAAGCACTCGACTGCCTTCCTTCAAAAAACCTGTCAGGAAGACTACCTCTGCCCAGAAAATGTGGATAGGCCCTTGCCCTTGACACAGAGGGGTTGTGCCAACAGTCGATGGCAAAGTGTCCCACTTTGCCACAGCACCAACATGGGTGAATGTTGTATCGCCGTTTCTGACCTGATCTAGTGACTGAGGTAGTCACGGTCCTAGGTCTAAACGGGATAGGGCATGATCTCCGCACAAAATTTCCTCTTCCACCGTGACACGTGGAAGGGTGGAAGGAATGCATGTTGCGAGCGTCATGAGGCCGGGGAGGTGGTGCCTTCCTTTCAGGCATCCCCCTTCCTGAGGCCCCATGAAAACTTACACCATGACTTCTAACCTCCCTGTCCTGTGTCCTCGGGTGGTGAGAAGTGTTCTGAGAGCTGGTACATGCAGATTCACACCGAGTTGAGGCAGTGGCAGTAAATACAAAGGGCTCAGAATGAGCCTTAGGTATTCTCTCATGGGTGGCCACGACGGCCCTTGCACTACGGGTGTCTCCACATGAGGACATATCACCCTAGCAGTGACCACGATTATTCCTGTGGTCATACCTGAAGGCATGATGAGTTGCCTTCCTGCTTGGAGTGGGGGGTCGGAGTACCGTTTCCCCATTTCTCCACAAATTGATAATCCGGGAGATCCAACCATTTTCTTGCTTTCTCTTTATAGCATCAACCTTGGAAAAGTTTGATACTATTCTTTTCTCATTCTCTAGACTACTCTCTAGAGCTGAGATTTTAGAGTCCTTGACCTTGTTGGATGCCAATTGGAGAACCAACAAGATCTTCAGTCGAGCAATCTCTTGAGCTTGCTCCTCAGCAAGTAGGTTGCTTGTCTGAAGGGATCTCTTCAGAGAATCAGAATTTTCTGAAGGAAGGCAGTTCCTGACTTCAGAAACTTCAAGAGAGACGGGGCAGGATGAAGAAGTTACCTTCTCTTCAGTATTATTGTCATTAGAGCCCGTGACCGTTGTGTCATCCTTATCAGAGCTGCTTTCCTCACTGGCCTCTTCAGTCTCTGACATGGACACTGGAGCTCTGATGCTGTCTGATAGATCCTTGCCTTCATCTTCAGAGGCGAGGACCCCCACATAGGCTTCATCCTCTGATTGACAGCAGATTCCAGCTTTCTCTGACCCCCCCCCCCCATCAGCTCTGAGATCATCAACCACATAGATTTAGCCGACCCACATTTTTCCAATCTAGAGCGAGAAGCTCCAGACCAGATATCCATGATAATTTGACAAATCCTCTTGTCCAAATTAAATAATGAAAGTTCCGTCTCCGACATCTCAGCAATGCACTTGGGCACTTGGATTCCAGAGTCGGAGGTCTTCATAGGAATAAAAGGACCCTCTTCCAGGATGAAAGATGCTCGAGGATCGATAGCATCCAAGTGATACGACACTCTCATCCTCCAGACGGGGTAAAACTCCTTTGTGCATGTGGGGAGTCTTAGTGGCGATATCTCATGATCCAGCTCCATGCTTCTGACACTGGTGGCAGGATTCAACTCAAGGTGTAAACCTTTTTGATGAGTAACCTCCCTCTGATACCACTTGAAAGTCCACCTAGTGTCAACAATCTTCACCTATGGGGGGGGGGGGGGAATAGGTGACGTGCAGCGTTTTTACGGAATTTAAGATTGTACCTGCACAATAAAAATAAACAGCACAGCACACAGAATACACAAGCTATTTATAGTGGTTCCCCGATTTGGGTACATCCACTTTCCCCCTTCGACCTATCTCCCAACAAGGGACGACTCGGTATCTTCACCAACAGTATTGAAATCCAATCCTTGCACTATCGGAAGGAACCCTTCCTCACGTAGGAGTCAACACTCCCACAACACGGGTTGCACCCAACCCTTACAACTAGGAACCTGCGTTCCTTTAAAACAAAAGTAAAACTAGAATGTACAAAAGATACAAACTACGTTTGGAGACAAAGGTGCCCCTCTTTGTTGACGACGTGTTCTTGAAGTCCACAAAGAGTCCACAACCCTAGATCTCTCTTGGAGAGAATATCCCCGGAACCGGCGGCGGCAAGATGGGCGGCGGCTAGGTTCACGGGATCGGCGGCGACGACGATGTGCGGCTGCTGTACTTGGAGATCCAAACTTCATAGCAAAGCTAGCTAGGTCTACCAACGGTCACACTAGGATCAGTCGTCTCGATCGATTCGGACGGGGAAGGTTTTCCCGATCACAAATCAAGAGACAAGAGATCTCCGGTTAGACACGTGAGACGCTAAGCTTGGCTAAGCTTCTATCGACCGGAGATCGGGAAGAAACCTCGATCAAGACCAGCGATCAACTCTCTCGAGCGGCGACGGCGGCGACGGCGGAAATCGCGATCTAGGTCACGTCGCGGCTCGGTTTCGTATTTCTTTTCCGTCCCCTTTACTGTTCAAAAATACCCCTGTATTTATACTGTAGACAACTTCAATATGACCGTTGTGGGTCCCACCTGAAGGAAACCCTAGTTCCGGTTCAACACAATGCCAGCGGGAGAATCCGGTTCAGGGAGTTCTAGAAAAATTGCCAAGTCAAAATCAGCGAGAATCGAAGGTGATTCTCGACGAATCGGCGAGAATCAGTTAGTGATTCTCGACGATTCGTCGAGAATCACTAGTGATTCTCGCCGAATCACTTGATGATTCTCGACGAATATTACTTGGCCATGATCTGCTCAACGATGGGTTCGGCGAGAATCACTAGTGATTCTCGCCGAATCTTACTTGGCACCGTTTTGAGGTAGCCGGATAAAGTCGGCGAGAATCACTAATGATTCTCGACGATTCGGCGAGAATCACTAGTGATTCTCGCCGAATCGGCGAGAATCACTTGGTGATTCTCGTCGAATTATACTTAGACGAATTTTCATCTTTTCACCCAAGAGCTGCTCCTTGACCCAACCTTTCTCCTTGTCTGCTCTTGTATAAACACGGCCCTGTACTTGAAAGTAAGTGCACTCCAATAGAGAGAGTACACGTAGGCCAACACACTGATCTGCCCAACGAGGGATTACGTCGTGCAAACCCGTGTATATTGACCTACTGCACCCTGACATTGGTGTGCACTTAGCGTGGAATAACTGCAAGCACAACTTGAGAGGTTTCATCAAATACATTGTGAATTCATCTTAGCTTGACAGGTGGCTTCCTCAAATCCAGGTAATTGTGGATACAATACCCAACACCATGGTCTGCAAATAACACCTTTCAATTGCCTAATCTAGGGTTTTACTTTAGGGCCTCACCTTAACTCTTTGACCCCACCCAAACATCCCTAGCCCTTTAGAAAGTTCATTGGGTCACCAAGGACCCATTGGGGTCAATTAAAAAGGTCAAGTTGACAAAAGTCAACCGTAATCCTAAAATGGTCAAAGTGCCCTATCTAGGGCCAGAGGATTTTCCCTTAGCCAATTTGACCCCACCTAAACCTCCCTAACCCTTTAGGAGGTTCATTGGGTCACTAAGGACCCACATGGGTCAACCCAAGTGGTCAAGTTGACCAAAGTCAACTAAAACACTAAAGTGGTCAACGTGCCCTAAATAAGGGCCAAGTGGTTTACAAGGTGCCCAACCAACCCTATCCAAGTCTTCCTAGACCTTAGGGGAGGCCAATGGGTCACCAAGGAGCCATTGGGGGCAACCCAAAATGTCAAATTGATCAAGTCAACTCAACCTTAGTTTAGGTCAAATTAGCTCAAGTTGACCCAACCTAGCCCAATCCACTTGGGCTAAGCCACATTGGAGTGGCCCACCAACCTTAGGGGCTGATATTTATATGGAATGCCATTCATTGTCTGGGAATGGTGACTAGGAGAGAGAAAACTCATTTTCCCTTTAATGGAGTAGAGAGAAAGAGAGAGAAAGAGGGTCATTCATGACATGGAAGACCAAGGGGCCTCCTCTCTTCATCTCCAAGGCTTGATTCATCTCCCCTGATGAATTAGGAGAATATCAAGGGGTTTTCCAGGCTGTACAGAGGTTGGATTCAATGGGCTATACCATGGCCGAACCTCTCCCCCTTGGCCATTATTGGCAATTGAAGTTAGACCCCACCTCTTCCCCATTTTGCTTTTTAAAAAGCTTCACCAGACAAAGAGGAAACGTTTCCACTCTTCCCCTGAAGAAACTAAGCTAGTTGGATGTGTAGTTGTAGAGCACCGAAAGCGCCACCACCATCCATGGCAACCCGACGAATCTGCAAGGAAACAACCCTCCACTATGGTCCTCCTTTACTCCTTTCTTCGTAGTCTAGAATCTTAGATCATTTAGGAGAGAAATAGGGCTCAGTTGAGCCCAATTGGGAGAGAAACAAATTCTAGATTTTCCATGAAAATCTACCTGTTGGGTTCGCCGGAAACCGCCCCTCCGGCGGTCGTGCCGCCGCCCGGCTATAGCCCCCACCTTAATGGAGGTGGTGGTTGTGGTGGCCGGCCAGGAAGGTGGCCGGGTGGCCGGCAAATGGCTTGAAAAGATGCTCCAGGTTCGATCAATCATGGCCTTTGGCTGGAGGAAGAAGACGATGCCAGGGCCATCCGATCATGCTTTAAGATTCGTGCCATTAATTCATTTTATTTCATTTTCTATCACAGTTATTTAGCTATTTTTAATTAATTATTAAAAATACTTAGGTTCACCTGTAGAAAACGTGGTCTACATAAAGGTTGTAGCCCTATGAGTCTAGTTTATTTTAAAATTAGTTTGAACTAATTTGGAGTTTAGGTGAGACCACAACACTCGTTTTGGTGAGGTCTATACCTAGGCTTGATCAGAGATTGTTATGAGTGCCCTCATCAATCCAGCCATCCAAATGACTTGAAATTTTGGCTGGAGATCACACTTACCTATACCTATAGCATATAAAAATGGGATTTTTTAAAAAAAATTTTCCTAAAGTTTTTGTAGAAATTTAATAAACAATGTATGAATTATTTAAGGGATCTTATTACCTCTAAACCCACCAAACGTTTGGTGTCTGTCTCTTAGGATCATGACATGACTGATAAAAATCGCAACACAATTGGTTTTGATTTAAATAGGTATTGGTGTGACCAAAGATTTCCCCTTTAAGGGTTAATTAGGGCAAGAGTGAGCTTGGGGCATGGGGGGGGGGGGCAATACTCACCCAAAGGGGTTGGGACTCTGGGCAGAGCCTGATGCGTAAAGATCACGGCAGTGAACCGGTCGCACAAGTAATATAAAATGGGGGTTTTCCCAAGTATCGATCTCACAAGGAACACAGTAAGGTGGAGTTAATTTCGAGGAGGACTTGAGATTGAAGTCCTTAGGCCGGAGCTAACTAAGGAGGGGTTTTGATGGTTGTGGAAACAGAAAATAAAAGGCTAACAACTACTCCTATGCAACGCCGCTATGCGATGCTTCGCCAGGCGGGATGGAAGACTAGTCGGGCCGCTATGCACCGAATCACTAGGCGGATGGACGAGAAGGCTAGCGGATGAGGTGGTTAGAACGGCAGAATGAGGGTCGTGAGCACCTCTTCGCAACGCACGCCACTAGCAATTGCTAGTTCGGCAAGGGTGGATGGTGGTGGATGGAATAATAGACGAACCTCAAGTAAATAACGAACACAAACAATCACATAGACATAATTGTAAGAACGTTTTACAAATAAGCATACATCATCTATAAATAAGGTTTACAACAACAAATAAACAACAATAAAGGAAGAACAAGTCAAGAGATCGACCGAATCCGAAGTCTTGCTGAGGATTCACGGTTGGAATCGTCGGGTTGTCATTCCGCGTCCAAGCTCGGTCCTCAACTGCGTCCGGGATAGAGAAGGGCTGTCACCACCTTCCAATGGCCCGTCTTCTTCGTCTCACGACAGCGGCCGAAAGTTGAAAGCTTCCCTTTGCTTGATGGCTATGGCATTGAAACTTGAAATGAACCCAAGAGATGATGGAGGAGGCCGAGAGGAAGCTCCGGCTCAGATTTGGCGCTGAAAGCTTGCCCGGAGCTCCTCCCTAGGGTGGAAGATGAAGGGGAACGGTGGAGAAGGCGGAAAACGGCGGAGGAAAATGAGCGATCTCCGGATCCTCTCCTGAATTAGGGCGAGACCTGAACTATTTATACAAAAGCAGAAATGAACAATGCACACGATCACAGGCGCACGACCAGTGGTCGTGCGCACTATATCCTGTGCTCGTGCGCACTGGCATGGAATATCAGGAAGAAGAACTGGGATAATGCACACGAGTAGTGGCGCACGACCAGTGGTCGTGCGCACTAAGTCCAATTATCGTGTGATTACCCAGACAGGACTCCAAAAATGAGGAATCAATGCACACGATCAATGGCGCACGATCGGTGGTCGTGCGCAATATGTCCAGTGGTCGTGCGCTTACCCCAGGCTGATTCTTGAAAACGAAGAGTAGTGCGCACGATCAGGGGCGCACGACCAGTGGTCGTGCGCATTAGATCCCATGATCGTGCGTAGTATTCCTGTTTCACAACCATCCCGGAACACGCACACGACCCCTGTACCGAAAGGAAAGACCAATCACTAATCTGCGCAGACATTCCAGACAATCACAAAAGGGAGTACAAACTATAAAAATAACAAAATACACAACCATGGGCTAAAATGTGCACTTCCTATGGAAATATAGGCAAGATGAAATATATATGATAATGAACTAAAAGTGAAGTGCAAACTCGTGAAAACTAGCCCAGATGAGTCCGAAAATAGGTATATAAAGTGGACTCATCACACCCCCAGACTTAACTATTTGCACGTCCCGAGCAAACAAAATCTAAGCAGATAGGGAAAAATACTAGTTAACAAAGAAATTGCGATACGAAGTACCATGCGAAGTCGCATGCTCGCGTGCGTAAAAATATAATAGAAAAAATTTCTAAGTATACAAAATAGTTTATACTTTTAACAATGCGTATCAAAATTTTATTATTACTCAAAAATGGAATCACGGTGAATCATCCGGTCATGCGTAGGGAGAAAGTAGACTAATCGCTAGGCGAGCATTGCCAAAGATCGGGGCTCGGGATAACCTCCAAAGGAATCCACCAATGTCGGTGACCATATGCTTGCCCATTCACACTCTCTCCACGGCACTAGTTAGACTCAAGCGCAAATCCGTAGGACTTTAGGATAATCACGGGGCTTGGGTTACGGTGAGGTAAACAATGATAAAAAGAAAGGCTATGCACCTAACCCAAATGAGCTAGCCTAAAAAGAATCCAACCGCTAACCACAATATATGCAGGTACACCACACCTCCAGACTTTAACTTTTAATAAATGGGTGTGTACACCGCCAACTCCAAATATAATCACATTTCCAAAAAGATTTTCAATTTAAACTTTTTCTTTTCACTTCTTTTTTTTCTTTACAAATATTTTTCTTTCTTTTTTTTCTTTTTCTTCGTTTTAATTTCACAATTCAGTAGAAATAGACTTGGGAGCACTTCCACATTTTCACAAATAATAACACCACATCACATCCCAACATGAAAATATAAAACAATAAACTCGACTTGGGTGTGCGACTAGGATAGGCTATGTGGCTTTGGTGAATGAAGGTGGAGCTGAATCAAAAGAAGGGTAGGCACAACGGGGCTAGCGAGGACAAGACGTTAGGAACGGTACAAAGCTCAACCGGGCCAAAATGATGGCCTACATCACGCTCATGCGAGACTAACCTATACCCATGCTTCAAGAATAGCTTGGGGCAAGTTCTTAGCCAATGAGAAAGACTATCCCTCCTCCCGACTCGAGCAATACGAAACTAACGACCGTCTACACACATCCCTAAGCTACCGTCAGATTCACACCGGATTCACCAACTTTTGAGTAGAATAAAAAGTCTTTACGTAAATAGAAAGATATAAAACTATAAGCATACAGAAAAATTAAATCTACTCGAATTTCTACACGAGACGAGAGTAGTTGACTAGAAACACAACAAGGCCAACATTTTACTCCGTCTCACAATCCTAAGCCAGCACAATAATTTTCCCAAATCTAACAAAAGAAACGAGTTTAACTCGCAGCACGCAAAAAGCTAAGCACGCGCTCATGTGGGTGCAGTGGTGTGTGATGCAATGAACTAAGCAAAATAAAACAATAAAAGCTTCTAGTATGCACATGAAATGTGTATGTGCAATAGTTAACAGATCTCTCCCCCAGACTTAAACTAAGCAACAAATCATAAGATAGAGAAATTAAAATCATAAAGAGCTAAGGGAAGAGTTTACCCCATGCTCAGCTAGTGAGCATACCAGAAGAAGCATGGAAACCTGAAGCAGGCCCGCCATACGAAGAATCAGAACCCCGCCAATGCAATTTGCTATGAATACCTGCAGGGGTGAGCTCCGCAAAAACACAAGAAAAATATACAAAAAGAAATGCTAAAACTAAAATAGACATGAAAATAAAAATGCAGGAAATAAAAGATAAGTACTGGGGTTATTATCATCCTAGCACGACTTATTAAATTCTTTACAGTTCTAGCTAATGGGCCTATGAAAAGAAAAGTGCACAGGTAACTGTCCTAATACCCGTTTTGGTAACGGGTACCGATACGGTGATAGAGCAGTTACCCCTCTGCCTAAATAATCATACCTGCTCCTCGAAGGTAGAGGAAATAGGAAGTAGGATGAGGAGGAGGCCTAGTCCTCACTCATCTCACCACAAAATGAATACTTGCCCAGCAAGGTATCGTCTATCACAGGCCCACAGGACGCGATGACAACGACATGAGCACAAAGCTCATCGTCATCCCAACGTACCTGTGGAGACTCATCCTGCACAGGCTCAGATAAGGAAGGGGGATAAAGTAATAAAAGAGAAGAAGAATTAAAAGAATCAGAAAATGGGAGAGTGATCCCGGTCTCACTCTCAGCAGGATCGAAGCATAGATCACTGTCGGTGTCATATGAGTCGTATCGAGGGGAATCCGAGAACTCAAGGTCCACGGTGGTAAGAGGAACAACCTCATCCAATAAGGAGGTGCAAACCTCCGCATCGGAAAGGGGATATTCCTCATCCCACCGGGGTGCGTAAAAGTGTTCCGAAGATCCACCTTCTCCGTCGGAGATAGAGGAAACATTATCCCACTTCGGCGCAACCTCGGGCACCGAATCATCAACAAATACGGCATCATCAACCGACTCACACAAAAATGAAGTAGCACAATCCGGCAAAAATTGCAGAGGGGCAAGGCTGCTCTCAAAATCAAGCACTGAATGAGCAGGCCCCATCGCAAAATCATTCGCTGACGCCACCCCGTCGACGACCGGAACAATCTCATCGTCACATACAGGAGCGCCCATGAGTTCCTGCTCCTCTTTTTGTTGGCTAACACCAGAGTGATCATCATCACTCAAGGGAAGCTCGTAAAAAGGGATCGAGGGACCCATGAAAGAGTTGTATGCGGCCAGAGATTCTTTAGTAATCTCAACAGGTAAAGAATGAGCAAAGTGCATTATGTCAGTGTATGGGCCAGACAACACCCTGGTAGGCCTGTCCACAACAGTCTTCCGCGAACGGGAGGTTGTTGTGCACACGCCCTCAGAGGGAGAAGGCTTGCACAAACGAGGGCAATCCTTCAACATGTGGCCCACACCTTAACAAAATAAACACCGAATGCAATGCTCGGCATTCATAACAATAATGGCATCGATGGATCGGCGCAAAGTGTCAAGGATACGACACTCAGCATCAGGATCCATCACGAACAAAAATAACTGCTGAAGAAGTGCTACACAGCTAAAATAAAAAAATAGCACGGATCTGCTATCTAAATCAAAAATCAGAAAAGGGTAAAAAGAAATAAGCAAAATAAAAATTCTAATAACAAAAGAAAATAAAAAAAATGATATGCACAAATGGAAAAAGGGCTTCAATCTACTATCTCCCTCTCCACAAACTCACACGGCTGTGTTCCCCGGCAACGGCGCCAAAAACTTGATGCGTAAAGATCACGACAGTGAATCGGTCTCACAAGTAATATAAAATGGGGGTTTTCCCAAGTATCGATCTCACAAGGAACACAGTAAGGTGGAGTTAATTTCGAGGAGGACTTGAGATTGAAGTCCTTAGGTCGGAGCTAACTAAGGGGGGGGGGGGTTTGATGGTTGTGGAAACAGAAAATAAAAGGCTAACAACTACTCCTATGCAACGCCGCTATGCGATGCTTCGCCAGGCGGGATGGAAGACTAGTCGGGCCGCTATGCACCGAATCACTAGGCGGATGAACGAGAAGGCTAGCAGATGAGGTGGTTAGAACGGCGGAATGAGGGTCGTGAGCACCTCTTCGCAATGCATGCCACTAGCAATTGCTAGTGCGGCAAGGGTGGATGGTGGTGGATGGAATAATAGGCGCACCTCAAGTAAATAACGAACACAAACAATCACATAGACTTAATTGTAAGAACATTTTACAAATAAGCATACACCATCTATAAATAAGGTCTACAACAACACATAAACAACAATAAAGGAAGAACAAGTCAAAAGATCGACTGAATCCGAAGTCTTGCTGAGGATTCACGGTTGGAATCGTCGGGTTGTCATTCCGCGTCCAAGCTCAGTCCTCAACTGCGTCCGGGATAGAGAAGGGTTGTCACCACCTTCCAATGGCCCGTCTTCTTCATCTTACGACAGCGGACGAAAGTTGAAAGCTTCCCTTTGCTTGATGGCTATGGCGTTGAAACTTGAAATGAACCTAAGAGATGATGGAGGAGGCCAAGAGGAAGCTCAGGCTCGGATTTGGCGGTGAAAGCTTGCCCGGAGCACCTCTCTAGGGTGGAAGATGAAGGGGAACGGTGGAGAAGGAGGAAAACGGCGGAGGAAAATGAGCGATCTCCGGATCCTCTCCTGAATTAGGGCGAGAGCTGCACTATGTATACAAAAGCAGAAATGAACAATGCGCACGATCATAGGCGCACGACCAGTGGTCGTGCGCACTATGTCCTGTGCTCGTGCGCACTGGCATTGAATATCAGGAAGAAGAACTGGGATAATGCGCACGAGTAGTGGCGCACGACCAGTGGTCGTGCTCACTAAGTCCAATAATCGTGCGATTACCCAGATAGGACTCCAGAAATGAGGAATCAATGCACACGATCAGCGGCGCACGACCGGTCGTCGTGCGCAATATGTCCAGTGGTCGTGCGCTTACCCCAGGATGATTCTGGAAAATGAAGAGTAGTGCGCACGATCAGGGGCGCACGACCAGTGGTCGTGCGCATTAGATCCCATGATCGTGCGCAGTATTCCTGTTTCACAACCATCCCAGAACACGCACACGACCCCTGTACCGAAAGGAAAGACCAATCACTAATCTGTGCGGACATTCCAGATAATCACAAAAGGGAGTACAAACTATAAAAATAACAAAATACACAACCATGGGCTAAAATGTGCACTTCCTATGGAAATATAGGCAAGATGAAATATATATGATAATGAACTAAAAGTGAAGTGCAAACTCGTGAAAACTAGCCTAGATGAGTCCGAAAATAGGTATATAAAGTGGACTCATCAGAGCCCCAAGGTTAGTTTAAACACCCTCACATGTAGTTTAGGGTGGATTAGGGTGGATTTGCCCTAGGACGTTAGTTTAAACCCTAAGGTTGAACTTTGGGGGTTTGTGGAGGACATGGTGTGATATGTTCATGTATGGACTTGGGGTTTAATCCATGTAATCCTAGGATGGTAAATAGCCCTATGATGGAATTTGGTGACATTTAGACTTTGGCACACAATTTAAACCAATTAGGGATAGTTTAGGCCTATATATTTTATGAAAATATTGAAGGGTCATATGATCTTAGAACCATATGAAATTTTGATAGAAGATTTTGTATAACAATATGAGTCTCCGAAATTTATTATAGGGTATTTGGAAGATATTATCTCATACTTATAGTGATAACCTTTATATTGCCCCGATGGATGATTTTGATAAAATCATAGTTAAACTAACTTATAATGTCATGAAACTAAGTCAGTAATGATTTATGATCAAATTAAAGCCTGTTAAGTTTTGTGTAGTTTTTGGATAATATTTTGAGGTAATTCTCTTTTTAATTCTATTTATTGTATTTATATTGAATTAATTATTTAGGGGCTGATACTTTTATGAAAGTTTTTGAAAGTTAGTATTCTCTGTTATGTTGGTATCATATAGTGTTCATAATTTTTTGAGTGGCCATAAGTCAAGGAAATCTAGTACTTCATGTTCAAAATTACCAATGACCTAACTTTTAAGAAAATTTAATAAATGCCAAATAAATTAGAAAAATTACATGTTTCTGGATTTAGGATAAATGTGTCATGATAGACTCACAATAATTATCTCAGGGCCTTTGGATGGAGTACCTCCTATCATGTACATCATATAACTTAGATTGGTCTGCATATAGTAAAACTACAAAAATGTGATAACATGAAGAATGGACAAAGAGTGTTAGGGTTAATAAATACTGATTTGTGGTGAAGTGAAAATGATTTCATCATTAGGAGACATGATGTGGAGTTTTGGGTTGACTGGTGTTAAGTGGTGCACGAGATCGACGAAACATCGCCCTTCTTGTGGAGAGAGGAAAGAGTCAAATGCACTAGGGTTAGAATAAGTATAACTTTAAATGGGGTTTATTATGGGAAGATACCAATAATAATAAGTATCTTGTGAAAGGGAGCTTTGGGATTCAGCCCATAGTAGTTCCTAGTGCCCTCGAGAGCCCTTCACAGGGAATGCCTTGGGCAGTCCAAGGTTAACGTAAGTCGTTAGACTAAATGGATTACAAGAGTAATTAGAAATACACTAGGATTACACTTACACTCTCCGGTGTTGTGGGAGTTAGGTTGGTTTTCAAGAGCGGTAAACTCGGTGGTTTGGTGATGGGCATGTTTGCCCCGCGAGCCGATGGCTCGGTAGATATTTGTGTCAGGCGGGTTATGTCACAACCCGCATTTTCTCTGAATTTAAGAAGTATCAGAGTAGGAGAAAACACGTGTCGTGATGCCACGTCGAGCAGGGGATAACTGTCGACGCTCAGGCGAACACCATTTAACTAGACTATGAAAATTCATAAGTTTAATGATTAGAAAATCAGTTACATTTTAAAGGTCATATCCCTCGGCTCAGTGGATCATCTAGTACACAGTTTTAAAACTATACTTATACGCAGCGGAAAATACTTTATTTATATTTGACATCCTATGAGAGAGTATAAGTGACCCCCGAGGTCAACTTATGTTATGCAAGACTCTAGATTTATTTTATATTATATGTAAGAAAATGATCTTTTTTACGTTGCTTGGAAAGTAGTGTATGAGTTTTATAAACATGCTGATCATGAGATATACTTATAATAGTGTTTTTATGTTTAAAAGTAACTAGCAACCTAGCATAAATCTTCCGAAGAGCAAATAGACTATCTCCAGAAAGGTAGCAGTAAAAGAAACATATCTAGTATCATAAGCAAAAACCACCAGCGGGCATCAACAACCTGACACGAACCCACTAGCGAGCATTATGCATGTAAGAAAGACAGAAAACTACCTCACAAGACCAAGAAACTGATCTCTACAGTACAAGAGATCACCAGCAACAACACTGCAAAAATAGCCGCCTACTCGGCTACTAATCAGAACCTGAGGCATTCAGAGAAGAAAAGAATATCTCAGCAAGGAAAATAAGAAAATCTGAATAAGAGCATTATATCAAAATGGAACCAAGGAGAGTAAGTAAACATGATAGTAAAAACAAAGGCCGTCCAAAGTAAGCCTAAGTACACCAAGTACAAGAAAACAACAACAAGCCCTGCTCAAATCCTGCAGAGGCTACAATGCAAAAGTATACCAACAACATGTCGCAATCTATAAAGGAAAAAAACATCTAACAATCCTAGCTTGTGAGTAATGACAGTAGTAATAAAAACAACATGGACCTGAGTTGGTGACCAAAACCAGTCCCCCAAATAAACAGTTCCAACAAAAAAAATTCACTGCATCAGCACAAGTCCACCACATACCCAGCCCGTACCTGGGATTAAAAGGTGGCGGCCACGACAATACCCATCCCGTACCTGGGATTAAAAGGTGGCAACCACAGCTTGCACACAAAACCATCCCACTCCTTTAGAGTGTCAAAATACCACTACCTGCCATAACACAAGATTCGGCATTCAGAAAATAACCGACAAACAACCCCAAACCTAACGGGATTCACTCGAGAAAATAAGAGAAGACAGAGGGAAAAATTGTCGAACACAGCTTACAGGAATCGTCGAGCTCAGTTCGACGATTTTTCGTCGAACTCAGGACACAGGAAAACACTGATATAAGTTCGACAATTTTCATCGAACTCAGGTCGACGATCTTCGTCGATCAAAGGCAACCGGGGATCGTCGATCTCAGTTCGATGAACAACGTCGAACTCAGATCGAAGATCTTCGTCGATCACAGGAAAATGAAGATCGTGGATCTTAGTTCGACGATCAACTTCGAACTCAGATCGACGATCTTCGTCGATTACTGGCAAAGGGAGATCGTCGATCTCAGTTCGACGAATTTAGTCGAACTCAGATCGATGATTTTCGACGATCTGAGGCAGTGTTGAGTGCACTCAATGCTGTCGACGCTTCCAAACAGATCTCTTGCATAAATTGAATCTAATGCTACCTATCCTACCCGGCTACGACCACCATACATGAAGATCAAATCCAACATTCATCTTCACTGCCCCCAGCACCCGAACTGGGCAAACTTAACAGTAAGGAAGGATTAAGAAAAAGGCTAAATACTACCCAATCCGAGATTAATAAGTGACAATTTGATAAAAGTCAAGACTACAGCGGCCCGACCAAAAACCTGGAGTTCCAGAACTTGAGAAAGTAGAAAAAAACATAGAGGGACATTCATGGTTTTAGATCCGATGTTCAGTAAGTTTGGAATGATCCCATCCAAATTTACTGAACATAGAAAAATAAACGATCTTAGTCTAAATGAATGTTAACTGCAAATGAGAACATTAAAGGAGAAAAGCTTGGCAAGGGTAGGAGCACCACTTGCCTCAAATTCCAGCGAAGCTTGGTCAGCCCCTTCCTCTCACTCGGCACCGGCAGCACAGTACAAGATGAAAATTTCGTCGGAGTGTAGGTCTAGGCGAGACCAATACAAATCCGCCTTCGAAATCGAATTCCGCCCGCTAAAACTCCGGGAATCGGCGGTGGAAGGCAAGGCAACCCGCCGGTTTTCCTCTCTTGTACAGGGGTGGCGGTTGTATTCCAAAAAAGACAAAGAACATCAACAGTCGCTTTTCTAATTAAGGCTATATATAGCTAGCGACTAAATCCCAAATATTTTCTATTCTTAGCCAATCCAAACGCTGCCAGCCACCTATTCACCATAACTGTTACTATCTAAACAAAATATCTATATATAATATATAATATCACATTAATATAAATAAAATACAAAACGACGCGAAACCCGAACATCCTCGGAATTTGACGAAATTTGCACCGTAGCTAAATACCCACGCTACGAACGCAACGACGAAGTCGAGATCAACTTTAGATGAACAAAACTCGGGTTATCACTACCCGAAGCCAAAACACAAGCATCCCCCAAGAGGCCTCACCGGTCACCAAAACAGACCCGGCTTGCTAGGGAATCTTGCCAAAAAGGCTACCAACAACCACACAAGGAACCTAAAGAGCTAAGACCATGCTCTAACAAACGGCACATGCTGGAAATTCATCAACGTAATGCCAAACGAGAATTAAATAATCGCAGAAAAATCGGGGGCGTTACAGTCACTCCCCCTAAAAGAAAGTTTTGTCCCGAAACTTTACATACACAACTTCTACTATAGAAGGAAAGTAACAAAACAAGACCTACTAGAAAGAAAACGTACCAATCAAATCAAGGGAATAGATGAGGGCGAGCCTCCCTCATAGCCGACTCTAGCTCCCAACTCGCGCTTTCCAAATCCTGATTCTTCCATAGAACTTTCACCATCGGGATAGACTTTGTCCGCAGCACCTGATCTTGAGTATCCAAGATGCGGACTGACACCTCAACATATGAAAAATTAGGCTCCAACTGGGGCACAACATCCAAGACTTGCCCACTACTTCGCACACACTTCCATAATTGGCTTACATGAAATACATTATGAACACCTGGGAAGTTTGCCGGCAAATCCAACCTATATGGTGACATGCCAATACGTTCAACAATCTTAAACAGTACCACATACCTCGGATCCAATATCCGGTTCTTACCAAACCTCTTAACACCAACCATCGGGGAAACCTTAAGAAACACCAGGTCCCCTACAGCAAATTCCAAGTAGAATCTACGCAGGTTGGCGTTCTTCTCATACCGCTCCTGAGCTATCCGAAGCTTTTCTCGAATCAGCTTCACCGCAACTTCCATTTCCTCGAGCGCTTCCGGACCCAACACATGCCTCTCACAGACCTCGGTCCAAAACAAGGGAGTTCTGTAATGCCTCCCATACAAAGCTTCAAATAGAGCCATTTGAAAGCTCTCATGGTAACTGTTGTTGTATGCAAATTCCATAAGCCACAAACGCTCATCCCATGCTCCACCGTAGTCCAAGATGTAGCACCTGATCATATCCTCAACAATCTAGTTCACTCGCTTAGTCTGACCATTGGTCTGAGGGTGGTAAGCTGTAGAATACCTCAAATCTGTACCCAAACCCTCTTGCAGACTCCTCCAGAAGCGAGATGTAAAATGGGAGTCTCGATCCGAAATGATGCTAACTGGCACACCGTGTAATCTGATGACCTCGTTCAAGTACAACTCTGCTATCTTCTTGATCTGGTAATCTATCTTATATGGTACGAAGTGCGCACACTTCGTCAATCGGTCCACGATCACCCAAACTGAATCAAATCCCCTTGGAGATCTCGGTAAGCCCGTAATGAAGTCCATAGAAATACTCTCCCACTTCCAAGTTGGGATCTACAACGGAGTCAACTTGCCACCATGCCTTCCATGATCGGCCTTCACACGCTTGCAAGTGTGACACTCAGTAATAAATCGGGCTATATCACCCTTCATCCCATACCACCAATCAATCTTCTTCAATTCATGATACATCTTTGTAGATCCTGGATGGTAGGCAACACTGGATCCATGAGCCTCTCTGCAAATCATACCCCTGATGTCTCCAACAGCGGGGATGCAAAACCTGTCGCGGTACTTCAAGGTACCCGCATCATCGATAGAAAAATCCGGAAACTCCCCTCTCTCAGTCCTGAGGTATAAGTGCAGAAGATCCGGATCATCCTTCTGGTGCAACCTGGTAAGTGCAATCCAAGACGGTTCTGCCACTGCCAAACTGCTCTGCATGTCACATCGTCCCACATACATATCCATCAGGAGGAACTCTTCCACTAAACGATCGGTGGTGAGAATAAAGATCTTCCCCGTCTTCCGGCTTAGGGCATCGGCCACCATATTGGCCTTGCCCGGATGATACTGTATCTCCACATCATAATCGACCACATACTCTAGCCACCACCGTTGGCGCAGATTCAACTCCTTCTGAGTAAACACGTACTTTAGACTTTTATGATCTGTGAAGATCTTGCACTGAGCACCATAAAGTAGATGCCTCCACAACTTTAGCGCATAAATCACCGCTGCAAACTCAAGGTCATGCGTTGGGTAATTTCTCTCATGATTCTTTATTTTCCTTGATCCATATGCAATCACTTTCCCAGCCTGCATCAAAACGCAACCCAGACCAACATGTGAAGCATCCACGTACACATCATACTCCATGCCCTCAGTAGGTAGGGTTAGAACGGGAGCAGTGCACAATCTGTTCTTTAGTTCCAGGAAGGCTTCTTCGCACTTCTCGCTCCAAACAAAGGTCGTGTTCTTTTGAGTCAACCTGGTGAAAGGTGCAGCCAGGGTAGAGAAACCCTCCACGAACCTCCTGTAGTAGCCGGCCAACCCTAGAAAGCTTCTAATCTCCTTGGGCGTGCCCGACCTGCTTTAATCCATCACTGCTGCGATCTTTTCCGGGTCTACCGAGATCCCATCCTTATTCACCACGTGGCCTAGAAACGAGACCTGAGACAACCAAAATTCGCACCTGCTCAGCTTCGCGAATAACTTATGGTTCCTCAACTCCGATAGAACCAAGCGCAGATGCTGCTCATGCTCCTCAGCACTGCGAGAGTAGATCAACATATCATCGTTGAATATCACAACGAACTTGTCCAGAAAATCCTTGAACACCTGGTTCATGATATCTATGAAAGGTGATGGTGCGTTGGTCAAACCAAACGACATCACTAGAAACACGAAGTGTCCATGCCTTGATCTAAACGCAGTCCGTGAAATGTCTGCCTCACGGATCCTGAGCTGATGATAGCCAGAACGAAGATCGATCTTGGAAAACACCGTGCTACCACGCAACTGATCAAACAATTCATCGATCCTCGACAGAGGGTACCTGTTCTTAATGGTGACTTTGTTCAGCTCCCTATAATCGATGCACAGCCTCATCGACCCGTCCTTCTTCTTCACAAATAGAATAGGAGCACTCAAAGGAGATGAACTCTGCCTGATAAAGCCTTTTGCCAACAACTCGTCCAACTGGACTCGCAACTCCTCCAACTCACGAGGGGCCATCTGGTAAGGCGCCTTAGCAATAGGACGCGTACCCAGTTCCAAATCAATCATAAACTCAACATCCCGCTCGGGGGGAAGACCAGGAAGGTCATCAGGAAAAACATCAGAGAAACCACGTACAACAGGAATCTCCTCCAAGTGCGGTACACTAACATCAGTCCCAACCACCGAGACTAAACAAGCAAAACAATCAGAACGAAACAGCTTCTGAGCACATACCACATAAATGACAGGGGAATCCTGGCACGGATCAGCATACACACTTCCAGGCTGACCGTTGTCCTTGATAAAGTCCAAGCATTTCCCTTTGCACTGAATAACCAGATCATACTTAGACAACCAGTGCATGCCCAGAATAACATCGAAGTCCTCTAGATCAATCATCTTCAAGTCTGCCTTCGCAAGAAAGTCCCCCAACAAAATAGGGCAATCCAGAATGCCCACATCTGATAACACAGATTCACCAGAAGGGATCTTGACGCGGAAGGTATCACGAACTTGATCTAGAATCAACCAGTATTGCTCCACAAAGGCTCTAGCCACAAACGAGTGGGTAGCGCCGGAGTCGAACAGAACACGCGCCCAGCGGTTCATCACCTTAAATTTCACTATAGGAGTATATAAGAAACTAAGGAATTACCAAAACAAAAAAACTATTACCATTCTAATAAATAAAAATTTCAGGCTAGGAAAACAACTAACCTGAGATGACCTGAGTCGAAATTTGAGCCTCCTCGAAAGAGATCACGTTCAGCATTCCTTTGCCCTTGACCATACGCTGAGGCGGAGGTAATGCTTGAAATGGAACTGCTTGAAGAACAGGCTGGACCTGAGGACACCTTGTCTTGATATGGCCCTTCTGTCCACACTGATAGCAGATTTTATCCTTGGACCAGCACTGGCAGCATCATGCCCGGGTCTCTTGCAAACAGAACATGAAACATCCTTCCTAGGAGCACCTTGAATAGCATGAACTTGCTCCTTCTTCTGAGCTCCCGCCTTCTTGAAACACCTCTCAACAGGGTGGCCTGGGAGGCCACAGAAGCTACACACTACCTTGCTCTTCTTTCCCGAAGCAGCACCGGGTACCTGGGGGTCCTTCTCTTTAGCAGACTTCCTCTTGTCCTTCCTCATTTGCTGACCTCTATTCTTTGCGGTCTCAATTGCCTCCACTTTCAGATCAGCCTCCACTACCCCTGCATAAGTCTCTGATCCATATGCATTGGTCAACTGCTGAACATCGGTCCGCAAGCCACCAAGGAACCGTTTGACTCGATCAGCCTCAATACTCACAAACCCAAGAGCAAACTGGCTCAACTTGCTGAACTCTATCTCGTACTCACTGACCGTGAGTTGCCTCTGCTTCAGGTGAAGGAAGTCGTTCATTAGTCGGTCACGCTCAGCCAAAGGCAAGAACTTCCTCAACAACATCTCCTTGAATAATCCCCAAGTGCAACCGACCAATAAGCTCTCCTTTTCCCTAAGCCACCAGCTCTTAGCCAACCCCTGTAGCTGATAGGCGACTATCATTACTCTCTGATCATTCACAATACCGGAGTACGAGAACATCTCCTCCATGGAGATCAGGCAATCATCTATGACCATGAAATCTACCTTCCCATCATATGTAGGAGGGAGTCTCTGAAACTATGAGATAAAGTCCATCTCTGCCGGCACCACCACTGGAGGTCTTAGGGGAGCAGGAGGGGGAGGAGCAGCTCATCCCCCTGCAGGGGATTGCACCCCCTGAGTCTGTCCTGCCACAACTGCCACCAGAGATTGGATCTGGTCCTGCATCTCCACCAACTGCTTGGTCAAGGAATCGTTGCTCTGTCGTAGGCTCTCGATCACCGTGTCACTCTGTGCTCCTGAGGACTCACCCTCAGACAGGGGAGTCGACCTAGTCGAAGGACGTCTCTCCATCCTAAAACCATAAAAACTGAGGTTGGAACCTAGTACAATAGTTAGAACAAACTACCAGTACAGACAATACATACATAAATATGAACTTTTAACTGATATACTTGCTCTCGGATTTTATTTTATTTTTATAAAAGTGATGCTATGCTTAACCTTGGATGGTTAACCACCATCAACTAACTCTTGTGCCTAGATTAGGAATGCATGAATTTATATTCTTTTTCTGATTTAAAACCATGTGTGTACATATGTCATCCTGCAAATTTTTAGCTTGGCACATTGTGCTTATGCAATGTTATGATATGCATGATTGTGCTATGCATTCTAAAAAAGGCCCTAATGCATGTTATGAGTGGCGTACGCATGAAAATGTTATGCATCCCATACTACATAGCATTCTCATGCAACGAAAAAGAAACGTGCTAGTCGCATTCATGTGGTGAGGTTATGCATCCCATACTACATAACCCTCACATGTTGCCCCTATGGTGGATCCATATACAGACACATATTATGCATCCCATACTACATAATATACCCCGTATACTTCATGTTATGCTATGAGTGTAGTTTTCGTGCTGTAGCCAAGACGTGCTGATGACATATCAATGTGTGTATGATATGATGTTAAACGTCTAATACCTACAAGGAAAGGTTGCCCGATAAATTGTCAAGAAACCTCCCTCTGATACCAACTGTCACAACCTGCATTTTCTCCGAATTTAAGAAATATCAGAGTAGGAGAAAACACGCATCGTGATGCCACATCGAGCAAGGGATAACTGTCGACGCTCAGGCGAACACCATCTAACTAGACTATGAAAATTCATAAGTTTAATGATTAGAAAATCAGTTACATTTTAAAGGTCGTATCCCTCGGATCAGTGGATCATCTAGTCCATAGTTTTAAAACTATAGTTATACGCAGCAGAAAATACTTTATTTATATTTGACATCCTATGCGAGAGTATATGTGACCCCCGAGGTCAACTTATGCTATGCAAGACTATAGATTTATTTCATATTATAAGTAAGAAAATGATCTTTTTTACGTTGCTTGGAAAGTAGTGTATGAGTTTTATAAACATGCTGATCATGAGATATACTTATAATTGTGTTTTTAGGTTTAAAAGTAACTAGCAACCTAGCATAAATATTCCCAAGAGAAAATAGACTATCGCCAGAAAGGTAGCAGTAAAAGAAACATATCTAATATCATAAGCAAAAACCACCAGCGGGCGTCAATAACCTGACACGAACCCACTGGCGAGCATGTATATCTATAAGAAAGATAGAAAACTACCTCACAAGACAAAGAAACTGATCTCTGTAGTGCAAGAGATCACCAGCAACAGCACAACAAAACTAGCCGCCTACTCGGCTACTAATCAAAACCTGAGGCATTCAGAGAAGAAAAGAATACCTCAGCAAGGAAAACAAGAAAATCTGAATAAGAGCATTATATCAAAATGGAACCAAGGAGAGTAAGTAAACATGACATTAAAAACAAAGGCTGTCCAAAGTAAGCCTAAGTACACCAAGTACAACGAAACAACAACAAGCCATGCTCAAATCCTGTAGAGGCTACAAGGCAAAAGTATACCAACAACATGTTGCAATCTATAATGGAAGAATACATCTAACAATTCTACCATGTGAGTAATGGCAGTTGTAAAAAAACAACATGGACCTGACTTGGTGACAAAAAACAATCCCCCAAACAAACAGTTCCAACAAAAAAAATTCACTGCATCAGCACAAGGCCACCAAATACCCAGCACGTACCTGGGATTAAAAGGTGGCGGCCACGACAATACCCAGCCCGTACCTGGGATTAAAAGGTGGCGGCCACGGCTCGCACACAATACCATCCCACTCCTTTAGAGTGTCAAAATACCACTACCTGCCATAACACATGGTTCAGCGTTCAGAAAATAGCTGACAAACAACCCCAAACCCAACGGGATTCACTCGGGAAAACAAGGGAAGATAGAGGGAAAAATCATCAAACACAAATTACAGGAATCATCGAGCTCAGTTTGACGATTTTTCGTCTAACTCAGGACACAGGAAAACACCGATATAAGTTCGACGATTTTCGTCGAACTCAGGTCGACGATCTTCGTCGATCTCAGGCAACCGGGGATCGTCAATCTCAGTTCGACGAACAACATCGAACTCAGATCGATGATCTTCATCAATCACAGGCAAACAGAGATCGTGGATCTTAGTTCGACGATCAACGTTGAACTCAGATCGACGATCTTCGTTGATCACTGGCAAAGGGAGATCGTCGATCTCAGTTCGATGAATTTAGTCGTACTCAGATCGACGATCTTCGTTGATCTCAGGCAGCGTTGAGTGCACTCAATGCTGTCGACGCTTCCAAACAGAACTCTTGCAGAAATTGAATCTAATGCTACATATCCTACCCAGCTACGACCACCATACATGCAGATCAAATCCAACATTCATCTTCACTACCCCCAGCACCCGAACTGGGCAAACTTAACAACAAGGAAGGATTAATAAAAAGGCTCAATAGTACCCAATCTGAGATTAATAAGTGACAATTTGATAAAAGTCAAGACTACAGCGGCCCGACCAAAAACCTGGAGTTCCAGAACTTGAGAAAGTAGAAAAAAAACATAGAGGGACATTCATGGTTCTAGATCTGATGTTCAGTAAGTTTGGAATGTCCAAAGGGTTCAAGATCCACATGATTTGTTTTTTGACGGGAAAACATAGCAAAATAAACGATCTCAGGCTAAATAAATGTTAACAGCAAATGAGAACATAAAAAGGAGAAAAGCTTGGCAAGGGTAGGAGCACCACTTGCCTCAAATTCCAGCGAAGCTTGGTCGGCCCCTTCCTCTCACTCGGCACCAGCAGTACAGTACAAGACAAAAATTTCGTCGGAGTGTAGGTCTAGGCGATAGCAATCCAAATCAGCCTTCGAAATCGAATTCCACCCGCTAAAACTCTGGGAATCGGCGGTGGAAGGCAAGGGCAGCCCGCCGGTTTTCCTCTCTTGCATAGGGACGGCGGTTGTATTCCGAAAAAGACAAAGAACATCAACAGTCGCTTTTCTAATTAAGGCTATATATGGCTATCGGCTAGATCCCAAATATTTTCTATTCTTAGCCAATCCAAACGCTGCCAGCCACCTATTCACCATAACTCCTATTATCTAAACAAAATATCTATATATAACATATAATATCGCATTAATATAAATAAAATACAAAACGATGCGAAACCCGAACATCCTCGGAATTCGACGAAATTTGCACCGTAGCTAAATACCCACACTACGAACGCAACGGCGAAGTCGAAATCAACTTTTGACAAACAATACTTGAGTTATCACTACCCGAAGCCAAAACACAAGCATCCCCCGAGAGGCCTCACCGGTCACCAAAACAGACCCGGCTTGCTAGGGAATCTTGCCAAAAAGGCTACCAACAGCCACACAAGGAACCTAAAGAGCTAAGACCACGCTCTAACAGACGGCACATACCGGAAACTCGTCAACGTAACGCCAAAGGAGAATTAAATAATCGCAGAAAAATCGGGGGAGTTACAGGTTAATCCGGGAGGCTTTGGCTCGGTAGATAATTGTGACGGACGGGATAGTCTGGGGAGCTTTGGCTTAGTGGGAAATAAATTAATGTTGTATATGCATAAAATATAAGGTGGTTGGTCTTCGGTATTGGAGAGTCATCATACCGAAACATATACGTTGACTCGGCAAGTGTGATTTAACACTTAGCGAAATATACTCTGGTGTGCCAGCCGACAAGAGTACGCAGGAGCTCCGCTTATTGCATCAGCATTGAGGCTTACGATAGGTATGACTGGTAGTGCTGATACCGGTTTAGAGGTGGGTGAGGCCCAACCCACCTCTTCCGTTTGCCACTATAGAGGTATCCTGGGAGGTTAGTGTAACAGCCCAAAGTTCTGAAACAGGAAAATTTGGGTGACACGGCCTGGGACACGGGCGTGTCCCAGGGCGTGTCAGGTGGACACGGCCTGCGACACGGGCGTGTCGCAGGGCGTGTCAAGGCAGTGTCGACAGTCGACTTAGGTGTCGACGATTTTCGCTCGACGATCGTCGAGAGAAGGCACACGGCCTAGGACACGGGCGTGTCCATGGCCGTGTCGTCGAGTGTCGAGATCGTCGAGTGTCGAGTGTCGAGATCGTCGAGTGTCGAGAAGTTGCACACGGCCTGTGACATGGGCGTGTCACAGGGCGTGTCAAATCGGGTCGACGAACTCGGCCCGCCGAATGTTTTCGACAGGGCGTGTCTGGGTGCCGTGTCTGGGCACACGGCCGGGGACACGGGCGTGTCCCAGGCCGTGTGAAGTCTCGGGATGATTTGGGATTTTTTTTCACCCAGGTACACGGCCACAGACACGGGCGTGTCTGAAGGCGTGTTGGTGACACGGCCCATGACACGGGCGTGTGCCGTGGGCGTGTCACTGGTTTGGATAAGTCGGTTGACCACCGCTTGAGACACACGGCCAGGCACACGGCCGTGTTCGAAGCCGTGTCGGGTCAAAATGTGTGTTTTTGGCAGAATCGTGGCCGTCCATTCCTTCAGTCTGGATCCAAGGGCTGGAAGCTCTTCTTCTTTTTCCTTAAGGGCCGAAGTCAGAGATTTATTTCTCATAGTCTTTAGCCTTAACCTTTCTTCAAGTGAAGAGAGAAAGAGAGAGAAAGGAGGAGGAAGAAGGGAAGGAGGCTGCTGTTGGTGGTGCTGCGGTTTACCGGCAAGAGATCCGAAGCCAGCATTGCGGAGGAAACGCTCTTGCGAGTCTTGCAAGTAAGCTTTCCAGCCATGGCACCGAAGCGATCGTCAAGGGTAACGACTTTTCTTCCTAGCCATGTGAAGGCTTCTGTTTTGGCATATCTTTTGATTCCCCCACCAAGAGGTGGCTGCTTTTGGGAGTCATTTGGGTGATTCTTGAAATCCCCTTTTGTTGTGCATATAGATCCGGAAATGGAGTACGGAATAGGCATGCTGTGTGAAGCCCATCTGGACAGGTTGGTCTGGATTGGTGATGTTGCATACGAACCGGAGAAGACTCCGTGATAAACGTGTAGTGTGAAGGAGTCTACGGGTTAGACCTGCGAAAAGGAGTAGCAGGAAGTACTGGGGTGGTAGCCCAGGAAAATAGCCTTGTGATGGTTTTGGGTCCAACCTGTGAATGAGGCACAGGTAGTACTGGTGAGACCAGGAAAGGCCCTTTTTGTGATGCTTGATGTCATAGGGTGTCCACCTGTGAAGCGAGTCACAGGAAGTACTGGTATGCCCAGGAAAGACCCCTGACATTTGTGCTTGTGCGGTGTCCACCTGTGAAGAGAGTAACAGGAAGTACTGGTGTGCCCAGGAAAGACCCGCTGTTGTTGTGAGAAAATGGGTGTAAGACTTATGCCCAGGCTTAAATGCCAGGAACAGGATTGGTGAGACCGACCCGCGCCTTTGATATAGCCATGAGTACGCTGTACTCGGAGAAGGCAAGGCGATTTGAGCAACGGGGGGTGGAGGATCCGACCTGCGCTATGTCCGTCTGACGTGAGACCAAAAAGTGCGGTCTGTTGGAGCGCATAGCAAGAGTCTTCGGCCTGCGCGCCATGACACAAAGGGGGGCTACGGGCCATCCCGGTGTCCGAGGACTAACTCCGGCTGCACGCCATGGAGTAAATGCTCAAGAGTGTTACCGTTGGGTGATAACCCTGATACGGTGGTGGGCAAGAGGTTGCCAGAACACCAAGAATGTGCCCTGAGTGCACTGACGTTGGGCCGGGCGGCGAACGGTTGTGATGGCTTGTGTGCGTGAAAGCACCTTTGATGAGATAGCTTGCCATACATGTGATATGATATGCCTGCAGGGAAAATACCGCTGCCCCGAGAGGAGGGGTAGGGTCGTTATAATTTGGTCAGCTGAACGCTGACCGTTGCTTTTGTTTGCCACCGTTGGGTGGATTGTCCTTGCACAGGTGCTGGAGAGCCGAGCGGGACGCATAGAGGTTGATGCTCCTGCTGGTGTTGCTGCTGCGGCTGTTTAGCCCTCGAAGGCTAAATATGTTCTTTTGATGTTTTCTTTTGTTGTGGCCGGCCTGCGCGCCCATAGTTGTAGCCACTGTATGAAAGCCCTGTAAGGCCATAAGGCCAGATCTTTGTACATGGTGTAAGACATTCCTATATATATATATAAAATGTGGAGTTTTATGTTGGACATTCCTGAGGAGTTCAAGTAGTTTAGGCTTCCGCTAGAATGCTTGTGCTAGGTGCGATGCGCTACTCTGGTATCATCCTGTACCTTCACCGACTGTTTTGTGGTATATCCTGTGGGGCCCCGGCCGGACCTTCTAGAATATATCATATGAACGGATGGGGTTGTTACATTTTTGGTATCGGTTGTTTTGGTCTTTCCCTCTCGAAGTCGTGGCCGACTTCTTTTGTGGGGTGGCGAGCACGTGGTTGTGCACACCAAAGTCTACGATTGAACTTCTGAATGTCCATGATAGGAATGCAAATTTGTTTGTTTGCGGAACCTGTGTGTTCCTATTTTGTGTTGTTTGCTTGGGTACGACCGCTAATGTATGTGTCTTGTCCACCTTTAGGTGACACGAAGTGGAGCTGGGCCGTCTGCGTCCCAGCATTCTGATGAGAGTAGGGCACCAGCTGAGGTGCCTACACCTCCACCGTCTGCAGAGCATGTGCGGTTAGTTGCGGAGGCATTATTTACCATGATCCAAGGCCAGCCACTTAGGCAGGAACAAGTGGTTGTTAGGCCAGAACAGGTGGAGGCAAGGCCGGAACCTGTAGTGGATGTGGCTCCTCGAGCAGCTGAGAAGCAACTAACACGGTTCATGAGTTTCCATTCGCCTACATTTTTGGGAGCGGGTACTCCGACGCAGGCAGAGGATTGGATATCGCGCGTCAAGAGAGTTATGGCGGCGATTGGCACGGCAGAGCGTCAGAAGGTTACCTTAGCTACATTCTTGCTTGAAGGAGAAGCTCGCTAGTGGTGGGATGAGATAGAGTTACATCATTTGGCGGGTCGTCCGTTAGCTCAAGTCTCCATGGATGAATTCTCTCGACTGTTCTTAGCAAAGCACCTTCCTGTGGCTCAACGGATAGCCATGGAAAATGAATTCCAACGGTTGACTCAAGGTAAGGGCAGTATTGACGCGTACCTGCATGAATTTACGCGCTTGGGGCGGTATGCGGGTTCGATATTTGCTGATGAGCAGCGGAAGACCAATAGGTTCTATGTAGGCCTGAGGGACGAGTTGAGGTTCCTTGTGTCAAGTTCTGTGAACTAAGGTTTCCAAGCATTGGTTGACACTGCAACCGCGTTGGAAAAGGATATGAAAAGGGTGCAAGGAAAGAGAGCTTTGACTGTGACGCAACCGGAGTGGAAAGCGCCCCGATCTGGGAAACCATTCTATAAGAAGAAATGGGGTAAGAAGTCCAAGCCGAGTGGACAAGCTCCTTCATCAGTTGCAACGGGAGCAACGTCAGGGGCTACTTCCAAGCCAGATACTCGGGTCTGCTACAATTGTGGCCGCATGGGGCATATTGCGCGAGATTGTCGGATGCCGCCGAAGAGTGAAAAGAAGGCGGGAGCATCTTATGCGGAGAAAGGAAAGGCGGTGGTGGATTCCTCTGCCTCACAAGCGCAACCCCGGGTCTACAATCTTGGCCTGCAAGAGGCCATCAAGCAGAGTGACGTGGTCACAGGTATGAGTTTAGTTTTGTTTATGCGAATGTTTGTATGCTTAGCTTAGTACCTCTTTGGTTGCGATTTGTATGTGTGACATGGTTGTCATAGGTTTTGTGATGATTCGGGACACGCTGGCGAGAGCACTATTTGATACAGGTGCATCGCATTCTTTTCTGTCTCGTGAATTTGTTACGCGGCTTGGGTTACCTAGTCGTGTAAAGACAGATAGAGTCAGAGTGGTGTTGCCGAATGGCTGTTGGATGCTTGCGGATCAAGCTTGCGATGTGGCGGTTCAGCTAGGAAGTCGGGATTTTTGTTTATCTGCATTTGTTTTGCCAATATCGGAATTCGACGTGATTTTTGGGATGGATTGGCTTGCGGAGTAGCATGCTATGATTGATTGTCAGTCCAAAGAAATCACGTTGGGCCAGAATATCGAACAGGAGAAAAAGTTCGCGGGTATGCGAGGAGTGGGCGGGACATTGATATCTGCACTCCAGGTAGTCAAGGCTGTTCGGAAGGGTGCGGAGTGTTACTTTGCACTAATTCAGGCTGTTGAGCCTAAGGCCAGTGTGTGCGAGGTTCCGATTGTGGCAGAATTTACAGATGTGTTTCCCACGGATCTCCCTGGGCTACCACCCCAGCGGGAGATTGACTTCACGATCGAGTTGGTGCCAGGTGCGAAACCTGTGGCCCGCTCGCCATATCGCGTCGCGCCAAAAGAGATGGCGGAATTGAAGGTTCAACTGCAACAAATGCTAGAGCAAGGGTATATATGCCCAAGTATGTCACCTTGGAGCGCGCCTGTGCTTTTTGTAAAGAAGAAAGACGGTGGGTTGCGGTTGTGTATTGATTACCGTGAATTGAATAAGCTGACCGAGAAGAATAAGTATCCTATACCTCGGATTGATGAGTTATTCGATCAGCTAGTGGGCTCGACCGTCTATTCGAAGTTGGACCTGAAGTCTGGTTACTACCAGTTACGAATCCGGGAAGGTGACATTCCCAAAACCGCATTTGGAACGCGTTATGGGCACTATGATTTCACAGTCATGCCCTTTGGATTGTGTAATGCGCCCTCGGTGTTTATGGATTTGATGCACCGTATTTTTCGCGAGTACCTGGATCTGTTTGTGATCGTATTTATCGATGATATCCTGGTGTACTCGAAGTCCAAAGCTGAACATGAGATTCATTTGCGGTTGGTGTTGAATACGTTGAGGCAAAATCAGCTTTATGTCAAGTTCTCGAAGTGCGAGTTTTGGCTATCGTCAGTGGCATTTTTGGGCCATGTGGTGAGTGGAGCGGGCATTGCAGTGGATCTAGCGAAAATAAGAGCCATACAAGAATGGCCAGTATTGTCTTCCGTGGCCGAGGTCAGGAGTTTCCTTGGACTTGCGGGCTACTATAGAAGATTTGTGGAGAACTTCTCGCGGATCGCTTTGCCGCTAACCACACTGACGCGAAAAGATCAGAAGTTCGTTTGGACGCCAGAGTGTGCACGAGCTTTTGAAGAGCTGAAGATTCGGTTGACCACGGCGCCGGTGTTGTCTTCGCCATGTGGGACCGATGGTTTTGTTATTTATAGTGATGCCTCAGGGAGCGGCTTAGGCTGCGTTCTTCTGCAAAGTGGAAAGGTTATTGCTTATGGCTCACGCCAACTGAAGGTGCACGAGCACAATTATCCGGTCCATGATTTGGAACTGGCGGCGGTGATTTTTGCACTGAAGCTGTGGCGACATTACCTTTATGGCGTGAAGGTGGAGATCTATACGGATCATAAGAGCCTTAAGTATCTGTTGGAGCAGAAAGAGTTGAACATGCGACAACGAAGGTGGTTGGAGTTCCTTGGGGATTACACTTTCGAGATTCACTATACACCCGGGAAAGGGAATGTTGTCGCGGATGCTTTGAGTCGGCGAGTTCCGGCGAAAGCGAATTGGTTACAAAGGCATGATGAACGTCTTATCCAGGAATTGGAAGCATTGGAGATCTCTTGTGTTGACAAGAATTCCACTGCCACTGCATGTTTGCACTGGACCGAGGTACAATGTGACCTTACGGACCGAGTTCGACGGGCAACGGAGTTGGATGAAGATCTCTTGCGTTATGGGAATGAAGGGCCAGAGGGCAAATTCACCTGGATTGACGGTCTTTTGCGAAAAGAAGGCCGATTGTGCGTCCCAAATGTGGGGAAACTGAGGGAAGAACTGATGTATGAAGCACATTATACGAAGTATTCCATTCACCCCGGGAGCACAAAGATGTTCAATGATTTGAAGAAACTTTTCTGGTGGCCAGGGCTCAAGAAAGATGTTGCCCTTTATGTAGCCAAATGTCAAACATGTGCGATGGTGAAGGCGGAATGCCAAAAGCCGGGCGGTTATTTGAAGTCACTGCCGATCCCAGTATGGAAATTTGATGATATTTCCATGGATTTTGTGCATGGATTGCCAAGATCGCAGCGAGGAAATGATTCCATTTGGGTGATAGTTGACCGGCTAACAAAAGTAGCACATTTTCTCCCAAACAGGCGGGATGATTCGGTTGAAAGTTTGGCAAAGTTATATGTTGATCAAATTGTGCGTCTTCACGGTGTTCCTCGGAGCATCGTAAGTGATCGAGATGGGCGATTCACGTCAAATGATTGGAGGCTAGTTCACCGACTGTTGGGCACGAAGTTGACTTTCAGTACGGCCTTTCATCCCCAAACAGATGGCCAAACTGAACGTACCAACAGAACAATGGAGGACATGCTCCGAATGTGCGCCCTTGACTTTGGAAAGAAATGGGAAGATCATCTCTATATGGTAGAGTTTGCTTATAATAACAGCTACCAGGCAAGTATTGGGATGGCACCATATGAAGCCCTATACGGAAGGAAGTGTCGTACTCCCTTGGCTTGGGTAGAAGCGGGTGAAGCTCGGATTGTTAAACCAAATGAGGTGGATGAAGCAAACTCAACCATTCGGTGTATTCGAGAGAGATTGCTGATTGCTCAAGATCGACAAGCGAAGTACTACAACGCCAAGCACCGGAACGTTGCATTTGCGGTTGGCGATTGGGTCTACTTGAAGATCAAGCCATTCAAAGGTGTCTCCAGGATTCGACGATTGAAAAAGTTGAGTCCAAGATATTTGGGTCCTTTCGAAGTGGTTGAGCGAATTGGCGAAGCGGCTTATCGGCTAGCTCTGTCGGCGGACTTGGGTGGGTTACATGATGTCTTTCACATCTCGGTGCTGCGGAAAGCCGTGAAAGATCCAGCTCAAGTGATCGCGGATGATCGTGTGCCGGTGGAGTATGGGCTAACAACGAGAGTTAAACCCATTCAGATCGAAGATCGAGCCGAGAAACAGTTGCGGAACAAGACGGTCGGTATGGTAAAAGTCCGATGGGACAACTGTGGCCGTGAAGAATTGACATGGGAGCGCGAGCAGACCATGCGAGAAGAGTTCCCTGAGTTGTTTCTGTAAATTGTAACGAGAATGTTGTAACATAAAAATTTATCTGTTGGTACATTTTTCTTGCTGCTTTTTGTTACTTTTCTGTCTCTGAATTTCGAGGACGAAATTTCCTATAGGAGGGGAGGATTGTAACAGCCCAAAGTTCTGAAACAGGAAAATTTGGGTGACACGGCCTGGGACACGGGCGTGTCCCAGGGCGTGTCAGGTGGACATGGCCTGCGACACGGGCGTGTCGCAGGGCGTGTCAAGGCAGTGTCGACAGTCGACTTAGGTGTCGACGATTTTCGCTCGACGATCGTCGAGAGAAGGCACACGGCCTAGGACACGGGCGTGTCCATGGCCATGTCGTCGAGTGTCGAGATCGTCGAGTGTCGAGTGTCGAGATCGTCGAGTGTCGAGAAGTTGCACACGGCCTGTGACACGGGCGTGTCACAGGGCGTGTCAAATCGGGTCGACGAACTCGGCCCGCCGAATGTTTTCGACAGGGCGTGTCTGGGTGCCGTGTCTGGGCACACGGCCGGGGACACGGGCGTGTCCCAGGCCGTGTGAAATCTCGGGATGATTTGGGATTTTTTTTCACCCAGGTACACGGCCACAGACACGGGCGTGTCTGAAGGCGTGTTGGTGACACGGCCCATGACACGGGCGTGTCCCGTGGGCGTGTCACTGGTTTGGATAAGTCGGTTGACCACCGCTTGAGACACACGGCCAGGCACACGGCCGTGTTCGAAGCCGTGTCGGGTCAAAATGTGTGTTTTTGGCAGAATCGTGGCCGTCCATTCCTTCAGTCTGGATCCAAGGGCTGGAAGCTCTTCTTCTTTTTCCTTAAGGGCCGAAGTCAGAGATTTATTTCTCATAGTCTTTAGCCTTAACCTTTCTTCAAGTGAAGAGAGAAAGAGAGAGAAAGGAGGAGGAAGAAGGGAAGGAGGCTGCTGTTGGTGGTGCTGCGGTTTACCGGCAAGAGATCCGAAGCCAGCATTGCGGAGGAAACGCTCTTGCGAGTCTTGCAAGCAAGCTTTCCAGCCATGGCACCGAAGCGATCGTCAAGGGTAACGACTTTTCTTCCTAGCCATGTGAAGGCTTCTGTTTTGGCATATCTTTTGATTCCCCCACCAAGAGGTGGCTGCTTTTGGGAGTCATTTGGGTGATTCTTGAAATCCCCTTTTGTTGTGCATATAGATCCGGAAATGGAGTACGGAATAGGCATGCTGTGTGAAGCCCATCTAGACAGGTTGGTCTGGATTGGTGATGTTGCATACGAACCGGAGAAGACTCCGTGATAAATGTGTAGTGTGAAGGAGTCTACGGGTTAGACCTGCGAAAAGGAGTAGCAGGAAGTACTGGGGTGGTAGCCCAGGAAAATAGCCTTGTGATGGTTTTGGGTCCAACCTGTGAATGAGGCACAGGTAGTACTGGTGAGACCAGGAAAGGCCCTTTTTGTGATGCTTGATGTCATAGGGTGTCCACCTGTGAAGCGAGTCACAGGAAGTACTGGTATGCCCAGGAAAGACCCCTGACATTTGTGCTTGTGCGGTGTCCACCTGTGAAGAGAGTAACAGGAAGTACTAGTGTGCCCAGGAAAGACCCGCTGTTGTTGTGAGAAAATGGGTGTAAGACTTATGCCCAGGCTTAAATGCCAGGAACAGGATTGGTGAGACCGACCCGCGCCTTTGATATAGCCATGAGTACGCTGTACTCGGAGAAGGCAAGGCGATTTGAGCAACGGGGGGTGGAGGATCCGACCTGCGCTATGTCCGTCTGACGTGAGACCAAAAAGTGCGGTCTGTTGGAGCGCATAGCAAGAGTCTTCGGCCTGCGCGCCATGACACAAAGGGGGGCTACGGGCCATCCCGGTGTCCGAGGACTAACTCCGGCTGCACGCCATGGAGTAAATGCTCAAGAGTGTTACCGTTGGGTGATAACCCTGATACGGTGGTGGGCAAGAGGTTGCCAGAACACCAAGAATGTGCCCTGAGTGCACGGACCGTTGGGCCGGGCGGCGAACGGTTGTGATGGCTTGTGTGCGTGAAAGCACCTTTGATGAGATAGCTTGCCATACTTGTGATATGATATGCCTGCAGGGAAAATACCACTGCCCCGAGAGGAGGGGTAGGGTCGTTATAATTTGGTCAGCTGAACGCTGACCGTTGCTTTTGTTTGCCACCATTGGGTGGATTGTCCTTGCACAGGTGCTGGAGAGCCGAGCGGGACGCATAGAGGTTGATGCTCCTGCTGGTGTTGCTGCTGCGGCTGTTTAGCCCTCGAAGGCTAAATATGTTCTTTTGATGTTTTCTTTTGTTGTGGCCGGCCTGCGCGCCCATAGTTGTAGCCACTGTATGAAAGCCCTGTAAGGCCATAAGGCCAGATCTTTGTACATGTTGTAAGACATTCCTATATATATATATAAAATGTGGAGTTTTATGTTGGACATTCCTGAGGAGTTCAAGTAGTTTAGGCTTCCGCTAGAATGCTTGTGCTAGGTGCGATGCGCTACTCTGGTATCATCCTGTACCTTCACCGACTGTTTTGTGGTATATCCTGTGGGGCCCCGGCCGGACCTTCTAGAATATATCATATGAACGGATGGGGTTGTTACAGTTAGGCTCCAGAAAGGGGGAACTAAAGGTCTGTGTGCACAGAGTCGGGTGTGTGAGTTTCACTTGCATGTTCATACCATAGCATACTTGCATGTCATAGCATATTCATTATATATAACCCTTGACATCTATTGTATTAATTGGTATAGGACTCTTTATACAATAGGCCTTGCAAAACGACCCTTGGTCTTTAGGTTTGTATGGGCATTCCTATAGGTCATGGTTACTTACTTAGTTTACCTTCTTGTACTTTACTTGTTCACCTTGATCATGTATATACTCATACTGCTTACCTACTATTTGCTTACTTATACTTGTTGTGGTTATATGCTCATGTTAAACAAGTTTCGTCGTCACCTGCTTACTTTGTTAATCTCCACCTTAAATACCTTCCCTTTCCTTCTCCACGCTAGGTGCCTAGGAGCCATGTGGGAGGGGTGGGGGATGATAGGACTTAGTCTTTTAGACTAACGGTCGTTGATCAAATCATTTTAGGGGATCGTGGAGCTAAACCAGGAGATGCAGCCCCAGAGGTCGGTGCGCTTGGATACAGGGCAGTCTAGCACGAGAGTTCAAGCAGCAGGGACAGTGAGTTACGAACATTAGTACTTATTATAGATTTGCTTCCGTGTTGAGTGACTTGTATTGAGGATCATGATATATCGAGCAGGAGCCCTTTTTATTACTACTTGATTTATTATTACTGTGGAATATCCCTTCGTGGAGATTTAATTTATATTCATGTGATTTCTAATGGACCAGCAATGAGTTTAATTTTACTCATGTACTTATACTTTTACTCTTCTCTTTTGAGATCGGTATGGCCGGACGGATCGACATTTTGTAGTGACGACCTTCCCAGGTGTGTTGGTGTCACCGCAAAGTGGCTGTTCTAGGCATAAGACTCTGTTGGTTTTACAAAAAAAGAGGGTCTTACAAATTGGTATCAGAGGGAAACCTCGATCAGAAGAGTCAAAGTCCACTAACCCTGGGTCACCCCCGCTCGAGTTTAGTTTTGGGGGCAAACTATGCAGCGGAAGCTGTGGTGTGCCCATATGGGGGATCACATGTAATTGTCCACTTTTAACTAAGTTTGAGTCAAATTTCTTAGAGATGAGGTCTATCAGGTGTTCTTCGACATGGTCAAGGTCAAGACGATGATTTTCGATATATCGGCGGTGAGGGACTTTGTGGATGTGTTTCCAGAGAAGTTACTAGTATTGCCGACACACTATGAGAAGGATTTTCAGATCCAGTTAGTGTTGGGAGCTAAGCCAGTGACTAGGGCTCCATATCGGATGGCTCTGATGTAGCTAGTGGATTTCAGGAGTCAGCTGCAAGAGATGGTGGAGGCTGGATTCACTAGGCCAAGTTCCTCGCCTTGGGGAGCTTCGGTCTTGTTTGTGAAGAAGAAGGATGGGACCCTCAGGTTGTGCATCGACTATCGTGCACTAAAATGATTGACAGTCCGAAACACATATCCACTATTGAGGATCGATGAGCTATTCGATCAACTAGAGGGAGAACATTGGTTCTTGAAGCTGGATATGAGGTCAGGATACTATCAGCTACAGATTGAGGAAGAAGACATCCTGTAGATAGCGTTTAACAGCACATATGGCTTATATGAGTTTATCGTGATGCCCTTTGGGCTAATGAATGCGCCATCAGCTTTCATGATCTTGATGAACCTGGTGTTAGAGCCATACCTCGACAGGTTTGTCATTGTGTTCATAGTTGATATCGTTATTTATTCAAGGATGAAGGAGGTGCATGCACAACATCTGGCCTTTACTCTGGAAAAGCTCAGGGAGCATCAGTTGTTGTCAAGTTCTGCAAGTGCCAGTTTTGGCTGATGGAGGTAGACTTTTTAGGCCACATGATTAGTGGAGCAGGACTGGTAGTAGATCCCGCGAAGATTCAGGCAGTGCGATACTGGCCTCAGTTGAAGACGACCACGGATGTCCGAAGTTTTCTTGGATTGGTCGGGTACTACCGAACGTTTGTGCAAGGATTCTCTCAGATATCCCCTCCACTCAGTTCTTTGATGAAGGACACTCTGATAGTTTGGACACCGCAGTGTGAGGCTATATTCTAAGAGTTGAAGGTTCGGCTTACGTCGACCCCTATCCTCGCTCTTCTGTCTGAGAAAGAGGGCTTCCAGGTGTATACTTATGCGTCGTTTCAGGGGATGGGCATTGTACTGATGCAACATGGACTTGTGATAGCATACGCCTCCCGCAAGCTAAAGAAGCATGAGCAGAACTACCCTATGCATGACTTGGAGATGGGAGAAGTGATGTTCCCTCTGAAGATTTGGAGGCATTATCTTTATAGAGTGCACTACGACATATTTTCGGATCACAATAATCTGAAATATGTTGATACGTAGAAGGAGTTGAATATCCGCTAGAGACGATGGGTGGAGTTTTTATTAATTATGAGTGCACGATACACTATCACCCAGGGAAGGCGAATGTGGTGGAGGACGCACTGAGCCGGAGGGCTACCACTTCGGGAGCAGATCCCCAGTTGATGGCTATGGAGCTGGTATGGATGATCGAGGATATGCAGATTACTTTGGTGTCTTTGGATGACTCAGAGCTTTATGAGGAGTATCTTGTCGCGATGAGCACTACCGATGATATTTGAGATCGCATCTGGGCTGAGCAGTGGAGGGATGATAAGGTAGAGCCAGTATTTAGGACCTTGAAGGCATGCACGACCGCATAGTATACAGAGAAGGATGGGTTGTTATGCTTTAGAGTATGGGTATACATACCGGCTGGGGGAGGGATTCGGGAGGACATTAGGACCGAGGCTCACTACAGCAGGTATTTGGTGCACCCAGGCATCACCAAGATGATGACTGAGCCGAAGAAGATGATGTACAGACCGGGCATGAAGAGGGATATCACATACTTCATCACCCATTCCGAGGATTGTCAGTTAGTGAAGGCACAGTATAAGAGTCCAGCCGGATTATTGCAGCCACTTCCGATGTCGGAGTGGAAATTCGACGATATCGTAATGGATTTCATACATGGTCTTCCTCGGTCACATGTGGAGAATGACTCGATATGAGTGATCGTCGATCGATTGACGAAGGTATGTAGATTTCTACCGATCAGAAAGGACGCTCCAGTGGATGACTTAGTGCGGAGGTTTGTGGAGCAGTTTGTCCAATACCATGGAGTGTCTAGGAAGATAGTGTCCGATCATGATGGAAGATTTACGTCTAAGGAGTGGAGGTCGGTCCAGGCTAATTTGGGGACCTGATCGACCTTTAGTAGCGCTTTCCACCCTCATACGAATGGGAAGACAGAGCACACCAATCAGACACTGGAGGATTTGTTGCATCTTTGCATACTGGACCGCGGAGAGCCATGGGAGATGCAGCTACCATTGCTTGAATTCTCGTACAACAACAATCACCATTCCAGCATCGGCATGGCCACTTATGAGGCTTTATACGGGCGGAGATGCAGAAATCCTTTGTCCTGGATCCAGGATGAGGATCCGAAGGCACTTGGCCCGCGGTTCATCGATGATACAGATTCTCAGGTGCGGTTGATTCGAGACAGGATGTTGGAGGCCCAAAGCAGATAGGCCAAGTATTACGATGCCCGACATCATCAGGTAGAGTTTTAGGTAGGAGATCGGGTGTTTCTGAAGATACGACCGATGTATGGAGTCTCGCGGGTGCTTGGTCGGAAGAAGCTCAGTCCGAGATACATGGGGCCTTATAGTATCTTGGAACAGATCGGTCCTTTGGCTTACAGACTGGAGCTGCCGCCAGAGCTAGCGGGTTTGCATGATGTCTTCCACGTCTCCTCCCTCAGTAGAGCTCTACTTCGGCCGGAGTAGCAGATTACGACTATAGATGGGCCTATAGCTTCTAATCGATCGGTGCACCTGGACCCGATCCGGATAGACGATACTAGGATGCGGGTCTTGCTACGCAAGAAGGTTCCGCTAGTTAAGGTCTTATGGAGGAATCATGGACAAGACGAGCACACGTGGGCGCCGTATGACTTGATGCAGCAAAAGTACCCTGAACTTTTTCACGTCAGGTATCCCCTTTAACCTCTCACGATGTTATATTTTTCTTTTTGTACCTGAAAACCCGTAGGCCTAACCTGAATTTTGGCGACAAAATTTTTATTTTTATGTATTGAAATTTGTAACATCCCTCAAACAACTAGACCCTTAGGAGTAGTTTTGTCATGACTAGGTCATGAAAAAACCCTAGGAAGCCAAAGAAGACCAAGTGAACTTAGGAATGAAGGTGAGATCACCATGATCTGCAAATAACACTTTCCAATTAGCTAACCTAGGGTTTGACTTTAGGGCCTCATATTGACTCTTTGACCCCACCGCAACATCCCTAGCCCTTTAAAAGGTTCATTGGGTGAACAAGGACCCATTGGGGTCAATTAAAAAGGCCAAGTTAACCAAAGTCAACCCTTACCATAAAAAAGGTCAAAGTGCCCTATCTAGGGCCAGAGGACCTTGCCTTAGCCAATTTGACCCTACCTTAACCTCCCTAACCCTTTAGGAGGTTCATTGGGTCACTAAGGACCCACTTTGGTCAACCCAAGTGGTCAAGTTGACCAAGTCAACTTAAACACTAAAGTGTCCAAGGGCACTAAATAAGGGTCAAGTGGCCTACAAGGTGCCCAACCAACCCTACCCAAGTCTTCCTAGACCTTACGGGAGGCCAATGGGTCAGCAAGGACCCATTGGTGTCAACCCAAAAGGTCAAATTGACCAAGTCAACTCAACCTTAGTTTAGGTCATATTTGCTCAAGTTGACCCAACCTAGCCCAATCCACTTGGGCTAAGCCAAATTGGAGTGGCCCACCAACCTTAGGAGACGATATTTACATGGAATGCCATTCATTTTCTGGAAATGGTGACTGGGAGAGAGAAAGTTCATTTTCCCTTTAATGGAGGAGGGAGAAAGAGAGAGAAAGAGGACCATTCATGGCTAGGAAGGTCAAGGGGCCTCCTCCCTTCATCTCCAAGGCTTGATTCATCTCCCCTGATGAATCAGGAGAGATCAAGGGGTTTTCCAGGCTGTACAGAGGTTGGATTCAGTGGGCTATACCATGGCCGAATGTCTCCCCCATGGCCATTATTGTCCATTGAAGTTAGACCCCTCTTCTTCCCCATTTGGCTTTTTAAAAAGCTTCACCAGGTTGAGAGGAGAAGTTTCCACCCTTCCCATGAATAAAACGAGCTAGTTGGTTGTGTATTTGTAGAGCATCGAAAGCACCACCACCATCCATGGTAACCCGGCGATCGGCAAGGCAACAAACCTCCACTAAGGTCCTCCTCTACTCCTTTCTTCGTGGGTTAGAATCTTAGATCATTTAGGAGAGAAATCGGGCTCAACTGAGCCCTATTAGGAGAGAAAAAAATCCAGATTTTCCATGAAAATCTACCTCTCGGGTTCGCCGGAAACCGCCCCTCCGGCGGCCGTGCTGCCGCTCGTCGATAGCCCCCACCTCAACGGAGGTGGTGGTGGTGGCCGACCCGGGAGGTGGCCGGGTGGCTGACAAATGGCTTGAAAAGAAGTTCTAGGTTCGGTCAATCATGGCCTTTGGCTGGAGGAAGAAGACGATGCCAGGGCCATCCGATCATGCTTTAAGATTTGTGCCATTAATTCATTTTATTTAATTTTCTATCACAGTTATTGTGCTGTATTAAATTAATTATTAAAAATACTTATTCACCTACAGAAAAAGTGGTCTACATAAAAGTTGTATCCCTATGAGTCTAATTTAATTTAAAATTAGTTTGAACCAATTTGAAGTTCAGGTCAGACCACAACACTCGTTTTGGTGAGGTCTATACCTAGGCTTAATCAAAGATTGTTTTGAGTGCCCCCATCAATCCAGCCATCCAAATGACTTGAAATTTTGGCTGGGGGTCACTATTACTTATACCTATAGCATATTGAAAAATGAAATTTTTTGGAAAAAACATTTCCTAACGGTTTTGTAGAAATTTAACAAACCATGTATGAATTATTTAAGGGGTCTAATGACCTCTAAACCCACCAAAATATTGGTGTCTGTCTCTTAGGATCATGCATTACTATGATAAAAACTAAGTCCAATTGGGTTTGATTTGAATAGGTATTGGTGTGAAAAAAGATTTGACCTTTAAGGGCTAATTAGGGCAAAAGTGAGCTTGGGGCATGGAGGGGCCAATTCTTACCCAAAGGGGTTGGGACTTTGACCAGAGCCCCAAGGTTTGTTTAAACACCCTCACATAGAGTTTAGGGTGGATTAGGATGGAGTTGCCCCAAAACCCTACTTCAAACCCTAAGGTTGAACTTTGGGGATTTGTGAACGACATGGTGTGATATGTCCTTCTATGGACTTGGGGTTTACTCCATATAATCCTAGGATGGTAAATAGCCCTAGGAATAAATTTGCTGAAATTTAGACTTAGGTACACAACTTAAATCAATTAGGGATAGTTTAGGACTATACGTTTTATGAAAATATTGAAGGGTCATATTATCTTGGATCCTTATGAAATTTTGGTAGAAGAGTTTTATAACAATATGAGTCTCTGGAATTTATTGTAGGGTATTTGGAAGATATTAGCTCATACATGTAGTTATAACCTTTATGTTGCCCCTATGGATGATTTTGCTAAAATCATGGTTAAACTAACTTTGAATGTTATGAAACTTAGTGATGATTTATGATCATATTAAAGTCCTGATAATTTTTGTGTAATTTTTGGATAATATTTTGAGGTATTTCTCTCTTTAATTTTATTTATTGTATTTATATTGAATTAATTATTTAGGGGCTGATACTTTTATGAAAGTTTGTGAAACTTAATATTCTCTATTATGCTGGCATCATATAGTGTTCATAATTTTTGAGTGACCACAACTTAAGAAAATCTAGTACTTCATCTTCAAAATTACCTATGGCCTAACTTTTGGAAATATTTAATAAATGCCAAATTAATTAGAAAAATTACAAGTTTCTGGATTTAGGCCAAATGTGTTATGATAGACCCACAATAATTTTCTCACGGCCTTTGGATAAAAATTTTGAGTACCTCCTGTCATGTACATCATATAGCTTAGATTGGTCTGCATATAGTAAAAATATAAAAATGTGATAACATGAGGAATGAACATAGAGTGTTAGGGTTAATAATTACTGATTTGTGGTGAAGTGAAAATGAGTTCATCATTAGGATACATGATGTGGAGTTTTGGGTTGGCTGGTGTTAAGTGGTGCACGGGATCGACAAAACATCGCACTTCCTGTGGAGAAAGGAAAGAGTCAAATGCACTACGGTTAGATTAAGTATAACTTTAAATGGGGTTTATTATGGGTAGATACCAATAATAATAAGTACCTTGAGAAAGGGAACTTTGGGCTTCAGCCCATTGTAGTTCCTAGTGCCCTCAAGAGCCCTTCACACGGAATGGCTTGGGCAGTCCAAGATTAACGTAAGCCGTAAGACTAAATGGATTACAAGTGTAACATCCCAATTCGTGCTAGGCCCCTATTGCGCTCTTTTAGGTCAAGATAGTTAACTTGGGCTCAAGGAGTGCTGGCAGTTAAGCTTGCATTCGAGTAAGGGAGGTGAAGTTGGTCCAGAGTAGGACACGGGTAGTGATACGGGCGTGTCCATACCCGTGTGGTTCTCTGGTATCTCAGCATCTTATTCATGAAATATCCAGAGAAGGACACGTGTTGTGACACTGGCGTGTCCAAACCCATGTGTATGTATTCATCGAGCAGAGCTCGACCAACACTGTCGACTGTGTTCCTCCCGAGCAGGACACGGGTAGAGACACGAGCGTGTCCCTACCCGTGTGTGTCCAAGCAGCAGCTTGACGACTCGTCGAGTAGAGCTCGACGAATCATCGACCGTGTTCCTTCCGAGCAGGACACGGGTAGGGACACGGGCGTATCCCTACCAGTGTGTGTCCAAGTAGCCCCTCGATGACTCATCGAGTAGATCTCGACGACTCGTCGAGTAGAGCTCTACGACTCGTCGACGTGTTCCTCCCAAGCAGGACACGGGTAGTGACATGGGCGTGTCCCTACCCATGTGTGTCCAAGCAGCTCGACCATTCGTCGAGCAGAGCTCGACGAATCATCAACCACATTCTTCCTGAGCAGGACAAGGGTAGTGATACGGGCCTGTCCCTACCCGTGTAGTTTAATTTCGAGTTTTGACAAATTTTCTGGCCACGTCATTTCAAAGGGACTCATTTATTGAGTTGATTGGCGGTCCAATGATAGGCCGACACGTGTCTATGCATTTGCTAAACTTATCACATGAAAAGTGGAGAAAACCCTAGCCGTTTCTAGTCTTCCTTCCAGAGCCATTGTTGTAAGAAACTGCTGGAGAGGAAGAAGGTGCTGGAGCTGATCTTCTCCCCGTGAAGAACTAACACCAAGGAGAAGAAGATGCCGCCAAGAAGGGTGACAAGATTCATGGCCGAAAATGCCGAAAACGAGGTGAGCTTCCTACCCTCTCCCTTGGTGCTAGATCTTTAGTTATTTCTAAGAGAGATATCGACTCAAAAGAGTCTTGATTTGTGAGAAGAATGTTTCTAGGAAAAGGCTATGCTAGGACTTGTGTCCTAGGATTTAGAGTCTTCAACCTTTACCTCACTTCGAATGCAGTTTGTGGACTGGTTTCAAGAAGAGAAGTGGCCTTATGAGGGTGAATAAGGGAGCAGAAATTCTGGATGTTATTTGAAAGTTTGGTTGAAGGAATAAGACGAACTGATGTCGTCCGATCTGCTTTAAGATGCGCACAGAAATCTGCTTTCTCCGCGCAGCATCCTTCGAGGCCATTTTCAGACATGATGAGGCTAGATATGAGCTTTTGACTAAACACGAAAGTCGCATCCCTTGGAAATACCTTTCCAACAAGGGGTTGAACGCCTTCCCTGGATTCCTGTAGCCTCAGGAATCCCCATTCAAAGTTGTTGTACAGTATTTTTTCCTGCACATGTGATTCTCGTATTTGTTTTGTATTGGTAGAGAGACCATGGTACAATAACGTTAAGGTTTGTGGAATTTTAGACTTTAAATGATTGGGGTGAAATATGTTAATAACATTTGTTGGATTGATTCCCTAAGGAATGGATGATGAAGAAGAGTGTACTTGATCGAGGTGATTTAGTGGATGTTAGAGAAAGATTTAAATATGTGAAATATTGCGGTTGTGCTTGACAATGGTAATGAGTTGAATAATGATGAGTTTGGCTTGAATATACTGTATATAACGCGCATTGACTGTCATGAACAAATGTTTATGATCTTGGAGGATGGATGCGTGAAGTATCCTTAAACAGATAATGAACCCATAAGTATCTTGGGCACGGGGTTGTGAAAGTTTGTAAGTGCGGGGGTTTGTCCGCACTGGTTTGGAAATGCTGAGAAGAGACAAAATTGGACAGTTGGGCTTGGTCCTCGGTGTTCATTCCCGAGGCTCCTTCCGTGCCAAGTGGGCGGTTGAGCTTGGTCGTTGGTGTTTATTCCCGAGGCTCCTTCCGTGCCATGATGATGTGAAATTACATGCGGTATGAGTCGACACGCGGTGTCGTAATCCTTAGTTAAGGATAGTGTGGCAGGTCTACGGGCTTGCCAATCGTCACACCGACGGGAGTTGACAAATAGACTTTGGGCAGTTGGGCTTGGTCCTCGGTGCTCTTTCCCGAGGCTCCTTCCTTGCCAAGTGAACGGTTGGGCTTTGTCCTCGTGCTTCTTCCGAGGCTCCTTCCGGGTCACAACATAGGCCAGTTCGGGTCTTGGTTCTCGGTGCACATCTACCCAAGACTCCCGCTGAGCCTTAGTATACATGTGTGTTCTGCTGTTGTGTTCTTAGCATTGAGGCGTACGGAGGCCTAGGCTTGGTAGTGTGGAGGCCCGCCTAGTAGTGTAGAAGCCCGCTCCACTGTCATCACCTGACCATGACGGTTGACGCCTGAGAGGTTAACTACCTGCTCAAAAAGTGGGAACTTAAAGTCTATGTCAACATAGCAGTTACATGTGCATGATAATGGGTGAGTCATTGCATTGCATTCATATCATTACATATATCGCATTGCATACACAAGATCATCAACGTATAAGTTTGTATGGGTACTCTTATATGATGAGTTAATTTAGTGTTGACCCAATCCTTATAAGTTTGAATGGGCATCATTATAAGTTAAGTTACTTTTCTGTTGAAGATCTATATGCTTAGATGGATTGATATTGCTGGAGTAGAATTGCTAATTAAGAATGCTGATAATATTGTTTTACTTTACTTCTATTGTACTCATGTCAATTATACTTACTCCACTTTCTTGTTCTACTGCTTATATAAATATATTGTACCCTTGTTCCTTTCTCCGCCCGGTGCGGAGGAGTCGCCGGGGGAGCGGCTGTGATAGCCACTTAGTCTTTTTGACTAACGGTTGCTACGTCTTCCTTTTAGGAGGAAACCCCACAGTTAGAGAAGTCACAGATTTTGCAGTAGGACAGCCAGGCCAGGACGACAAGGCCTGAAGGGACGGCGTCGTCGCTACCGTCAGTCAGTGAAGTGAGTTTGAGAGACTTTTGATGGAGCCATATTGGGCTAGTTTTACCCATACTCTGATATTTTAGAAGTTTGTTGTAGCTTCTTCTCTTGATGTATTTTGGACTAATTTACTTATGTGTGGATTGACTTCTATTTTATATTATTGGTTGGGTTGGCATTGGATGTTCTTGTTTATGGCCTGCAGAATAGGCATCTTGTGGTGCAGACCAACACGTATGATGGTGGCACCGCAAGACAGCTATTCTGGGCATAAGACTACCATCGTGCCGTGTGTTGTGTTTTGGGAGGGGGTCTTACAAATAGTATCAGCTTGTTATTATCCAAAACTAAAGAAGTCATTCAACAATGGTACCACCCCCGTGCGATTAGTTAGTTTGGGGACAAACTGACTTAGCGGAAGTAGTGGTATGCCCATATGTAATTCTCACTAAGTATGTCCAACTTTGACCATAAGTTTAGCCAACCTGACCTTAGGTTTGTACCCTAAGTGTAGATCCCAGTGCACATTGAGCTAGTGGGGGGCACCCCCGCCCCATCCGTACCGACACAGTTTCAACAATCGGAGCTAGGGCACACGCTCACATCTATCTTGGATGCCTTTAGATCCCAACAAGCCCCCGTACAACAACAAGCTCTGGGCTCCAATTAGTTGAGCACTTTCCGAGCTCTCTCCCCTACCATGGGACATAGTCGGTGGTGTGTACGGAGGAATGGATCGATACCTTGCAAGAACTGTTGGCGGGAATTAGATGTCCGAACAACATGGCTATGACCCTGGTAGTGACACTCCTAGAACTGCCTGCCAAGAGGTGGTGGAAGTCCCTCATGGTCTCCACCTTTCAAGGGCGAGTTTATAAGGAGATTAGCTGGAGCGAGTTCTCAGGAGTCTTTTTAGAGCACTTCATTCCCTCATCTGCTCGAGATGAACTCGAAGAGAGATTTTTACAGCTTAAGAAAGGATCGAAGTCGGTTACGGAGTGTCAACAAGAGTTCCAACATCTTGCAAGATTTGTCGACTCATAAAACTTGGATGACAAAGGATACGCTAAATGCTTCTATAAAGGGCTGCGGGACCCCCTAAGGCAGACGATTTTGTTTATAATGGACTCCAGCTTGGCGGAAATAATTAACATCACGAAGAGACTAGAAGTAGACCACTTGGGAAGTGGTAAGTGACCTACTGAGGGTGTGATGGAAGCTGGCCCTAGCAACAGAAGGAGACATGACTACAGAGGAGGAAGAGGACATCAGAGGGGTGGAGGGTGTTCCCACCAAAATTTTAGAATGGAGCACCCAGTTCCACAGCCGCCCACATTGCCTCCACGTCCACAGTTTTAACAATTTCAGCAACCCGAGGGACAGAATGAGCGAGTGTGCTTCCAATGCAACCAACCGGGCCACATCCGACATTACTGCCCGCAGCTGTTTGGGAATGCTCCTCTTGCTCTCGATCCAGCAGCACCTCGAGGGTGGGGACATATGCATGGTCGAGGACGAGGACCGTGAGGAGGAAACCCCGGACCTGCTCGGAATCAAGTGTTCGCGCTGGACATGACACAGGAGCGGAACCCTCATGAGGTGATTGCAGGTATGTTACAGTTATTCATCACACTTCATTATTAACCATAAGTTGCTTAAGATGTACTAGAAATCTAGCTTTGAGTATTGCTATTGGTACTTAGGCACTGTGGTAGTCGGCTAGAAACCGGCCTATACGTTATTCGATACCGGTGCCTTGCACTTGTTTGTGTCTGCGGGCTTCATTAAAGACCTAGAAGAAGTGTAATAATTTCACTGGTATTGCTCGACGAGTATGCCTCCCAGAAGGCTCTGAGATGACCGCAACCGCCAAGTGCAAATTGGAGATAATCATTGGGGGAAAGGCCTTTGATACCCCTACCACAGTGTTGAGACTGCCAGAATTCGACCTCATTCTAGGAATGGCGTGGCTGGATTGGCACTACACAAGAATTGATTACGCGGAGAAGCAAATTTACGTGCGATATGGGGACACTGAGGTCATCTTTCAAGGTATAAAATTCGCACCTTGTTTGTTATTATCTTTGATTCAGGTCTTGAAAGCTCACATGAGGGGGGAAGAAGTCTGCATGATATGTTTTGAACTGAAGGAGATGAAAATAGATATGACGGATGTGCGAGTAGTGCGGGACTTTCCCGAGGTATTTCCTGAGAAATTGTCAGGATTACCCCCGCATAGAGAGGTGGATTTTCAAATTAAGCTAGTACTGGGTGCCAAACCCGTCTCTAGCACCCCTTACCATAAGGCCCCGAAGGAACTCTCAGAGTTTAAAGTTCAGTTGCAAGAACTTGTGGAATCAGGGTTTATTTGCCCCAGATCATCACCTTGGGGAGCCCCTATTCTGTTTGTTAAGAAGAAGGATGGGACCTTGCGATTGTGCATAGACTATCGGGAGCTCAATCGACTGATAGTGTGGAACACCTATCCGCTACCCCGTGTTGACGAGTTGTTCCATCAATTGGTAAGACCGCATTGGTTTTCCAAGTTGGATTTGCGCTCCGGGTATTATCAGTTGAGGATACAAGAGGAGGACATTCAGAAAATAGCTTTCAGCCCAAGGTATGGTTTGTACGAGTTCACCGTGATGCCGTTTGGGATCACAAATGCCCATTCAGCTTTCATGAGTTTGATGAACAAAGTGTTTGGGCCTTATCTAGAAATCTTTGTTATCATTTTCATCGATGATATTTTGGTCTACTCAAAGACAGAGGAAGAGCATGTCGAACATCTGACCTTGGTACTATGGAAGATAAAAGAGCACGCCTTGTTTTCCAAGTTCAGCAAGTGCGAATTCTTGCTCCAAGAAGTTGCCTTCTTGGGCCATGTGATCAGTGGGGCTGGACTAGCAGTGGATTCGGCCAAAGTACGTACCGTGAAGGAATGGTCACCCTTGAAGTCAATATCCGATGTGCACAGTTTCCTTGGACTTGCCGTGTAGTATCGCAAGTCAACAGTACGTGCCGTGAAGGAATGGTCACCCTTGAAGTCAACAGCAGATGTTCGTATATGGGTTCTCAAAGATTGCCCTTCCTCTTACTACCGAGAGGTGTGCCATACGAGTGGACACCCCAGTGTGAAGCTGTGTTCCAAAAACTGAATGATAGACTTACCTCCGCCCCCATCATAGCACTTCCATCTAGGAAGGAAGGAATTCAAGTTTACACATATGCATCTTATCAAGGAATGGGAGCAGTACTGATGCAGTACGGTCATGTACTAGCTTATGCCTCAAGGCAACTAAAGAAGCATGAAATCAACTATCCAGTTCATGATTTAGAATTGGGGGTAGTGGTGTTTGCCCTGAAATATTGGAGACAGTACCTATATGGAGTCCATTGCGAGATATTTTCGGAGCACAAAAATCTAAAGTATGTTCACACTCAGAAGGAATTGAATTTGAGGCAAAGGTGCTGGTTGGAGTTTTTGTGTGATTATGAGTTCACCTTGAACTACCACCCAGGAAAAGCAAATTCTGTGGCCGATGCATTGAGCAGAAAAGTACCGGACTCGAGCCCTGAGTTCCGGTTGATGAGGATGGAATTAGCTCGAATGCTCGAAGAAATAGAGATCACTTTGGTATATAACGTTCCTTCGGAAAAGTATACGGAGTACTTGGCGACTATGAGTATAGTCTGTGATATTCGGGACCAAATCCAGGTGGAGCAAGGAAAGGATGTGGCTCTGGCCCTAACAATCAAGTCAATTGAAGGTGGGACTACCGAAGAGTATACATTAAAAGACGGCCTCGTTTATTTTCGTGGCCGGCTCTACATTCCCAAAGGCGGTAAAATTCGGGAGGATATCTTGAGTGAGGCACATTGCACTCAGTATTCAGTGCATCCTGGGATTGCCAAGATCTACGCGGACTTGTGGAAGACAATGTGTTGGCCGGGAATGAAGAAAGACATCAGATATTTTGTTACGCACTGCGAGGCCTGTCAAAGGGTGAAGGCGAAATGCAAGAGCCCTGGTGGATTATTACAGTCTTTGCCCATCCCCGAGTGGAAGTTCGAGGATGTCTCCATGGATTTCGTCCACGGATTGCCTCACTCACGCGCAAGGAATGATTCGGTGTGGGTAATCATTGACCGCCTGACAAAGGTAGCCAGGTTTATACCTATAAAGAAAGAAGCTCATGTGGATGTCTTGGTACGCCTATTTGTGGAGCAATTTGTACGGTATCATGACATGCCAAAGAAAATTATTTCTGATCGGGAGGGACGGTTTATCTCAGAGGAATGGAAGGTCGTATTGGCGTATTTGGGCTCGCAACTTATGTTTAGCACAACATTACATCCTCAGATGGACGGGCAGTCCGAGAGGACGATCAGAACGTTGGAAGACCTATTGAGACTGTATGTGTTGGATAGAGGAGAACAATGGGAGAGACTCATACCCCTTGTGGAATTCTCCTATAACAACAGTCATCTTGCCAGCATCGGAATGGCAACCCATGAAGCCCTTTACGGAAGAAAGTGTAGAACTCCCTTGTCATGGGTGCAAGATGAAGACTAGAAGGTTTTAGGAATCGAGTACATCGATGACACTGAGGCGGTTGTTAGACTAATATGCTACCACATTCTTGAGGTTCAAAGTCGGCAGGCTAAATATTATAATACAAAGAACCAGATGGTAGAATTTAAAGTGGGTGACAAAGCGTTCCTGAAAATCCGGTCGATGCATGGAGTGTCACGGGTACGTGGTGTGAAAAAGCTCAGCCCAAGGTACATTGCGCCTTATACTATATTGGAAAGAATTGGCCCTTTGGCCTACCGGTTGGAGTTACCACCAGAGCTGGAGAACCTTCAAGACCAATTCCATGTGTTGTCTCTCCGAAAGGCGCTGTTGCGGCCCGATCAATATATCCCCACCATTGATGGAGCAGTAGCAACCAATAGATCTGTACGCCTAGAGCCAGTGCAGATAGTCGACAACGAGACAAGGAGTTTGCGCCACAAGAGTGTTCCTTTGGTAAAGGTGTTGTGGTCTAACCATGGGAAGGAGGACTATACATGAGAGATGGTGGACTTGATGCAAAAACTCTACCCGGAGTTGTTTCATCGAGGTAATTTTAAAATCATATTTTATTTTACTTTATGCTTTTCTCTCCCCATAGCCTTAGCCTGATTTCGGGGACAAAATCTTTTATTTTGTTTATTGGATTTGTAATGTCCCAATTCACGCTAGGCCCCTTGTGCGCACTTTAAGTCAGGAGAGTTGACTTGGGCTCGGGTAGTCCTGGTAGTTAGGCTTACACTCGAGTAAAGGAGGCGAAGTTGCTCCAGAGTAGGACATGGGTAGTGACACGGGTGTGTCCATACCCGTGTGGTTCTATGGTGTCTCTGCATCTTCTTCGTGAAATATCCAGAGAAGACACGGGTAGTGACACGAGCATGTCCCTACCCATGTGTATGTATTCATCGATCAGAGCTCGACTAAAACTGTTGATCGTGTTCCTCCCGAGCAGTACACGGGTAAAGACACGGGCGTGAATCTACCCTTGTGTGTCCAAGCAGCAGCTTGTTGACTCGTCGAGTAGAGCTTGATGAATCATCGACCATGTTCCTCCTAAGCAGGACACAGGTAGAGACACAGTCATGTCCCTACCCATGTGTGTCTAAGCAGCAGCTTGACGACTCGTCGAGCAGAGCTCGACGAATCATGGACTGTGTTCTTCCTGTGCAGGACACGAGTAGCGATACGAGCGTGTCCCTACCCGTGTGTGTCCAAGCAGCTCGACGATTCGTCGAGCAGAGCTCGCCGAATGATCAACTACATTCTTTCCGAGCAGGACACGGGTAGTGACACGGGCATGACCCTACCTGTGTAGTTCAATTTCTAGTTTTGACGAATTTTCCTGTCGCTTCGTTTCGAAGGGACACATTTACTGAGTTGATTGGCGGTCCAATGATAGGCTGATACGTGTCTATGCAGTTGCCAAACTTCTCACATGAAAAGGGGAGAAAACCATAGTCGTTTCTAGTCTTCCTTAAAAAGCCATTGCTGTAAGAAACTGCTTGAGAGGAAGAAGGTGCTGGGGCCGATCTTCTCCCAGAGAAGAAGATGCCGCCAAGAAGGGTGACAAGATCTGTTAACCTAGAAATCGGCGATCCTTCCCAAAGTCAGCCAGCTCGCTAGTCGCGGCCTGCTCCCGGTTCCTCCTAGAGGCCGCGACGCCTTAGGGTTTGCGGACAAAATTTTCTGTCTGCTCAGGCCGCACGGCTTGGGAGGTCTTAGCGGTCTGACCACCCAGGCCGCGCACCTTCCCTTGGTCGGTAGGGGCCACGGACTGCTCCTGTAGTCCGCACCCTTTGTCAGCTTAACCGTAGGTTTCTCAACAGATGCCCCCTTTGCCGGACTCAAATGTCAATCCGCCCAGACCGCTCAAATCGCCAAACAAAAGTGGCGACCTGCCCCCAAGCCGCCAACCAGCTACCTCTGTTTCCACCTCGCCAACATGCGCGACTTGCCTCGTCAGTCCGGCGGGTCGCGAATCCCTTGTCACCCAGCTGGGGCGGCAAGTTCCATTCAACAGTGGTGGACTCCAGCAGCATGGGCAACCTGCTTCATCAGTCCGCCTAAGGAGCGCGGATGCTCCAGCTCCCCAAATACCCGCAAAGACCAGCAACATCCAATTCATCGCGAGCTGGGCGGACTTGAAGTGCAATCAAACCTTCCAATTCGCCTATGTTGATGAACCTCAGCTCCTCAGTAGTAGGCCTCTTCGTTCCACCATCAACGGACTCTGCTTGTTAGCAGACGCAGACTCCACGGACTCGGCGGATTCGCTATGCATCCCGCCATTCCTCAGCTTCCAGCACCCGCTTCTCTCCAGCATCGGGGTCAACATCCCTCAGCCCGCAGTATTGGCGCGGGCTCTAATAGTAGTAGCAGACTCCTCTTTGTCCGCCAGGCAGCAGAATCACCTCAAGGAAGTCACAAACCGCGCAGCCCCCTGCGGACTCTGCGTACTCGGCGGATATCCCTCATCTCCTAACCTTAGCACGTGCTCAGTTCAGCAGCGGCGGACTCCGCGGATTCTCCTCGCAGTCCGCCACATAGCTTCATGCTCCCGCTTCACAGCAGCGGGCAGTTAATTCTTCAGCCCGCATAATCTTGGCGCGGGCTCGATCAGCTCAGTCCGGGCAGACTCTTCACAGTCTGCTATCAGCAGAACCAGTCCTAGAAGCAAGCCCCAGTCCGCACGGCCTATTGCGGACTCGGCGGACTCCTTCCTCTTCTCGCATCAGTTACCGTGTCACCTGGGGTAGCGTCACCGGAAGCCGTTACCTCCTCGGTCCTATAAATAGACCCCTATGGCTTTCATTTTCGGGGGTGGGGGTGGGGGGGGGGAGAGAACGCAACATCGCCAAGGAGCTCACGCTCGAACACATCCCACATCAAGTTCAACTCTTCAACCCCTGCAGACTCCTTTTCTTAGTCCGCCGTCCTTCTTCTAACAGCGTGCGGCCTGTCGGCTTCAATTGCCATACCGCGCGGCCTCCCCTCTGCCCTTAGTCACGTGGCCTGTCGACCTAGCTCTCCAGTCCGCACGACCTCTCCTGACACTCTTTACATATCCGCCAGCATCCTCTTTGTACCCCTTTATTGCTTTCTTGTAAAGGAGTAATAGCAAGCTGTAATAACTCAATATTAATCAAAGGAAAGCCCATCGCAAGAGTGACATTTAAGCCGCGGCGGGCGAAGTCTTTTGTTACCGCTGCTAGTGGCCCCTTCTCTTCCTCTTAGCTCAGCTTAGTTCTCTCGGCGTCAACCTTCAAGCACAACCGTCAAAGTAAGCGTCTTCTCTACAGCTCCTGATCAACCTCCTCCACTGATTATCAGCCTTCCCGGCTGCTCTCAGCCAACCTTTCCTCTATCCCCGCAACCCTCGGACAAGTGTTTGCTCCACTGTCGAGCACCCAGAAGCTTTCTCCTTTCCTTCTCATCAACCCCACAATCCTCTTTTTCACCTTCCTGTGAGATCGAACACACTCCTCCGTGTTAACTAGGCGGTGCCGTTTTCACGCATCAACAGTTAACACGCGACCTTCAGATCCTAACAGATGGTGAACAACGATAGTTAGCCATGTCAGATCATCATTCAGCCGGGAACCTTGCTCAATCAAGTCCTAGAGATGATCCCTTCTGGAAAGCCTTCGAGCAATCACACCGTGAAAATGCTTAGTAATTCCAAGCAATCAACCAAATTTTTGCTACAGTCACCCAACAGTTGTAGATACAACCTGCAGCAACTCCAGTTGCTCCAACTGCTCCGATCAATCCAGCACCAACATTGGAGCATCAACAAGCTTATCCTCCAGCTTGCCCACCAGTCTATCCTCCTCCTCCTCATACAACAACCTTTACGCAAGGGCCTGTATCCCCTTTGCGACCTCAAGATGAAGAGTTTGCAGCTCGTCAAAACTTATTCCGGGAAGCATCCCGGGGAAGTCCTGCAAGATTTCTCAACTTTCAGGGAAGTCATCCTTACCCTTCAGCTCCAGCCATTGCTCCTCATGCAATAACTTTTCCTTTCTATCCTCACCCTTTTACAGCTACATCTTATGCTCCCTTTTGTCATTACGCTGTTGGAGAGCAAGAAGAGCCTTCACCGTTTATAGAGAATGTTCGTCATGAACCTACTCCAGCAAACTTCAGAGAGCCCCGGTTACCAATCTACACTAGAGAGACTGATCCAGTGAAGCATCTCCAAGCCTTCGAGTCGGTCGTTGCTCTCAAAACTCTTTCAGATGCAACTAAGTGCAAGCTCCTTGTCGCAACCTTTGATGGACAAGTGAGGGACTGGTTCTATGGTCTTCGCCCTCACTCCATCACTTCGTTTGCTGATCTGCAAAGGGAGTTCTTACTTAGATTCTCTACCTCAATAATGAGAAAGGGCAGTCCTGAAGCCGTCTTTGATATCAAGCAACGTGGGAATGAAACTTGGTCTCAGTTTATTGATCGATTCCAAAGAGAAATCTTGGACATCGAAATTGTTGGTCAAGAAATGTATCGAGTGGCTCTTATCTACGGTCTTCGTGAAGGGCCGCTCAAGTTTGAATCCAATGTCCGAGCACTGAGAACATACCAAGAGTAGTTTGCCTTAGCCAACTCATACATCCGGGGAGAAAAGAGCAACCCGGGCTTCATCTCCAAGCTTATATTAGAGAAAGATCCTTCTCACAAGGAGCCTCCAAGGTCTCCTCACAATGATTTCCCAACTCACTCAAGGAAGGGAAGAAGGTTTCAGCGCCATCGATACCCTTTCGCGAGCCGTGATCGTGCTCAAGATCCGTCGCTACTACCACCAACCCCATCTTCACAAACAGCTGCAGTTTATCAACAGCATGACGATGACCTGCATGAGTCAGAACTAGGCGAAGCCATACTAGAAGTAAGCCAAGTCATGAAGGATAGGGCTAACTGTAAAAGACCTTATTGACCAGCTGATCAAAGATCCAAAGACTCAGATCCATACTGCGAATTCCCCAAAGAGCCAGGCCACCTGACAGAGAACTGCCGAGCACTCCGCCAACTAATGCAAAGGATTCTCCTGCAGGGTAAGATGCATGACCTATTTCCCATAGATGATCGCCCTGATCCAGCAACCTCAAAGTGCAAAGAAGTTTCAGACATTCCTTGTTCCTCAAGAGGAGTGAGCCTAGTCGAAGATCACCCTCTCCTTGTTGTTCACAATCCTATTGAATGCTTCGATGCCGATGACGATGACGTGCTTGGAAGACTATTCTAAGCCGGCAAAGGACTTCATAGTTCTTTAAATTATTTCACAACCATGATGGGTTATCTCTACTCTTACTCTTTCAAACATTTCATTTCAAAGCACTTCTAAGTGTTCCTTCTTGCTTTTCAATAAAGATTTCCTCAGGGATCCCGTACTAACACATTTCCCTTTTTGGAGCGCTCTCCTCTATTTTCTCTTTGCCAAAGAGATCACTAAACCACTGAGATATCGCCAAGTCTTGCTATAGGCCCCCTCGAGATTGGATTCCGGCGTAAGACCACGATGACCACATATCGCGAGGAGTTTTCGAATATGTGTAGTTGGGGCTATCCAACTCTCATGTGGAGGAATACGGGACTTTGGATCCTAGCCGGCATTTGACACAGAGTGTGTTCTAGGGAGGCCCCATGTGTTACTCTGCTGTGCTCCGTTAAGGATATATTACAGTTACAGTGATCTTTCCTTGACAAGCAATGGAGACCAAGCGTAGCCTTGTCTCTTCGATCATCTCACAATTGTGATGGCCGAACACTCTTTGGTGCACTCAATCCATGCTTTCGCGGGGTCAACAACTCCACTGATCTTTCCACACACAAGCAATGCTTTAGGCAACTTGGCGCAACTAGTCTCATTGATCATTGATGTTGTAACCCAAGGGGTGAGAGCAGTGTATCTAGTGATCCTTCTGAGGATTTCCCGTGCTTTTCTCATTTTTGCCCTTCTAAAGGATGCGCGGCTAGCCCGCTCTTAGTAAGACTATACTCATGATGACCTTCCTCAGGCAAGAGATGCATAAGGCCCACGGGTGATCTCCTATGTCAGCATCCAGTCTTTCTTGGTCATCTCCGAGTATAGACCTCTTTTTTTTCAACTGCCTCTTTCACAGGTTAACATGTTAAATCCGACCTACCAAAAGGATTAGCAAACATTCATTTTGCTTGTGCTCATCTCATATGTGTTGCCTACATAATCTCTACCAGGCTTCCTATTAGAATCTAGTTAAGATCAGCAGAATTCATCAGACATTTCTTCTGCTATATGATCATATCGACCTTGCCTTATCAACAGCTAATACCTGCAAGCCTCATCCAGGTAATTGTAGATTAGTTCATTATATTATGCCTCTTGCTCACTCTTCTCTTTGTAGTGATTAGTAGGCACTCGCAAGTTCCCTTCCAGGTACTTGCAGCTTAGTTCATTATAACATGTCTGCTACTCACTCTTCTCTTTGAAGTGATTAGCAGGCACTCGCAAGTTCCCTTACAGGCACTTGCAGCTTAGTTCATTATAATATGTCTGCTGCTCACTCTTCCCTTTTCAGTTATTAGCAGGCACCGGTGAGTCTTATTCAGGTACTTGCAGCTTAGTTTTTTCATCATGCCTACTTCTAACTCTTTTCTTGCGGAGATCAACAGACACTTGCAAGTTTCTTCACAGGTACTTGCAAGCTACTTTCACATATTTTGTCTGCTCCTAACTCTTTTCTTACAGAGATTAACAGACACTTGCAAGTTTCTTCATAGGTACTTACAAGCTACGTTCACATATTTTGTCTGCTCCTAACTCTTTTCTTGCAGAGATCAACAGACACTTGAAAGTTTCTTCACAGGTACTTGTAAGCTACTTTCACATATTTTGTCTGCTCCTAGCTCTTTTCTTGCAGAGATCAGTAGACACTTGTAAGTTTATTCACAGGTACTTGCATGCTACTTTCACATATTTTGTCTGCTCCTAACTCTTTTCTTGTAGAGATCAGCATACACTTGCAAGTTTCTTCACAGGTACTTGCAAGGTACTTTCACATATTTTGTCTGCTCCTAACTCTTTTCTTACAGAGATCAGCAGACACTTGCAGCTTTCTTCACAGGTACTTGCAAGCATCTTTCACATATTTTGTCTGCTCCTAACTGTTTTCTTGGAAAGCTCAACAGACACTTGCAAGTCTCTTCAAAGGTACTTGCAAGCTAATTTCACATATTTTGTCTGCTCCTAACTCTTTTCTTGCAGAGATCAGCAAACACTTGCAAGTTTCTTCACAGGTACTTGCAAGCTACTTTCGCATGTTTCACCTGTTCCTAACTCTTTTCTTGTAGAGAATAGCAGATACTTGCAAGTTTCTTCACAGGTATTTGCAAGTTATTATGCACCTATGTTTTCTTCTCACTTTCAATTTGCAGAACTCAGTAAAAGACACATCTTCTTGGTTTTGCAAAGGCAAACCCAGGTACACACAAGATGTACCTTCCATACATGCCCACACTAACTCTTCTCTTGCAGGAAAAAGACAGGCATTAACAAACTCCTAAGGAGAGACATCGGGTTCTATCACTCCTTATCTCCTCTTTCTTTGGGGTGCATCACGATTTTAGTAGGTCTCCAACTTTTTCGAAGTTCCTTTCTGAACTTAAAAAAGTGTGGGGATTATGTTAACCCAGAAATAGGCGATCCTTCCCAAAGGCAACCAACTTGCTAGTCACAGCCTGGTCCCGTTTCCTCCTGGAGGTCGCGATGCGTTCAGGTGGGCAAACAAAATTTTCTGTCCGCTCAGGCCGCACGGCTTGGGCGGTCTCAGCGGTCTGACTGCCCAGGCCGCGCGCCTTCCCTTGGTGGGCAGGGGCCGCGGACTGCTCCTGCAGTCCACCCCTGCAGGCCTCGCCCCTTGTCAGCTTAACCGCAGGTTCCTCAACATATGCCCCCTTTGCCGGACTCAAATGTCTATCCGCCCAGACCGCTCAAACTGCCAAGCAAAAGTGGCGACCTGCCCCTAGGCCGCCAGCCAGCTACCTCCGTTTCCACCTCGCCAACTTGCACGGCATGCCTCGTCAGTCCGGCGGGTCGCGAATCCCTTATCACCCAGCCGGGGCGACAAGTTCCATTCAACAGTGGCGGACTCTAGCAGCATGGGTAACCAGCTTCATCAGTCCGCCTAAGGAGCGCGGACTCTCCAGCTCCCTGACTACCCGCAAAGACCAGCAGCATCCAATTCATCGCGATCTGGCCGGACTCGAAGTGCAATCAAACCCTCCAATCCGCCTACGTGGATGAACCTCAGCTCCTCAGCAGCAGGCCTCTTCGTTACAGCATCAGCGGACTACGCTTGTTAGCAGGCACGGACTCCGCGGACTCGGCGGATTCACTATGCAGCCCGCCATTCCTTAGCCTCCAGTGTTGGATACATTGGAATAAATGTACCTGATTTGAAGAAGCCTCACCCTACTCAATGATATACATCAAAATGTATTTGATGTATTTTGAGTTACCTTGTGCAGGTTAAGTATTTGCAGGGAAAGCTGAAAAGTTTCTAAGTCCATGTGTCGACACCCAGAAGGAAAGTGTCGACACTTAAGAAGACTTGTGTGAACAGCCAGACAAGTAGTGTCGACACTTGGAGTCATTGTGTCGACACCAGGGATGCAGAGTCGACACCAGACAGAAAGTGTCGACACATACAGGTTGTGTCGACACTCAATGAAGAAAAGTCCAGTGAAGCTGTGTCAACACTTAGCAGCAGTGTCGACACCTAGAGGAACTTTGTCTACATCAGTAAGTGTCGACACTTCGAGGCTGTGTCGACACTCAGCAAAAGTCAGCAGAGTCTAAGTATAAGTGTCGACATAATGAAGTATGTGTCGACACACAACAGAATACTCAACATATGAAGAAAGTGTCGACATAATAAAGAATGTTTCGACACTCAGCAGAAGACTCAACAAAAGAAGAATGTGTCGACACTAGGAGGCTATGTCGACACTCGGCAAAGTTCAATAAATTCTAAGTGCAAGTGTCGACACAAAGAAGATGTGTCGACACTCAGCCAAAGTCTCAACAAAAGAAGAATGTGTCGACACAAGGAGCAGTGTCGACACCCAGCAAGTATCAACACAGAAGGCATGTGTCAACACCAAGAAGATGTGTCGACACTGAGCAAGATCAACACAAGAAGATGTGTCGACACAAAGGAGTTGTGTCGACACTTACAAGAAATCAACAAAGTACTGAAGAACAAGGAGTTTTGTCGACACACAATATCAGTGTCGAGAAGAAATTTCTACAACACAAGGAGTTGTGTCGACACCTTGAAGGCTAGTGTCGACACTTAGTCTACTTGTGTCGACACTTAGTCTATAAGTGTCGACACTTAAAGACAGACTGTCTCGACACTTTTAGACAGTTACAGATATTTCATGAAGTGACTAGATGACATGACAGCTGCCATTCCAACCGGTCTACTGCAACTGTCAGAGTTGTCAGAAAGCTGTTAGGAACCAGATCAGCCGGTCACCATGAAGAAGGCCTATATAAAGGCTTATTCTGTCAACAGAATAAGAGAATTCAACACAGATTAACACAAATCAGTTGAAGTGATCAGAAGATCTAAGTAGTTGGAGAGAGAGAGCTCCTTCCAAGAAGATAGTTGTTGGAACCAGGCTGTGAAGAAGGGTTCAGACCTAGTTCTGAATCTTAAGTTGCAGTGATTGAAGATCAGCTGCAGAGAGTATCAACCCTATTATGTTCTACATTCAAGAAGCTTTGAAGAAAGCCAAGTGAGGTTGATCTCAGCAGAGTTCTTCCAAGAACTCATCAAGAACCTGTCAACTCTTCTCTCTTATTCAGAGTTGTAGGTTTACACTTTGTAATTCTTAATATCTTGTAGGATCCTTAGGGATCTGAGTTGTAAGCCTGTAATTATAAAGGATGAGTGGTAGGGCCTGTGTGCCTGAGTGTAGGAGATCTATTTCTCTGAGTGTAGGCCTGTTGTGGCTGAGTGTAGGCCTTGTTGAAGGCTGAGTGTAGGTCTTTGTGAAGACTGAGTTGTAGGGCCTTGGGACTGAGCTGTAGGAACCTGTTTGGGGTTCTGAGTCTAAGATCTGAGGATCTGAGAAATAGTGGAGGAGTTTGGCCGAATCTAGTACACTACTAGATAGGCGTAGGGGGAAAGTGGATGTACCCAAACCTTGGGGAACCACTATAAATCTGTGTGTTCACTGTGTGCATGCTTTATTCTGTGATGTTGTGTATGCTGTGGATAGTTCTGTGAAATCTGTGATATAATCTGCCTAAAAGATTAAAAAAAAATTAAGTCACCTATTCACCCCCCCTCTAGGTGATTAGGGTACAATTTCTTTCAAGTGGTATCAAAGCGAGGTTACTCAAAAAGGACATAACTGTCTGAGTAGATCCTATTGGCAGATTCAGTGAAATCAAGGACAGATTCAGCATAATCAAGAAGATCAAGAAAATGGGTTCAACAGAGAATCATAAGGAACTTGGATCCATGAAGTTGCCCATTTGCAGAAAAGAGATTTTTGGTATCTGGAAAGAAAGGGTGAGACTGTTTATGGAAACTTCAGACCCTAGAATTTATATCATAGTTAAATAAGGGCCATATGTGCCTATGAAGGTTTCAGTCCTGCATGCAAATCAGAGAACACCTAAAGGCTTTTCTGAAATGACAAAAGATGAGATTATTCTGGCCACCATGGACAAGAGGGCTCAGAATATCATTGTAAGTGCCATAGATGATGCTACATTTCAGAACTTGATACACTATAAGACATCAAAGGAGATGTGGGATACTCTGATTGTGTACATGGAGGGTTCAGAAGAAGTTAGACAAGACAGGAAGTCTTTGTTAAACCAAGAATATGAGAGCTTCAGACAAGGCAGGTCTGATAGCATAACAGAATGCTATAAGAAATTCTATAGGATAGTTAATGAGTTAATGTCCTATGGAAGAGATTTCATCAATTATGAGTTGAATGATAAGTTCTTGAGGTCTCTAACAAAGGATTGGGACACCAAGATCTGTTCCATAAGGGAAATGGCCAAGTTAGCAGATATCCCTCCTCCAACATTGTTTGGAAAACTGCTATCCTATGAGATGCAGTTGATGGTGAGGAAAGAATAGGAGAAGACTACAAGAAGTGAGCATAAATAAAGGACAGTGGCTTTCAAGACAGAAGCCACCAGGAAATACAAAAGTAAGTCTCCATCTCCACCTCCTAAAGTGGCTGAGACTGAGTCAGATAAATCAGAAAGCAGAAATTCTGAAAGCAGTGAGAGTGATGAGGACTTTGCAGCTTTTACAAGACACTTTCAGAAGTTTCTAAAGAAGAAACAGTGGAGGTCAAAGCCATCCACTTCACAGGGAAAAGATGACTATTATCAGAACAAGAATTCATCAAAGAAAGACAGGAGAAAGCCCAAGTCAAGCAAAGCAACTTTATCAAAAATTGTATGCTATTGCTGTAACAGACAAGGACATGTTTTTGCTGACTGTCCAGAGAAAAGAAAGGAGTCAACTGATAAGAAGAAGATTCAAACCAAGGGAAAAAAGGAAAGGTACTTTGTTGCCAAGAAGGACAAAAGCCTGTCAGACATATCATCTTCAGAAACTGATTCAGAAGCAGAAGCTTACATTGGACTGTTTGCTGAAGAAGAGGAAGAGGAGTTCATCCCGTTAATGAACTCTATATATGAGCAAGAGGACAATCAGTGCCAAGGACTGATGGTCTTATCAGTAGGTGACAAAATCCAGGATCAGCCTAGACCAAGTAAGGTACAAAATTGTCCTTTAAGTTCAATTTCTAGTGCTAGTTCAGACTCAGTTACATCAGCATCAAAGTGATGCCATTGGATCTGAATCTGAAGAGGATATTCATCAGTTGATTGATGAATATAGAGTTTTGTTGCAAGCTTTTAAGAAAAGCAAATCCTTGGCCAAGAGTCAGGCAAAGGAGATTGCTAGTCTCAAAGAGGCTGCAACTGATTTTGAGAAGTTGATTGATCAAAAACTAAATGAAATAGCCAGACTGAATAACATAACTGTTATTCAGATGGGGACTATAACATTTAAGAATGATCAAATCAGAAATCTAGAGATTAGTCTTCAGAAGGAGGGAGATAGAGTAGCAAGGTTCTCTAAACCAAAATCAGTTCTACCTCTGATAGATGAGTTTATACCTCACAAGGGTAAAACTGGATTGGGGTTTACTAAACCTGCTAGGACTGTTCAGTCCAAGTCTAAGGGCAAAGCCCCAGTTCTCAACAAGCCTGTTGTAGATAGAACAGCTAGGGTTGTACCTAAGCAAAGGTACAATAGATTTGAGTGCTGGTGCTGTGGCAAGGTAGGACACTTTGCCATAGGCTGTTGGCACAATTCTAGTGCCAAGATGAGTAGCAAACTACCTGTTGGAAGATCTGCAGGTAGCTTTGTTAAGAGGCAAACTAACCAGCACCAAGGACCCAAGAATTCTTTGGGTTCTAAGGTCAACTAATCTGTTTTGCAGGTGAGTCCAAGTGGCCATGCCCCAATATGGTACTTGGATGGTGGATGTTCCAGACACATGACTGGAACTAGAGGATTGCTAAAGGACTTCACACCAATCAAGGATGGTCCTAAAGTCACCTTTGGTGGTTCTTAAAAAGGAATCATCAAAGGTTTTGGTAACATTTCTAGCAACCTTATAACTATTACTCAAGTGGCTTATGTTAAAGGTTTGAAACATAACCTTATTAGTATAAGTCAACTGAGTGATTTAGGATATGACATCTCATTTGTCAAATATGGTTGTCATATCAGGAGATCAAATGATCAAGAGATCATTTTGACTGGTTACAGAAAAAGAAATGTCTATTGTCTAGACATTATGAGTGAGAACAATGCTTCTCCAGTGTGTCTTGTAGCTGATGAGAAAGTCTCTCATTGTGTCAAATGGCACAAGAGGCTAGCCCATCTTAACTACAAGACAATTGGCCAACTCTATAGCAAAGAGTTAGTGAGGAATGGTACTCAAGTTAAGTGTATTAAAGATGGAATATGTTCAGCTTGTCAAAAGGGCAAGCAGACTAGATCCACCTTCAATAGCATTGAGAACAAAGATGCTGTGAGGTGTTTATACCTCTTGCATATGGATCTCTTTGGTCCTATGCCAGTTCACAACCTAGGTAGGAAGGTCTACACATTTGTAGTTCTAGATGACTACTCAAGGTTTTCCTGGGTGTTCTTCCTTAGACAGAAATCTGAAACACCTAGTATATTCTATAGTTTTGTCAAATAAATATAGAATGAGTTAGACAGTACAGTGGTCAAAATAAGAAGTGACCATGGTACTGAATTCCAGTCTGATAGTATGACAAAACTATGTGAAGAATTAGGGATATTTCAGGAATTTTCTTCACCAAGAACACCTCAGCAAAATGGCATTGCTGAAAGGAAGAATAGAACCTTGATTGAGGCTGGTAGAACCCTATTAAGTGACACATCTCTACCAGAATATTTCTGGGCTGAGGCAGTTAATACTGCATGCCATATAATTAATAGGGCTACCATTATTAAGAGCCACAATAAGACCCCCTATGAGATTGTGAAAGGCAGAAAACCAAACCTATCCTATTTCAGAATCTTTGGTTATAAATGCTATATACTTAACAATGGTAAGTCTTACTTAACCAAGTTTGCTGCCAAATCCCAAGAGGGGATCTTTGTTGGGTACAGCAACAACAGTAAGGCTTATAAGGTCTACAACTTGACTACTCAGGTTGTAGAGGAATCAGTACATGTAGTATTTGATGAAGTTAGACTCATTAACCATGAATTGTCTAGAAGTATTTGCAGCTCCACAGGTGTGACTAAGAAGATGGACAAGCTCACTATTGAAGAAGGATCTACTGCAAGTCAGCATGTAGATGATAGTGGTTATTGTCTAGGGGGAGTACTACATGCACCTGATGCAGAAGAATACCAAGGAGTGCAGCAAGTTGAAGAAGCTGAAGGAGTTCAACCTGAAGCCAGGATGCCACCAGCTACTAGGCATCTAAGAGATCATCCAGCAGATCAAATTATTGGTGATCTAAGACAAGGGGTACAAACAAGGAGCAAAAATCTGAGTACAGTACTCTACTCCAGTTTTCTATCCCAAGTTGAGCCAAAGAAATTTGAAGAAGCCATCCTAGACCCTCATTGGATTGAGGCAATGCAAGAAGAGCTGAATCAGTTCAAGAGATGCAAAGTCTGGGAGCTTGTTCCTAAACCAAAAGACCACAACATAATTGGAACCAAGTGGATCTTTATGAACAAGATGGATGAACATGGAGTGATTATTAAGAACAAAGCAAGACTGGTTGCTAAGGGATATAGGCAGGAAGAAGGTATTGACTTTGATCAAACCTTTGCTCCAGTAGCCAGACTGGAGGCAATAAGGATGTTCTTGGCCTATACAACCTATCGAGGATTTAAAGTATACCAAATGGATGTTAAGTCAGCTTTTCTGAATGGTAATGTGAAAGAAGAGGTCTATGTGGAACAACCATCAGGTTTTGTTGATTCAACTCAACCTAATTATGTCTATAGACTTAGGAAGGCTTTGTATGGGTTAAAACAAGCCCCTAGGGCTTGGTATAAAACCTTGTCTAGTTTCCTCATTGAGAATAAATTCACAAGGGGGAAAATAGACAAGAGTCTATTCCTTAGGGAATCCAGAGGCAAGATCATTCTAGTCCAAATATATGTAGATGACATCATATTTGGGTCTACTGAAAGTAGTCTTTGCAAAAAGTTTGCAAAACTTATGCAAGGACAATTTGAGATGAGCAGTATGGGGGAACTTAAGTTCTTCTTGGGTCTCCAAGTTAGACAGACTGAGAATGGTTTATCCATATGCCCGTCTAAGTTCACCCTAGAATTAATAAGGAAGTTTGGTATGGATTCATCCAGTACCATGAAGACTCCTATGGGGTCAAGTATGTCTCTTAGCAAAGATGATGTAGGGAAACTTGTAGATGAGACTTTGTATAGAGGGATAGTTGGCTCCCTACTCTATTTGACTGCAAGTAGACTAGATATCATGTATGCTACATGTGTCTGTGCTAGGTACCAAGCATGCCCTAAAGAGTCTCATTTGACAGCAGTCAAAAGAATTCTAAGATATCTTAAGGGCACTCCTTATCTAGTCCTTTGGTACCCTAGGAATGGAGACTTTGAACTGACAGGTTATTCAGATGCAGATTTTGCAGGCTGCAAAGAAGATAGGAAAAGTACAACAGGTACCTGTCAATTCCTAGGTGGAAGACTGATATCATGGAGTAGCAAGAAACAAACAAGTGTGGCTATCTCCACTACAGAATCAGAATATGTGGCTGCAGGAAGTTGTTGTGCTCAACTTCTATGGATACAACATCAGCTTGAGGATTATGGTATTCAAGTAAGTAGAACACCACTATTTTGTGATTCTACTGGTGCTATATCTATTGCAAACAATCCTGTTTCCCATAGTAGAACTAAACACATTGAAATAAAATATCATTTTCTAAGGGAACATGTTGAAAAAGAAGATATTTCACTAGAGTATGTTAAAACAGATAATCAACTAGCTGACATGTATACTAAGCCTTTAGAAGAAACCAAATTCAATAGGTTTAAAATTGAATTAGGTATGATAAACTTAGAATAAGTTTACAGAAATGGCTAAGTAAAATAGTGTCGACACACAGAGTTGTCTGTGTCGAGACAGAGAATTGGTGTCGACACTTCAGAGAAAAAGTGTCGACACATCTAGGAAGTTGATGTCGACACTTCAGAAAATTAGTGTCGACACATATAGGGTAGGTGTCGACACATCCAAGGTGGTGTCGACACTTAGACTTTATGCAGAATTAGTGAAGTAAAGTCTCGACTAAGTGTCGAGCTGAGTGGTGTCGACACATAAACAAGTGTCGACACATATATTCTGTCGACTATACTTGTGTCGACACATAGGTGTCGAGACATTATAAGTCTGTGTCGACACTTTTCAACAGTGTCGACACAATTTAAGTTTATTGACGCGCCCTTTCATCTTTAATCCTAGAAAGGTATAAATAGGATTTCACCATTGACTGTCGACACGCTCACCAAAGTTTTGAGACCAAACTTATGTGTCGACACCTCTCTTCTCTCAATTCAAATTTCTTCAAACCCTAATGGCGCCCAAGCTCGAAGAGAACATGAATGAAGGATATGAACTGGTGTGACACGCATTTGATGAGGCGGAACCAGCGATCAAAGGCGTAGTAACCCTAGTTGCAGAATCTGGATAAGAATTCCTTGTTTCAGAACCCATAAAGATCTGGAAAAAGGAGGTCTTGGAATTCCTGAATGGCGCAACCGTAGATGAATCAGGACTAAAGATTAAGTCAAGGGTTCATGGGGCTAAGGTGAAAGTTTCTCCTAAAAGTCTGAGGAAAGTACTACAACTTCCAAGAACCAAGGAGGAAGAAGATGTTTCTGCATTTAAGACAAGAGAAGCTTTGAGATGGTGTGGACTGGATTCCAACCTAAAAATAGGTTCTGTGTTCAACAGAAAAGGCATGAATAGCCAAGGCAAATTTCTCTCTGAAATTGTTGGCAAGGTGATCTTGAGCAAGCCTGGAGGGCATGACAGAGTTTCAGCTCATATATTTAGTCTAATAACAAGAATTATCTTCACACTACAAACTGATTGGTCTATAGTAGTGTTTGAAAAGAATAAGGAGAGCCTGAAGAAACCCAATTTGGGTAGGATTCTAAGTCTTTACTTGGCTGGTAGTATACCAGAAGTGATGAGCCAAGCTGCAGGTTCCAAAATTAACCACATGAGAAGAATGGACATGAGAATATTCTCTAGATGGGATAGGGTCTTGACTAATGAAATGCCTACTCCTGAGAAGATAACACCACAAAAGAGAAAGAAGAAGACAGCCCTAGTGGCTCAAGAATCATCTAGCAGCTCTGAGGAGCAAGTTGTCTTTACTCCTGATGAGGAAGAAGTTGGAAATGCTGGAAAGTCTCCAGCTAGACAAGATGATGCAGAGAGGCAGGGGGAGCTACCACAAGCTAGCCCAGTATACCAGGATTCTATCCAGGGGGAGCCTCTACTAGTGGAAGAGCCAACTCCACTAGAAAGTGAACAAGCTACCCATACCATACTTGAGGTAATCACTGACATTAATAAATTAAATTTCCCTATTGAGGATGATGTTTTGTCTGATTCATTACCTAATATTAATCAGCAAACACAAACACAAAGCCAATACCAAGATGTTGTCATGGAGGACACCTCTGTTGCAGATCAAGTGGAATCTAATCAAGTGGTTGATGAGATTAGAGTTTCTCCACCCCATCCTCCACAAGAATTCACCCTAGAAGAGCTATTCCCTGACCTACTCCAAACTGACTTTGAAAAAGGAAGTGCTGCTGCTGAGGGGGAGAAGGCTCATGTTGAGGGGGAGCAAGTGAAGAATATATATGATACTGCAGGCAAAGAGACTGAGGTGCCACAAGATGCTGAGCAGGTACAAAGGACTGAGAAGGAGTTACCTTCAAGCCCAAAGGACAGAGTGACTATTGATAGGACATCAGCTTCTGAAGATGCAGAGGCTGCAAGATCCAAGAAGAGAAAGTTTCAAGTCTTCAAGAGGAGGAGCCAGAATTATAAGAAAGCTCTGCAAACAATTGCACCACAGCCTACACCACAGCCAGCACCATCTACAGATTTTAGTTCTCTGATGGTTGCATTACAGATAAAGCTTGATGAGCAAAGGCAAGCTATAGAAAAGTATGTAGATGAAGGGCAAAAATCTCTACAGTTTGATCTGGCCCAAGATATTAAGTCCATCAGATTTGAAATGAATCTGAATAAGAAAGAGATGACTGACTGCTTCCACAAGGGAGGGAATGTAGTGGTCTACTTGGCTACACATCAAGAGAAGATCAAAGCTCAAGTGGATGATATTGCAGTGAAGCAAGGCTATGTTCTGGAGAACCAGCTGAGGATGAATGATAATTTAACTGCTTCACACAATGCAATAGTCACAGAGATGAAGAATATAGCTACTGGTCAGATTACATCTAATGCTACTGCTAAGGCAGACTTTGATAAAGCATTACAAGAGGGCATAACTGCTGTTAAAAGTGCTTTACAAGTTTCCCAGAAGGCTATAACTGACAAGCTCCAAAGGTTGAAACCTTTCTTTAAGGATGGAGTAAACTATTTGGATGCACAAATAAGATTTCAAAAAGATGATCTGAGGGATCATATTGAAAGAGAAGTCATAAAGGGGGAGAGGGTGTTAGTCAAAGCAGGCTCTGATCATGCAAAATGGATTTCTAATTCCATCAGAGCCACCCTTGGATATCCTCCATTATGTGATGATGATAATGTTGCAGAGTCTGGGATTAATCCTGTATATCTTGGAGGGGAGCAAGCTAAAGTGGCTCAAGTAATATACCCTCCACCAGACTTTGATATGATACAAGCAGATATACAGTCCATGTATAGCCCTCCTGAGGGAAATCAGAAGATCATCATAGAAAAAGTGGTTCAGCCAGTGTCTGAGGCTATACAAGAAGTTATATTGTAGGAACAAGAAGCCAAATTGTCTAAGAAGAGATTCAGGGAGCAAGCTGAACTCAGGCCTGATTTTGAACAGTGGAGCCCCACTTCAAGGAATATCATTCTGACTGCATGGAAGGATGCCAAAGACAATATTGTGGACAGAGGCAAATGGTATTCTGATGTGGAGTGTAGGAAGCATGAGAATAGGAAAGAAGTCATTGTGCAGTATAGAAGAAAGGCAAAGATGGGAAAGCTACCTCCTGTAGCCCAGGAGCCTAGCAAGTACTTTCCCAAGCCTTATCATTACTTTGAGAGGCAAAAGATCAAGGCTGAAGAGCAGACAAAGAAGGATCTTAAAGGCAAGAAGCCTGCTGCTGCTGAAGATGTTGAAGCCCCTGTTCAAGCAAAGATACAATCTGGAAAGGGCATAGTTATCAAGGAGGCTGAGAAGAAATAGAATAGAATTATCTTAAGTTTACTATGTGTAATCACTGGTATTAAAACTTTCTGTAAACTTTTGATAATGAAAATGTTGAAGTTCTAAGAACTATGTGATATGTGTTATATTCTTGTTCTGAGATATTGGTATATACATGTTTTGATTATTACATGTTTATGAATTTACCCTGTTATATAATCCTTTTTTACATCATACTGTGATTTTATTATGTATGGTGTATATCATTGACTAAGGGTTATGACTTCTCCAAATAGGGGGATATTGTTGGGTACATTGGAATAAATGTACCTGATTTGAAGAAGCCTCACCCTACTCAATGATATACATCAAAATGTATTTGATGTATTTTGAGTTACCTTGTGCAGGTTAAGTATTTGCAGGGAAAGCTGAAAAGTTTCTAAGTCCATGTGTCGACACCCAGAAGGAAAGTGTCGACACTTAAGAAGGCTTGTGTCGACAGCCAGACAAGCAGTGTCGACACTTGGAGTCATTGTGTCGGCACCAGGGATACAGAGTCGACACCAGACAGAAAGTGTCGACACATACAGGTTGTGTCGACACTCAATGAAGAAAAGTCCAGTGAAGCTGTGTCGACACTTAGCAGCAGTGTCGACACCTAGAGGAACTTTATCTACATCAGTAATTGTCGACACTTGGAGGCTGTGTCGACACTCAGCAAAAGTCAGCGGAGTCTAAGTATAAGTGATGTAGGATTTTATACGTTTTGAAAATGATCCAAACTAAACTCTCAATTAGGCAAGTGCACCTATCGAAATTTAGTATAGGAAATATCGTATTTAAACTCGGGGACCGTTGAGTATTTGTACTCACAAGGACGAATTATTATTTTATCGATCGGAAAATTGGTTTTGCGAAAAAATGAAAACGAACGTTAAATTAAGAGGAGAAATTCGATGAATAAAAGACTAGCACTTGATCTAGAATCCCTTTGGGCTAGAATAAAATTCACGAAATTAAAGAGCACAAGCATCTAAATTATTAACTTTGACCGCGGAGGTTCCAAAGCTACGAAGCGCCTCTCTCGAGAATACGCACTCGACTAACCTTAGGTAGATCGATTAAGACCTCTCGGCCAGTCGAAAGACCTAAGCTTGCTTTAGGCGGTGAACCTCACTAATGGAGTTGACTCCAAGGCGGAAGAATTTTGCGTTCCTCTCTCGAGGGGTGCAAGAAATTCTCTTTATCCTTGAGTGATCTACTCGTATCCACAACCTCTCGGTAAATCTAGGATACGAATCTAAGCTCGAATAAACATAATTTGCAACTTATGAATTCGAAGAAAAATTAAATCAAAGATAAATCAAAGTTTAGAAAATAAAATACTTGCTAATTTGAGACAAAAATAAGAATTTTATTCCATTCCAAAGTTCATCATGATCAAGTGCTAATTGGGAAATTAGCTACTCATCATGATGGGAGAATTACATGAAAGCTTAAAGAAAGACATGATTAAAGAACGACTTGAAAATAAAGATTACACTATGAAATGAAAATGCAGGAAAAGCAGTAAAGAAAATAGAATTAAGCTCCCAAAAATTCTCTCTCTGGCCATCTGAAGCTGTCTGGAATTTATAGAAAAAGTTGCTGGGTGGTCACGCCCCTAGGTCACGCCCGTGACCTAGGGCGTGTCGGTCTCGGAACCGTCGTCTTCAAGTCCTCTGAACGTTGGCGCGAAACCGCCAAAAGTCGTTAATTTGCTGGTCACGCCCCTAGGTCACGGCCGTGACCTATGGCGTGTCTTGACGGTTGTAGAAAAACGGCGGGAAGCAGAAACGGCGGGAATAACTCCGGCCGTTGTTGGAAGGGTCACGCCCCTGGTCACGCCCGTGACCATGGGCGTGTCTTGAGAAAACTCCCAGCGACTGAAACTGCAGCATTAAGTCGGCACGCCGGGCTGTCACGGGGTATGTCACGCCCGTGCTAAATGTGTCACGCCCGTGACATGTTGCAAATTGATCTGCCGTTGACTGGAAGTCAGGGCAGGGCACTGGATGTCACGCCTAGAGTACACGCCCGTGTACTGATGGTCACGCCCGTGTAATGATGGTCACGCCCGTGACCTTAAGGCGTGTAATTTTAATTGACGTGGCAGGTAGCTCCTTCTACGAGCCGGGTTCTCGCCAGGATGTTACGCCCGTGACCATGTCGGTCACGCCCGTGACTTTGGCGTGTCTTTTGAAAAATTATTGCTTTTGCCCTGTTTTGTCTCCTGGTCAACCCTATAGACTCCAAATTGAAATTTGCAGCCCAGATTGCCCTGAAATAAGAAATTAGAAAAAATCACAAATAAAATTACAAAATATAATTATAAACTAATTAATTATTAAATAAAATAATATAAAAACATGGACAAAATTAGAGTTATCAAATACCCCCATACTTACTCGTTTGCTCGTCCCGAGCAAACAACTTCACATGCAGAGTAGAAAAATTTTAACTCTAAAAACGAAAATTGAATATAAGAAGTAGAATGCGAAGTCTTATGCCTATGCTTGTAGTAATTATTGTAGAAGAACCTACTCAGCATACAAATTAGTTTTTTTAATTTTCTAAAATGTGTTTCCACTTATTATTTTTACTTCAAAGATGGAAACACGAAAAATCTTCGAATCATGTTTAGGGAGAAAGTAGCGTGTTTGCTAAGATAACATTGCACAAATCGAAGATCGGGATACCCTCCAAAGAAATCCATCAATGTCGATGGCCATAGGCTTGCCCTTTCACACTCTCGCCACGGCACTAGGTTAACTTATAAGCACAAATCAGTAGGACTTAAGTAGGTTGGAATGTAGGCTTAGGTTTTTGGTTTGGAAAAACAAAGATAAATGCGATGGGTAGACACACCAAAACCTAAAGAGAGCTTGCACAAAATAAATTGAAAAACTTCGCCAATTCCTTTTGTTTTTTTTTTTTCAATATGTTGAATATTTTTTCAACTTCCTCTTTTTTTCTTTTTTTTTTTTTTTTTTTTTTTTCTTTTTTTTTCTTTTTTGGTTTTTTTTTTCCTTTTTTTTTGTTTGTTTTTTTTTTTTAGAGGAGAAGTGAAAAATAGAACAACTCTTGTATATTTTTTTCAAAAGCCACCAAAATAAAATGACTCCTAATCACACATAAACTGGTTTTATCTATAATTTCAAGCTCGGTTTTAGGTGTGTAATTAGGATGCTTTTTAGGCTTTGGTAAAGTGTTGGTGGAGCTATAACAAAAGGAAGGGTATAGGCTCAAATTGGCTTAGCAAGGGTAAAACGTTAGGTACGGGTGCAAAGGCTCAAACTTGCCAAAAGAAATGCCTAAATCCTTTTCATACTAATGAGTTTAACCTATGCAAAGTTTTGAGAATAACTAGAGGGCAAGTTCTAGACATCGAGAAAGAATACCTCTTTCTTGATCCGCGAAATATCTCTCTAGTAAACTTCTACACACTCTCCTAAACTATTTTTAGATTTTACCGGTTTCCAAGTAGAAGTAAAATAAACTATTTCTACGCATTCAGAAAAAGAAAAACGGATTGTATGCTGGATATTTAATTCTACTCAAATTCTACTAACATGTGCACTTAACTAGAAACACAGCATGACTAACAGTTCTACTACAAAATTCAAAATTCAATTAAAGCATCAAAAATTTTCTAAACTTATGTAAAAGTTGAATACCTAGAATTTCGCATGTGAGTAAATAGAGAAATAAAGATCTCCCTAATTTTGAAAGTAAAAATTTTTTTTTGTATTTTTGTAAAATAAGCAAAAACAAAATTGCACAAAAAAAATAAAATCCTTTTTTTTTTTTGAAAATTAGAATAATTTTTTGTATGTTTTGCTTTGAGAAATATCCCCCCATACTTAAACAAGACATTGTCCCCAATGAAAAAGAAATAAATAAAGAGAAAAGATAGGAGACTTTCCTGAAGCGGGTCATGCAGCACCAAAAAGTACCTGGAAGAGAAAGCTGAAGCAAAACATATTTTTTTTATTTTACGAAAAAGAAAATATACATGACAAAGGAAGAAAATGATAAAAGAAATGGTACAATAGGGTGGTCTACAATCCCAAAGAAAAAAGAAAGCAGGCTAATCCTCGTCGCTATGCTGCCGCGGCTCCTGATAGTGCGTCCGGAGGTCAGAAAACTCACGCTCAATACGTGCCATGGAGGAGGCTTGATTTGTCGCTAGCGTGGTAAATCGAGTGTCAAAACTCACAAATCGAGCGTCAAAATCGGCCTGCATCGTATCTAAGCGTGTGTGAAGAGACGCAAACTGACGATCCCAATAGCTCTGAGGGCCGGGCTCGGAAGAAGGGTCCTGCGGTGGTTGAGGAATCTGGGGAGAGTGAATAGTGCCGCTGGGACCGGCACCGTAATCAAGGCCAAGATCTCCACCAACGACTGCGGGGGGAATAGCCTCAAACTCTCCATCACGTCGCCGCGCTAGGCCGAGGGCCTGAAGGGTCTGGAACTGGATAACTTGCGGCGTCTGGACGCAGCTGAGACGTGGAAGAGCATCCCAAATGCCGAGCTGCTTCGCGAGGAAAGTGATGAAGTTCCCGTCGTGCACTGCTCCCAACCTCGCATTTTCGGCCTGGTGCCGAAAGAAAATTGCGAGCAGATAACCAAGGTTGAGGGGGACCCGGTAAAACATACTATATAAATATAGTAAGTCTGCCCGAGTCACCACCCCGTGGCTATCGCCGCGACCAGAAATAGTGAAGGTAAGGAGGTTGTGGAGAATACGTAAGGCGGGAGAAATGAGTTGGCTGCCTTTGGATTTCTTTGGGGTGTAGGGGGCGGTGTCACTACTGATTTCCGCCCAAAAGGCGAGAAGGTTGAAATCGGTCGGGAAATCAGTAAGTAAATCGAGATAGGCGGGAGATTGGGAAAAAGCCTCCGAGCAGAAGCCCATGACGACATTGAGCTGACGGATGGTGAGCTGATGCACCATCCCACCTATGCGAAAGATGATGAAGTCGTCATCGGCCGCCCAGCTGAACTCGAAGGAAGCCAAGAACTCAACGGTGAGTTCAAGAAAGGCATGCTCGGAAATAGAGAAGAGAGAACTCCATCGAGGGGTGGACAGAAATCCCCGTACCAAATCCGCAGCTCCAAATGTGGCGAGGATCGCCCAATCTAAAATGCGGAACACGCCAAGGGGTTTGGCGCGTAGGCGCTCGCTGCGCTCCTGCTGGGTTTGGTTTTGAAAAAGGAGCATGGCTTCCGCTGCGGCGGGATCCGCGGGGTGCTCGGAGGAGGAAGCGGTGGAGCGAGGGTGGGGCGAGGCATTTTGGTAGAGGGGAGAAGAAGGAAGGAATCGGGTTAGCAAAGGGAGCAGAGAAGGATTGGATGGTGTGGAGGAAGAAGAGGGGGAAAAGCCCTATTTATAGGGTTTTCGGGTTGGTCACGCCCCCCCTATCACGCCCGTGACAGGGGGCGTGACAGGCACGGGACAAAAAGAAAAGAGGATCCGAGGCCTCCTGCCTCGGATTCCCTGGTCACACCCCAGAGTCACGCCCGTGACTCTGGGCGTGTAAGGCGTGTCCGGTGCAGGAATCCAATGCGCTGGCATTGGATTCCATGGCCACGCCCTTGGTCACGCCCGTGACCAGGGGCGTGTCGCGTAAAATATTACTAAAAGGAATCCGAGGCGTTGACCCGGGGTCACGCCTCGGATTCGACGACACGGCCCAGGGTCACGCCCGTGACCCTGGGGCGTGTATCTGAAACGAGAATTATTATTAGTTTTTTTTTTATTTTTTTTCTTTTTTTTTTCGGGCTAGTCACGACCGTGACTAGTTAGTGTCACTGGCGTGACACTAACTGTCACGGCCATGACTGGGCAGGAAGAGAAGTTTTCCAGCTTCACTTCGTCGAACGAAATTTCGGGCTAGACACGCCCGTGACCAATGATGGTCATGCCCGTGCTAGTACCGAAAGGCGAAAGGAACGCTGCGCTCGACGAAACCACTCTCGGGTTTCGCTCGATGAACTAAACACGTCTCGGTCACGCCCGTAACCAATAGGTCACGCCCGTGACAGAGGCGTGTCGGAGCAGAAAATTTTTTTCTTTGTTTTTTTTTTTTATTATTTTCTTCTTTTGCTTTTTTTTTTGTTTATATATTTTTTAAGAGTCAACTAAACGATAATAAAACAAAAGTTACCGACTTGAAGAAAATGCAAGACTTGACGCTCAACTCCTTCGATCGTCACGCCGAAAAAGATGTCCTTCAAACCTGCGAAAATTTAAATAAAATGAAAAAAAATAAGAAGAAAAGATAAGCATGGGCTGCCTCCCATAAGCGCTTTGTTTATGGTCGTTGAGCTCGACCCAAGCGGGGCACTCGTTTATGGGTTCGGGAGGTTAATTTCCTCCCGGTACTCATTAGTAGTATCACCGGCGAGGAATATCTTCAACCGGTGCCCATTCACTTTAAATTCGCCTTGTTCCGGGTGCGAGATAAGCACTGTCCCATATGGCCATACCTCTTTTACAATAAAAGGGCCGGACCATCGGGACTTGAGTTTGCCCGGAAAAAGTCGGAGGCGCGAATTATAAAGGAGAACTTGGTCTCCCGGTTTGAAATCTTTAGGGTGCTTAATTTTTTTATCATGATAAAATTTTGTGCGCTCCTTATAAAGTTTATTACTTTCATAGGCTAAGGAGCGCCACTCATCGAGCTCATTAATTTGGAATTTCCGAAGCTCGGAGGACAAAGTTTCATCTAGATTTAAAAATTTAAGCGCCCAAAAGGCGCGGTGCTCAAGATCAACCGGTAAGTGACATGCTTTCCCATAGACCAATCGGTACGGCGTACAACCGATAGCGGTCTTGTACGCGGTCCGATAAGCCCAAAGAGCATCATCAAGCTTGACCGACCAATCCTTTCTATTATTAGAAACCATTTTCTCCAAAATTCGTTTGATTTCACGGTTAACTACTTCTACCTGACCACTTGTTTGAGGGTGATAGGGGGTGGCTAACCTATGTATAACGCCGTATTTAGACAAAACTTTGGCGAATTGTGCGTTACAAAAGTGGGTGCCCCTATCACTAACTATTGCCCGCGGTGCTCCAAATCGTGAAAATAGTTTTTTGAGAAATTGGGTCACGACTCGGGCGTCATTAGTGGGAAGGGCTTGCGCTTCCGCCCACCGTGACACATAGTCGACCGCTACCAAAATATATTTGTTGCCATGCGATGTTGGTAGCGGTCCAACAAAGTCGATCCCCCATAAATCAAAAACTTCTATTTCTAAAAATGTATTTAATGGCATTTCATCGCGGCGGGAAATATTACCTGAGCGTTGGCATTGTTCACAACGACTTACATGAGCGTGAGCATCCTTGAAGATGTTTGGCCAATAGAAGCCCGCTTCAAGTACCTTCCGAGCCGTCCGATTAGCTTTATAGTGCCCACCGACGGGTCCTTCATGACAATGCTTTAAAATTTGTGCGCCTTCCTCATGAGAAACACACCTCCGCACTACTTGGTCCGCACAAACACGAAAAAGGAAGGGATCTTCCCAAAAATAATTTTTCAAATCAGAAAAGAATTTCTTCTTTTCTTGATAAGAAAAATCATTCGGGAGGAGTCTCGCAACAAGATAATTTGCGAAATCGGCGAACCAAGGAGTGGGGAGGGTGATTACCTTATGAATGGCGAGAAGGCCCTCCTCGGGGAAAGTGTCGTCAATGTCCTCCTCCATGAGCTCCCCCGAATTTGGGTTCTCCAACCGCGAAAGATGGTCAGCCGCCAAGTTCTCCGCTCCTCTCTTGTCGCGAATCTCCAAATCAAATTCTTGGAGTAGTAAGATCCACCTAATCAATCGCGGCTTTGCATCTGTTTTTGCTAGTAAATATCTCAAAGCCGAATGATCAGTAAAAACAATAATTTTAGACAAAGTGAGATATGAGCGGAATTTATCAAATGCGAAAATTACGTCTAATAATTCTTTTTCGGTGGTCGTGTAATTTTCCTGTGCGGCGGTTAATGTTTTGCTTGCATAATAGATAGGATGAAAGTTTTTATTTATGCGTTGTCCTAACACCGCACCAACGACAAAACTACTAGCGTCGCACATTATCTCAAAGAGAAGCTCCCAATTGGGAGCGATCATGATAGGAGCGTTAATCAATTTTTCTTTAATAAGAGAAAAAGCACGCAAATAATTTTCGTCAAAAATGAACGATGCGTCTTTTTCTAACAAGTGGGTTAGGGGCTTAGTTATTTTAGAAAAATCTTTAATAAACCGGCGATAGAAACCGGCATGCCCCAAAAAACTACGAACGACCTTAACATTTGAAGGGGGAGGTATCTTTTCTATAGTTTCTATTTTTGCTTTATCTACCTCTATGCCCTTACTAGAAATTTTATGGCCTAAGACCAAACCCTCCCGTACCATAAAATGGCACTTCTCCCAGTTTAAAACTAGATTCCTGTCCTCACATCTTTGGAGTACACGGGAAAGGTTTGCCAAACATAAATCAAACGAATCTCCAAAAATGGAGAAATCGTCCATGAAAACCTCCATGATATCCTCCACTAATTCGTCAAAGATCGCTAGCATACACCTTTGGAAGGTTGCCGGCGCGTTGCACAAACCAAAAGGCATCCTTCGATAAGCGAAGGTGCCAAACGGACAAGTGAAGGTTGTTTTCTCTTGGTCCTCGGGCGCGATTGGGATTTGAAAATATCCCGAGAGACCATCAAGAAAACAATAAAATGAGTGCCCGGATAGGCGTTCAAGTATTTGGTCAATAAACGGCAAAGGAAAGTGATCCTTACGGGTGGCATCATTTAATTTACGGTAATCGATGCACACCCGCCATCCGGTAACGGTTCGAGTGGGAACTAACTCGTTTTTATCATTAGGAACTACCGTTAACCCTCCTTTCTTGGGCACCACTTGGACCGGGCTCACCCAAGAGCTATCCGAAATTGGATAGATGATACCCGCATCTAATAATTTTATGACCTCGGCCTTGACTACCTCCTTCATGTTAGGATTTAGCCGGCGTTGAGGTTGAATAGTTTTGTGAGCGTGTTCTTCTAAAAAAATTTTATGGGTGCAAAAGGAGGGATTAATCCCTCTCAAATCCGTGATCTTCCACGCAATTGCGCGGCGATGAAGTTTTAAAATATGAGATAATTTAATTTTTTCTTCATCGGTCAAGTAGGCCGACACAATAACCGGGAGTTTTGAATCCTCCGCTAAAAATAAATACTCTAAATGATCAGGCAATTGTTTTAGTTCTAGCGTGGGAGGCTCATCATAAGAAGTTTTCAAACGATCACTACCAATTTCTAAAAGTTCAAAAATAGGTGCGTGCGTGATCGAGAGATTATCACTATTTTCATGAGCAATTAAATCTAAATGTTCTAAATCGGCATCATGATCAATAGAAGATAAAGATTTTTCAGAAAAAAGAAAAGAGTCTTCTACAAGAGAAGCCTCCAAATAATAACATGAGTCGTCATTTGAGAGCGAGTTTTTCATAGACGTGTCAATAGTAAAGGTAACTTCTTCATCTCCGACTCTAAGGAGAAGTTTCCCATTACTAACGTCTATAATTGCGCGCGAGGTGGCAAGAAAAGGGCGACCGAGAATGAGTGGGACCTCGGTGTCCTCTTCGATGTCAAAGATGACGAAATCTACCGGAAAGATAAATTTGTCAACTTTGACAAGCACATCCTCTATGATCCCCATAGGGAGCTTGACAGACCGATCCGTCAATTGAATGCACATTCTTATGTGTTTAGGTTCTCCTAATCCCAACTTCTTAACTAAAGAATAAGGCATTAAATTGATTGAGGCGCCTAGATCGGCTAACGCACGTTTTACTAATAAATCACCAAACAAACAGGGAATGGAGAAACTACCCGGATCGGGTAATTTCTTAGGTAATTTATTAAGTAAAACTGCCGAACACTCCGCATTCAATTGAACCGTGGAGATATCCTCAAGTTTCTTTTTATTGGATAAAAGATCCTTGAGGTGCTTGGAGTATTTCGGCATTTGTGCGATTATTTCACAAAACGGTAGATTAATTTGGATTTGTTTAAACATGTCCAAAAATTTACCGTGATGTTCATCCACCCGGTTTTTTTGCATTCTAGATGGATAGGGAAGAGGTGGTTGATAAGCTTTTGGTTTATTAGAAGTAGAAGGTTTAGGCGGAGGAGAAGATGGAGAAATTATTACCTCCGTATCAACCGGAATTGGAGAAGTATCAACCGGATTTGGAGAAGTGGTTACCTCCTTCCCGCTCCGTAGGGTGATGGCTTTTGCATGCTCCTTGGGGTTGGGCTCTGTATTGCCCGGTAGCGCTCCTAGTTGACGATCGGAGAGCATTTTAGCGATTTGCCCGATTTGTGTCTCCAAACTTCGAAGAGATCCGGTGAGATTCCGGATGTTGACGTCATTTGTAGTTGTATATTTAGTGAACAATTCCTCGAGATTGGGAGCTTTGGGAGCTTGCGGTGGAAAATAGCCGGGTGGAATCGTGTTCGGCGGGCGCGCCGCGTTCCCCGGATTACTCCAAGAGAAGTTGGGGTGATTCCTTATACCCGGGTGATAGGTATTGCCAAAATTGTTACCCGGATTATAAGGTGGCCGATTCGGATTACCCATGTAATCCACATGCTCGGCAATAGTAGAAGGCTCCCAATATTGGGGCTCACAGGTAGATTTGGACGAGGAAGCAGACATCTCGTTCATCTGTTTTTGCAGTTGCTCAACCTGGAGAGACAAACTTGAAACCGTATCGATTTCATACATCCCGGCCGGTTTAGGTGGTTTAGACCGAGGTGTACTCCATTGATAGGTATTCAAAGCCATACCTTCTATAAGCTCTTGTGCGGCCGCCGGTGTTTTGTTATTAAGCGTTCCACCGGCGGCGGCATCAATATGTTGCCTAGTTTGAGAATTTAGGCCGTTATAGAAGGTTTGGATTTGTAACCAATCCGGAATTGCATGATGAGGACATCGACGAAGCAATTCCTTGAAACGCTCCCAAGTATCATATAACGTTTCCGAATCAAGTTGGGAGAAATAAGTGATATCATTGCGCAATTTAGCCGTTTTAGCCGGCGGAAAGTATTTCGTAAGAAATCTTTCCGTCATTTGAGCCCATGTTGTGATGGATCCTCTTGGTAGAGAACCCAACCACTGCTTGGCTTTAGTGCGCAATGTAAATGGAAATAACCTTAGCCGGATGGCATCATCGGATACACCATTAATTTTAAAAGTATCGCATATTTCTAAGAAATTTGAAATATGCGCGTTTGGATCTTCATCTTGAAGCCCATCAAATTGTACATATTGTTGTACCATTTGGATGATGCTTGGCTTCAACTCAAAATTATTGGGGGCAATAGCGGGGCGAACAATACTAGATTGAGTCTCGTCCAAGTTTGGACGGGCATAATAGGACATAGTCCTTTGTTCAACCGCATTTGGCTCACCCATATTGGAAGAAGCAGAAGAAGGAGATCTAGGAGAATGGGAAGAAGAACTAAATGAGGAAGGAGAAGAAGAAGGCGGTGACGGAGAGAGGATTAATGAAGGATTACGAGTGTCTCCTAAGGAGTCCGTATCTTGAAAATTCGGAACTTGAAATCGTAAGCGATGCCGAAGGGTTCGCTCGATTTCCGGATCCAAATCAAAAAGAGGCGACGGATTCCCTCGGGTCATACACCAAAATAAAACAAAATAAATATTTTTTTTTTTTGATTTTGATATTTCTAAAACAAAAAGAAAATGATAAAATTAATAGAGCCTTGCTTTCAAAATATCAACAAAAAAAATGTCCCCGGCAACGGCGGCAAAAACTTGATGTAGGATTTTATAAGTTTTGAAAATGATCCAAACTAAACTCTCAATTAGGCAAGTGCACCTATCGAAATTTAGTATAGGAAATATCGTATTAAAACTCGGGGACCGTTGAGTATTTGTACTCACAAGGACGAACTATTATTTTATCGATCGGAAAATTGGTTTTGCGAAAAAATGAAAACGAACGTTAAATTAAGAGGAGAAATTCGATGAATAAAAGACTAGCACTTGATCTAGAATCCCTTTGGGCTAGAATAAAATTCACGAAATTAAAGAGCACAAGCATCTAAATTATTAACTTTGACCGCGGAGGTTCCAAAGCTACGAAGCGCCTCTCTCGAGAATACGCACTCGACTAACCTTAGGTAGATCGATTAAGACCTCTCGGCCAGTCGAAAGACCTAAGCTTGCTTTAGGCGGTGAACCTCACTAATGGAGTTGACTCCAAGGCGGAAGAATTTTGCGTTCCTCTCTCGAGGGGTGCAAGAAATTCTCTTTATCCTTGAGTGATCTACTCGTCTCCACAACCTCTCGGTAAATCTAGGATACGAATCTAAGCTCGAATAAGCATAATTTGCAACTTATGAATTCGAAGAAAAATTAAATCAAAGATAAATCAAAGTTTAGAAAATAAAATGCTTGCTAATTTGAGACAAAAATAAGAATTTTATTCCATTCCAAAGTTCATCATGATCAAGTGCTAATTGGGAAATTAGCTACTCATCATGATGGGAGAATTACATGAAAGCTTAAAGAAAGACATGATTAAAGAACGACTTGAAAATAAAGATTACACTATGAAATGAAAATGCAGGAAAAGCAGTAAAGAAAATAGAATTAAGCTCCCAAAAATTCTCTCTCTGGCCATCTGAAGCTGTCTGGAATTTATAGAAAAAGTTGCTGGGTGGTCACGCCCCTAGGTCACGCCCGTGACCTAGGGCGTGTCGGTCTCGGAACCGTCGTCTTCAAGTCCTCTGAACGTTGGCGCGAAACCGCCAAAAGTCGTTAATTTGCTGGTCACGCCCCTAGGTCACGCCCGTGACCTATGGCGTGTCTTGACGGTTGTAGAAAAACGGCGGGAAGCAGAAACGGCGGGAATAACTCCGGCCGTTGTTGGAAGGGTCACGCCCCTGGTCACGCCCGTGACCATGGGCGTGTCTTGAGAAAACTCCCAGCGCCTGAAACTTCAGCATTAAGTCGGCACGCCGGGCTGTCACGGGGTATGTCACGCCCGTGCCAAATGTGTCACGCCCGTGACTTGTTGCAAATTGATCTGCCGTTGACTGGAAGTCAGGGCAGGGCACTGGATGTCACGCCTGGAGTACACGCCCGTGTACTGATGGTCACGCCCGTGTAATGATGGTCACGCCCGTGACCTTAAGGCGTGTAATTTTAATTGACGTGGCAGGTAGCTCCTTCTACGAGCCGGGTTCTCGCCAGGATGTTACGCCCATGACCATGTCGGTCACGCCCGTGACTTTGGCGTGTCTTTTGAAAAATTATTGCTTTTGCCCTGTTTTGTCTCCTGGTCAACCCTATAGACTCCAAATTGAAATTTGCAGCCCAGATTGCCCTGAAATAAGAAATTAGAAAAAATCAATAATAAAATTACAAAATATAATTATAAACTAATTAATTATTAAATAAAATAATATAAAAACATGGACAAAATTAGAGTTATCAATAAGTGTCGACATAGTGAAGTATGTGTCGACAGACAGCAGAAGACTCAACACAAGAAGAAAGTGTCGACATAATAAATAATGTGTCGACACTTAGCAGAAGACTCAACAAAAGAAGAATGTGTCGACACTAGGAGGCTGTGTCGACACTCAGCAAAGTTCAATAAATTCTAAGTACAAGTGTCAACACAAAGGAGATGTGTCGACACTCAGCCAAAGTCTCAACAAAAGAAGAATGTGTCGACATAAGGAGCAGTGTCGACACCCAGCAAGTATCAACACAGAAGGCATGTGTCGACACCAAGAAGATGTGTCGACACTGAACAAGATCAACACAAGAAGATGTGTCGACACAAAGGAGTTGTGTCGACACTTACAAGAAATCAACAAAGTACTAAAGAACAAGGAGTTGTGTCGACACACAATATCAGTGTCGACAAATGATGAAGAAGCAGTGTCGAGAAGAAATTTCTACAACACAAGGAGTTGTGTCGACACCTTGAAGGCTAGTGTCGACACTTAGTCTACTTGTGTCGACACTTAGTCTATAAGTGTCGACACTTAAAGACAGACTGTCTCGACACTTTCAAACAGTTACAGATATTTCAAGAAGTGACTGGATGACATGACAGCTGCCATTCCAGCCGGTCTACTGCAACTGTCAGAGTTATCAGAAAGCTGTTAGGAACCAGATCAGCTGGTCACCATGAAGAAGGCCTATATAAAGGCTTATTCTGTCAACAGAAGAAGAGAATTCAACACAGATTAACACAAATCAGTTGAAGTGATCAGAAGATCTAAGTAGTTGGAGAGAGAGAGCTCCTTCCAAGAAGACAACTGTTGGAACCAGGCTGTGAAGAAGGGTTCAGACCTAGTTCTGAATCTTAAGTTGCAGTGATTGAAGATCAGCTACAGAGAGTATCAACCCTATTGTATTCTACATTCAAGAAGCTTTGAAGAAATCCAAGTGAGGTTGATCTCAGCAGAGTTCTTCTAAGAACTCATCAAGAACATGTCAACTCTTCTCTCTTATTCAGAGTTGTAGGTTTACACTTTGTAATTCTTAATATCTTGTAGTATCCTTAGGGATCTGAGTTGTAAGCCTGTAATTATAAAGGCTGAGTGATAGGGCATGTGTGCCTGAGTGTAGGAGATCTATTTCTCTGAGTGTATGCCTGTTGTGGCTGAGTGTAGGCCTTGTTGAAGGCTGAGTGTAGGTCTTTGTGAAGATTGAGTTGTAGGGCCTTGGGCCTGAGCTGTAGGAACCTGTTTGGGGTTCTGAGTGTAAGATCTGAGGATCTGAGGAATAGTGGAGGAGTTTGGCCAAATCTAGTACACTACTAGATAGGCGGAGGGGGAAAGTGGATGTACCCAAACCTTGGGGAACCACTATAAATCTGTGTGTTCACTGTGTGCATGCTTTATTCTGTGATGCTGTGTATGCTGTGGATAGTTCTGTGAAATCTGTGATATAATCTGCCTAAAAGCTTAAAAAAAGATTAAGTCACCTATTCACCCCCCCCCCCTCTGGGTGATTAGGGTACAATTTCTTTCAAGTGGTATCAAAGAGAGGTTACTCAAAAAGGACATAACTGTCTGAGTAGATCCTGTTGGCAGATTCAGTGAAAGCAAGGACAGATTCAGCATAATCACCAAACATAACTACTCATCCTTTCTTCATTTCTAGGCTAAGGAACTTTGATTTGTTGTCCGTCATGTGCTTGGAACATCATGAGTCCAAGTACCACACATCATTTTTGTCCTTAGCTTTCCAAAACACCTAGAAAGAAGATAAGAGTAAAGATCTGGTTACCCAAGTAGTCCCCCCCATAGTATAGGTGGAAGCCTTAGGTACCCAGACTTGTTTAATAGAACAGTGTCCTATCTTTTTACAGCTATGATTGGTGTGTCCAAACTTATTACATTTGGCACACATGATGAATGGATTTGATAGATTTTCAAATTAGTTTTTGAATTATTGCTGGAGGAATCATTTGTAGTAGATTTATCATTTTTCTTTTTAAAAGACGAATGTTTGAAATTTTTCTTATCGCCGTCGACAGTGACTGTCATCAGGCGATAGTATTCCGAATAGTATCTGAGTCCAAATTTTGTCGAACCATGGCATTGGTTTGCCAAAATCATATTTAGTGATTTTCGACCAATTCCAAACTTTTTATGGTCATTTCCAAATCACGGACTCGGCCTCTCAATGCGGTGTTTTCAGCAACTATGGTAATGCATCGGTTTGTGAAGCCCTTTTTACTTCCTTCTACTTGTGACTGAGAAAGTTTTAGAGATATTTCTAAGGTGTCTTTTTCCCTTGTAAGAGAATCAATGTGAGACTGAGACTTAGAAATATCTTTCTCAAGTTCTAGTATCCTTGTCGAATACGGACAATCCTCTTGACAAGTTACTTTCTCCTTCCTAAGTATTTTTACTTCATTTATTATTTTTTATTTTCATATTTTAGTAATTTAATCTCATTTAAACCTTTATCAAAGTACTTGTGTGATCTTAAAAATTCAGTATATAAATCTTCATAAGATGGAGGATTTACCTCAGTGTCGCTATGAACACTACTTTCATCATCAGATGATGAGACGTCCTTCCACATCAGGCATATGTTGGCCTCCTCTTCCGTTTCTGAGCTCGAACTGCATGATTCCTTAGATGTGACGTCATCCAAGGTTTCCGCCTTCAGTACTTTCTTCTTATCTTTCTTCTTGTGTGGCTTCTCCTTCAGCTCTTTCAGATATTTTGGTCACTTGCTCTTTATATGAGCAATTTTCCTGCAGTGGTAGCACTCGGGAGGGGGTCTGTCTTCGTCATCCTCTCCATCAGCTTGGGATTTTCCTTTTCTATATACAAATTCTTGCTTCTTGAAAAATTTTCTGAAAGAATTTCTTCTTTCAAAATTTCTCATAAACTTCCTAAACTTCTTCACGAATAGAATTTCTTCATTTTCTTCCTCATCCTAGATTCTTTGAGTCATTTACAATTTTGCTGACCTCATGTACATGGAGTCTACATCTTCATCGACCTCCTTGAATTTCTCAAACTCATATTCTAACTGGAATAGCTTGGAGTCTTTCACCTGCGATGTACCTTCATGGGTAACTTCAAGTAAGTTCCATATATCATAAGCAGTTTCACATGCACAAATACGATTAAATTCAGTCCTATCTAGCGCACAGAATAAATCATTCATTGCTTTTGCGTTATTTTTGCATCGAAGCTTGTCAGAGTCATCCCACTTATCTTTGTGTTTTTCCATGCTAACACTTCCAACTACCGTTGTAGGTGGAGTGTAGCATGTTTCAATCTTGCCCCATACTTTGATATCAGGAGCTATTAAAAAACATCGCATTCGAGCTTTCCATTTGTTATTGTCCGTGCCAGTGAACAAGGGAGGTCTACTTATACCTTGCCACTCGCAAAACGCTTGAGTGTTTTGCGCCATTACTCTCGGTGGTAAAACCGATTTCAGATTAACATACCTCTGATACCAAATGTTGGATCATGAGGTGCCCTTAGAGGTGGGGGGGGGGTGAATAAGGGTTAATAATTTTTAAGCACAGTTTACTTGATAAAATATATTTAGTGTATTTTTTTGTTTTATTTTAATAAAAATGTAATTATATTATGTACATATCTAAATAAATCATTTTTTTAAAAATTGTTACTTCTAACTTAACATATTTTTATGCCCTATAGGTATTTCTGGACATTTGGGTCAATTCAGCAAAAATTCAAAATCACGCCCCGAGGTCACGCCCGTGACCTATGGCGTGTAAAAAATCAGTAATTCTTGCATTTCGGCAGATTTCGGTCAGCAAGCGCAGTCACGCCCAGGTGACACACTTGTGTTCCGCATGTTGTAACGCCCCAAGTATCGAGGATGACTGGGCAGAGGAGAGTGGGGAACACGGCCTGGTACACGGGCGTGTCCCCAAGTCGTGTCCTACTCTGTATGAGGTACACAGCCTGGGACACGGTCGTGTCCATGGTTGTGTCCTGCACTCTAGTGCTGCAGGGCAGTCTCGAGTGAGCTCAACGAAATGCATTCCACGACCCTCGAGTGGGGTACACGGCCTGTGACACGGGCATGTCCAGGGCCGTGTCTTGCTATGCGCTCGACGAGTTCTCGAGTGAGTTCAACGAAATGCACTCGAAGATCCTCGAGTGGGGCACACGACCTGTGATACGGGCGTGTCAAGGGCCGTGTCCTTCTCTGTGCTCGGGCAGACTGGTGAACACGGCTGAACATCGGCATGTCTGAAGCCGTGCCTGGCACACGGCCTACGACACGGGCGTGTCACACGGTCGTATCCTGGTTTGGTTAAGTCGGTTTCTTTGCCTCTTAAGGTACACGGCCTATGACACGAAGATGTGTCTGGCCCAGAAAAATGATTTTCAGGGCTTTTCGTGGCCGTCCATTACTTTCAAAGGGGATGCAATGACCCTGAATTCTTCCTACTACTGATAAGGCCAAGAGTTGAGGATAAGCTCTCTCATTTTTTCAAGGCCTTTCTCTTTCTTCAAGTGTTAGAGAGTGGGGAGATCAAGGGAGAAGGAGGAGGAATCCGGCTGCCGGTGGAGTTTTAGAGCCCTGAATCATGTGCTGAGTCCGGATTTGTGGAGGTAAGGTCGTTGCGGTGCTTTTCATCCGGCTAGATTTCCATGGCTCCAAAGCGATCGTCAAGGGTAACGATCTTTCTTCCTTGGACATGTTAAGTCCTTGATTTGGCATATGCATAGGTTTCCCCCACCATAAGGTGGATAATTTTGGGATTCCCCTTGGGTTGATTCTGTAGATCCCCAAGATGTCTTGTATGTAGATCCAGAAACGTGAAGTATGGAATAGGCATACTGTGTGAAGCCCATCTGGACAGGCTGGTCTGGATTAGTGATGTTTTATTTTGTACACCATAGAAGACTCTGCGTATAAATGATTATGTTTGCGGATTCGGTGGGTTGTCCTTGTGAAGGATAGTAGCATGAAGTACTGGAGTAAAAGTCCAGGAAAATACCCGCTAGTGTTTGTGTTGTATGCTATGAAGGACCAGTGTTCCTGGCACTGTAGATGACTGTAGGGATTGCTTGATCACGATAAGGTTAGGGCTATGGATGGAAAGTGAGTTCTGTCGCTAACGCCGAGCGAGAGTGAGTGTCGCTGGCGATGGCTCCTAGTTAACCTGTGATTGTGAAGCCAGTCTTTCGGGGACTGTGTGGCTATCTGTGAGCTTGATGAGCTATTGAAAAAGCTCATGCCGAACGGACAAGGGGATGCCAACCCACGTTAGACTGGTCACTGAACTAACGATTTGGGCAACGAGCAAGGGCTGAACTGTATCTGCATTATGGTTGTCCGCCATGAGTGCCTGGGCTATTAGCATTCGCCAGAAATGCATAGCGAGAGTCTTAGGCCGGCGCGCCATTAAGACTAAAGTCTCCAACTGAAAGTCGTGGAGCGAAATGCTTAAAGTTTGTCATTGGGACTTGGGCCTTCAATGGCAGTGGGCGACTGGTATATCCGATACACCAAGAATATGGCCTGAGTGCACAGAGCATCGAGTCGTGTGGGCAATGTTTGTGATATGTTGATTGTGCGTGAGTACACAGTGTGTGATATATCTGCATGTGAAATGTTATGCCTTCATGGAAGGAATGCTACTGCCCCATGTAAGGGATATGGTCGTTGTAAATTAGTCAGCTTAACGTTGACCATTGCCTTGTTTGCCAACCTTGTAGTGGATTGTCCCATGCAAGTGCAGGAGAGCCGAGCGGAAAATAGGGGGCTGAAGCCCTTGTTGTTGTTGTTGTTGCTGCTGCAGCTATGCTGGCCCTCGAAGGCCAAAGTAGTTCATATGATAGTACTTTCATGTGTGGCCGGTCTGCATGCCGATGTATAGAAGTCATATGTATAAAGCTTAACTGTAAGGCCATAAGGCCATACTTGCTGTGTATTTGGTGAACATTCCTTCATGTTGTATATATATAAATGCTGGTTTATATGTTGTGGACATTCTGATGGGCTGAGTTCAATCAACTTAAAAGTTTCCGCAAGAATTCTCTGTGATAGGATGCGCAACTCTGATATTAACCAGTAACTTTGCCGCTGGTTTGTGTCATATGGTGAGGGGCCCCGGCCGGACCTTCTATTATATGTCATGTAACGGATGGAGGTGTTACAATTTTGGTATCAGCTTGTCTCATTCTTTCCTTTCGAATTCATGGTCAAATTCTTTTATGTGGTGGCGAGCACGTGCACGTGCGACCCACTATAACATTAATGAACTCAAGAATGTCGACTAAGGAATACAAATACACCTGTTTGAGGAAGTTGTGCATTCCTATTTTGTTGTTATTGCTTGTGTGAGGTCGTTAATGTGTGTCTTTTCCTCCTATAGGTGACTCGTAGTTGTGCTGGGCAGTCTGAGCCCCAACATTTTGATGAGAGTGCGGCACCATCTTAGGTGCCTACACCTCCTCCTTATGCGGAAAGAGTACGTTTAGTTGCTGAGGCGTTGTTTGTAATGATTCATGCACAACCTACTTGACAGGCCCAACCGACATTGGTGCCAAAATGGGTTGGTGTAAGGCCGGAACCTTTTGAGGCTGTTGATCCTCGGGCAGCTGAACGACAGTTGAAGTAGTTCATGAGATTTAATCCTCCGATGTTTACGGGTGTGGGATCCCCAACGCATGCGGAAGATTAGTTATCGCGCGTCAAGCAAATATTGACGGCGATAAGGACGGAGGAAAGTCAAAAGGTCATCTTGGACACCTTATTGGAGGGAGAGGCTCGACTATGGTGGGACGAGATAGAGTTACACCACTTAGCGGGAAGGCAACTAACAGAAGTCTCGATTGAGGAGTTTTCGCGACTGTTCTTAGCAAAGCACGTTCCAGCGGCTTAATGCATCGCTATGGAAAATCAGTTCCAACATCTAACTCAGGGAAAGAATAGTGTAGATACCTACTTGAATGAGTTTATGCGATTGGGATGCTATGCGGGGTCTATCTTCACTGATGAACAACTAAAAACCAATCGGTTCTATGAAGGATTGCGAGATGAGCTGAGATTCTTGCTATCAAGTTCGGTGAACCAAGGGTTTCAGGTGCTGGTGGATATGACGCGTGCGTTGGAAAAGAATATGAAGCGGGTGCAAGGAAACGGGGACTTGGCGGAGACAAAGTCCGAGTTCAAAGTGCCGCACACGGGGAAAACACAGTACCGAAGGAAATGGGGTAAGAGATTCAAGTCTTCTTCGCAGGCCCAATCGAGTGTTGCATCATAAGCAACTTCGAGGCAGGAGTCTCGGACCTGCTATACATGTGGTAAAGTGGGGGTTATAGCCAGTCACTATCGGAGTGGTCCACCAAAGGTTGAGAAGAAGACATGAGCATCATATACTGAAAAGGGAAAGACAGTGGTGGAGTCCACCTAATCCCTGGCGTAACCCCGAGTGTATAATTTTGGCCAGTAGGAGTCCATAAAGCAAAGTGACGTGGTCACTGGTATGCTCTAACATATTTGATTGTTGCTTTTGGTACTTCATATCTTATTTGTAGCTTGTGTATGACGTGTTTCTATTAGGCTTTGTCCTGATTCGTGACTGTCCGACGAGAGCACTGTTTGATACTGGTGCTTCTCATTCATTTCTTTCTGTGGACTTCGTGTCACAGATCGGTGCACCGATTCGTATGGTGGAAGATAGTGTGAAGGTGTTATTACCAAATGGATGTGTAATGCATGGGGATATGTCTTGTTTTGTGGAGGTGCGGTTAGGAAATCAGGATTTTGGATTGGAAGCATCGGTGCTGCCGATATCGGAGTTTGATGTGATCTTTGTCATGGACTGGCTCTCAGCGCAACGTGCCTATATCAATTGCAAGTCAAATGAAGTCACACTGGAGCATAATACTGAACGAGAAACGAAGTTTGTTGGAATGCGAGGGTCGAGCATGACATTGATGTCTGCTCTTCAAGTGGTTAAGGCAGTTCGGAAAGGAGCGGAGTTGTTCTTCACGCTATTGAGGCTATTAAGCCAAATGACATTGTGAGTGGTGTTCCGATTGTTTCGGAGTTTGCTGATGTGTTTCCAAAGGAACTTCCGGGATTACCTCCACAGCGGGAGATTGATTTTTCGATTGAGCTGGTACCAGGTGCAAAAACTGTGGCCCGCTCGACATATCGAGTAGCGCCAATGGAAATGGACAAACTAAAAGTTCAACTGCAGGAGTTGTTGGAACAGGGATACATACGCCCAAGTATGTCACCTTGGAGCGCCCATGTTCTGTTTGTGAAAAAAAGGATGGTAGCCTGCGATTATACATTGATTATCATGAATTGAACAAGTTGACAGAGAAAAATAAATATCCGATTCCACGGGTAGATTACTTGTTTGATCAATTGGTGGGATGGAAAGTATATTCAAAGCTGGATTTGAAATCGGGCTACTACCAGTTGCGAATTAGGGAAGGTGACATTCCCAAGACCGCATTTGGAACACGTTACGGTCATTACGAGTTCACTGTAATGCCATTTGGGCTGTGTAATGTGTCATCGGTGTTTATGAATTTAATGCACCGAATGTTCCGAGAATACTTGTATCTGTTTGTGATTGTCTTCATTAATGATATCTTGGTGTACTCTCGATCGGAAGAAGATCATGTGAACCATTTACGGTTGGTGTTGCATACCCTGGGGAGAAATAAGCTCTACACCAAGGTCTCAAAGTGTGATTTTTGGCTGTCGTTAGTGGCTTTTCTTGGCCATGTGGTGAGTGGAGAGGGCATTGCGGTGGATCCATCAAAGATAAGAGCCATCCAGGAATGGCCAGTGTTGTCTTTGGTGGCCGAAGTCAGGAGTTTCCTTGGACTGGTAGGCTACTACAGACGTTTTGTAGAAAATTTCTCACGGGTTGCTTTTCCTCTGACCACATTGACGTGGAAGGATCAGAAGTTCATTTGGACGCCGGAGTGCGCGCGAGCTTTTGAAGAGCTAAAGAGTCGTTTAACCACGGCGCCCATTTTGACATCGCCATGTGGTTCAGATGGCTTTGAGATTTATAGTAATGCTTCAGGGAGCGGCTTAGGCTGCATTCTTCATCAATTTGGAAAGGTGATCGCTTATGGCTCATGCTAGTTGAAAGTGCATGAGCGGAAGTATCCCGTCCACGATTTGGAGTTGGCGGCGATGATTTTTGCACTGAAATTATGGCATCACTATTTATATGGCGTGAAAGTGGATATATTCATGGACCATAATAGCCTAAAGTACTTATTGGACTAGAAGGATCTCAATATGCGACAACAAAGGTGGATAGAGTTCCTCGGGGACTACACTTTTGAGATTCACTACACTCCCGGGAAGGGAAATGTGGTCGCAGATGCCTTAAGTCGTAGGACTCTGTTGGAACACCCTATTACTGATTTGGGCAAGGATCACTATGTCCTTTAGGAAACATGTTTTGACCTCGTTGTATAGATCTAAAGGTCAATTAGATTGAGTCTAAGGGTTAGTATTTAGGTTTGAAATCTGCCCTCAAGACCCTCAAGACCAGATATTTCAGTTCAGGAGACTAAGTCATTTCGTTCAGCTCAGGTCGACAAATCGTCGAACTCCATTCGACGATCTCTGAGCTCACTTTGATGAATCGTCGAACTCCATTCGACGATCTCTGAGCTTACTTCAACGAGTCGTCGAACTCCATTCGACGATCTTCGAGCTCAGATCGACGTTCCTATCTCTAGTTTGTTTCCCTATCTTTGAGCTTAGTTCGACGATAGTTGAGCTCAGATCGACGATTTTTGTTTCAGTCTAAGTCCAGTCTCTGAGCTCAGTTCAACGATAGTTGAGCTCAGGTCAAGGTTTTTCTGGAGAGATCGACGTTTTTCAAGATTCAAATTCAGACAGTTATGGAATTATTCAAAGCATTTATTGCAAGGATCTTGTAGCCGTTTCAATTAATCTGGAGCAAGTTTCAAGGGAATTTTAAAGGAATGTTTTATTGGACTTTTCTCCAGAAGACAAAATGCAGTTAAGGAAGTCATTTATGACAGGCTAACGGCTATCTTGGGCAGAGAATTATTCTATTCAGATCTAAGGAAAAAAAGTTTATTCATTCTGCTGGTTAATCATACCAATACACACAACAACAAGAAAGAAAAAAAATTTCCAGATATTCACAAACAGAATTCTTACAAGAACACACATCACTGAAGGAGATCAATATACTGAAATTTCCAGATCCCTTTTGATTCCAGTGTTCAAAGGCCTTTTCATTCAAGACTCCAGACACCACACATTTCAGCTGCTGCCGGAATCATCTTTTGCTGGAGATCAAATCTTCTGAAGGCCTATCACCCTATTGCAAAGCTTCACTTCCTGAACAACTCAAGAACTCAGGGGGAGCTTTGACAACATCCATTATCTTCTCTCTGATTGTTGACAGAGAAGATGATCTCACCTCTCTCTCTCTCTGTTGTAAAGGGTTTATCAAACTCCCTTCAAAATTTTGTGTTGGTTTTTGAGAACTTGTCAAAACTCAGTGGTGGCAAGACACCTGATCAAAAAATCTGGTTTGGTTTTTGAGTACCTTATCAAAAGCTCATTGGTGCCCAGGACACCTGATCAACTCATCCTGCAGTGGATTCCTACCTAGGGTGGTAGAAGAGTGGATGTACCCAGATTGATTGGGGAACCACTAGAGCTCCTTGTGTCATCTGGTTGCTCATTTCTTTTATTTTCTGGCTGTGGTTTGTGATTGTTCTGTGATTGCTTTGTAATTAGATAGTTGCTATATTTGCTGTATTTCATTTGCTTCCCTGTTCACTTAGGAATACAACAAGAGTTGTAAAACGTTTTTAGAAAGCATCATACTCTATTCACCCCCCTCTAGAGTATATCAGATCTAACATGCACTTTCAATTGGTATCAGAGGTAGGTTGGTTAAAATACCACACCTTAGTGGTTGCACGGGTTAACACCTGAACCCAAAGATCCCTCTAGTTAGATCTGCTTGTTTTAAGTTTGTTACTAGATTTATTCCTTCACAAAATATGGCCTAAAACAAAGATTATGCTAGCACCAGACCTCTAGTGTGCAATCTATCTAAGTTTACACTTTGGAAGGCAAGGATTAGATTGTACATGAACTCTATTGATGAAGATATTTTCAATTCTATTTTAACAGTGTGTCCAAGACCTCCAAAAAATATAAGTACAAGTGATGTTCCACCTCCTTCAGGAATAGATGCAGAAATCAAGAAATGGAAAGTGGCAGATGCTAAGGCAATGTATATTTTAGCCCAGACTATGTCTGATAAAATATTCCAAAAAGTAGCTGAATGCAACTCAGCAAAGGACATCTAGGACAAGTTATCTGAGATAGTCTCAGGATCTGGTGATGAGAGAAAAGATAGAAGATCTCATCTCATAACCCAAGATGAGAACTTCAATAAAGGAGAAGCTGAGTCAGTATTAAATATGTATAATAGACTCAGTCTCATAGTCAATGAGCTGAAAACATTGGACAAAGAGATCTAATTGACTGAGCTCAATGATTAAATCCTAATGTGCTTCCCAAGCACTTGGGACTCAAGGATCTAGACAATCAAGGATGCCAGAAGCCTAAATGAGATCACAACTGAAGCTCTCTTGGGCAAGCTCAAGTCTTATGAGCTGCTCATCAAGAATAGAGAAGAAGAGCAGAAGGCTGCCTCACCAGCTATAAGAAAGGAAAAATCAATAACATTCAAAGCCATTGAAGATCAGCCTGAAGACAAGGTCACAGATAATGAAGAGTTGATAAGCCTACTAGCCAAAAGGTTTTACAAAATGGCCAGGAAGGATTTCAGGAAAAGATCATACAGGGAGCATGACAAGCCAAGGTATGACAAATCAAATAACAAAGAGATTATTTGATTTGGATGCAGGAAACCAGGCCACATTGTGCCTGACTGTCTAGAAAATAAAAACAAGGACAAGAAGGACAAGAAAGAAAGGAGAAAAGAAAAGGACTTCAAGAAGAGCAGCAATGACAAACCCTTCTCCAGCAAGAACAAAAATACAAGGAAGGGGTTTGTTGCTGAAACTTGGAGTGAGACAGAAGAAGAATCTGAAGCTTCATCCAACTCTAGTGATGATGAAGATGATGCTGATGAAAAAGAATTCTGCATGATGGATATCAATGCTTCACAACAAAATTCTGATGCAGAAGAGTCAGAGTCAGAATCAGAGACTCAATCTAAAGAGGACCAGGTAATAAGTTCATTTGATTTTAATTATGAGGACTTCAAGTGTGAGTTTAAAGCACTGTGTCTAGATTTATTAAAATCTGAGAAGGAAATCATTTCTCTTAGAAACCAGCTATCTGAACACAGTACTTTAAAATCAGAAAATCTCAAACTCTCTGAGGAGTTGGAATGTTGTAGGGAGCAGATAGCCTCACTGAAAAGTGAGCTATCAGAGGCCAAAAAGTTTGAAGAGTCTCTCAATGGGAGAAGTATCAAGCTAATGGACATCACAAGCACAGTGAACTCAAGATTCAATAGTACACTGGACTTGGGTGCCTCATCTAGCCAAACTATAGTATTAACAACCCCAATCAAATTTGTCTCTGATAAAGGTAAGAGAGTTGTGGAGGTAGCTAGGAAAAATTCTGATTTACCACAGAAAATAAAAGTTCAACAGAAAACGTCGAACGGAGCCCGACGATCGCCGAATGGAGCTCAACGATCTTAGGCTACATTGTCGAACTCAGGTCGACGATTTTTGAACCCTGAACTCTGCCACAGTCGATCTTCGAACGGAGCTCGACAATCTGACCCAAGATTGTCGAACTTAACTCAGAGATTGTCGAACAGAGATCAGAGTTTTGAAAATTTTTTCAAAGGTAAATCAAATTTAAAACCTAGGGGTCCTTCATCCCAAAGATTTAACCCTTATACTGAATGGATAATACCTCCTAGAAGAAATCATCCTGAAGGCTATAAGAGTCAACCTGGGATGTCTTTTATTTCTGAATTCAAAGTTTATCAACCTAGGCCCAAGGTAAACTGGGTCAAAAACAAATAAATTTTTTTATGTGCAGGTGAAGACCTATCCAACTTTAAACCAGCAAAGGTATCTGGATAGTGGGTGCTCAAAGCATATGACAGGAAATAAGGACAATTTCACATCCTTCAAAGCCAAGCTTGGACCCAAAGTAATATTTGGTGATTCAAACTTTGGACTAACAAAAGGATATGGTGCAGTCCAGATTGGCTCAGTCACATTCAAGAAAGTAGCCTATGTGGAAGGACTGAAGCACAACTTAATCAGTATCAGTCAATTGTGTGATAAAGACTATCAAGTTACTTTCAACAAATCCTCATGCAAAATCAAATCAGAGGACAACACAACTGTGTTGACAGGTAAAAGGAAAGGTAACATTTATCTTGTAGATTTTCTTTCAACTAAGGTAGACATATGCTTGTTTAACTCTATTTGTAGACCTAATGAATTATGACATAAGAGATTAGGACATATAAACCTTAGAACCATTGCTAGGCTATCCAAGGACAATCTTGTTAGAGGACTACCTTCTGGCCCCTACAAGAAGGAAGGACTTTGCAGGGCTTGTCAATTAGGCAAGCAAACCAAAAATAGCTTCAACTCACTTAATAAGAGTGATTCACCTATGATTTTGTATCTGTTACACATGGATCTCTTTGGACCCATTACAGTACAAAGCTTAGGAGGGAAATCTTATACTTTAGTAGTTGTAGATGATTTCTCTAGATTCACATGGGTGTTCTTTCTGAGGAAGAAGTCTGATAACTTTAAGTGTTTGACAGAGTTTCCCAAATGCATACAGAGTGAGTTCAATACTCACATTGCCCTGATCAGAAGTGATCATGGGACAGAGTTTGATTCTCTTCTTATGCAAGAGTTCTGTCAGAGTGAAGGGATCAGACACACTTTCTCAGCTCCTAGAACTCCTCAACAAAATGGGGTAGCTGAAAGGAAAAATAGAACCCTTATTAAATCTGCTACTACATTGTTGTCAGATGCTCACCTTCCTCTATCCTTTTGGGCAGAGGCAGTGAACACCTCCAACTATGTGTTGAATAGAAGTTTGATACATAAGCTGAAGGGCAAGACTCCCTATGAATTACTCAAAGGGAAGAAACCTAAAGTAGATTATTTCAAAATCTTTGGTTGTATTTGCTACATTCATAATAATGACAAGAAATACTTAGCAAAATTTCAAGCTAAAGCTGATGAATGAGTGTTTATGGGATACTCCATGATCAGTAAAGCTTATAGGGTATATAATAAATCTACTCTCAAAATTGAAGAATCTGTTAATATATCTTTTGATGAATCTAACATGTCTTTCAAGGAGAAGAATACTTATACCATAGAACCTTTGCAGGTACACTCTCTTGCTGAAGACTTGGACAGGTTACAAATTATTCAAAAAGATGAAAGCAGTGCAGATGAAGAAGACATTCAACATCTTGAAGAGAATCTTCTTGAAGAGCCAGTTGTTGTATCACAAGAGGAAACAACAACACAGGTTGGTGAACAATCAACATCTCCTATTGATTTAGTAACATCAAGAGACCATCCAATCTCCCAAGTGATTGGAGACATCTCAGCTGGTGTGCAAACCAGAAATCAGGTCAACCAAAACCTGATGCACACTTGCTTTCTTTCTCAAATTGAACCTCAATCCATTCAAGATGCAGAGCAAGATCCACACTGGATCATTACAATGTGAGAGGAGTTGCATCAATTTGAAAGGAACAAAGTTTGGGAACTAGTACCAAGGCCAAAGGATCACTCCATTGTTGGAACAAAGTGGGTGTTCAGAAATAAATTGGATGATCAAGGAGTCATTGTAAGGAATAAGGCAAGGCTAGTTGCTCAAGGGTACTCTCAAGAAGAAGGGATAAATTATGACCAGACCTTTGCACCAGTTACATGGTTAGAGGCCATAAGAATCTTCTTAGCATATGCAGCACACAAAGGATTCAAAGTATACCAGATGGATATAAAGAGTGCTTTTCTAAATGGAGATATCAAAGAAGAAGTCTATGTCAGACAACCTCCAGGTTTTATCACTTCAACTCATCCTGATTATGTTTTCAAATTACATAAAGCATTATATGGTCTAAAGCAAGCTCTTAGAGCATGGTATGAAACCCTAGAATGCTTTATTCTAAAAATGATTTTATAAGGGATAGAGTAGACCAAACTCTATTTATTAGAACTCATAAGTCCCATACCATACTAGTACAAATCTATGTAGATGATATTATATTTGATTCTACTGATTTAAATTTGTGCAGAAGGTTTTCCAAACTAATGCATTCTAAATTTAAAATGAGTAGCATGGGTGAGCTATCCTTCTTTCTAGGATTGCAAATCAAACAACATGCTGAAGGCATATTTATTTCTCAAACCAAGTATGCAAAAGAATTGATTAAGAAATTTGGTATGTCTGAAGCATCATGTATGAAAACACATATGCCTACTAATGTTGTATTAGATGCTGATGAACATGGGAAATCTGTTGATTAGACAACATATAGATCAATGATTGGCTCTTTATTGTACCTTACAGCTAGTAGACCTGACATAATATTTTCTACATGCATATGTGCTAGATTCCAAGTGAGACCTAGAGAGTCACACTTAACCTTAGTAAAAAGGATTCTTAGGTATGTGAAAAGTTGGCCAAAGCTAGGTATCTAGTATCCAAAATATTCAACATTTGACTTAACTGGATTTTCAGATGCTGATTATGGTGGATGCAGAAGAGATAGGAAAAGAACCAGTGGAACTTGTCAGTTTCTTGGTGACAGACTTGTCTCCTGGTTTTGCAAGAAACAAACATTTGTGTCAACTTCAATTGCTGAAGCTGAATATATGGCTGCAGGTAGTTTGTTTTCACAAATCTTGTGGATTCAAAACCAACTCCTACACTATGGCTACAACTTAGAGAAGTCTAAAATATTTTGTGATAACACCAGTGCTATTTCCATTGCACAAAATCCAGTCCTCCATAGTAGGACAAAACACATAGAAATTAGGCATCACTTTCTAAGAGATAATGTTGAAAAAAATAAAATTGAACTTCAATATATCCCAACTGATTTGCAAAGGGGAGATATTTTCACCAAACCATTGGATGAAAAGAAACACACATTCTTCCTGAATCAGTTAGGAATGTTAGATGGAGGAAGTTTAAAATAAGAACCAAGATTTTAAAACTCTAAAATTGACCAAGACTAGGCAAACATTTTGATATTTTTTCTAGTTTATAGAGTATGTTTCTGGTCTCTGAACTGCGCTCGACGATTTTCCCCAAGATCGTCGAACGGAGATCGATGATTTCAGAAATCATCGACCAGAGTTCAACGCTTCTCAGATAGTGCTAAACTATCTTCTTCCGGTCAACGATCGTCGAATGGAGCTCGGCGCTCTCTAATATCGTCGAACGGAGATCGGCGATGTTGATGAACTTTCAGATTCCTTTAGGAGCCCCAATCGTCGAACGGAGTTCAACGATCTTTCCTTTTCTGCGTCGAACCCTAATATAAAACTCATTTTTCGGTCGTCGTTCTGCCTTTGCGCTTTCATACTCTCTACAGAATTTCTCTTTCCCTCCAAACTTTTCTGCACTTGCTCTTTTGTTTGTTCATCTTTGCAGGAATCAATGGCAGTTTCAGTCGCAATCTTGGCAGCCATGAAATTTGATACAGGCTTTGATATAGACATGGATTCTTTCGATTACAACGATCTAATATTCAAGGACATTCTGGAACTCTTCAAGGACCAATAGTTAGTCAACATAATGTCGACAAGGATGAAATTGGCCGCAAACGAAATAAAGGAATGGGTGTATACTGCCCACAATCCGGATCAGAACACTGTGATTGGAACAATCTCAGGAACTTAGGTACCTTTAACACCTGCTATTTTGAGAGAAGTTTTTCAATTAAATTCTGGTGAAGATTCTATAGAGCTTTCTGGAGAGGAATTTTCAATGATGCTTGAAAGGATGGGTCATTCAGTGGCTAGCCCTAGTAAATTGCTTAAGAATAATCTGTCAGTTGAGTACAGATTTCTTGCTGATGTAGTTGGGAAAGTGTTGTTGGCAAAACACTCAGCTCATGATACCATCTCTAGGTATCAGCTCTATTTGATATGTGACTTGGTGGACAAGAAGCAGCTGAACTGGGGAGAAGTGTTTTTGATTTAATCAAGAAGAAAATTAACAAGAACTTTGTTAATTTTGGGAGAATTTTAGGGCTGTTTCTTCACAACAGATGCTCTGACCTGCTTGTTTCCAGTGGGATACACATCAATGCCTCCAAGAGGCTTACCTGTGCCCTATATGGGAAATGGGACAGGCAGATTGTAAAGCACAGCAGAGCCTCTGCAATCTCTTCTTCAGGCACAAGGACTGTTTCAGTCTCTTCCCCTCAGTTTTCTGCCCCTGCAGAAGATTTTCCTGCTTCATCTCATCCTTCTCCACCTATTGTTTCATCAACAACAATCACATCCACTATCACAACTTCATTCCACATTTCCATCCCATCTCCTACTTCAATCCTTCTCCAACTCCAACATCAACTGAAGAAATCTTCCATCAACTACATCACTACCCGCACATGGACATTGATTCATCATTCCATATTTCATCATTCAATCTTCTAGATGATTCCTATATGGATGATTATCCTTTCCCCCCTCTTAAGCCACCATCATCATCCACTTCTTATCAACAATTATTTCAGGACATCATTGCTCAACCATCATTCACACCATCCATCTCCACTCCATTATCTTCAATCTCCACAATTCCAATATCTCAACCATCACTTCTACCATCCACAGTTTCTCCAACAACATCTCCTGCTGCTCCAACTCTCATCTCTACCTCATCCATTCCTACCTCTACTCAAGTCCCTCTTGAGCAAGTAGACCTTTCAGCTATTGCAGACAAGCTATACGAGCTGATAGCTCCAAAGCTATCACTACTGCTGGAGACCTCATTGGCTCCACTTCTGAAAACTGTTCAGGAGTTGTCTGCCAGGCTATCCTCTATTCTTCCTCCTCAGGCAATCCCTTCTACTAGGTGCCTTGATCCAGTTATCAATGAATTTAGGCAGGGGGAGATGCCTTATGAAGCTGAGAGATTGCCTGCTACAGTAACTTCAGTCCAAGCTCCAGTTGCTCCAGTTGTAGTCATTACAGTGGACCTCAGGTCACTGCTATCAATATTTGATTCTGTATACTTCAGCTGCCTTCCAGACCAGCATACTGAAGATCTTACTAAGGCCATTGTGCCTATTTCCAGCTGTGACCCCAACTTAATAAGTTCTTATGTAAATTCCTTTAATGTTGTGGACAGTGCTCATTCTGTTTCTGTTGCTCCTACTGCTGTTGTTGATGTTTCAGTTAGTTCTGATGTTGCTGTTTCAGTTTCTGAAGATATGCATATGACAGATGCAATTGATTTTGAGCCTGCTGTATCTGAGCCTATTGGTTCTGAAATTTTTGTAATTGAAACTGCTGTTGTAGTTTCTTCTACCAGTGTTGTTTTTGCTCCAATTCCTGTTATTGATGTTGCTCCTGTTGCTGTTCCTGCTGTTGTTTCTTCTGCTCTACCCCAACAAGAAAGAGATTGATTCAAAAAGCTTGATGAACTATATAACAATCCACAAAGTTCAGACAGTGATCAGTTTAGAACTGACTCTGATGATTCCTCTGCAACAATTGCAAGGAAAAGGAAAGCAAGAAGCAAGGCCATGAAGAGAGTTCCCCTAGAGAAGGTTAAAGATACAAATGATATTCCTTATTATATATTGCATGATTGCCAGATTACAGAACCATGGATGCAGTACTCCAGAAATCAGCTGAAAACCATGAAAAAGAAAAGGAAGTATGACAAAGGTTCATCCATTTTCAATCCTCCTCCTCCTCCTCCTTCACCTGATGTAGGTATAGGTAGAAGTTCTGCCTTTCAATCTACTACTACAAACCAAAGTTCATATCAACTTCAAGGAAGATCTCAGCAAAGTGGAAATCAGTCTAGAGGTTACCAACCAAGAAGTGGACAGTTCAGAGTTAATCGAAGAGGACTCAGAGTGTGTTCTAAAGGATATTCCAGGCAACATCCTTATCAAAGGGAAGGACAAGGTCCCTCTGACACTACTTCTGGTCATTTCCCTTATAAGCTAAAAGATCTAGTCTCTTTCAGAGCTCCTCCTGATAATTCTTCAAACAGATATGAACCTCCTGTTCCATTTGAAGACCCGGAAAATAATCCCACTTCATGGACTGCCAGAATGAAAGAGTTGGCTGCATTAGAACAAATCAAGAAGGCTAGAGAACAAGGAAAAGATACATCTAGTTTCACTACTCTATCAGATCAGAGAAAGAAAGAACTTGAGAGATACTCTTCTAGCAAATTCCATGATTCAGAAAGTTATATGAAGCTGCACCCAGAAGCTGTAGTCCCCAGGCCAAAACATCAAACTTCTCTAGGTGCAGCTGATGACAGAAGATCCAAGAAAGAAGCTATTAATCCTAACAGAGAAATAGTTCTCATAAAGAGTAAGGAAAATGAATGATTGTACAACCCCGTTTCTGGCGAGCAAGGTTGCCACGGTCTAGGCAAATCGGGCTGAGGACAATAGGTGAGCTCGGCAGTGGAGGGGCCGAGCCCGAGCTCAGCATCCGTCGACCAGAGATCGACGTTCGGCGACCCCGAGCTCGGCATTCGCCGAGCGAGACCCAACTCGTGTCCTCACAGTGGAGCTCGGCAGCAGTAGGAGAGCAGAATATGCCGAGGTGGTCAAAGCTCCCCAGCTCGCCTGGATGTATGAGGTACTTTTTTCTATTTTGCCCCCGCTGGTCTGCCCATAGCCCTTCAAAACAGCAGAGTTTGGCTGTTGGCAGACCCAACCAAGGGTTTTCTGGTAATTTCAAGTCAGTTATTTTGGTTATTGGCAGCCCAGATTTTAAAAAACTATAAATAGGACCCAAGGGGTACCCCAGAAAGGAGGTTTTTCCTGTGCTCTCCTGCTCCAATCTTCAAGTGCTTTCTGAGGGTACCTTAGCTCGGCTTCTGGCTAAGTAGGGGAATCGCTCTGAGATCTTCCGGGTTGATGGTGGGACCTCCCCCGCCGAGCCCTTGGGTCCGTCTTACCTTGTCTTCTCTGTTGTTTTGCTTGCAGGGACGAAGTAGGCGCGAGATCACCCCTTTCCCCAAGGGTCGAACTCCACAGGAAATCGATGAATCGGTTCCAACATTTTGGTGCGGTGAGCGTGGAGAGTGGTCAGTGCAGAAAAGCTTCAGCGAGTTCGATGACAGGAGGACAGGGATCCGACAGGGCGAACTCACCGCCACCCCCCCCCCCCCACCCCCACCACCCCCCCCCCCCCCCGCCTCTCGCCATGGTGGGAATGTTAGAAGACTTCAGGAGTGAGGTGCTGAGCCTCGTCAAGTTCGCACTCGGCACGCGGGCCGAGTGCTCGACTCCAGCGGTCCCGATCGCGGACGCCCCCTCTTTGGGCGAGGATGCTCCCGGCAGGAGAGCTGGGAAAGAAGTGGCCGAGGAAGTCCGGGGGTGCGAGCTCCGCGTGTGCGAACTCTTCCCCGGCTCGGCAGGCCGAGGCCGGTTCGGCGAGCTGGGCTCGCGAGACTCGCTGGCTCGCCCAATGGTGGGAGCCAGTCCTTTCAGCGAGCTGGTCTCCTCAGCTCCAGTTCCAGATGGGTTCAGGGAACCCGAGAGGTCCTACTATGCCGGGAAGGGAGACCCGGTCCAGCATGTGCAATGGTTTGAGGATGTAGTCTCCATCCGACAGATGTCGGATGGGTTCAAATGCCGACTCTTCACTATCACCCTCAGGGAGAAGGCAAGGGAGTGGTTCCATCAGCTACCGGCCAGCTCCATCTACTGCTTTGAGGACTTTTGCCGAGGGTTTACGCTGAGGTTCACTACCTCGAAGAAGAGGAAGAAGGAGTCTGAGTCCCTATTCCACATCAAGCAGGGGGTGAACGAGACGTTGGGGAGCTATGTGGACCGGTTTCAGGAGGAGGTCACCCAGGTCCAGGAGATGCCCGGCCATAGTTTGATGATGGCCTTCACCCTGGGCCTGTAGCAGGGGTTCTTCTGGATGGAGCTAAAGAGAGTTCCCCCCCCCCCCTCTCCTATGAGGAGCTGATGGAGAGGGCGACAAGAGAGGTTGACGGGGAGGCGTCGAACCCGGAGTTTGCAAGGAAGCTGGCCAAGTGGGCCATGGAGGAAGAGAAGGAGTCAAGATGAGGGAAAGGATAGGAGGAGAGAAGAGGAGAGCCTCGGCTGAGGGAGCAAAGGCAGCTCCAGTGGCAGCAGCAGCCGAGGTGGGGGCGTCAGGAGCCTGACCGTCGACTGGGCTGGATACCTGAGTGGCAAGGGCAGGGGCCATAGAGAGGACACTACGGAAGGGATCAATACCAGGGGAGGCAAGATCAGTTCCACCCCCCAGGCTGGAGGCAGGCCCAGAGGCCCCGGCTTCCCGATCAAGAGGAGGCGATGGCCATAGCCTTGGGGGCGAGGAGGGTAATAATGAGGAGGAGGAGGAGAGAAGTGAGGGTGGAGTTGCCCTATTGCTACTTCCATCAGGAGGAGGGGCACGCAACAACCACATGCCCGGAATTTCTTGAGATGAAAGGGAATAGGGAGCAGTAGCAGCAGCAGGGGCGACAAGAAGTAAGGATTGAGGAGGTCCTGCCTCGGACGGAGGAGGATCATTGTGAGGACAGGGTGGATGTAGGAACCCGAGGAGGGATCGGAGTGATCCATGGGGGGGGGGGGGTCGAGGCTTCCCGCAAGGCGAGCCTCCACACCATGTACCGCCGGAGTGTTGCCTCCACTTCCCAGACCCCACCCCGAAGGAGAGGATCACCTTCTCCAAAAGCGACATGCTAGATCACGAGGATCCGTTCTGTGATGCACTGGTCATCAAGGCAGCCATCGAGAATTTCACTGTCTCTCGGATCCTCGTTGACAATGGGAGCTCCGTCAACGTCGTCTTCAAAAAGGCATTTGACGCGATGAAGGTGGAGGCAAAGAGGGTGCTAGCCTCGGACGGACCCTTGTTCTGGTTTTCACGAGAGAGGAAGGAAGGGGAGGGAGGAGTAGGCCTCCATATTACCTTGGGGGGGCAGTCCAGTAACTGCAGGTTCGTCATTATGGATGCCCCCAGCAGCTATAACGCCATCTTCGGGAGGCCCCGTATTAGCGCCTTCCACTGCGTCCCCTCGTCCTTCTATCAGTGCTTAAAGTTCAATGCCGAGGGGATTCAAGTCTGGGTCAGGAGGGACCCAAAGGTGGCGTGGGAGTGCTATGTCACTGCGGTGAACACCATCTCTTGGCAGGAGAAAGCCGAGGAGATGGGTCGGAGGCTGGAGGAAGCCGAGCAAGGAGGAAGGAGGGAGGAGCTGGAGACGGGGAGCTGTGCTGGGGAGGCGTCAGGAGGATACCTGGAGGAGGTGGACGAAGTGACGGCCGTAGGGGAAGAGATGGAGATAGAGGTCCCGGTACCGAGAGAGAAGGATGCTGAAGGGTGGGAAGAGCAGTCCAGGATGGAGGCTGCAGAGGAAGTGGTGGAGCTGGAGGTGCTCACCCGACAAGGCAGGGTGGAGAAGATCCGCATCAGCGGGGGGCTGACCCCGGAGGACCAAGACATTATGTTGGAGTGCATCCAGAAGAACGTGGACATATTTTCTTGGAACGACGCGGAGATGCTGGGGGTTGATGCGAATGTGGCCTGCCACTGCCTCAACCTGGACCCGGGAACACGCCCCGTTCGGCAGAAGAAGAGGTCCACTGCGGACAAGCTGGCCGAGCCCATCAAGGAGGATGTGGAGAAGCTCCTCAAGGCTAGCTTCGTGTCCGAGATTCAGTACCCCGACTGGGTCTCCAACGTGGTCATGGTTAAAAAAGGAGACGGCAGATGGAGGATGTGTATCAATTATTCTTTACTTAATAAAGCTTGTCCTAAGGACTGTTATCCTTTGCCTCGGATCGACGCGCTGGTTGACTCAGCCGTCGGTTTTTTCTGTAATGAGTTTTTTAGATGCTTTTTCAGGTTATCATCAAATTAGGATGCACCCCCCAGACATCAAGGATGTCTCATTCATCACAGGGGATGAATGCTACAGCTACATGATGATGCCCTTCGGGCTGAAGAATGCTGGGGCAACCTACCAGAAAATGATGGATAGGGTCTTCAAGGAGCAGAGGGGAAGGAATTTGGAGGTGTATGTTGATGACCTCATGATCAAAAGTCGGGATGTGGACTCCCACCTCCGGGACCTGGAGGAGACCTTCGCCACCCTATGCAAATACAAGATGCAGTTGAACCCCCTAAAATGTATCTTTGGGGACAGCAGGGGAAAGTTCTTGGGGCACCTCCTCACCCCTGCAGGGGTCGAGCCGAATCCCGATAAAGTCAAGGCTATCTTGGAGCTGGAGGCGCCACGGAATGCTAAGGAGGTGCAACGGTTGATGGGGAAGCTAGCAGAGCTGAGTAGGTTCCTCTCCCGAGCAGGAGAAAAGTGCTCCCCCTTCTTCAAAACCCTGAGGGGTGGTTAGAAGTTCGAGTGGACCAAGGAGTGCGAGGAGGCGTTCCAGGCCCTCAAGATGTAGTTGACTCAGGCTCCGCTACTCCAAGGGCCAAAGGAGGGGGAAGACCTGTTCTTATATGTCGGGGTCGGGGCGGAGGCCTTGAGCTACGTCTTAGTTCGCGAAGAGGGGAAGAAGCAGCTACCTATTTATTACGTGAGCCGGGTCGTGAGGAAGGCAGAGCTCCGGTACCCGATTCCAGAGAAGCTAGCCTTCGCCCTGGTCATCTCGGCCCGGAGGCTGCGACCTTACCTCCAGGCACACTCAATCCAAGTGGTGACCGACCATCCTCTCCGCAACATCTTTGAGGGGGTGGAGCATTCAGGCAGGCTTGCTAAGTGATCGGTGGAACTGAGCGAGTTCGATGTCTCCTTCGTTCCGCGGCTCTCGATCAAAGCTCAAGCGATGGCTGACTTCTTGCCCGACTACGTGGTTTAAGTAGCAGAGGAAGAACTCACCCGCCCGACTCCTTGGAAGGTAAGGGTGGATGGTGCCTCAGGGAGGCATTCCCTTTGAGTGGGGGTGATCCTGGAAAGCCCTCAGGGGACTCGAATTGAGCAGATGGTGGTGGTACACTTCCCCATTACAAACAACCAGGCCGAATACGAGGTCGTGATAGCAGGGCTACGCCTGGCCAGGGAGCTGGGGGTGTCGGACGTGGAGGTCCTTACTGACTCCATGGTGGTAGCTTCCCAGATCAACGGGGAGTTCGAGGCAAGGGAGCCCACCCTGCGATCATACTTGGCCAAAGTGAAGGGGGTCATAGGAACTTTTAAAACCTTCTCCCCCTAACATGTGCCCAGGGAAGAGAATGAACAAGCCGACCAGCTAGCAAAGCATGGTCCCCAGGTGGGTGGTACCATCACCGACCTGTTCTGCCCCTCCATTGAAGAGGGAGAGCTCATGGAAATTGATCAACAAGCTTCGTGGATGGACCCAGTTGTGACTTTCCTCTCCACGGGAGAGTATTTGGAGGGGGCAGATAAGAAGAAGCTAAGGCACAAGTCAGTGTATTACCTCCTCCAGGACGGGCAGCTGTACAGGAAGACCCTCTCAGGCATGCTAGCTCGCTACGTGGCCGAGGGCGAAGTGCAAAGGATCTTGGAGGAAGTCCACTCCGGAGAATATGGGAGTCACTCCGAGAGTCTGACCCTGGAAGTAAGGATAGTCAGGCAAGGGTATTTCTGGCCCACCCTAGGCTGAGACGCCGCAGAGTTCGCAAGAAGATGTCATAAGTGCCAGCCATGGGCTGCCTCAGACCATCGTCACGGATAACGGGCCCCAGTTCGCCAGCGCCAAATTCACCAGCTTTTGCGAACAGCTTGGAATCGACCTCAGGTTCGCCTCTGTCCATCACCCCAGGAGCAACGGGCAGGTGGAGGCCGCAAATAAGATCATAATCAACCTCCTCAAGAAGGAGGTGGAGAATTTGAAGGGGAGCTGGGTGGAGCATCTTCCCGCGGTTCTTTGGGCCATAAGAACCACCCCCAACACGACTACTGGAGAGACCCCCTTCAAACTCTCCCATGGGTGCGAGGCAGTGCTCCCTGTGGAATTTGAAGTCCAAATACCTCGAGTCATTGCGGCAAAAGAAGGCCGAGAGGAGTGGCAAGCGGAGAACGAGGAGGAGCTGATGCTCTCCCTTGACATGGTGGAAGAGCTGAGGGACCTTTCCGCTATCCGACAGGAGGAGGTGAAGACAAGAATGGCCAAGTACTTTGACAAGCATGTCAGGGTCAAGCAGTTCATGGAAGGAGACTTGGTGCTGAAGAAGGTGGATGCAGCAGGGAGGTCGGCATCCGTAGGGAAGCTCAATCCCATCTGGGAGGGACCATTTATTGTAAAGGAAGCTTTGAAGTTAGGAGGCTATCGACTCCAAAATGTAGATGGCGAGACCCTGAGTCTCACCTGGAGTGGTGATGAACTAAAACGGTTTTTCCCTTGAAGCATGTAAGCAATACTTTGATTATAATAAATTTCTTCAACCCTCCAGTATTGTCATAGCTAGCCTGCATAGAGAAATGGAATGTGTTTGGACCCCGAGAAGATCCCGCTGCCAGGCTCTCACCTAGCTGGCAGGGCAGGAAGTCACTCGGTGTCATCCTTGGACTTGAGTAGATCCCGCTTTCAGGCTCTCACCTAGCTGACAGGGCTGGAAGTCACTCGATGGAATGTGTTTGGACCCCGAGCAGATCCCGCTGCCATGCTCCCACCTAGCTGGCAGGGCCGGAAGTCACTCGGTGTCATCCTTGGACCCCGAGCAGATCCCACTGCCAGGCTCTCACCTAGCTAGCAGGGCCGGAAGTCACTCGGTGTCATCCTTGGCCGCGAGCAGATCCCGCTGTCATGCTCTCACCCAGCAGACAGGGCCGGAAGTCACTCGATGGAATGTGTTTCGACCCCGAGCAGATCCCGCTGCCAGGCTCTCACCTTGCTGGCAGGGCCGGAAGTCACTCGGTGTCATCCTTGGCCTCGAGCAGATCCCGCTGTCAGGCTCTCACCCAGCTGACAGGGCCGGAAGTCACTCGATTTAATGTGTTTGGACCCCGAGCAGATCCCGCTGCCAAGCTCTCACCTAGCTGGTAGGGCCGGAAGTCACTCGGTGTCATCCTTGGACCCCGAGCAGATCCCGCTGCCAGGCTCTCACCTAGCTGGCAGGGCTGGAAGTCACTCGGTGTCATCCATGGCCTCGAGCAGATCCCGCTGTCAGACTCTCAACCAGCTGACAGGGCCGGAAGTCACTCGATGGAATGTGTTTGGACCCCGAGCAGATCCCCCTGCCTGGCTCTCACCTAGCTGGCAGGGCCGGAAGTCACTCGGTGTCATCCTTGGCCTCGAGCAGATCCCGCTGTCAGGCTCTCACCCAGCTGACAGGGCCGAAAGTCACTCGATGGAATGTGTTTGGACCCCGAGCAGATCCCGCTGCCAGGCTCTCACCTAGCTGGCAGGGCCAGAAGTCACTCGGTGTCCTCCTTGGCCTCGAGCAGATCCCGCTGTCAGGCTCTCACCTAGCTGACAGGGCCGGAAGTCACTCGATGTAATGTGTTTGGACCACGAGAAGATCACGCTGTCAGGCTCTCACCTTGTTGGCAGGGCCGGAAGTCACTCGGTGTCATCCTTGGGCTCGAGCAGATCCCGCTGTCAGACTCTCACCTAGTTGACAGGGCCGGAAGTCACTCGATGGTGTCGGCCCCGAAATCGTCAGATAAAGATTAAGAAGTCTCAAAGTGCCAGTAAGAAAGCGGAAAGGGGTTCTATAGAGGCGAGCTCGGTCTCGGCTAATCCAGTTCGGCATCAGCAAGAGGATTCTGCATGGGCGAGTTCGGACTCGTCATTCCCGGCTCGGCATTGGCGAGTAGGGGGCGAACCCGGGCCTCGCCAAAGGAAGGCGAGCCAGGCTGGGGCACCTCACCCCGTTGCCCGTTTGACTTAGAAAATGTTCTCTTCTTTATTGGGTTCAACCTGGATGGCTCACGTGCGAGTTATGGTGGCGTGACATGGGCAGAGAGCAACCCACCCCCGAATCACTTGGGGCTCGGCGAACACTCAAAACACATCCACTCGCGGGCGCGCTCTCGTAACTACTCTACTCGCGGAACCTGTCTCGGCGAGGTCGCATGGGTAAGCACTCACATATATTCAGATCATAACAAACAAAGTAAAGAAAAAGTAAAAAAAGTCAGTGGCACGGGTATGATCAAAAACTCTTTAATTAATTGCTTACAAAAAGTAATTACAGGGGCTCGCCTCGGCGAGTGAACAAAAAAGGAAAAAGGAAAAAGTACAGGCTATCCTCAGGCCTCGCCCCCTCCGCCAGACTGATCCTTGCCTTCACCCGAAGGATCCTGGAAGCTTTTCCTGAACATCGCGTCCAGGCTGTCTTCCTTCTCGCTGGGCGGCGTTGCCGGGAACAGGCTCGGCATCAGGTCCCGGGCCGAGATCCCCTCGCATCCCTCCACCAGCACCCTCGAGTCCTTCATAATTTGGAGGGTGCACTCGGCGGCTTGGATGGAGTTGATCCGCAGTCTCTCGGCGAGGTCGGCCTCGCCAAAGATCCGCGGGCTCTTGTAGGGGAGGTTGGGGTCGATGTCGTGAGGCGGGAAGAAGATCTCCGCCTGGCGATGGACCTCGCTGAGGAGGTGCTGATTCTCCCCCCTCAGCTTCGTGTTCGCACCCTCCAGCTCGGCCAGGCATGCGCGCAGCTGGCTGATCTCCTCCCCCTGCTCGGCATTGCGAGCCTGAAGCTCCCCTGCGGCCTTGCCATCCTGGTAAAGAGAGTCCATTTAGCAGCAGCACAAAATATCCTAAGTGAAAGAGAAGAGTAGTGCTTGACACTTACCAGCCCTCCGGCGGCTTGGGCGAGTAGACCCTCCGCTATGCCGAGCTGCCTCGCCTGGTCGGTTACCTTATCCTTGGCGATGTCGTGAGCCTGCTCAGCCTTTTCGAGTTGGTGGCTAAGGGCGAAGCTGCGGCGTGCCAGCATGTGATGCAGTTCCATGGTCCGCAGGTGGGACTGCAGGCCCTCATGGCCGAGCTGCCGGAGGGTCATATTTTTGTAGGCCTCGACATCCTCTCAGCCATATAGGCCGAAGCCGAGGGCATAGGCGTAACCGGTGGAGGGCTCGCGGTCGTGCCAGGAGGGATGCAGGGTGGAGACGGAGACTCGATGAGCGATTTCGTCCCACTACAGCATGGGCTCGCCCGCCGAGTCCTTCCACCGCCCACCGAAGTTGAAGATGGGGTGTTGCTTCGGCGGCGCGTGCTCGCGGGCTGCCCTCTTCGGCGATGGAGGAGGGGAGATCGCCGCCGTGGAAGAGGGGCCCTCGCCACCTTTCCGGTCCTTGCTGGTTGTCTCCTTCAGCGGGCTCTCCGGCGACGCGTCGGGAGGGGTCTCCGACGAGCTGATGTATTTGGGGTTGGGCTGTTGATGTTGTTGCCCCCGCGGAGCCAGCAGGGCTCTCCGCATCTTCCTTAATTGTTGCTGGCGGAGTGGAGGGTTCAATCTTGCGTCCTCAGGTCGCCTCTTGCTGGAAGATGGTTGCGAGAGGGCCGCCTCATCTCGGCAGGCCGCCGCCGCCGCCCTCTCGCGAGCAAGAGGGTCGGTATGAAGCCCCAGATCCGCGAACGGCGGGTTCACGGGGATTATTCGCTCCCCTGCAGGAAAATACTTTGAAGAAGTTAGGAATTCAGTAATGATACGGCGAGCTCGGCGGTCAGGAGAACTCGGCAAGATGGGGAGAGAAGCATACCTTCGTCGGGCAGAATAGGAGGGAGCGCGTCGAAGCCCCTTTGCAGGAAGGCGACCTCGAAGTCTTTATGGAGGATGTACTTGTGGAGCTCGGCGTCATTGCCAGACACGGCCGGCGGGCGGTACACCTCCTCGCCCTTCTGCTGAGGCGAGTTGGGGATGTTGCCGAGATCGCCCTTGATGAAGGCGATCTTGGTCATCCAGGTATGGTGCTTGTTCGCGATCTCACGAACTTTGATCAGCGAGCCACCGAAGTAGGCGACCCTGTCCGGCGTCGCCTTGTAGGAGAAGAGCTTCCTGAAAACCGTTAGGATGAACTCGATCCTCTCCCACCAGAGGTAACTCGCGAACGCCACCATCATCGCGATGGTGTTGGAATTCAGCTGCGCGGGCATGGCTCCGTAATATTTCAAGATTTGCCGGATCTCCGGCCACAGGGGGAGGCGTAACCCCACCTCGAAATGTGAGAGGGGGAAGGCGAGCACGTCCTTATAAAAAGTATTGATGGCCTCCCCCTGCCTCGGCTTGCGTGCCACAAACTCGGCGAGCTCCTCCTCACTAGTGTTGCCCTCGAAGAAGCAGTAGCACGAGCAGGAAATGGAAAAGCACAGGGAGAGTGAAAGAAAGAAATAAAGGCACAGTACGGGGTAGGTGAGGGGGGGATATTTATAGGAAAAGAAATTTGGGGCAGGTTGTCCAATCAGCGCAGCTCGCCGCCCCAGCTCGCCACCCCAGCTCGCCACCCCAGCTCGCCGACTTCCGACGCATCCCAACCAAGGAAAAGTCAAACATTGCAGCATTTTATTTGAGTAACATGATCAAGAATATTCTAAAAGCTATTTATTACAGAAATAAAGTTCAGGAATTAAAAAGCGGGGTGCGCAAGCAGGGAGGGCATCGGGATGCGAGTACCGGTCGGCTCAGCAAAGGAGCCGCTCACTTACCTACCCCGGCCTCGCGACCCCCGCCCCCCAGACTGCCGCGCGCGGAGCAGCTCGCGGATCCTTCCGGAATTCCTTTGCACAACGGAGAGACCGTCATCTATCACGTCCAGGAGCCGGGAGGGGGACATCAGCTCGCCAGCCTGGCTGCTTCGCACCTCGTCGGCGAGAAGCGCGTAGTCACGCTGCAGCGTCTCGTTGACCCCATGCACCTCGCGCAGCCCACACACCAGCTACTTGAGGAGCTTGACCTCCGTCCTTATCAGCACGCCTTGATCCACCTCAAGACCCAGGTAAGAGTCCAGCGAGCTTGGGGAAGGGAGGGGAGAGTAGTGGGCTGCCCGTGAGGATTCCTCGGCAGCAGATTGACTGGGAAGAGCTGTGAAGACAAGTGTCAGCGAGAAGAGAGGCAGAAAAAACTCATGAGGCAAGAAGTCAAGCAAGACTGACCAGACGAGCTCGGCAGCTCAAGGGAGATGTGGGGAGGGATGAACCTCAGATCCTTCCCGCGACCTGGGCCGTGAGCCCCCAGCGAGAAGAGCTCGAATCCCGGGGTGGGGATGGTCCCCAGACCCGCCCCCGCGGCCACGTAAGTTTGGCGAGGAGGGGAGGTGCGCACTGGCGAGTTCGGCCTCTACGAGCTCACTGGCAGAATCCCAAAGAGGAGAGGCGGGTCCTGGGGATGGTTGTCCGGTGCCATGAACCGTGAGTCGGCAAGTGTGGTCTCGCCTCGCGATATGGGCTCTCGCGGCGCGACGTACCCGCCATCTGGTTGACCGTCCGGGTCATCGCCGACTACGACAACCTCTCTATCCTTCTCAAGAATAGTTCGGGTTGAAGAGCCGGTCTCGCGAGCTAGAGTGGCCCTCAGGTCGTTGTAAATGGGCTCAGCCGCCTGAGGGAATGACTTTGACCTCTTGGAGTCGGGCTCGGCAGAATCAACTTGAGGAGCTTTGGCATCGACCGCCGTCAGGGCGGCCACACGAGCTGCGGAGGCTTGGCGAGCTCGGTCTATGCGCTCTTGGATCTCCTTGGGAAGAGGCATCTTGGTAGGGTTGGAGTAAAGGGAATGGCAAGAGTCAGGCAGGAGTGCAGGTGCACATATATATAGCCGCAGGTGGACCCCACCCGAAGATTCCCTCCAACTCGCCAACCCGCGCTCACCGTACACTTGGGGTTGGATGTTTCTTTCCGAGCTTTGACAAGCTCAAAAAGAGCGGGGATTGTGTACAACCCCGTGTCCGGTGAGCAAGGTCGCCAGGGTCTAGGCAGATCGGGCTGAGGGCAATATACGAGCTCGGCAGTGGAGGGGCCGAGCCCGAGCTCGGCATCCGTCGACCAGAGATCGACGTTCGGCGACCCCGAGCTCGGCATTCGCCGAGCAAGCCCCAACTCGCGTCCTCACAGTGGAGCTCGGCAGTAGTAGGCGAGCAGAACATGTTGAGGTGGTCAAAGCTCCCCAGCTCGCCTGGATGTATGAGATACATTTTACTATTTTGCCCACGCTGGTCTGCCCATAGCCTTTCAAAACAGCGGAGTTTGCCTGTTGGCAGACCCAACCAAGGGTTTTCTGGTAATTTCAGGTCAGTTCTTTTGGTTATTGGCAGTCCAGATTTTAAAAAACTATAAATAGGACCCAATGGGTACCCCAGAAAGGAGGTTTTTCCTTTGCTCTCCTCTCCAATCTTCAAGTGCTTTATTAGGGTTCCTTAGCTCGACTTCTGGCTAAGGAGGGGAAGCGCTCTGAGATCTTCCGGGTTTGTGGTGGGACCTCCCCCGCCGAGCCCTTAGGTTGGTCTTACCTTGTCTTCTCTGTTGTTTTGATTGCAGGGGCGAAGTAGGTGCGAGATCACCCCTTTCCCCAAGGGTCGAACTCCACAGGAAATCGAGGAATCGGTTCCAACAATGATCTTGTAAGCTGACAGTAATACTTTTTTTTGACTATCTGTGATTATATCTGTGCTTCTGCAATGTTTTTTTGTTATATATCTGCATTGTATATTTTTATTTTTCCAATGTCTATATATAGTAATCCTAACCCAAATAGGGAGAGATTATTCGAACACCCTATTACTGATTTGGGCAAGGATCACTATGTCCTTTAGAAAACTTATTTTGACCTCCTTGTATGGATCTAAAGGTCAATTAGATTGAGTCTATTCGGGAGAGACTATTGATAGCCCAATATAGACAAGCCAAATATTACAATGTCAAGCACCGACATGTTGAGTTTGCGATTGGCAAAGGAACTATCTTAGTTCTCGTGTACTCAGGAATTTTCTCTCGAGTGCCTTGCTATGTCACTCATCCCTGATCCCGAGTACTAAGTATTAATACTCGAGTAAAGTATTTTGCTGAGTACACGAGAACTTAGATAGTTCCTTTGTGTGAACAGTAACACATCATGGACACCAGGGATGGTCTTTTAAAAGCGTGTCCAGGATTCGGCGCTTGAAAAAGTTAAGTCTGCGATATCTTGGCCCATTTGAAGTGGTGGAAAGAGTTGGTGAAGTTGCTTATCGGCTAGCCCGGTGGGATGAGTTGAGTGGACTGCATGATGTGTTCCACATCTCAGTGCTTCGAAAAACCGTAAAAGATCCAGCTCAAGTGATTCGCAAATGATTATGGACCGATCGAATTTGGGCTAACGACGAAGGTTTGGCCCATTCGGATCAAGGATAAGGCCGATAAGCAGTTGCGGAACAAGACAATCGGGATGGTCAAGGTCCGATGGGACAACTGTGGTCGTGAGGAGCTAACATGGGAGCGGGAGCAGACCATGCATGCTAAGTTTCCCGAATTGTTTGTTTAAGCTTGTATAAACTATTCGTGTGTACAGAAAATGTTGTAATATATTTTGTTGAAGAGTTTCTCGAGTGCTGTAGGCAAATTTTGGGGCGAAATTTCTTGTAAGGAGGGGATAATTGTAACGCCCCAAGTCTCGAGGATGACTGGGCTGAGGAGAGTGGGTAACACGGCCTGGGACACGGGCGTGTCCCCAAGCCGTGTCCTACTCTGTGTGAGGTACATGGACTAGGACACGGGCGTGTCCATGGCCGTGTCCTGCACTCGAGTTCTTTAGGGCGTTCTCAAGTGAGCTAGAACGAAATGTGTTCGACGATCCTCGAGTGGGGTACACGACCTGTGACACGGGTGTGTCCAGTGCCGTTTCATGTATGCTCTCGACGAGTTCTCGAGTGAGTTCGACGAAATGCACTCGACGATCCTCGAGTGGGCCACACGGCCTATGACATGGGCGTGTCAAGGGCCGTGTCCTTCTCTGTTCTTGGGCAGACTGGTGAACACCGACTGAATACGAGCGTGTCTGAAGCCATGTCTGGCACACGGCCTGCGACACGGGCATGTCACACGATCGTATCCCGGTCTGATTAGGTCGGTTTCTTTACAGCTTAAGGTACACGACCTGTGATATGGGCGTGTCACAAGCCATGTCTGGCCTAGTAAAATGATTTTCAATCCTTTTTGTGGTCGTCCATTCCTTTCAAAGGGGATCCAATGGCACTGAATTCTTCTTGGTGCTGATAAGCCCAAGCGTTGAGGATAAAATCACTCATTTTCTCAAGGCCTTTCTCTTTCTTCAAGTGTTAGAGAGTGGGGAGAGCACGGGATAAGTTTGAGGAATCCATCTGCTACTGGAGTTTTAGAGCCCCAATCGCGTGCCGAGTCCAGATTTGTGAAGGCAAGGCCATTGCGTAGTTTTTTTTCGTCCGGCTAGATTTCCATGGCTCCAAAGCGATCGTCAAGGGTAACGATCTATCTTCCTTGGACATGTGAAGTCCTTGATTTGGCATATGCATGGGTTTCCCCCACCAAAAGGTGGATAATTGAAGGATTCCCCTTGGGTTGATTCTGGAGATCCGCAAGATGTCTTGTATGTAGATCCGGAAATGTGAAGTATGGAATAGGCATAATGTGTGAAGCCCATTTGGAAAGGTTGGTATGGATTGGTGTTGTTTTATTTTGAACACCGGAGAATACTCCGCGTATAAATGATTACGTTTGCGGATTCTCTGGGTTTTGCCTGTGAAGGATAGTAACAGGAAGTATTGGAGTGAAAGTCCAGGAAAATAGTCGTTAGTGCTTGTACTTTAAGCTATGAAAGACCAGTGCTCCTAGCGCTGCAGATGACTGCAGGGATTGCTTGATCCCGATAATGTTAGGGCTAGGGATGGAAAGTGAGTTATGTTGCTAACGCCGAGCGAGAGTGAGTGTCGCTGGCGATGTCTCCTAGTTAACCTATGATTGATGAGCCAGTCCTTCAGGGACTATGTGGCTATCTGTGACCATAATGAGCTCTTAAAAAGGTCTCGTGTCGAACGATAAGGGGATTCTAACCCGCGTTAGTCTGGTCACTGAACTAACGATTTGAGAAACATGCAAGGGTTAAACTATATCCGCGTTATGGTTGTCTGCCATGAGTGCCTGGGCTATTGGCATTTGGCAGAAAAGCATAGCGAGAGTCTTAGGCCTGCGCGCCATTAAGACTAAAGTCTCTGTCTGAAAGCTGTGGAGCGAAATGCTCAAAGTTTGCCATTGGGCTTCGGGCCTTCAATGGCATTGGGCAACTGGTATATCCAGTACACCAAGAATATGCCCTGAGTGCACGGAGCGTCGGGCCGTGCGGGCGACGTTTGTGATATGTTGATTGTGCGTGAGTGCACATTGCGTGATATATCTGATTGTGAAATGCTACGCCTACAGGGAAGGAATGTCACTGCCCCGGGTAAGGGGTATGGTCGTTATAAATTGTTCAGTTGAACGCTGACCGTTTCCCTGTTTGCCACCCTTGCGGTGGATTGTCCCGTGCAGGTACAGGAGAGCCGAGCGAAAAATAGGGGTTGAAGACCTTGTTGTTGCTGATGTTGCTGCTGCGGTTATGTTGACCCTCAAAGGCCGAAGAAGTTCATATGATAGTACTTTCATGTGTGGCCGACCTGCATGCCGATGTATGGAAGTCATATATATAAAGCTTAAGTGTTAGTCCATAAGTCCAGATTTGCTGTGTATTTGGCGAACAATCCTTCGTGTTGTATATATATATATATATATATATATATATAAATGTTGGTTTATATATTGTGGACATTCTGATGGGCTGAGTTCAACCAAATTAAAAGCTTCCGCTAGAATGCTCTGTGTTAGGATGCGCAACTCTGATATTAACCTGTAACTTCGCCTCCTGTTTGTAGCATATGGTGTGGGGCCCCGGCCGGACCTTCTATTATATGTCATGTAACGGATGGAGGTGTTACACCTGTCACGCCCGTGACATCACTCGTGACCAAGAAATTACCCCGCTGTCGCGCCATGCCGAAGACTTGAAGCCAGCAAACTGAAAACACGCCCTACAACACACCAGTGACATCAGTCGTGACCAAGCAAAAGTCCAGCTGTCACGCAACAAAGAAGCCAATCTACCACGCCTTGCGGACACGCCCAGTTGACACGACCGTGACCCTCAAGTCACGCTCATGTACTTGTTCAATTCAATCCAGAAATCACTGAAGTTCTATCCATAGATGCCACGTCAGCGACATGCCCAGACGACACCCCCCGGGGGCATGTAAGGGGCGCATGTACCTCAAACTTTTTGGATATAAATAGATGGCCAAGGCTGATGGTTAAAAGGGAACTGGTAGAGTTCCATAGAGCTATACATAGTAGTTAAGAGTAGTTTCTGAGTGATTTTCATAACCTTAGTATTGGTTTCCTAGTGTGTAACACATTACTCAGTAATAAAATTTCAGTTTTCAAGTAATTCTTCTACTTTTATTATTGTAACTTATCTTCTATTTATGTTGAGAAAGGGTGTGTGCGTAAGTACTTTCTTTCTTTTTTCTTTTTTTAATACTGATAACTTCAAAAAATGAAGTTATCTTGTGCATCAATTCGCCGTATTTTGACAAAGTTATTTGACAAAAATTGATTATAAGCATTTGTAAATGAATAAATTATTATTTGTGAGAAAATTTATGTATTATTAACGTTTTAATTTGTTTTTATGATAGGGAATGAGGAAGAAATTAACTTGTACAATCGATGATAAGAATAAAGAACATGCAAGAAATTGTATAGCAAATTCGCAAGAATTTTCGGAGCAGTTTTGCTGAAAATCTGGACAGAAAAAAAATTGTCGACACAAATAAAATTTGTTACAACATAACCTGCGAATTTGAATGTTCAAATTCCGAAAATAACTCAAATATAGCAGTTTAAAAAATGAAAGGAGGCTTCCTTTAATAAATTCGGAGATCCTTTGATGCCCCATTACCATATAAAGGGGATTTTTGGATCTTTTGATGATCTTTTGTCATTTTGGAGAGGAAGGAGGCCAAGTTTAGTGTTCTTGAGGGTGGAGAAGAGGATTCAGGCCGTGAAAAAGGGTAGATCCAAATTTCTGAAGCCATGAACTGTAAGATCTTTATAGTTTTGTGTGTTCCTTTCCTTGTTATTGTAAGACCCCCCTCCTGGATCCCAAAACACGGCATGAAGGGGGTCTTATGCCCAGAACAGCCGTCTTGCGGTAGCATTAGCACACGGGCTAACCTGTACCACAAGACGCCTATTCTGCCGGCTACAACCAATATCAATATATGCCAACCCAACCAAAATATAATATAGAAGTCATATCCACACAAAGCATATAAGTCCAAGTACATCAAATAAAGAAGCTACAACAAGCTTCTATAAAATATCAGAGTACAACAGATATACGCCCAAAGGGCTACATCAAAATCGCTCGACACTCACATCGGTGACTGACGGTAGCGACGGTACCGTCCCTTCAGGCCCTGTCGTCCTGGCCTTGCTATCCTGCTGCATGATCTACGGCTTCTCTACCTGCGGGGTGACCTCCTAAAAAGGAAGACGTAGCAACCGTTAGTCAAAAGACTAAGTGACTTTCACATCCGCTCCCCCAGCGACTCCTTGACACTGGGCGGAGATGAGAACAGGGGTACAATATATAATAAGTAATTTAAGCAGGTACAAGCAGGTGGAATAGGTACAATATGATTAACAACATTTTAATCTAGCAAATCTACAAGAGCTATAATCATCCATCAAGTATAAGTATTTACAACAGGAAAGTAACTTAACTTATAAGGATGCTCATATAAGCTTATAAGTTAAGGATCAGTTTGACATAAATTAACTCATCGTATAGGATCCGGGAGGGGGGTTCTTACAAATAGTATCAGCTTGCCACGATCCTGAATAAGAGAAGTCATTCAACAATGGTACCACCCCCATTCGATTAGTTAGTTTGCGGACAAACTGACTTAGCGGAAGCAGTGGTGTGCCCATATGTAATTCACACTAAGTATGTCCAACTTTGACCTTAAGATTAGCCAACCTGACCTTAGGTTTGTATTCTACGTGTAGATTCCAGTGCACGTCGAGCCGATGGGGGGCACTCCTGCCCATTACATACCCACTCAGCTCCAACAATCAGAGTTGGGACAGACGCTCACGGCCATCCTGGATGACTTTAAGTCGCAGTAGACCACAGTACTACAACAGGCTCCACTCTCAAACTGGCTGAGCACTTTTTGGGTTCTCTCCCCTCCCGCCTACCTTGGGACAGAGTCGGCTGTACGCATTGAAGAATGGATCGACACGGTGCAGGAGCTATTGGCGGGGATCCGTTGCCCAGCCAACATGGCTGTAACGTTGGCGGTGTCTGTCCTGGAACTACATGCCAAGAGGTGGTGGAAGACACTTATGGGCTCCACCTTTCAAGGACGAGTTTACACAGAGATAAGCTGGAGCGAGTTCTCAGGAGTGTTTTTAGAGAACTTCATTCCCTCATCTGCTCGAGATGAACTCGAAGGGAGGTTTTTATTGCTGAAGCAAGGATCAAAATCAGTTACGGAATATCAGCGAGAGTTCTAACTCTCACGAGATTCGCGGACTCATATGATTTGGGTGATAGAGGATATGCCAAGCGCTTCTACAAAGGGTTGCGGGATCCCATGAGGCAGGCCCTTTTGTTTATAGCGGACTCTAGCTTGGTATAGGTAATCGACATGGCGAAGAGATTGGAGGAGGACCGCTTGGGAAGTGGTAAGAGACCTGCGGAGGGCGTGATGGAAGCTAGCCCAAGCAATAGAAGGAGACAGGACTATAAAGGAGGAAGAGGAAATCAAAGGGGTGGCTGACGTTTCCACCGAAATTTTAGAGTGGAGCATCCGGTTCCACAGCCGCCCGCATTGCCACCGCCTCCACAGCCTCAACAATTTCAGCAACCAGAAGGTCATATGGGCGGGTGTGCTTCGAATGCAACCAACCGCGCCACATTCGATGTTACTGCCCGTAGTTGTTATGGAATGTTCCTCTTGTTCTCCCTCCAGCAACTCCTCGAGGGCGGGGACACATGCGTGGTCGAGGACGAGGACCATGAGGAGGAAACCCCGGGCCGGCTCGAGATAAAGTGTTCGCTCTGGACATGACACAAGAATGGAACCCACGGGAGGTGATTGCAGGTATGTTACAGTTAGTTATCTCATTTTCATGTCAAACATTAAATTGCTTAAGACGTACTAGATATCTAGCATTGAATTTTGTATTGGTACTTAGACACCGTAGTGATCGGCGGGAAACCAGCCTATACATTATTCGATATCGGTGCCTCGCACTCTTTCGTGTTGGAAGACTTCATTAAAGATGTAGAAGAAGTGTTATACTTCACTGGTATTGCTCAACGAGTACGCCTCCCACACGGCTCTGAGATGACCGCAACTGCTAAGTGCGAGTTGGAGATATTCATTGGGGGAAAGGCCTTTGATACCCTTGCCACAGTCTTGAGGATGACAGAGTTTGATCTCATTATGGGTTTTTGGTGGTTGGGCTGGCACTTCGCAAGGATTGATTGCACGGAGAAATGAATCTACTTGCGACATGGAGACAGCGATGTCATCTTTCAAGGTATTAGATTCGCAGCTCGTATGTTGTTATCTTCGATTCAGGCTGTAATAGCCCATATGAAGGGGGAAGAAGTATTCATGATTTGTTTCGAGTTAAAGGAGATAGTGTTAGATATAAAAGATGTACGGGTAGTGCGGGACTTCCCCGAGGTATTCAATGAGAAACTTCCAGGATTACCCCCGCATAGAGAAGTTGAATTTCAAATTAATCTAGTACCGGGTGCCAAGCCCATCTCCAGGACCCCTTACCGGATGGCCCTGAAGGAACTCGAAGAATTTAGAGTTCAGTTGCAAGAACTGGTGGAGTCCGGGTTTGTGCACCCCAGCTCGTCACCCTGGGGAGCCCCTGTTTTGTTCGTCAAAAAGAAGGATGGAACCCTACGACTATGCATAGACTATCGGGAGATCAATCGACTGACGATGCAGAACACCTATCCACAACCCCGGATCGACGAGCTATTTCGATCAACTGGTAGGAGCGCATTGGTTTTCCAAGTTGGATTTGAGCTCGAGGTATTATCAGTTGAGGATACGAGAGGAGGACATCCAGAAAATGGCTTTCAGCTCAAGGTACGGATTGTACGAGTTTACCGTAATGCCGTTTGGGCTCACAAATGCCCCTTCGGCTTTCATGAGCCTGATGAACAAGGTGTTTGAGCCTTATTTGGACATCTTCGTCATCGTTTTCATCGAAGACATCCCGGTCTACTCAAAGACAGAGGAGGGGCACATCGAACATCTGACCTTGGTCCTGAATAAACTAAAAGTACACGCCTTGTTTGCCAAGTTCATCAAGTGCGAATTCTGGCTTAAGGAGGTTACCTTCTTGGGCCATGTTATCAGTGGGGCTGGTCTAGCTGTGGATCCGGCCAAGGTGCGTGTCGTAAAGGAGTGGTCGCCCTTGAAGTCAGCAGCCAATGTGCGGAGCTTCCTTGGACTTGCCGGATACTACCGCAACTTCGTAAAAGGGTTCTCAAAGATTGCCCTTCCTCCTACCTCCTTGACAAAGAAAGGTGTGCCATATGAGTGGACACCCCAATGTGAAGCTGCATTCCAAGAGCTGAAGGATAGACTTACCTCCGCCCCCATCCTAGCACTTTCGTCTAGGAAGGAAGGGTTTCAAGTGTACAATGATGCGTCATATCAAGGGATGGGAGCGGTATTGATGCAGCACGGCCATGTAATTGCCTACGCCTCAAGACAGTTAAAGAAACATGAACTCAATTATCTGGTTCACGATTTGGAATTGGGGGCAGTGGTGTTCTGCCTCAAAGTTTGGACACACTACCTATATGGAGTTCATTGTGAGATATATTCGGACCATAAAAATCTAAAGTATGTTCACACTCAGAAGGAACTTAATTTGAGACAACGACGGTGGTTGGAGTTTCTGTGCGATTATGAGTTCACCCAGAACTACCACCTCAGAAAGGCGAACTCGGTGGCTGATGCATTGAGCAGAAAAGTATCGTACTCGAGCTTAGGGTCTCGGTTGATGCGCATGGAGTTAGATCGGGTACTGGAGGAGATGGAGATTACTTTGGTGTTTAAGGTTCCCTCGGAAGAATACACGGAGTACTTGGCGACCATGAGTATAGTCTGCGATATCCGGGACCAAATCCTGGTGGAGCAAGGAAGGGATACGACTCTGGCCCCGGCAATCAAGTCAATCGAAGATTGGACTGCTGACGAGTATACATTAAAAGACGACCTCGTTTATTTCTGCGGCCGGCTCTACATTCCCAATTGGCGGTAAAATCCGGGAGGATATCTTGAGAGAGGCACTCTACTCTCAGTATTCTGTGCATCCCGGCATTGCCAAGATGTACGCCGGCTTGCAAAAGACCATATGTTGGCCGGGAATGAAGAGGGATGTCGGGTATTTTGTTACACATTGCGAAGCCTGTCAAAGGGTGAAGGCAGAATGCAAGAGCCCAGGTGGTTTATTACAGTCATTGCCCATCCCCGAGTGGAAGTTTTAGGATATCTCCATGGACTTCGTTCATGGGTTGCCTCGCTCACGCTCGAGGAATGATTCGGTGTGGGTGATCGTTGATCGACTGACAAAAGTAGTCTGGTTCATCCCTATGAAGAAAGAGGCTCACGTGCATGTCTTGGTACGCCTCTTTGTGGAGCAGTTTGTGCGGTACCATGGCGTGCCTAAGACAATCATTTTTGATCGGTATAGTCGTTTCACCTCTAAGGAGTGGAGAGTGGTACATGCGTATTTGGTTCGTGCCTTACATTTAGCACAACATTTCATCATCAGACGGACGGGTAGTCTGAGAGAACCATCAGGACATTGGAGGACCTATTGAGGTTGTGCATGTTGGATAGAGGGGAGCCGTGGGAAAGACTCTTACCACTGGTAGAATTCTCCTACAACAACATCCATCAAGCTAGCATCGATATGGCGCCCCATGAAGCTCTTTACGGAAGAAGGTGTAAAACCCCCTTGTCTTGGGTTCAAGATGAAGACCCAAAGGCTTTGGGAATTGAGTATATTGATGATACTGATGCGGTGGTTAGGCTAATAAGGGATCGCATGTTGGAGGCTCAAAGTCGGCAGGCGAAGTATTACAATGCAAAACACCAGATGGTGGAGTTTCAAGTCGGTGATATGACGTTTTTGAAAATCCGACCGATGCATGGAATGTCACGGGTACGTGGTGCGAAAAAGCTCAGCCCAAGGTACGTTGGGCCTTACACTATATTGGAAAGAATTGGCCCTTTGGCCTATCGGTTGGAGTTGCCTCCAGAGCTAGAGAACCTCCACGACGTGTTCCATGTGTCGTCACTTCGAAAGGCGCTGTTGCGGCCCATTCAATATATCCCCACCGCTAATGGTGAAGTGGCGACTGATAGGTTTGTGCGACTAGAGCCGATGTGGATCGTAGACAACGAGACAAGAATTTTGCACCGCAAAAGTGTTCCTTTGGTGTAGGTGCTGTGGTCTAATCATGGCAAGGAGAAATATACATGGGAACAGGTGGACTTGATGCAAAAACGGTACCCGGATTTGTTTCCTCAAGGTAATTCTTAAAAGCATATTTTATTTTCTGTTATGCTTTTTCTCCACATAGCCTTAGCCTGATTTCGGGGACTAAATCTTTTATTTTGTTTATAGGATTTGTAACATCCCGATTCGCACTAGGCCCCTCGTGCGCGTTTTTGAGTCAGAAGAGATGACTTGGCTTTAGGGAAGTGCTTGCAGCTAGGCTGCACCTATAAATGGGAGGAGAAATCAGTCCGGAATAGGACACGAGTAGAGACATGGGAGTGTCCCTACCCGTGTGTGAGAGGCCAGCTCTTGAGTCGACGACTCGAGTAGGTCAAAAGAAGGACACGGGTAGTGACATGGGCGTGTCCCTACCCGTGGCTATCCAACCGAACTCTCGAGTCGACAAGTCGAGTTGTCCTAGAGGACACGAGTAGTGACACGGGCGTGTCACTACCCGTATGAAGAAGACACGGGTAGAGACATGGGCGTGTCGCTACCCGTGTGTGTGTCGAGCAGAGCTCGATGATGTTTTCCCCGAGGACGACACGGGTAGAGACACGGGCGTGTCCCTACCCGTGTGCGACAAGTGTAACTCGACGAATCATGTCCAGAGCAGGACATAGCCAGAGAACACGACTGTGTCATGTGGACATGGGTAGGGACACGGGCGTGTCCCTACCTGTGTTTGTGTATTGAACGGACATTGGAATTGTTGACGACGCTTCGCCGAGCAGGACACAGGTAAGGATACGGGTGTGTTCCCACCCGTGTCACTTTTCACATATAAGGGGATGTGAAAACCCTAGCCATTTTCACTACTCATTCCAACCCTTTTTCCTAAGAGACCTGCTGTAAATAGGGAGAAGGTCCTGGAGCAAGTCCAAGAAGAGAAGAATCGCCGCCGCCAAGGAGGAGGAGATGCCGCCGAGAAGAGTCACAAGATCCTTGGCCGGAAATGGTGGAAACGCCAGAAATGAGGTGAGCTTCGTCCCCTATCCCTTGGTACTAGATCTATAGAAATATCTAGGCGAGATGTCTACTAAAAAGAGTCTAAACTTGCGAGATGATGATTTCTCTAGGAAGAGGCCGTTCTAAGGCTTATGCTCTAAGGATAGTGGTGTCTTCAACCTCTCCAACCTTCTATGTGAAGATGGGGGATGGTTTCATGAAGAGTAATGGCCTCATGAGGGTGAATAAGGGAGGAGGAATTTTTGATGTGATTTGGGGAAGATCGGCTTGAGGAGGAAGATGAACCGATGTTGTTCATTCCGCCTTAAGATGCGTGCAGAATCTGTGTTTTGCATGCAGTGATCTTCTTGGCCATTTTCATGTGTGATATGGCCAGGACTGGGCCTTTGACTAAACACAAAAGTTGAAGTACTTGAAAATACCTTTCCAATGAGTGGTTGTACGACTTCAAGCGAATTCTGTATCCATGGAAAAGTCTGATCAAAATTGACGTCTGACAAACCCTGCATGCAGAAATTGTGTTCTGTACGCAGCGGAATTTAAAGCCGATTTCAAGTGTGATACTTTTGAATTTGGGTTGTGGTCTGAACATGAAAGTTGTAACCCATGGAAAGACCTTTCCATCGAGGGGTTACATGCCTTTACTGGATTCCTGTATCTTCAGGAATCTCCGGTCGAATTTGCTGTCCTGATAGTGTTCTGTAATTAGTATTCTGGGTTTTGTATAACATTGGATTTGGACTCGGTAGAGACAATGTAGCAAATTAACTTGAGGTTGGTTGAACTCTTTTATGTTAACCGTCATAGTTTTATGAATGATGAAGTTTGATGATTGGATCCCACGTAAATGATTTGTGAAGTGAAATGATTTGGTAGAAATTGGTAACCATTAGAAATGTGCATCATGTTAATAATGTGTTGAAATCATTTGGAAATGAAATATAGGATATTAATCTATGACCATGTGAATAATAGTTTAACGGAATGAATTTAGTAGTCCAATGCTTAAAGTGTCATCTCCCTACAGATAACATTGTGAATGGAGGTAGTGCGAATGTTTGACCGCACTGGTTGGATAGCGTGGTGAAGAGTCATAGACGGACGGTTGGGCTCTCTCAATCTGCTGTTTCAGCCAACTTTTGAGGCCCTGAAAACTGGGAAGCAGTTGTTTTTCACTAAAGGGCCACTTTACGTCTTCTCTGGTGAAATGAAGGAAGTGGAAGGAAGTGTCACCCTCTTATTGACACTCGGGGGAGTCACAAAGCTCTTTCAGTTCATCGTGATAGAGGCGCCTAACAACTACTACACAATATTTGACAAGCCTATACTCAATGAGTATCAGGCAGTGGTCTCAACCTTCCACCTCGCCATCAAGTTTGCTCTTCATGGGAGACAGTATTGAGTCAGAAGCGATCCAAAGCTGGCTTTGAAATGGTATGTGAGGATGGTCAATCTGACAGAGCAAACTCCTCCCTCAGAGGTTCCAACTACTATTCTTGAAGTGGCAGATCCTCCAGAAGCTGCTAAAGAACCTGAAGAAGCTAGAGAAGGAGCTCACCTATAACCTGTCCAAATGACTTTGGGTGTCCACATTGCTGAGGGTGAAAAGAAGAAGCTCGAGATCAACTCAGAGTTGACAGAGGAGGAGAAGATCCAGTTGATCTCCTGCTTCTTGAAGAACTTGGATGTCTTCGCTTGGTCAGCGGAAGACATGTCAGGAGTTGATCCTGACGTCGCTTGCCACCTGAAAGTCCACTTAGTGTCAACTACCTTCACCTATGGGGGGGGGGGGAATAGGTGTCTTGCAGCGTTTTTGCGGAATTAAACTCGTACCTGCACACGAAAACAAAACAACACAGCACAGAAAGGGACAGAAGTAATTTATAGTGGTTCCCCGATTTGGGTACATCCACTTTCCCCCTTCGACCTATCTCCCAACCAGGGACGACTCGGTCACTTCACCAACAGGATTGAAATCCAATCCTTGCACTAACGGAAGGAACCCTTCCACACGTAGGAGTCACCACTCCCACAACACGGGTTGCACCCAACCCTTACAACTAGGGACCAATCGGTTCGTTACAAGGAAATTGAAACTAGATTGTATAAGAAATACAAACAACTTATGGAGACCAAGGTGTCCCTCTTCATTCGATGACGTGTTCTTGAAGTCAACGAAGAGTCCACAACCCTAGATCTCACTTGGAGAGAATCTTCCCGAAACAGGCGGCGGCAAGAAGGGCGGCGGCTTGGTTCTCAGGATCGGCGGCGACAACGGCATGCTGCGGCTGTTCTTTGGAGATTCAATCTTCGTAGCAAAGCTAGCAAGATCTACCAACGGTCACACTAGGATCGATCGTCTCGATTGATTCGGAAGGGGAAGGTTTTCCCGATCAACGAATCAAGAGACAAAGGATCTCTAGTTAGACGCGTGAGACGCAGTGCTTGGCTGAGCTTCTGTCGCCGGGAGATCTGGAAGAAACCACAATCAAAGTCGGCGATCCACTGGCACGAGCGGCGACGGCGGCGGAGCAGGTTTCGCGATCTAGGTCACGTCGGCGGCTCGGCTTCGTCTTTTTCAAATCTTGTTCACTTCTTACTGTTCAAAAATACGCGAGTATTTATGCAGTAGAATACTTCTATATGACCGTTGTGGGTCCCACCAGAAGAAACCCTAAAACCGGTTCAAAACAACGTCTTAACGTCTTATCCGGTCCAGCGTGCACAGAAATTCGCCTAAGGCAAAATCGGCGAGAATCGAAGGTGATTCTCGTCGATTCGGCGAGAATCAATGGTGATTCTCGTCGATTTTGACTTATTTGCACGCTCTGACTTAGCCGGATAGAGACGGCGAGAATCAGCCAGTGATTCTCGACAATTCGGCGAGAATCACTAGTGATTCTCGCCGAATCGGCGAGAATCACTTGGTGATTCTCGTCGATTAATACTTAGACGATTTTTCGTCTTTCCACAGATGAGCTGCTCTTTGACCCATCCTTGCTCCTTGTCTGCTCTTGCATTATCACAGCCCTGTACTTGAAAATAAGTACACTCCAATAGAGAGAGTACACGTAGGCCAACACACTGATCTTCTCAACGAGGGATTACGTCGCGCAGACCCGTGTATATTGACCTACTGCACCCTGACATTGGTGTGTACTTAGAGTGGAATAACTGCAAGCACAACTTAAAAGGTTTCATCAAATACATTGTCTATTTACCTTAGCTTGTTCAGGGGCTTCTTCAAATCAGGTATGTTGTGGATACAATACCCAACAATCTCCCCCTATTTGAAGAAGCCTAAACCCTACAAGCTAAGGTGAATAGAGCGTATGAGAATGAAAATCATGAACTTAAAAGTGAGTTGAGAGAGATATTCATTATCAATACCAATTTCTTGAGAGTAAACTTGAAGCCACCTTAGCCTTAGCCGAGAGGGTAATATCTCCCCCTTTTCGGCTTCTGCAAATCTGGGTCTGTTGCATTTGACCCCTTGCTCCCCCTCAGTTCTTGCACCTGTGCTCACACTTGAGTTCCTAGCAGAGGCTCCCCCTAGATGCATGAGCCTGGAGCTTCTGTAGTCTTCATTCCTCATAGTTTAGCATCCCCAACTCAGTTTTGAAAAGACTGAACTTGGCTTCGTCTAAGGGCTTTGTGAAAATATCTGCAATTTGCTTGTCCGTGGGGACATAACAGAGAGAGATGTCCTTGTTCTCCACGTGCTCTCGAATGAAGTGGTAGCGCACTTCAATATGCTTCATTCTGCTGTGCGATACTGGATTGTTGGCAATTGCAATTGCACTGGAGGAGTCGCAGTACATTGGTACTTCCTTGAACTGAAGGTCGTAGTCAGCTAACTGGTTTCTGATCCATAGGAGTTGTGCGCAACAGCTGCCTGCCGAGATGTACTCAGACTCTGCTGTGGAGGTTGCTACACAATTTTGTTTCTTGCTGTTCCATGAGATAAGCCTTCTTCCGAGGAATTGACACGTCCCGGAAGTGCTTTTCCTGTCATCCCTACTCCCTGCAAAATCCGCATCTGAAAAACCTATTAGCTCGACATCATCGTTTCTCGGGTACCACAAGCCAAGATTGGGGGTACCTTTAAGGTATCTTAGAATTCGCTTTGCAGCGACATAGTGAGATTCCTTAGTGTTCACCTGATATCTGGCACAGACACATGTGGAGGACATGATATCCGGTCTACTGGCAGTAAGGTAGAGCAGGGATCCAATGATGCTTCTGTATTTGGTTTCATCGAAAGGTTTACCTTTTTCATCCTTATCCAGAGACATAGTGGATCCCATTGGAGTCCTCATAGAAGTTGCATTCTCCATACCGAATTTCTTGAGGAGTTCATTTGTGAATTTCGTGTGAGAGAAGAAGATTCCATCCTCAGACTGTTTCACTTAAAGTCCCAAGAAATACTTTAGCTCTCCCATACTGCTCATTTCAAACTTTCCTTGCATAAGTTTAGAAAACATTTTGCAAAGATTGTTGTCCGTTGAGCCGAATATAATGTCATCGACATAGATTTGCACCAGCAAAATCTTGCCTTTGACTTCCCTGAGAAACAATGTCTTATCTATTTTACCTCTAGAGAACTTGTTCTCAAGAAGAAAACTAGATAAAGTCTCATACCAAGCTCGTGGAGCTTGTCTTAACCCATATAGAGCTTTATTAAGAAAATATACATGATTGGGATAAGTAGGATTGACAAAACCTGGGGGTTGAGCGACGTATACTTCCACTTTCAGGTCTCCGTTCAAGAATGCTGATTTCACATCCATTTGATAGACTGTGAATCCTTTGTGCGAGGCATACGCCAGGAACAATCTGATTGCCTCGAGCCTTACCACTGGTGCAAAGGTCTGGTCGAAGTAAATCCCCTCCTCCTGTCTGTAACCTTGAGCCATCAGCCTGGCCTTGTTCTTTATGATGACACCATGTTCATCCAGTTTGTTTCTGAAGATCCACTTGGTGCCAATCACATTCTGCTTTTGTGGTCTGGGAACCAGCGTCCAAATGTTGCATCGTTCGAATTGATGCAGTTCATCTTGCATGGCCAAAATCCATGTTGCATCTTTGTTCTCCTCGTCGAACTTCTTTAGCTCAACCTGTGACAGGAAGCTAAGATGCAAAATCTCGTTAATAGTACCTCTTCGAGTTCTGACACCGTCACGAGGATCTCTGATGATCTGATCTCTAGGATGATCCCTCACGTGCCGGAGCTCTAGAAGTCTGGCGTCTGGAGCTTCGACTACTTCTTGGACTTCTCCTTCTTCCAAGAGATTTGCTCCATTTTGATCTTCAACATTTCCAATGACGTTGAGGTGGAAACTTTGACGTACTTAGGAGTTTCATCTTTAGCGGTCTCATCGAGACTCAGCTGTTCAAGTCGAGCACCTGCATCTTCAAGAATACCGCTGGAAGAATTGCTGTTAAGCAAGCTTCATTCATCAAATACAACATTAATTGATTCTTCTACGACTAGGGTTTTCTTATTGAAGACCCTATATGCCCGACTATGGGTACTATAGCCCATGAATATGCCTTCGAAGCAATTTTCACCAAATTTAGTACGCGGGTACTTCCCGTTATTGAGTACGTAGCATTTGCAACCAAAGATCCTTAAGTAGGACATGGTTGGTTTCCTGCCTCTTAGTAGCTCATAAGGCGTCTTACGATGATTCTTGTTGATCAATGCTTGGTTTTATACATGACAAGTCGTATTGACCGCCTCTGCCCAGAAGTATTCTGGGAGAGAAGCATCTTTCAACATTGTCGTGCAAGCTTCAATGAGAGTTCTATTTCTCCTCTCCGCAACTCCATTTTGCTAAGGAGTGCGCGGGGAGGAAAACTCATGAAAGATACCTTATTCTTCACAGAACACTGTCATAGCACCAGATTCGAATTTTGTTCCATGGTCACTTCTGATTTTGACCACTGAGCAGTTAAATTCGTTCTGAACCTGCTTGACAAAACTATTGAAGATGTCAAACGTATCTGACTTTCGTTTTAAGAAGAACACCCATGTAAACCGAGAGTGATCATCAACTATCACTAGCGTATAGGACTTGCCTCCCAAGCTATGAACTTGCATTGGACCAAACAAGTCCATATGCAGAAGATAAAGACATCGGGAAGAGTATTTGTCTGCAATGCTCTTAAAGGTAGCCCGAGTCTGTTTGCCCATCTGGCATGCAGGACAGGAGCTATCTTTGATGCAATTGATAACGGGAGCATCCCTTACTAAGTTTTTAGAAAACAGCATACTAATTGTTTTGAAATAAATATGTGTCAATCTCTTGTGTCATTGTTCACAAAGAGATGCACTGCCTATTTCCACTAGGCATACGAGGGTAGATGAATGTAAATTAAGAAAATTTAAGCAGAAGATATTTCTGCTCCTAATGCCTGTTAATACCGTCTCAGAAGTGGCACATGAGATTATCAGGCATTTATCCTTGCAGAACTTAACGTCATAACCTTTATCACATAACTGACTTACACTGATAAGGTTATGGTTTAACCCTTCAACATATGCCACGTCGGTGATAGAGATTATACCGTTGGAAATCATACCGTAACCTCTGGTGACTCCTCGATCTGACCCCCCAAAGATGACTTTGGGTCCATTCTCGACTGGAGTGTAATCACGCAGCAGGCTTCTTGTACCAGTCATATGCTCGGAGCATCCACTGTCCAAGTACCATATTGGAGTTTTGGTGGCCTTTGGACATTCCTGCAAAACAAAATTAATTTCCCTTAGGAACCCAATCGAACTTGGGTCCTAGATTCTTGGTTAGCATACTCCCCCTCGGGTGGTTAACCCTACGAGTGGTCGGCATCGCATTGCTAACATAAGGAGTCTCGTTATACCTCGGATTAAACCAACAATCCATGGCAAAGTGACTGACTTTACCACAACACCAACAGTCAAATATGTTGTACCTCTTCCTAGGCTCCTACCTTACCCTGGGAATGGTGGGTACAGCCGGGGCCTTGGATCTGGAGGTGGAGGTATCATAGTGATTGCAGTCATATGACTTCTTCACCTTCTATTCCTTCATTATAACAGGCTTGGCTTTTGGTGCCTGCTTTCTATTATGTCCGCTAGAGAATTGACCATAATTTCTCATGTGGATTTCCTCATAAGGTGCCTTAAAGACACTCTCACCGAAGTTGCGGGGAAAGGTCCAACCATCATATCGGCTCTTTGGCTTTGCAACCGAGGGCCGGAAATGATGACCAAAGGTTGACTCAAAGTCATGTTGGTTGCAGGGAAAGCTAGGCTTTCTGAACGCAACAGGACTGAGTGGGGCCTTTCCCTTTTCAGCAGCAGAGGCCTTCTTGGCGGCCTTATTGTTTCTCTGTTTCCTGTTTCTCCTGGATGAGGAACCAGATACCCCTACATGCCCCAATCCAGCTTCCTTGGCCTGAGCAGAGAAGGTATCAACTAATGGAAGAACTGTTTTTAGCATAGAGAAGCTCTTGACGATCTTCCTTTCTGCCGCAAGTTGTTCTTCCAACTTGTCGACTTCCTCCTGCTTAAGTTCAAGGAGCTTAAGAGACTCTGAATGCTTTGAAGTCAGGTCTAGGTGCTCCTGTCGGAGAGAGATCAAACTGGTGATCTCTTCCCTTAGGGAGACACTCTCACCCTTAAGGAATTTCACTTCCTTTATCTCAGCCTTCAATCTCTTACGGCACTCCTCGAAAGTGTTGAGCAGAAGCTCATACTTCTCGAGGAGCTCCGCTTCACGGGCCGAAGGACTATCCTCAGGGTCATCATCCTGAAACTCAGGATCAGATTCAGAGTCGGAGAGAGGGGTGTGAGCTTTTACCTTCCCAGTAAATGGGGGGCATTCTCCTTCTGAGTCGGAGCGACCCACCAGCCCGAAGTAGGCTTCCTCATCATCACTGGAGTCTGAGGAATCAGACTCACTCAGTGTCTTTGGCTTTTTGGCGATGTAGCTCCTCTCTTTCTTCTTATCTCTAGAGGACTTGTGCTCCTCTCCCTTCCCCTTTTCTCTCTTGCTTTGGTGACAGTCGGCCACGACGTGTCCTGGCTTATTGCATCCAAAACAAATAATGTCAGAGGAGCGATGTTTGTTCGGTTTAGAAGCATACCTGTCAGAAGAGTAATTTTTCTTCTGATGCCTGGAGGAGGAGCCGTCTCTATTTCTTTGATTCCTCATCTTGAGGAACTTCTTGAATTCTCGGGTGATGAGGGAGAAATCTTCCTCAGACAATTCTGAGCTGGAGGAGCATGGCTCGGAGTCCTCCTCCTCATCCTTTTTCCTGGCACGGTATGAAACCGCACCCTTGCCCTTCCTGGAGTGAATGCATTTTAGGGTCACAGTATTTTTCTTGGCTGCAGCCTTCTCTGCTTCTTCTTCTGCTTTCCTGGTGTTCAGTTGAAGCTCATAGTGTAACGCCCTGAAACTGAAAGGAGCAAAGGGGGACATTTTGTGCCAGTTTGAGTTCTGGCTGCAGGCACACGGCCTGGGACACGGGCGTGTCCCAGGGCGTGTCAAGCCTGTGTCGATACTAAGGCGCGAAGTCGACACTTTGGTCTCGACATTGTGTCGAGACTGGGCACACGGCCTGCGACACGGGCGTGTCGCAGGGCGTGTCGACCCGTGTCGACACTTAGCCGCGAAGTCGACACTGTGCTGTGATATTGTGTCGAGACATGGCACACGGCCTGCGACACGGGCGTGTCGCAGGGCATGCCAGCTTGTGTCGACACTCGTCCCGCGAAGTCGAAACTTTGGTGTCGACAATGTGTCGAGACATGGCATACGGCCTGCGACACGGGCATGTCGCAGGGCGTGTCGACCCGTGTCGACACTTAGCCGCAAAGTGTCGAGACCGTGTACACGGCCTGGATCCCAGGCATGTCAAGGTGACACGGGTATGGACACGGGCTTGTCCTAGAACCCGTGCAGTGCTCGGGTTGAAAATGAGGAAAAATCATGGGGTACACGGCCGGCGACACGGCCGTGTCAGGTGGAACACGGGCGTGTCAGCTCGAACACGGGCGTGTTCGATACCCGTGTGAGGTTCCAGGTGATCCGATTTTGACGGCGAATGAGGCACACGGCCCTGGACACGGGCGTGTGCCATGCCGTGTTCGGTCCAGATTGGGCATTTCAGTCCCGAATCGAAGCCGTTCATTTCTTTGACTGAAGATCCAATGGCTGGGGGTTGTTCCTGAAGGGATATACCCGGGTTTTGACTTAGAAAACCCTCACTTTTTCTTAAGTGATCTCTTTCTAAAGTCTTAGAGAGAGAGGAGAGCTAAGTGAAGAAGAAGGAGCTAGATCCGCCATTGGAGGAGCTTCGGAGCTCCGAATCGCAAGCCGACTCCGGATCCGCGGAGACAACGCTAGTGCGGTCATTTCCATCCGATTACTTTCCGATGGCGCCAAAGAGGAACGCAAGGGTAACGATCCGCATATTGAGCATGAGTCGCTCTCTTTCTTAGCATAGGAAGCCCGCTCTCGCGAGTTTGCGGAGAGTTGGAGGCGTTCCTTCGGGTAGATATGTGAAGTCCCCATTGTTTAGAGTCCGTATGCGAGAACGGACATAGGCATGATGTGTGAAGCCTACCCGGACATGTTAGTCTGGATCGGTGATGTTGCATTGCATAAGGCCGGAGAAGACTCCGTGCTATTGGTTGTTTTTCGGGTTTTCTACGCGGTAGATTGCAGCAGGGAGCCTTGGGAACTAACCCAAAGGTGCACCCGGAAAACTGGGCGGATACGAGATCTTGCCAACTTGGTGGCTTGAAAGCCAAGTTGAACATAACCGGGTTATGTGACATGTGATGGAAATGAGACTCGGGAGAAGTTTGACCTGTGCATATGGTTTAAATTACCGTTGCGGGTGCATATGGTTAAAATTACCGTTGCGTTGTGAGCACGGGTTATATGGAACCGTACCCACTCTATGTCGTTCGGATTAGGGCCGTTGGCATAGATGAGGGTCTTCGGCGGTCTATGGTTTTAATTACCGTGACCCATGCCAGGAAGACAAACTGCTCATTGTTTGGCCGTCCAAAGGGGATGGTGGTGAGTCGGCAGACTTAGACTGCGTTCACCAAGAATGTGCCCTGAGTGCACGGGGTGTGTGGCCATTGAGCCTCCGCCTGTGATGAAATGGCTATATTTACATTGCTCGCTTATGCTAATGAAATGCAGGGAAGGAGCATCGCCGCCCCGAGTTGGGGGCGGGATCGTTATAATTTGGTCAGCATTGCTGACCGTTGCCTTGTTTTGCCACCGTGCGGTGGTTTGTTGCTTGCAGGTGCAGCTGGACCAAGCGGTCAATAGCGGGCTAAAGCCCTTTTTGCGAAGCCGGCCCTCGAAGGCCCGAATGGAAATGTTTATTGCTTTATTCATGTATGACCGGCCTGCGTGCCGTGGTTTGTAAATCATGTAACAGTCAAGTGAAACATTTTGTAAGGCCTTAAGGCTTGTTTTGAGTATTTTGTAATAACATTCCTATTTTCGTATTAGTGGACATTCATGCTTGTTGTTGGGTTCTTGTTTACAACCTTTATAAACTGCTTCCGCTAGAATGCTCTGTGTAGGACGTTGAGATTGGTTGAATGGTTTCCATAAGTAACCGCCCGGTCTGTCTGTGGTATATGGCGTCGGGCCCCGGCCGGACCTACTGCTATATACTATGCGACGGATAGGGGGTGTTACAATTTGGTATCAGACTACTGGTTTTGGTTGGGCTTAAACTGAATTCGTGGGCGAATTCTTTTTAAGGGGTGGTGAGCACATTGTGTGCGTCATCGTAATAACAGTAAAAAGAACCCATGAATGTCCACTTAGGAATGAAAATACTCATGTTTGAGGAACCTGCGTGTTCCTATAATTGCTGTTTGCAATTTATTTGGTCGCTTAACGGTGTTTTGTACCACTATAGGTGACCCGAAGTGGTGTTGGGCCGTCAGAACGCCGAGTTTCTGAGGCAAGTAGTGCACCGGATGTTGCTCCTGCAACACCTCTATCGGCTGAGAATATTCGATTGGTGGCTGAAGCGGTGTTGGCCGTGATTAATGCGCAGCCTGGAAGGCAAACGCAGCAGCCCGCTCCTGTGATGGAGCAAGTACCTCTGCAAGAGGCTGAGCCGAGGAGAGTGGAGCAAGTGGTTGTTGAACCAATAGTGCCAAGGAGGGCAACTGAGAGGCAGCTAAAGCATGTAATGAGCTTTAACCCTCCGCTATTCTCAGGGTTGGGAACCCCATCTCAGGCTGAAGACTGGCTCTCCAGGGTAAAGAGAGTCATGACAACGATGGAGACGGAGGAGTGGCAAATGACCACCATCGCTACGTTCCTTCTGGACGGTGAAGCGAGGATGTGGTGGGAAGGATTGGAGCTGCACTTACTGAGGGGTAGACAACTTGGTGATGTCTCGATGGAGGAGTTCTCGAGATTATTTTTGGCTAGATACCTCCCTTCGACGCAGAAGATAGCGTTGGAGAATGAGGTCCTTAAGTTGGTACAGGGTGAGAGGAGCGTGGATGAATATATCCACGAGTTTACTCGTCTAAGTCGTTATGCTAGCGCCACCATCATGGATGAGGAGCGCAAGACTAATCGCTTCTATGAAGGGTTGAGAGACGAGTTGAGGTTGCTACTCTCGGGGCCGATGACGCAGGGTTTCTTAACCTTGGTCAATACTGCCCGGTCCTTGGAGAAGGATATGAAGAATGTGCAGGCAAAGAAAAGCTTGGGCGAGAAGAAATCTGGGTTCAAAGTGCCGACAACTTCAAAGTCTGGCTATCAAAGATTCTTTAAGAAGCATAGGACTTCGGGTCCAGCTCCTTCTGGTGCTTCTGGGGCGACTACGAGTCGGACCCCGGGCGCATTCTTTACATGTGGAAAGACGGGGCATTTCGCCCGTGACTGTTGGAGCGGACGTCCTAAGTCCGAGAGGAAGCCGGGAGCTACTTATGAAGAGAAGGGCAAGGCGGTGGAGTCGACCGCATCCCATTATGCTCCGGCCCAACCAAGGGTCTACAATCTTGGCAACAGGAGGCCATTAAACAAGCTGATGTGGTGACAGGTACGGTTTAATTTATAGCAAGTCAAGTTATTTAAATACTTGTTATGCACATGTTACCTTACCACCACTTGTTTAGGATTTGTATTGATTTGTGAAAATCCGGCACGAGCACTCTTCGATACGGGAGCCTCACACTCCTTCTTGTCCGAAGGATTTATATCATGCATCGGAGTCCCTTCTTCGATGGCGAAGGATAAGTTGGATGTGTTGTTGCCCAATGGGTGTTCGATGCGAGCGGATAGGATCTGCGACGTTAAAGTTCGTATTGGGGAGCAGGAGTTCGACCTGCAGGCGTCTTTACTTCCGTTGGCGGAGTTCGACGTCATTTTTGGCATGGACTGGCTCTCGGAGCAGCAGGCCCATATAGATTGTGGTAACAAGGAAGTCAAGCTGTGAGCAAGTCGTGAGACGACTTTTACGGGCTTAAAGGGGTCGAGCAAGACGTTGATGTCTGCTCTTCAGGTGGTGAAGGCGGTTCGTGCTGTAGTAGAACTGTTTTTTACACTAGTGGAGGTTACAAAGCCGAAGCCCGCGTTGGATTGTATTTCAGTGGTATCGGAATACCCTGATGTGTTCCCCGCAGATCTTCCTGGAGCCCCGCCTCAGCGGGAGATAGATTTTACGATCGAGCTAGTGCCAGGTGCAAAGCCTGTGTCACGATCTCCGTATCGGCTAGCGCCTAAGGAAATGGCGGAGCTGAAAGTTCAACTGCAAGAGTTGTTGGAGCAAGGGTATGTGCGCCCGAGTTCTTCGCCTTGGAGCGCACCGGTCCTCTTTGTTAAGAAGAAGGACGGAAGCTTGAGGCTTTGTATTGATTATCGGGAGCTAAACAAGCTAACTGAGAAGAACAAGTACCCGATCCCTCGGATTGATGATCTCTTTGATCAGTTAGTCGGGTCGACGGTGTACTCGAAGTTGGATCTCAAGGCTGGGTACTATCAGCTGCGGATAAGGGAGAGTGATATCCCGAAGACAGCGTTTAGTACGAGGTACGGGCATTATGAGTTTACGGTCATGCCGTTTGGGCTGACGAATGCGCCGTCAGTGTTCATGGATTTGATGAACAGGACGTTCAGGGAGTACTTGGACCATTTTGTGATCGTCTTCATCGACGATATTTTGGTGTACTCGCAAAGTGAGGAAGATCACTTCAAGCATCTTCATTTGGTGTTGGAGACGCTAAGGAGAAATCAGTTGTATGCCAAGTTCTCGAAGTGCGAGTTTTGGCTATCCTCAGTGGCGTTCCTCGGGCATATAGTAAGTGGAGAGGGTATTGCTGTGGATCCGGCGAAGATTGTTGCGATACGGGAGTGGCCTGAGCTTGCTACGGTAGCAGAAGTCCGGAGCTTTTTGGGGCTTGCCGGCTATTATAGGCTCTTCGTAGAGAACTTCTCGCGGATAGCGTTACCTCTCACTACTTTGACGAGGAAGGAGCATAAGTTCGTTTGGACGCCGGAGTGCGCGCGAGATTTTGAGGAACTGAAGTGTCGGTTGACCACGGCGCCTGTGCTGAGTTCGCCATGTGGAACTGAAGGCTATGAGATATATAGCGATGCTTCAGGCAGCGGTTTGGGTTACGTGCTACTGCAGCACGGAAGCATGATAGCTTATGGCTCGAGACAGCTAAAAGTGCACGAGAGGAATTATCCGGTCCATGACTTGGAGTTAGCGGCCGTGATTTTTGCCTTGAAGCTGTGGAGACACTATTTGTACGGTGTGAAGATTGATATCTACACCGATCACAAGAGCCTAAAGTATCTAATTGATCAGAAGGATCTGAATATGCGGCAGCGTAGGTGGATGGAGTTCCTGGGGGACTATACATTCAAGATCCACTACGTGCCCGGCAAAGGGAATGCGGTTGCGGACGCGTTGAGTCGCCGAGCCCCAGCTCAAGACAATTGGCTATCAGTGCATGATGAGCGGTTGGTGTGGGAGTTGGAGGCGTTGGAGATTGTTTGCGTGGATAGACAATCTAGTGTTGAAGCAGTTCTGAATTGGACTGAATTCCAATATGACCTGGCTGATCGGATTCGGCAGGCTTTGGATATGGATGCTCATATGAAGCAGTTCATGATAGAGGCTCTGGATGGGTCAAATTCCCAATTCGTCGTGGAGGACGGATTGCTTTGGAAAGACGGTCGTCTGTGCGTCCCAAGTGTGGGCAATTTACGGGTGGAGTTGTTGTACGAGGCGCACCATACCAAGTACTCGATTCACCCGGGGAGCACGAAGATGTACCGCGATGTAAAGAAACTGTTTTGGTGGTCGGGTTTGAAGAAGGATGTTGCGTTATACGTAGCGAAGTGCCAAACCTGCGCCTTGGTAAAGCCGGAGTGCCAAAAGCCGGGAGGATTTCTTAAGTCCTTGCCTATTCCGGAGTGGAAATTCGACGATATCTCTATGGACTTTATGCACGGTTTGCCAAGGTCGCAGAAGGGAAACGACGCCATTTGGGTGGTTGTTGATCGATTAACGAAGGTGTCGCATTTTATTCCTCATAGGAAGGATGATCCGGTGGAGAAGTTGGCAAAGCTCTATGTGGATAACATAGTACGGCTTCATGGTGTGCCCCGCAGCATCGTGAGTGACCGAGATGGGCGGTTCACGTCCAACGATTGGAGGCTTGTGCAGCAAATGTTGGGAACAAAGCTGAAGTTTAGCACAGCCTTCCATCCGCAAACGGATGGGCAGACCGAGAGGGTCAATAGAACCATGGAAGACATGCTTCGCATGTGTGTCTTGGATTTTGGAAAGCAATGGGAAGACCACCTTTATTTGGTGGAGTTCGCATACAACAACAGCTACCAAACGAGTATTCAGATGGCGCCTTTCGAGGCCCTATACGGTAGAAGATGTCGCACGCCGTTGTCTTGGTTAGAAACGGGTGAGTCAAAGTTGTATAAGCGATCGGAAGTGGAGGATGCTACTTCTTTGGTGAGAACCATTCGGGAGAGGTTGCTTATCGCTCAGGACGGCAAGCAAAGTACTATAATGCCAAGCACAGGAACGTGGAGTTCGCTGTGGGCGATTATGTATACTTAAAGATCAAGCCGTTCAAGGGTGTCTCGCGGATGCGACGATTGAAAAATCTAAGCCCGAGGTACCTTGGACCGTTTGAGGTTCTGGAGCGAGTTGGAGAAGCGGCCTATAGGTTGAAGCTTTCAGTGGAGCTTAGTGGTTTACACGATGTATTCCATATTTCGGTGCTTCGGAAGGCGGTGCAGGAGCATACGCAAGTGATCTCGGTCGATCAAGTGCCGGTGGAAAGTGGGCTAACGATAAAGGTCAAGCCCGTGCAGATTGAAGACTCGGAGGTCAAGCGGCTACGCAATAAAGAGATCAGGATGGTCAAGGTCCGGTGGGACAATTGCGGTCGTGAGGAGCTCTCTTGGGAGCGAGAGCAGACTATGCTTGACGAATATTCGGAGTTGTTCCGCTCAGGTACAAATTTTGGTTTTGTACATGTCTTTCCTTTATGTAATTTCGTGGGCGAAATTCTTTTAAGAGGGGTAGAGTTGTAACGCCCCGAAACTCAAAGGAGCAAAGGGGGACATTTTGGGCCAGTTTGAGTTCTGGCTGCAGGCACACGGCCTGGGACACGGGCGTGTCCCAGGGCGTGTCAAGCCTGTGTCGACACTAAGGCGCGAAGTCGACACTTTGGATCTCGACATTGTGTCGAGACTGGGCACACGGCCTGCGACACGGGCGTGTCGCAGGGCGTGTCGACCCGTGTCGACACTTAGCCGCGAAGTCGACACTGTGCTGTGATATTGTGTCGAGACATGGCACACGGCCTGCGACACGGGCGTGTCGCAGGGCGTGTCATCTTGTGTCGACACTCGTCCCGCGAAGTCGACACTTTGGTGTCGACAATGTGTCGAGACATGGCACACGGCCTGCGACACGGGCGTGTCGCAGGGCGTGTCGACCCATGTCGACACTTAGCCGCAAAGTGTCGAGACCGTGTACACGGCCTGGATCCCAGGCGTGTCAAGGTGACACGGGTATGGACACGGGCGTGTCCTAGAACCCGTGCAGTGCTCGGGTTGAAAATGGGGAAAAATCATGGGGTACACGGCCGGCGACACGGCCGTGTCAGGTGGAACACGGGCGTGTCAGCTCGAACACGGGCGTGTTCGATACCCGTGTGAGGTTCCAGGTGATCCGATTTTGACGGCGAATGAGGCACACGGCCCTGGACACGGGCGTGTGCCAGGCCGTGTTCGGTCCAGATTGGGCATTTCAGTCCCTGAATCGAAGCCGTTCATTTCTTTGACTGAAGATCCAACGGCTGGGGGTTGTTCCTGAAGGGATATACCCGGGATTTGACTTAGAAAACCCTCACTTTTTCTTAAGTGATCTCTTTCTAAAGTCTTAGAGAGAGAGGAGAGCTAAGTGAAGAAGAAGGAGCTAGATCCGCCATTGGAGGAGCTTCGGAGCTCCGAATCGCAAGCCGACTCCGGATCTGCGGAGGCAACGCTAGTGCGGTCATTTCCATCCGATTACTTTCCGATGGCGCCAAAGAGGAACGCAAGGGTAACGATCCTCATCTTGAGCATGAGTCGCTCTCTTTCTTAGCATAGGAAGCCCGCTCTCGCGAGTTTGCGGAGAGTTGGAGGCGTTACTTCGGGTAGATATGTGAAGTCCCTGTTGTTTAGAGTACGTATGCGAGAACGGACATAGGCATGATGTGTGAAGCCTACCCGGACATGTTAGTCTGGATCGGTGATGTTGCATTGCATAAGGCCGGAGAAGACTCCGTGCTATTGGTTGTTTTTCGGGTTTTCTACGCGGTAGATTGCAGCAGGGAGCCTTGGGAACTAACCCAAAGGTGCACCCGGAAAACTGGGAGGATACGAGATCTTGCCAACTTGGTGGCTTGAAAGCCAACTTTAACATAACCGGGTTATGTGACATGTGATGGAAATGGGACTCGGGAGAAGTTTGACCTGCACATATGGTTTAAATTACCGTTGCGGGCGCATATGGTTTAAATTACCGTTGCGTTGTGAGGACGGGTTAGATGGAACCGTACCCACTCTATGTCGTTCGGATTAGGGCCGTTGGCATAGATGAGGGTCTTCGGCGGTCTATGGTTTTAATTACCGTGACCCATGCCAGGAAGACAAACTGCTCATTGTTTAGCCATCCAAAGGGGATGGTGGTGAGTCGGCAGACTTAGACTGCGTTCACCAAGAATGTGCCCTGAGTGCACGGGGTGTGTGGCCGTTGAGCCTCCGCCTGTGATGAAATGACTATATTTACATTGCTCGCTTATGCTAATGAAATGCAGGGAAGGAGCATCGCCGCCCCGAGTTTGGGGCGGGATCGTTATAATTTGGTCAGCATTGCTGACCGTTGCCTTGTTTTGCCACCGTGCGGTGGTTTGTTGCTTGCAGGTGCAGCTGGACCAAGCGGTCAATAGCGGGCTAAAGCCCTTTTTGCGAAGCCGGGCCTCGAAGGCCCGAATGGAAATGTTTATTGCTTTATTCATGTATGACCGGCCTGCGTGCCGTGGTTTGTAAATCATGTAACAGTCAAGTGAACCATTTTGTAAGGCCTTAAGGCTTGTTTTGAGTATTTTGTAATAACATTCCTATTTTCGTATTAGTGGACATTCATGCTTGTTGCTGGGTTCTTGTTTACAACCTTTATAAACTGCTTCCGCTAGAATGCTCTGTGTAGGACGTTGAGATTGGTTGAATGGTTTCCATAAGTAACCGCCCGGTCTATCTGTGGTATATGGCGTCGGGCCCCGGCCGGACCTACTGCTATATACTATGCGACGGATAGGGGGTGTTACACATAGAACATCAGCTTCTCAAACAGAATTTGCGGGTCTGTTTCAGCAAGTCTGCCAAACTCTCGGATGGCGCAGATCTTTGTGTCCCATTCCTTAGTATGGGACCTAAGGAATTTATCATTAAGTTCACCATCAGTGAACACTCTTTCATATCCTTTGAGGGCATTGACAATCTTGAGGAAGTTCTCGAAGGTGACTCCGATCTCTTCCTTAGGCCCTTGTCTGAAAGCCTCATATTTCTGGTTCAGGAGGGATCTCCGATCATCCCTCACTTCATCAGTGCCCTCCATTAGGATAATCAGGCAGTGCCAGATCTCCTTTGATGTCCTGCAGTTGCAGAAGTTCTGCATCATTGAGTCATCGACCGCGCTGGCCAGAATGTTCTGCGCCTTCTTGTCAAGTCCCACCATCACCATCTCGTCCTTGTCCATTTCAGAAATTTTCTTTGGCACTTTCTTGGTAGGATCAATGGTGGAGGCCTTAGTGGGGACATAAGGTCCCTCCTCCACGATCATGAAGAGTCGGGGATCGACCGCTTCCATGTAGAACTTAATCCTTTCCTTCTAGATAGGAAAGTTTAGCCTGGTGCACAATGGGATCTTGCCTGTGTACTTGAGTCCGTCCATAGTAGAAGTCTGCCTTCTTCTTGACACTAGTGGCAGGAACTTACTCAAGGTGTGAACCCTTTTGATGAGTAACCTCCCTCTAATACCACTTGAAAGTACACTTAGTGTCAATTACCTTCACCTATGGGGGGGGGGGGAATAGGTGTCTTGCAGCGTTTTTGCGGAATTAAACTCGTACCTGCACACGAAAACAAAACAACACAACACAGAAAGGACACAAACAATTATAGTGGTTCCCCGATTTGGGTACATCCACTTTCCCCCTTTGACCTATCTCCCAACCAGGGACGACTCGGTCACTTCACCAACAGGATTGAAATCCAATCCTTGCACTAACGGAAGGAACCCTTCCACACGTAGGAGTCACCACTCTCACAACACAGGTTGCACCCAACCCTTACAACTAGGGACCAATCGGTCCGTTACAAGGAAATTGAAACTAGATTGTATAAGAAATACAAACAACTTATGGAGACCAAGGTGTCCCTCTTCGTTCGATGACATGTTCTTGAAGTCAACGAAGAGTCCACAACCCTAGATCTCACTTGGAGAGAATCTTCCCGAAACCGGCGGCGGTAAGAAGGGCGGCGGCTTGGTTCTCGGGATCGGCGGCGACAATGGCGTGCTGCGGCTGTTCTTTGGAGATTCAATCTTCGTAGCAAAGCTAGCAAGATCTACCAACGGTCACACTAGGATCGATCGTCTCGATCGATTCGGAAGGGGAAGGTTTTCCCGATCAACGAATCAAGAGACGAAGGATCTCTGGTTAGACGCGTGAGACGCAGTGCTTGGCTGAGCTTTTGTCGCCGGGAGATCTGGAAGAAACCACGATCAAAGTCGGCGATCCACTGGCACGAGCGGCGACGGCGGCGGAGCAGGTTTCGCGATCTAGGTCACGTCGGCGGCTCGGCTTCGTCTTTTTGAAATCTTGTTCACTTCTTACTGTTCAAAAATATGCGAGTATTTATACAGTAGAATACTTCTATATGACCGTTGTGGGTCCCACCAGAAGAAACCCTAAAACCGGTTCAAAACAACGTCTTAACGTCTGATCCGGTCCAGCGTGCACAGAAATTCGCCTAAGGCAAAATCAGCGAGAATCGAAGGTGACTCTCGTCGATTCGGCGAGAATCAAAGGCGATTCTCGTCGATTTTGACTTATTTGCACGCTCTGACTTAGCAGGATAGAGACGACGAGAATCAGCTAGTGATTTTCGACGATTCGGCGAGAATCACTAGTGATTCTCGTCGATTAATACTTAGACGATTTTTCGTCTTTCCACCCATGAGTTGCTCTTTGACCCATCCTTGCTCCTTGTCTGCTCTTGCATTATCACAGCCCTGTACTTGAAAATAAGTACACTCCAATAGAGAGACTACACGTAGGCCAACACACTGATCTGCTCAACGAGGGATTACGTCACGCAGACCCGTATATATTGACCTACTGCACCCTAACATTGGTGTGTACTTAGTGTGGAATAACTGCAAGCACTACTTAAAAGGTTTCATCAAATATATTGTCTATTTACCTTAGCTTGTTCAGGGGCTTCTTCAAATCAGGTACGTTGTGGATACAATACCCAACACCACCTCCTCAACATCAATCCCAACTTCAAGACTGTTCAGTAGAAGAAGAGGGAGGTGACAACGAAGCTAGCAGAGCCAATTAGAGAGGAGGTTGCCAAGCTCCTTAAAGCCAAATTTATTTGTGAAATTTAAAATCCTGCCTGAGTATCTAATGTTGTAATGATTAAAAGTGAAGGGAGAAATGACGTATGTGTGTAGATTTCACAAAATTGAATAAAACATGCTCTAAAGATTGTTACCCATTTCCTCAAATAGTTGTTTTAATTGATTCTGCATTTTGGTATTCTTGTATCAATACAGATGAATGAATACAATGGAAACACCAGACCTCGCCCGTTGCGTCGAATGCCCCACTTGCGATGAGATTTCCTTTGATACAAAAGAGGATTACAACGGTTAGACAAAAGAAGCCAGAGATCCTGAGCGAACAGGAGACCGCTAGACACTAGTTTCGACACCGCTATCACAGGTGACAAGCTTAGGGATTCGAATCAGCGTGCCTAGATAGTACTGTTCATCCCTATTTATATGCTCAGCGGCCTGCTCAAACGGGCAGGGCTAAAATTACCGGCTAATCACGTAGCGGTGACGAGATACATGAGGGCGAATAAAATAATCGGCAACCTAACCGCTCGGACAGGAGGTTAGTCTATGTTTGGTCGGCTTCTCCCCGGGGACTTGGCTTCTTTGAGGAGCGAGGCGGCTAGGAGGTTAGGCCAATTCTAACCGCCCAGACTTGGGAAAAATCCAGGAGCCGGTTTGCTAGGTAAACAATCTCCTTATCCTTTTAGCTTTTCAATCATGTTGTGATCGTCAGGGTTGCATAAGTGTTACCACCACACCATAGAGTTATTGTGACGCATTAACTCTTGACTTAGTACGCTTCTTTGCTCTCGCCAAGTCCATTTTAAAATGCTCCTTGCCAGAATTCCTCCTAGAGGGAAAGTTACCGTCAGCGATAGGGATTATCGCGGAGCGGTAATTGTCATTTCAATCCATGTTTCCTTTTGGTCGTTTGTTACCCTCACACGTTTGTCGAAGGAGCGACTCGTTGCTGGGACCACCAAAGCGCACATATGGAAACCTCCTTAATTCATTCGTGTAATTAAATTATCTAAAAAGTATTAATTAATCTTATTTTATGTTATTGTCATGTGAGCCCCCCTCTTATATAAGGAGGTGGTATGAAAATATTTTCATTATTTTTTTGTTTAGGGTTTTGACTCTCGTTTGAGAGGGGTCATAGGAGGAACCAACCTCCATGATCTTGGCCGGAGTTCGCTCTGGTTTGTACGTATTCGTGTTTAATGCAATCATGTCTCGCTTTTCGTTCGTAGACGTATCAATGGTACAACCTGCAGCCCCCGTCTACTCGTTCCAAGCCGCCGGGAATCCAGCCACGGTGAACACCCACCTCACTGCCATCTCCATCTGTACCAAGCTCGATCGGCAAATCGAGATGCTCGACAACATTCTCGCCATAGTGCATCATCTTCACGATATACTCAATCAACTCACCGAACACAATTAGATTCTTCTAGCATCGATTCCGGCAGTCGCAGAAGACAGCTACACCTCCAGCGCCCCGCTTCCGGTAGTAGCGACTGCTGACCCCCCCCCCCCCCCCCCCCCCCCGAGGACCAAGCCCAACCGTCCGTCTATGTCTCTTCTCCACGCTATCCAACCAGTGCGGTCAAACATTCGCACCTACCTCCATTCACAATGCTATCCGTAGGGATATGATACTCTAAGCATTGGACTACTAAATTCATTCCGTTAAACTATTATTCACATGGTCATAGATTAATATCCTACATTTCATTTCCAAATGATTTCAACACATTATTAACATGATGCGCATTTTATTGGTTACCAATTTCTACCAAATCGTTTCACTTCACAAATCATTTACGTGGGATCCAATCATCAAACTTCATCATTCATAAAACTATGATGGTTAACATAAAAGAGTTCACCCAACCTCAAGTTAATTTGCTACATTGTCTCTACCGAGTCCAAATCCAATGTTATACAAAACCCAGAATACTAATTACAGAACACTATCAGGACAGCAAATTCGATCGGAGATTCCTGAAGATACAGGAATCCAGTAAAGGCATGTAACCCCTCGATGGAAAGGTCTTTACATGAGTTACAACTTTAATGGTCAGACCACAACCCAGATTCAACAGTATCACACTTGAAATCGGCTTTAAAGTCCGCTGCGTACAGAACACAATTTCTGCATGCAGGGTTTGTCGGACGTCAATTTCGTTCAGACTTTCCCATGGCTATAGACTTCTCCTGAAGTCGTGCAACCACTCATTGGAAAGATATTATCAAGGAATTCAACTTTTGTGTTTAGTCGAAAGCCCAGTTCTGGCCATATCACACCTGAAAATGGACAAGAAGATCGCTACGTGCAGAAAACAAATTCTGCAGGCATCTTAAAGCGGAATAAACGGCATCGGTTCATCTTCCTCCTCAAGCCGATCTTCCCGAAATCACATCAAAAATTCTTCCTCCCTTATTCACCCTTATGAGGCCATTACTCTTCACGAAATCCTCCCCCATCTTCACATAGAAGGTTGGAGAAGTTGAAGACACCACTATCCTTAGAGAACAAGCCCTAGAACGGCCTCTTCCTAGAGAAATCATCATCTCGCAACTCTAGACACTTTTGAGTTGACATCTCGCCTAGATATATCTACAGATCTAGCCCCAAGGGAGAGGGGAGGAAGCTCACCTCATTTCCGGCGTTTCCACCATTTTCGGCCAAGGATCTTGTGACTCTTCTTGGCGACATCTTCTCCTCGTCGGCAGTGGTGGTTCTTCTCCTCTTGGACTTGCTCCAGCACCATCTCACTCTCTACAACAGTTCTCTCGGGAAAAAGGGTTGGAATGAGGAGTGAAAATGGCTAGGGTTTTCACATCCCCTTATATGTAAAAAGTGACACGGGTATGGACATGCCCGCGTCCTTACCCGTGTCCTGCTCGGCGAAGCATCGTCGACGGTTCCAATGTCGGTTCAATACACAAACACAGGTAGGGACACGCCCGTGTCCCTACCCGTGTCCACATGACATGGCCGTGTTCTCTGGCCGTGTCCTGCTTTGGACACGATTCGTTGAGTTTCACTTGTTGCACACGGGTAGGGACATGCCCGTGTCTCAACCCATGTCCACCTCGGGGCAAACATCATCGAGCTCTGCTCGACACCCACATGGGTAGGGACACGCCCGTGTCTCTACCCATGTCTTCTTCACATGGGTAGTGACACGCACTTGTCACTACCCATGTCCTTCTCTAGGATAACTCGAGTCGTCGACTCGAGAGTTGTTTGGATAGACACGGTAGGTACATGCCTGTGTCACTACCCGTGTCCTTCTCTGGACCTATTCGAGTCGTCGACTCGAGAGCTGACCTCTCACACACGGGTAGGGACATTCCCGTGTCTCTACCCGTGTCTCTACCTTGTCTTGTTCTAGACTGATTTCTCCTCCCATTTACAGGTGCTGCCCAGCTGCCAGCACTTCACTGAACCCAAGTCAGCTCTCCTGACTCAAAAATGCGCACGAGGTGCCTAGTACGAATCGGGACGTTACAGTTATGAACTAAACTCTCGAAGTCTTGTATAAGGAGAGTACTATGTGTGTTTTTATGTTGTATGTCTCTTGTTGTTGAGATTTGTTTGAGGATTTGTTATCTTGTGAACTTTTGAATTTATTTATGAGATTTTTGGCTTTTGCCTTCATCTTGTATTTCGCTTCGAGAATCGAGAGATGAGTGACGTAATATTGGTTTGACGGCTATTTAATTGAACCACAAGATTCGAGAGACGGGTGGTATAAAACGTTTAACTAAATAACTCTACTTTCACGTTGTATTTCGAGATTCAAGAGAGCAGAAGAGCTATCGCTCATTAGTTCACTATACTTTAGAGGAGAGGAGGAGACTCACTCCTTTTACTAGCGATCCGATTTTTTGTTAAGCAATATTCTTTATTCTTCTTAAATTAGAGATAACTAGGAGAATTTAGGACATTGGGATTTCCGAGATTCAAGAGATGAGAATTTCTTCTATAAAAATCGTTGCATGATAATTCATTCAACACTCTTAACTAATATTATTTCTACACACCATTTAGACGCACATAGGAAATCTAAATACAGGGCTATTTTCGCCAATTGATAAAGGTAGTTTTCAAATCTTTCAACTACACTTCTTTATTTAAATCTTAGTTAACAATCTCGATTAGTTTGCAAAAAAATCATCTCTTTCGACATGTTTGGATTTAAAGAACAATGTAGCAAGTAATTGCAAGCTTTAGGTTAACCACTTCTCCGTGGGAATGATCTCACTCACACTTTATTACTCTTTATGACGTGTGCACTTATGTTAATACGTATAAACAACTTTCCACGTATCAAGTTTTTGACAGCATTATCGAGGAAGTGCTATTAATCTATTGTTTATTTTCTTACAATATTAGTGAACCCTAGTATTTGGAGGTCAAACTTTAATTTTGTTGTACTTTTGGTCATTTGAACTTGTGAGGAGAAGTAAGCATGTTATCACCCTTTCCATAAGGGTTCGAACTCCACAAGAAGTCGGTTTCTGGTTTCAACATTTTTAGTGTGGTGAGCAAGGAGAGTGATCAGCACCGAAAATCTTCTGTGAGGTCGATGGCTGGAGACAAAGGAGAAGGTTCTGGCAAGGCCGACTTGCCACCTCCCCCTCCACTCACCACCCTCGGGATGTTCGAGGAATTCTGGCAAGAGATGTAGAATCTCATGATATTCGCACTCAACACGCATGCCGAGTGCTCAACGCTAGCAGTCCCAATTGTTGCAGTCCCAACCCTGGGCTAGAACGCCCCGGTTAAGCGACCTGGGAAGGAGGTAGTAGAAGAGGGGAGGGAGCGAGACCTGCCAGGGTGAGTTCTGTTCCCCGACTCTGCACGTGCGGGCAGGGTTGGTGATATCGACATGCGAGATTACCCGGCTCGACCGGCAGGGGGTGGCAGCCACTTTAGCGAGTAAGTCTAATTTGTCCCAGTTCTGGAGGGGTTTCGAGAGCTGGAGATGTCCCACTACACCGGGAAGGATAATACAGTTCAACACATCTAGTGGTTTGTGGATGTGGTCTCGATCCGACAGGTGTCAGATACATTCAAGTGCAAGCTCTTCTCCATCACCCTCAAGGAGAAGGCAAGAGATTGGTTCCACCAGCTACCGGCCAACTCCATCTATTATTTGAGAACCTATGCTGGGAGTTCATGCTGAGCTTCACCACTTCCAAGAAGAGGAAGAAAGAATCTGAGTCTTTGTTCCACATCAAGTTGGGAGTGAACGAGACCCTGGGGAGCTACGTGGACCAGTTCCAACAAGAGGTCCTCGAGGTCCAGGAGATGCTATGGCATACCTTGATGATGGCCTTCACCCTGGGGATTCAGTAGGATTCTTCAGGATGCAGCAGGGATTCTTCAGGATGCAGCAGGGATTCTTCAGGATTCTCTCTCCCAAAAGGCAAGCATTGATACTATGTACCATCAGAGCATTGCCTCGATGTTTCTAACTCCACTCCAGAGGAGAAGATCACCTTCTCAAGGAAGGATATACCGGATCATGAGGATCCATTTTTCGACGTGCTAGTGACCCAGGCTGCGGTCGGAAATTTCACCGTCTCTCGGATCCTCATTGATAATGGGAGCTCGATCAACATTGTCTTCAAGAAGGCATTCGACGCAATGAAGGTGGAGGCCAGGAGGGTGTTGGACTCAGATGGGGCTCTGTTCTAATTCTCTGAGGAGAGGAAAGAGGAGGAAGGAGGAGTGGGACTCAATGTCACTCTAGGGGGGCACTCTCGAAACTGCAGGTTCGTCATTGTGGATGCTCTGAGCAGTTACAATATGATCTTCGGACGGCCCCTCATCAACTCCTTCCACTATGTAACCTCCTCCTGTTGGAACCCCAGTTTGGATTTGGGCAAGGAACACTATTAGGAATCTTAGATTGACCCAACATGTATAGTCATGGGTCATAGGATTAGTTCCAGGACAGGTCATTCAGAAGGACTCTCCAGCATTGTAGAAAAGAAGTGAAAGAAATGCAGTCAAGATAAAGGCAGAAAATCAAATCGATGATCGTCTAACGCAGTTCGATGAACGACGATCTCCGGTCGACGAATTCTGAGTTACTTCTCTGAACTCAGGTCGACGATCTCAAGACTTCAGCATGGCTGTGTCGACACCCAGACGATTAGTGTCGACACAACTATCTATCGACTCCAGCACAATAATCTGTGTCGACACCCAGAGAATTTGTGTCGACACAAAAGAACTCAGGTCGACGATTGGCGGACAACACTTGCTCAGCTCGACGAAATCAGCAAGTCAGTTTCTCAGCTTGACGAAATAGAAACGGAGCTCGACGAACTGCAAGCTCTGGTCGACGAACGCAGGCAAGATATTCAGCTCAATGAATCTAGCTGAGTTCGACGAATGTCAAACTCAGGTCGACGATTGATGAACTCGACGAAAGTTCAGGTCGACGATTTCTAAGCAATCAGTAACAGTTGGAAGAATTAATTGAGGATTAATTACAGTCAATATTCTCAGTGAAAATAGCTGTTCAAACGGACAGTTACAGTTGGATTAATTATAGATCAATTCCCAATGCATCTCCACTCTCGGGAATGTTTTCTTTCGCCATCAAGGCCAAGGATTTTGAATGTTTGAACATATATAGATAAAGACAATAGAGACACAGGATACAGAACAATATAGAAGAAGATAATAGAACAGAACAGATACACAACAAGGCAGACAAAGAAAGATACCGAAAGGGCAATATCTCTATAGTAACTAGAAGCCCTAGACCAGAGGAGACAGCAATAACAAGAAGAAGAAGAACATTCATTCATATCTAGAGTCTTCTTCTTCCTCATTACTACAGGACAACTTCAAGGACAACAAACCTCTTATCAGTCAGAAGTTCCTGAAGATTTCTCTGGTCCAGGCCTGAAGATTGAAGGCCTATCACCCTGTAGCAGAGGTCCAGCTTTTCCTGATACATCCTACATCTCAGGGGGAGCAAATCTGCTAACATCAATATCCATATAGTCTTCTTTCTGATTGTTGACATAGAAGACAATATCACTCTCTCACCCCCTCCTGTACAAAGGGTTGTCATCTCCCTTCAAAAGTGATTCCTGGTTGCAAGTCTCCTTCCAAAAGACTTGAGTTGGTTTTTGGGGACCTGATCAAAACCCATTGGGGATATGGCACCTGATCAAAAACCTGAGTGGATTCCTACCAAGGTGGTAGAAGAGTGGACTACCCAGATTTGTGGAACCACTATAAAATCCTTGTGTCTCTTCTGTGTTGCTTAATTTCTTTCTGCATTTCTTATTTTAATTTTGTTTTTTGTGCTGTGATATTTATAACTCTAATTATCTTAAGTTAAGATCTATTACTTTCAATTGGTATCAGAGCCAGGTTGGTTAAAAATATCATACCTTATTGGTTGCACAGGCAAACACCTGAACCATAAAGATCCTGTGATAGATCTTAAGAATCTTTTGAGTTTTATCATGACACAAATTGCAGATTTTTCAAGCACCAGACTGCCCATCTGCAATCTAGATAAATTTGCATCATTGAAGACAAGGATTATGTTCTATATGGACTCCATTGATGAAAACATCTTAAAATCTATTTTGTCAGGTCCAGCTCAATCTCAGCAAACAACAAGTCCAGATTTTGTTCCATCATCCCAGTGGACACATGCTCAGCAAAAGATGAAGATTGTTGATGCACAAGCCATGAACATTCTAGCACAATCAATGTATGATGACATTTTTGAAGAGATGTGGGACTCCCTCACAGCATTGGCTGAAGAAGAAGCAAGAGCAATAGAATTTTACCTAATGGCAATAGATGCTTCTCGCAGCAGCTATGCTGAAGAATCAGAAGAACCAGAATGTGAACCGGAAGAAGAAGATCAATTATTCTCTACCCTTGATCTTTCATCAGGTATACATCTTCCGAAAATCTTACTTCAAAATAATTCGTCGAACGAAGATCGACGAAATCAATTCTATTCGTCGAACTCAGATCGACGATCTCTGAACAAAGATTCTACTTTGAATTGATTAGGAATCAGTGATCGACGAAACAAATTTAAATCGTCGAACAGAGCTCTACGAACTCAATATCATTCGTCGAACTCCGCTCGACGACAGTACTTTAATTCGTCGAACTCAGAATTTCAAAGCAGAGATTTTTATTCTTTCATTTCTGATTATTTTAAAAGAGAACCAGGACCCAAGTTTTTCTGGGTCCAGAGCTCCTAACATCTTCTTGTAGGAAAAGAATTCAGTCCAGCAAATGTACAGGCTATATCAGTGGCTGTCAGATTTGGGCAAAGAAATGTAAACAGGGGGAGATTGGTTGAATAATGGTTATGCAAAATAGGGGGAGATGCCTAAAAATGAAGCTGCAGAACTTCCAGCAGCAGCAACAACAACAGATTATAATGCTGCAGATTTGGGCAAGGATCAGCAACAGCAACAACAGATTTTCTTGATCCAGATTTAGGGGGAGATTGTATTTATTTGTCTTGTATTTTACTTATATTTATGTAAATAGTCTCCTAACCCAAATAGGGGGAGATTGTTGGAACCTCGGTTTGGATTTGGGTAAGGAACACTATTAGGAATCTTAGATTGACCCAACATGTATAGTCATGGGTCATAGGATTAGTTCCAGGACAGGTCATTCAGAAGGACTCTCCAGCATTGCAGAAAAGAAGTGAAAGAAATACAGTCAAGACAAACGCAGAAAATCAAATCGATGATCGTCGAACGCAGTTCGACGAACGGCGATCTCCGGTCGACGAATTCTGAGTTGCTTCTCTGAACTCAGGTTGACGATCTCAAGACTTCAGCATGGCTGTGTCGACACCCAGACAATTAGTGTCAACACAACTATCTATCGACTCCATCACAATAATCTGTGTCGACACCCAGAGGATTTGTGTCGACACAAAAGAACTCAGGTCGACGATTGGCGGACAACACTTGCTCAGCTCGACGAAATCAGTAAGTCAGTTTCTCAGCTCGACGAAATAAAAACGGAGTTCGATGAACTGCAAGCTCCGGTCGACGAACGCAGGAAAGATATTCCGCTCGATGAATCTAGCTGAGTTCGACGAATGTCAAACTCAGGTCGACGATTGATGAACTCGATGAATGTTCAGGTCGACGATTTCTGAGCAATCAGTAATAGTTGGCAGAATTAATTGAGGATTAATTACAATCAATATTCTCAGTGAAAATAGTCGTTCAAACGGACAGTTACAGTTGGATTAATTATAGATCAATTCCCAATGCATCTCCACTCTCGGGAATGTTTTTCTTCCGCCATCAAGGCCAAGGATTTTGAATGTCTGAACATATACAGAGAAAGACAACAGAGACACAGGATACAGAATAATATATAAGAAGATAATAGAACAGAACAGATACACAGCAAGGCAGACAAAGAAAGATATAGAAAGGGCAATATCTCTACAGTAACTAGAAGCCCTAGACCAGAGGAGACAGCAATAACAACAAGAAGAAGAACATTCATTCATATCTAGAGTCTTCTTCTTCCTCATTACTACAGGACAACTTCAAGGACAACAAACCTCCTATCAGTCAGAAGTTCCTGAAGATTTCTCTGGTCCAGGCCTGAAGATTGAAGGCCTATCACCCTGTAGCAGAGCTCCAGCTTTTCCTGATACATCCTACATCTCAGGGGGAGCAAATCTGCTAACATTAATATCCACATAGTCTTCTCTCTGATTGTTGACAGAGAAGACAATATCACTCTCTCACCCCCTCTTGTACAAATGGTTGTCATCTCCCTTCAAAAGTGATTCCTGGTTGCAAGTCTCCTTCCAAAAGACTTGATTCGATTTTTGGGGACCTGATCAAAACCCATTGGTGACAGGGCACCTGATCAAAAACCTGAGTTGATTCCTACCAGGATGGTAGAAGAGTGGACTACCCAGATTTGGGGAACCACTATAAAATCCTTGTGTCTCTTTTGTGTTGCTTGATTTCTTTCTGCATTTCTTATTTTAGTTTTGTTTTTTGTGGTGTGATATTTATAACTCTAATCAGCTTAAGTTAAGATCTATTACTTTCACCTCCTTCCGTTAGTGTTTGAAGTTCGATGCTGAGGGCATCCAGGTCCGGGTCCGGGGAGACCCCAAGGTATTGAGGGAATGTTATGTGACTGCGGCCAACTCTATCTCCTAGCAAGAGGGAGCCGAGGAGATGGAGAGGAGGATGGATGTAGAATCTAGATAGGAGGCTGGAGAGGGAGCTGAGAAGATGGAGGTAGAGGAGGAAGAGAACCACACTCAGTTGGAGGCGGCAGAGGAAGTGCTGGAGGAGCAGGCCAAGGTGATGGCCATGGTGGAAGATGAGGAAGAAGTTCTAGGCCAAGGAGAGGGGTTCGAATGCGAGTGGGGAGATCAGTCCCGGCTGGAAGAAGTAGAATAGATAATGGAGATGGAGGTTCTCACCCAGGAAGGTAGGGTGGAGAAGGTGCGCATCAGTGGAGGGCTGAGCCAGGAGGACTAGAGGAGGATGCTGGAGTGCATCCAAAAGAAAGTTGACATCCTCGCATGGAGTGCAAATAACATGCCAAGGATTGATGCGGACATCGCCTGCTATCACCTCAACCTAGATCTTGAGGCTCGCCCCATCCGATAGAAGAAGAGGTCTACCACGGACAAGCTGTCTGAGCCCATCCGGGAGGAGGTGGGTAAGATCCTTAGGGACGAATTCGTTTCAGAGATCCATTATCCAGGCTGGGTCTCCAATGTTGTAATGGTTAAAAAGGGGGATGACCACTAGAGGATGTGTGTAGATTTCTCTCTTTTAAATAAATCATGTCCTAAAGATTGTTACCCCATGCCTTAGATTGGCGCGCTTGTTGTCCCAGCCATCGGTTTTTCTGTAATGAGTATTCTAGATGCTTTTTCAGGTTATCGTCAGATCAGGATACACCTGCCTGATATCAAAGATGTCTGCTTCATCACCGGGGATGGGTGCTACTACTACAAGATTATGCCTTTTGGGCTAAAAAATGCAGCGGAAGTGTATCAAAGGATGATGGACTGGGTCTTCCGGGAGCAGAAAGGGAGGAACCTAGAGGTGTACGTAGATGATCTCATGATCAAGAGTCTGGATGTTGACTCTTACCTCCGAGTCCTGGAAGAGACCTTCGGCACCCTGCGGAAATACAAAATGAGGCTGAACCCCCTGAAGTGTGTCTTCGGGGGAAAGAAGGGGTAAGTTTCTAGGCCATCTCCTTACTCCCGCAGTCGTAGAGCCAAACCCTGACATGGTAAGGACCATCATGGAGTTGGTATTGCCTCGAAATGCCAAGGAGGTCCAGTGGCTGATGGGGAAGTTGGTAGGGTTGAGCAGGTTCCTCTCTCAGGCAGGAGAGAAGTGCTCCCCCTTCTTCTAAGCACTAATGGGAAATCAGAAGTTTGAGTGGTCCAAGGAATGTGAGGAAGCATTCCAAGTATTGAAGAGGTAGCTGACCCAGGCTCCTCTGCTCTAGGGACTAAAGGAGGGGGAAGATCTATCTCCATAACTTGGGGTAGGGGCTAAGGCCCTGAGCTTAGTCTTGGTCTGGGAAGAGGGCAAGAAGCAGCTACCAATATATTATGTTAGCAAGGTCTTGTGGAAAGTGTAGCTCCGGTTTCCGATTATGAAGAAGCTGGCATTTGCTTTGGTCATCTTCGCTCGGATACTCCGACCCTACTTCCAGGCACACTCCATCCGAGTGGAGATTGACCACCCCGTCCGCAATATCTTTGAGGGGGTGGAGCACTCGGGGATGTTGGAAAAGTGGTCGATAGAGATGAGCGAGTTTGACATATCCTGTGTCCCTCGCCTATCGATCAAGGCTCAAGCAATGGCTGACTTCCTCGTTGACTATATAGTTGAAGTAGCGGAGGCCGAGCTCACTCACCCAGTTCCTTGGAGGGTGAAGGTGGATGGAACATCGGGGAGACATTCCTTGGGGGTAGGAGTGATCTTATAGAGCACCCAAGGAATGAAGATCATGCAAATGGTGCGGGTTCACTTCCTCATTACTTTAAACCAGTCTGATTACGAAGTAGTGATAGCAGGGTTGTATCTGGCCAGGGATCTACTGGTGCAGGATGTGTAGGTGCTCACGGACTCCAGGGTGGTGGCCACGCAGATCAATGGGGAGTTTGAGGCCAGGGAGCCTACTCTCTAATTAAACTTAGACAAAGTAAAGGGGGGTTATCAGCATGTTCCAAACGTTCTCCATCAGACATGTGCTATGAGAGGAAAATGAGTACGTGGATTAGTTGGCCAAGCACTGTCCCTGAGTGGGAGGTACCATCACCGACTTGTTCCGCTCTTCCATCAAACTGGAAGAGTTAATAGAGGTGGACCACCGCCCCTCTTGGGTGGATACTTTTGCAACTTTCCTTTCCATGGGGAAGTTCCCGGAGGGTATGCATAAAAATCAATTCAAGCACAAGTCGGCATACTACTTCAAGCGCGACAGGAAGTTGTATAGAAATACCATCTCAGGGTTGCTGGCACTTTGCGTAGCAAAGAGAGAAGTTGAGAGGATTTTAGAAGAAGTCCATTCCAGAGAGTGCGAGAGCCACTCAGGAAGTAGGACATTGGAAGGAAGGATAGTCAGGCAAGGATACTTCTTGCCAACCCTGGGCCAAGATGCAGTCAAATTCACGAAGAAGTGCCTTGCATTCAAAGCTGCCGAGGAGACAGAGACTTCAACCACAAATGAAGAGCTGATGAGTCTTTTTGCCAAAAGATTTTACAAAATGGCAAGGAAAGACTTCAGGAGAAAGTCATCAAGGCAGGATGACAAACCAAGATATGACAAAATACCAACTAAAGAAGTGGTGTGTTTTGGTTGCAGGAAACCTGGACACTTCATCTCTGAGTGTCCAGAGAATCAGAAGAAGGAAAAGAGAAGAGAGAATGATACTAGAAGACAGCACAACAGCAGGCCTTCCTCCAACAAATACAAGAAGAAGGAGAAAGGCTTTGTGGTAGAATCCTAGAGTGATACTTAGGATGAATCAACATCTTCCAGCTCCAGTGAAGATGAAGAAGAGGCAAGGGCCAAAGAAGTCTGCTTAATGGCCATTGATGCCTCTAGAAGCCATTCAGAAGAAGAAGATTCAGACAATGAAGAAGCTTCAGAATCTGAAGCTGACCAGGTATTATCTTCTTTTGATTACAGTTCTGATTCATTTAAATTTGAATTCAAAACCATGTGCATAAATTTAATTAACTCAGAAAAGGAAATCAATACTCTTAGGGAAAAATTAGGAAACCTAGAAAATGTCAATTCTGAAAATAATAAGTTAAAGGATGAATTAACCCTAGCTAATGAACAAATCATATTATTAAAAACTGAGTTATGTGAGGCTAAACAACTTTAGGAAACTCTCAATGGGAGAAGCCTCAAGTTGATGGACATCACAAGCACTGTAAATTCCAGGCTTAATGACAAGCTGCGCTTGGGTGCTTCATCAAGTTTGCCCCCATCCTCAAGAAAAATATTCTGACTACCCCTATTAAATTTTTTTCAGCAAAAGAGAAAGAGAAAATAAACAATAAACCAACCTTAGATCAAATCCCTAAATCAATAGGTCAGAACAACAAAAATCAGAAAACTACTAAAAACAACGTTCAGCAGAATTCGTCAAACTCAGATCGATGAAATGTTGCCAGTTCGTCTAACCCCACTCGACAAATGCTGAACGCAAACTATAGCTATAATTATTTGTCTAACTGCGATCGACGAACTCTGTATGGTTCGTCGAGCAGAGGTCGACGAACGTGGGGCACAGAAAATGAATATGTTCATTCTCTGGGCAGAGATCGACGATCTCAACCCAATTCGTCGAACTCTAGTCAACGAACTTACAGAAATTTGTCGAACCTAGAAAGTCTTAATAGGAATGTTAAATATAATAACAACTCTAATAATTCTAGAAAACCATTTAACCCTATAGCTGATTGGGTAATACCACCTAGAAGATATCACCCTCTAGGATATAAATCTCAACCAGAATTTTCTATTATATCTACTTTTTCATATCAATAATGCAAAGGACCCAAGGTAACCTGGGTCAAGGATAATTAATTGTTTTTTATTACAAGTGAAAAGCTGTCCAGTAAATAATCAAACATGGTACCTGGATAGTGGATGCTCCAAACATATGGCTGGCAGCAAGGACATCTTAACCAACTATAAGTCCAAGCTAGGACCAAAGGTTATCTTTGGTGATTCAAAATGTGGCCAGTCTGAAGGTTTTGGAGAGGTGAAGATTGGAGCAGTCACTTTCAACATATGTCAGAGGACTCAAGGTTAACCTCATCTCCATAAGTCAGTTATGTGATGAAGGTTATCAGGTACACTTTAACTCATCTTCTTGCACTATTGCTAATAAGGAAAAACAAACTATTTTAATTGGGAATAGACAAGATGACATATACTTAGTTGATTTTCTTTCTGCCTACTCTGATATCTGCTTACTTAATATAACTAGTAATCAGAATAATTTATGGCATAAAAAGCTAGGGCATGTACACTTGAAAAATATTGCTAGGCTATCAAAAGACAACCTTGTTAGAGGTTTACCTTCTGGCCCCTACAAGAAGGAAGGCCTTTGCAGGGCTTGTCAACTAGGAAAACAAACTAAATCTAGTTTTAAATTTGTTAATAAAAGTGATTCACCTAGAATTTTGTTTTTGCTACACATGAATCTCTTTGGACCCATTGTTGTACAAAGCCTAGGAGGGAAATCCTATACCTTAGTTATAGTGGATGACTTCTCAAGGTTCACTTGGGTGTCCTTTTTGAGATCTAAGTCATATACCTTTAAGGTTCTTAAAGATTTTCTCAGGACCATACAGATTGAGTTCTCTACTCATGTTGCATTGATCAGAAGTGATCATGGCACAAAGTTTGAGTCTCTTCTTATGCATGAGTTCTGTGAGAAGAAAGGTATCAGGCACTGCTTCTCAGCTCCTAAAACTCCCCAACAAAATTGGGTAGCTGAAAGAAAAAATAGGACACTAATTGAAGCTACAGGTACATTACTTGCAGATGCTTACATGCCATTAACCTTTTGGGCAGAGGCTGTAAACACTGCAAATTATGTCCTGAACAGAAGCCTGATACATAAACTAAAGAACATGACTCCCTATGAATTACTTAAAGGGACGCAACCTAAAATCAACTATTTTAAAGTATTTGGATGTATAAGTTATATTCACAACAACAATAAAAGATACATTAGAAAGTTTGAGGCTAAGGCTGAAGAGGGAATCTTTTTAGGATATTCCCAAGTAAGCAAAGCCTATAGGATTTTTAATAAATCATCTCTAAAAATTGAAGAATCTATTCATGTTATATTTGATGAAGCTAACATGTCTTGCAAGGAGAAAGAGATTTCTACCAAAAGCACTTTGCAGGTACCTCACTTGTGTGAGAGTTTGGATGGACTTAACCTCACCCAAGAGGTTCCAACACATCCATCTCAACAAATCATTGAGGAAAGTGAAGATGAAGGTACTGAAGGGATTAATCTTCCCCCAATAACAAACATAATTCCACAAGAGGAATTAGTTCCTACTGTTGTTGCAGGACCAACCCCACCCACTGATCTTGTCACACTAAGGGATCACCCTAGATCCCAAGTGCTTGGAGACATATCAGCAGGTGTACAGACAAGGCATCAACTCAACCAAGATTTGATGCATGCCTGTTTTCTCTCTCAGGTTGAACCTATATCCATCCATGATGCAGAGCAAGATCCCCACTGGATCATTGTAATGCAGGAGGAATTAAAATAATTTGAGAGTTGTAGAGTTTAGGATTTGGTTCCAAGACCCCAAAACTACCCAGTAATTGGAACCAAATGGGTTTACAGAAACAAGCTGGATGCCCAAGGAGTGATTGTGAGAAACAAGGCTAGGCTTGTTGCTCAAGGATATATGCAAGAGTAAGGAATAAATTATGACCAAACCTTTGCACGTGTGGCAATGTTAGAGGCAATCAGAATATTCCTTGCCTATGCAGCCTTCAAGAAATTCAAGGTCTACCAGATGGATGCGAAGAGTGTTTTTCTGAATGGAGTATTGAAAGAAGAGGTTTATGTTGAACAACCTCCAGGTTTTGTCTCTCCAACTCACCCCTATTATATTTTTAAATTGCATAAAGCCCTATATGGTCTAAAGCAAGCTCCAAGAGCTTGGTATGAGACCTTAGCTAGTTTTTTGTTAGAGCATAAGTTCATTAGAGCCATAGTAGATAAAACACTTTTCACTAGACATCATAAGGACCAAATACTGTTAGTACAAATATATGTGGATGACATCATATTTGGGTCTACTGATTCAAAATTGTGCAAGAGGTTCTCTGATCTCATGCATTCCAAATTTGAAATGAGTAGCATGGGTGAGCTCTCCTACTTCCTTGGTCTCCAAGTGAAGCAACTCCATGATGGCATCTTTATCTCCCAAGCTAAATATGCAAAAGAGCTTATCAAAAAGTTTGGGATGGCTGATGCCTCAGCAAAGAAAACACCTATGGCTATAAATACTGTTATAGACTCTGATCCACAAGGGAAACCTGTTGACCAGAAATTATATAGGCGCATTGTTGGGTCCCTATTATATCTTACAGCTAGCAGACCTGATATCATGTTTTCCACATGCCTTTGTGCTAGGTTCTAAGTGAAACCTAAAGAATCTCATCTAGTTTCCTTAAAAGGAATTTTGAGATATATAAAGGGTTGTCCAAGTCTAGGCCTATGGTATCCCACTGAATCAGAATTTGAGTTAACTGGATACTCAGATGTTGATTTTGCTAGATGCAGGGTGGACAGGAAAAGTACTTCAAGAACCTGCCAATTCCTGGGTATGAGATTAGTGTCCTAGTTTTGTAAGAAACAGTCATCTGTGTCTACCTCAACTGCTGAGGCAGAATATATTGTAGCTGGCAGCTATTGTTCCCAGATGCTGTGGATTCAAAATCAAATACTACACTATGGTCTCAACTTAAATAATTCAACTCTACTCTATGATAACACAAGTGTTATTGCCATAGTACAGAATCTAGTCCATCACAGTAGGACCAAGCATATAGATATTAGACATCATTTCATAAGAGAGTGTGTAGACAAAAACAAAATTAAACTTGTCTATATCTACAATGATTTACAAAGAGTTGACATTTTCACCAAACCTCTGGATGAAAGAAACCATCTGTTCTTTATAAATCAGCTTGGAATGATCAATGGAGAAGACTTAGTTTAGTTTCTGTCTGCACTCGACAAATTTTCCAGAGTTCGTCGAACGGAGCTCGACGAACTAGGGATAGTTCGGGAGATATTCGTCGAACGGAGGTCACCGAATTCTCTGTGAGTGGAGTTGTTTTCGTCGAACAGAGATCGACAAATCCACTTTAGAAAACTTTCGTCGAACGGAGCTCGACGAAATGTCTTCAAATCTTCAGACTGAGCTCGACGAATCATTTAACTCCAAATTATTTCGTCGAACCCAGATCGAAGAATGTTTTAATTTTCGTGGAACGGAGTTTGTCGATTCATATTTTAGAAAACCTTATATCTAGGATTTCTTCTACCTCCGTCCCGCACTTTCTATTCCCTTGCACTTGATCGCCGTTTTTCTGCCTTTCAGGTGATTTCATGGCGATTCCTGCAGGAACATTGGCTGTGATGACGTTCGACACCGGCTTCGATGTCGACTTTGATTCTTTTCAGCATTCGGACCCAATATTTATGTATATTCTGGAACTTCTAGAAGAGCAGCAACTAAAGAATCTGATGACTACAAGGATCAAACTGTCTGGAACAGAGATTAGAGAATGGGTCTTTACATCTTCAACATCAGAGGAGAATATAATGATTGGAACAATTGCGGGTAATGCTGTTTCTCTATCTCCCGTCATTTTGACTGAAATTTTTGGTTTGAATAATGGAGAAGCAGAACTGTAAATTGAGAATGAGTAATATGATATGATGTTAAGCATGATGGGTTATGCTGGAGGTAACCCTAATAAATTGTTGAAGAAACATTTATTTGCAGAATACAAGTTTCTGGCAGATATTGTTGGGAAAGTTTTACTAGGCAAGCACACTACACATGATTATATAACTAGGTATCAGTTTCTGGTTATGTGTGTAGTGGTTAATAAGAAGCAAGTGTCTTGGGCTCAGATCATCTTTGATCTCATCAGGAAGAAGAATAACAAAAAGGAAGTGTGTTTTGGAAGGATCCTGGGGACCTTCTTAAAGGAAAAAGCTGCTGAATCACTGGTCCCCCCGACCATATTCATAAATACCATCAAAAGGCTAACATGTGCCTTGTTTGGTAGGTGGGAGAGGACAATCTCCAAGCCCTCTAATGCTTCAACCTCTTCCACCACAGCTTCTGAGAGTACAAGGGCTGTTAGAGCCACTCCCCACACTGCGGAAGAGAACATTCCCTCACCCCCATCTCTTCCAGCCATCCAAATCCCTTCCAGTGCCCAAACAATCATTCAAACCCCAATACTTCCCTCATTAACCATTCCTACCTCTCCAACAACCACTCACCTTCCTACCCCACCTCAATCTCCTCATGCTTCACCAGCTCCAACACCACCTTCATCTCCTCTTCCACCCCACTTGTCCTCCATACCATCCTTCAATCTACTGTCATCTCCTCCCACTTCTCCTCCAAATAAATCCCCACAGGATGTCCAAATGCAAGATGCTCCTCCTCCATCCTCCCCAACATCTACCATCTCTCCAAATGTTTCCACTCAACCACCATTTGAAACAACTTCTGCCACTCCAACACTGTAGCCCTCCACCATCTCTTCTGTCATTGCTCTCATCACACCCCTCCTCAAAACAATCATAGCAGAGGCCATTACACCTCTTGCTACTTCCATTTCCTCTCTCTCTCTGCCCAAATCTCTACCCTTTCTACTGCCCCCTCTTCATTTAGGGGCCTGGCTCCAGTTATTACTGAAACCAGGCAGGGGGAGATGCTTGATGAAGAAGCTGCAGTAGCTCCAGCAGTAGCAGCAGTTTCAATTTCAGTTTCAGCAGCTCCAGCTCCAGCAGATGCAGAGGCAGTAGCAACAGCAATAGATACAAAGATTATTGATACATATTTTATTGATTTCATTAATTTCATTAAGACTGACATGGATATAGAAGAGTCAGCTCCAGAAGAAATAATTACTATTGGTGATTTCATCATAAATCCCACAGTAGATTAAGAATATTTGTTGAGAATTTTTGGTAGTGCATTTTTGAGCTTCCCTTTAGCAGATTATACTAAGACATCTTTGGCTATTGTTCCATATTCTTCCCCTATCAGTCCTAAAGTTGCCAAGCAACTAAGAGACAGTTTTGTTATTCTAGAACCTGTAGTCATCCCATCCCTTCCAGCAATTATTTTTGCCCCTTGTTTTGTTATGGATGACTCTCCAATGCCAGATCTTGATGCCTTGATCTTGGCTGACATTGAAGAAGAGAATAAGGCAGCTGCTGAAAGCACTATCAGAGTTACTTCTCTAGTTCCTGTTGAAGTTTCTTCACTAGCTCCTATTGCAGTTTCTCCTCCAGCTCCATCTAAACCTGAGAAGTCTATTATCTCTGCTGAGGCGTTGAAGGTTTTAGATGATATATATGATAATCCTCAGGGATCTTATGATGATGAGGAGGAGGATGAGGATTCAGATGAGGATCCAAAGAAGAAGAAAGTGTCTAAGAAGAGGAAAGTACCTCCTCCTCGTGCTCCTAAACCAAATCCAACCAATGACACTCCCTACTATATTCTTCAGAAGATAACTCCATATAAAGGGATGCCAGCTTGGATGTGGTTATCTAAAAATGAACAGAAAGAGAGGAAGAGAAGCAGAAGATACTCCCCTCCTCCAACTCAAAAATACAGAAGGGACCCTCCTCCTCCTCCTCCTCCAGCTGCTGGTGCTTCAGGCACATCTTCTCAAAGGCCCACTCAATTTCAAACTTATCAAACACATCAGAGTAGGCCCTCCTCCTCAAGAAGCCAGCAAAGACAGTATCCTTCTGGCAAGCAGCAACATCAACAACAAACACAACAACAATTCTCTGAACATCAACAAGCTGAAAGCTCCAACAGACCTCCTTCTCCTCCTATTCCTTTTGAAGATCCAGAGACAGCTACATCAGCTAGGATGGCCAGATTCCAGGAACTGATTGGCCTTTCTATGATTAACAGAGCTAAAGCTGAAGGAAAGGATCCCTCAGAATATACAACAATATCAAAATACAGGAAAGAAAAGCTTAAGAGGTATGAGAAAGCTAACAATTTTTTCAATGTTGATGATTATATAAAATTGCACCCATAAGCAATAGTACCCAGAGCCACATTTTTGAAGATTATAGGGGCTGCTGATATGACCATGACCAAAGTGCAAGCTTCTGATCCAAATAGAGAGATTGTTTTTACCAAGCCTATAGACAAGAGCAAAGAAGAGAAGCCAAAAGAGAAGAAGAAAAAGAAATGAGTTCTGAGCTATTTAATTTCTGTTATGTTTTAAAACTGTTTTCTTATTTTTGAACAAAGCTTATTTGTATATATATATATCTGTTGCATGTGTTATTGATCTCTGCCAGATATATGCTTTCTTGTTTTGTTTATTTCCAGTTTAGTCTGAGTCTGTAATTAGTGACCTCACCCAAATAGGGGGAGATTGTTGGATCCCTAGTTTGATTTGGGCTAGGTTCACTAAGTTAGGATCTTGTGACCCATCTTGTATAGCCCGGGTCATAGTTGTGTCCTAGAGTCTAGGCCAAGTCCTTAGTATCAACACTGCATGGACCGGCCATCATCAGACTGCCAGGGACTCACGACTTAGAGATTTTCCAAAGACTCAGTAAAATGAGTTCGACATTCGTCGAACTCAGCTCGACGATTATCGTGCTCAGCTCGACGATCTCAGAGAAAATTCTTTGATATGAGCTCAACGAACTTGATTCTCAGGTCGACGATCTTTGGACTCTACCTTCAGCATTCCAAGTCCAGACTTTGTTCTCTAGACTCTGGTCGACGAACTTAGTTCTCTGCTCGATGAATTCTGGGTTCTCTACTTCAACTTAATACTCCAGAAGTTTCTCAATTTTTCTAAGTCCAGAATCATCTTCAGTCGACGAATTCAAGGTTCTCAGCTCGACGAAACAGATTCTCAGGTCGATGATTTCTGGATACTTCAACACTTCACACCAGAAGTTTCTGTCGACACTAGAAACAAGAGTTGTGTCGACACTAACAGCAATTATGTCGCAACTAGAAGCAAGAGTTGTGTCGACACCAACAGCAATTGTGTCAACACTAGAAGCAAGAGTTGTGTCGATACCACAACAATTGTGTCGACACACAGGACTTATGTCAACAAACTCCAGATTTCTGTCAACACAATAGCCATGTCGAGACAAGAAGTAATTATGTCGATACCCAGGACTTGTGTCGACACATTCCCCAGAAGATCTGTCAACAAGTTGTCAGGTCGACGAAATCAGCTATCAGCTCGACGAACATCATACACAGAATAGGCAAAGTTTATAGAGAATGTCGTTCTACTCTCAGCTCTACAATCTTGGAACTCAGCTCGACGAATAGCTGATGTCTGGTCGACGAACACAACTTCTCAGCTCAACAAACTGTGGATTCAACTCGACGATTTCTGTTATATGTTCGACGAATCCAGACTTAGTCATTTCCAGTCTTCTGTCCTTTTCCTGATGGAATAATTCTTGAGTAATCAATGCTTCAATATTCTCTGAATATAATCGTTAGACAAAGCATTAATTATGGTCTTCTCTAGGAGTATTGCTTGCCGTTTTTCCATGGGAAAGTTGGGGAAATAAATCAATGCAGTTTATTCTCAAGGCCATCAGTATTGATTGCAGAGGAATTCATATTTCGAAAGACAATTTTGACAGGAAATATACAAAAGATTTTCTCTCTTTTCCTATAGACAGCAGAGCAGAATACACACAAAATAGCAGAATAGAACATAGACACACAGATAGAAAAATCACAATCAATCTACAACAAGAAACTCTCTGCTCTCTCTCTCAGAACTTTGATTCAGCAACTCAAGATGCCCTAGACCAAAAGAACATCTGCTACCTGAGGAAGAAGAACAATCAATCAAAATCATGAGTCTTCATTCTTCAACTCTCCAGGACACTTCAAATGACAACATCTATTACATCTGTCAGGAAGTTCTTGAAGATCCTTTCTGGTCAAGGCTGTTGTTAAAGACTAAAGGCCTATCACCCTAAAGCAAAGCTCCAGATTTTCCTGAAGCATTCTACATCACAGGGTGAGCAATTTTCTAAAATGGCATCGACAAGTCTTCTCAGTTGTATATTGAGAAAGAGAAGACCATATCATCTCTCATCCCCCCCACTGTATAAAGGGTTATAACTCCCTTGAAAAGTTATTCTTGGTTGCAAGTCACCTGACCAAAAGACATGAGGTTTGGTTTTTGAGAACCTGATCAAAAGGTCATTGGTGTCAGGCACCTGATCAAAAATCTGAGTGGATTCCTACCAGGGTGGTAGAAGAGTGGATGTACCCAGGTTGGGGAACCACTATAAATCTCTTGTGTTGTCTGGTTGCCCCTTCTTATTTTTCTTGGTGTGTTTGTGCTTTCTATGATTGTTGTGTTTATATTTCATTAAGTTGTTTATGCACTTTCATAGTTACAGCAAAAGCTGTAAAAGATTTTAAGGATTCAAAAATACTCTATTCACCCCCCCCCCTATAGAGTATTTTAGATCTAACACATCACTTTCACATTTATTATTTTCATGTGTCGCTACCCTGCGAGCCAATGTTGGAAACTACTGTTGTGAAGAGAAACAATTGTAAGGTATTAAGGCCACACTATTTTGTTTATTTTGTATAAACATTCCTATGTGGTTTAATATAGTGGACATTTGTATTACATGAGTTCAAATTAACCCATGAAACTTCCGCTAGAATGCTCTGAGTTAGGATTTGTTTGGTCTTATGATATTTAACATGTAACCCCACCGACTATCTATGGAATATGACATGGGGCCCCGACTGGAACCTCTGTTATATTTCATGTGACGGACGGTGGTGTTACAGTGAGTGAGGGATTCTCATGCCATTTGCCTGATTTTGTGAGAGACTTTCTGCCTAACCCAACATTCCTTCCACTTGCCTGGGCGATAGCCCTTCCACCCGTTCTGGCGGAAGGCTTTCACTCTCTCTGAGCGAGTTTGGGTCTGCATACCCCACTCACCTACCATGACCAGCCTAAGCCTGAGAATCCTTGACTTACATGGGGGGGGGGGGTCCTACTCAGCGAATACGTAGTTGTAGAACCCTGTCAAGAGTGGATTTCACCTTATCACGATTTGGGGCAAGGCCTTCATGAGCAAGGAGATGGCCGAGAAACTCTTCTTTGCTTGCCCCAAAAACACACTTCAAGAGATTTAACTTCATATTGAACCTTCACAGAGTAGTGAACATCTCATCAAGGTCTTCCAAATGCGATGAGAATGACTTGCTCTAAAGGCATTACAATCGTGTTGAGGTTTCTCCCATTTTGCTGCTTAAACACGAAGTTCATCATTCTCTGATAGGTTTCACCCGTGTTATTAAGCCTGGAAGGCATTACAAGATAGCAATAACAACCAGCATTTATAATGAAAGATGTATGAGGCACTTCAGGCTTATGCATTCTAATTTGATGATAACCAGAGAATACATCTAAAAAACACATACATGAATTCACTACCATAAAATTAACTAAAGAATCTATCTGAGGTAAGGGGTAACAATCTTTTGGGCATGCTTTATTAAGTTTAGTAAAATCAACACTCATACATAATTTTCCCCTGAGTTTTTTCACCATTACAACATTTAAACCCAAATAGGGTACAGTACTTAATGAACAAATTTAGCTTTGAGGAGCTTGTCGTTCGCTGAACAGGCAAACACATCTAGGTTCTCTAGCAAACATGAGATTAATTGGGACTTCTCCACCTCTGGAAGTTCAGCATTGATGGTGAGCCTCTTCTCATCTCCCTCAATAATGGGGACTATTTGCATCACTTGGGCAGGTTCTAATGTGTACCTTCTCTAATATCTTCCTCAATTGGCTCTTTATCTACCTCTGGAGGATTAGGCACTTCAAGAACTATTTTTGGAGCCTCCAAAGGAGTAATGTGTTCCACCAAGTTAACCATTCGAACAAAACATTCTCGTGTTAGTTTCAGATCACTCCTAACCCGGTACAGCTTCCCATTTATAGCAAACTTGATGGCCAAGTGGTAGGTGGATACAATTTCTTGATATTCATTGAGGAGTGGTCTTCCAAAGATTGTATATTAGCTGCTTGGAGCGTCAAGTACTACGAATGGGATGAGCTTTGTAATTCCTCTGAGTGTCACTGAAAGTGTGACACTCCCTTCTACTTCTTTCTTCTCTCAAAAACCATAAAGAGGCCCTTCGATGGAAAGCAAAGACTTTCCGGTCTTTAAGACCTCAAAGGTTAGTATGAGGAGGAGATTCACTTAACTACCAGTATCAATCAATATCTTATGTAAAATATAGTTCTATATTACTACCTTTACTACCACTGCATCATTGAAAGGGTTGGCAATTGGGGGGAGGTCGTCCTAGCCAAAGGTGATGTCTCCCCTTGCAGGAGCAGAGGAAGAGGTAGCTGCAACTCCCACCAGAAGATTCTATAAATGCATAACTTCCTGGATGACTCGGGTCCGGTTCCTCCATGAATACAGAAATGATATCTGTGGGACCCTTTGTCATTAGCTTCCATGCACTCACCTCCAAGATTGGCATTGCCAAGGTGGCCAACGTCTTCTACCTCCTCGCATTCCAAATTCACCTCTGCCACTTCGTTACCCATAGAGGTTGATGGCTTGGCAGGCACTTCTTTATGGACGAGATCTTGCAGCTTCTCTTCTCCCAAGAGCTTCTCAACCAGCATGCAGAGAGCTTTGTAGTTTCTAGTTAAGTGTCCCCTCTCCCTATTGCATTCACAGTAGAGATTAGGGTTCCAAAACTTGACATCTGCTTTTAAAGGAGCTGGTCTTTTAAAATCAGGTCTTCTTTACAGAATTTGGACGACCTCATCCATTAAAACATTCAAAGCAACAAATGCCTCCTACAATCATCATACTACTAAGGGTGAGTAGCTGGAGGTAGAAGCGCAGCATACTACGACCGGTATACTGGCAAGACTTGCAGAGCGGGTATGCAGGACAACGACAATTTCTGATCCTGAAATTGTTGATGTCTTAAGAAGGGGTGATGGTGGAGGAAATTCCTCCCCCTCTAAGCAGGGGACTGGAATTCTGGGCGAGGTGGCCTCGCCAACTACTGAGATGTTTGTGGAGGAGTTGGACGAATCCTACTTTCTAATTATATTTCAAACATAGTTAGGATTTGATCTCTCTCCTTGGATATACATATTTGCCAAGCTAATCATCTCTTGGTACGTTCTTAGCTTTCTAATGTTTGATTCAAACTTGAGTGGACCTTCTCATAAACCATTGATCAAAGCTACTCTATAAAGCTCCGGATCGACATTCCGAACTTCAATAATTTACTTCATGAAATGGTGTACAAAATGAGCCCAAGTCTCATCTTCACGGTGCTTGGTATCTAACAGAGTAGCTGGGCAACTTTTCCTTTAATTTCTTGAATTACCTCAAGTATAGTCTGTGTAGCCATTTCACTTTCCAAGTGGGTTGGCTCTTCCTCAAGATGAGGCTCCCCCTGCACTTGAGCACTATCTCCAATATCTTGTGCAGGTGATTTTTCAGGAATCTCTTGCCTCTCTTCATCTGGCATGTCCTTTGTTAGAACTCTATCCCATCTGGAGATAATCCTTATGTCCATTCTTCTCATATGGTTAATCTTTGAACCAGTAGTCTATGTCATTACTTCTGGAATTATTCCAGCCAAGTAGAGACTCATAATCCATCCCAGATTTGATTTCTTAATACTTTCCTTAATCATTTCAAATATTACTGCTGACCAATCAGTGTTTAGTCTGTAGATGATCCTGGTCATCAGGCTGAACATATAGGCTGAAATCCTATCATGCCCCCTGGCTTACAGAGAATGACTTTTCCCACTACTTCTGAAAGGAATTTGCCTTGTAGATTCATCCCTTTTCTATTCATAGCTGATCCAATCTTCAAGGTGGGATCCAATCCACACCATTGAAGTGCTTCCCTAGTCTTGGATGAATGTACTTCTTCTTTTTCTTAAGTTCTTGGAAGTTGAATAGTTTTCCTTAAGTTCTTCAAAGTAAGTTTAACCTTAGTTCCCTGAACTGTGGATTTGATCTTAAGTCCAGTAGAATCTAATGAAGCTGTGCCATAAAAATCTAGTACTTCTTTCTTCCATATCTTTGTTGGTTAAGAAACCATAAATTCCAACCCATTTTCAGCAATTAGGGTTACTACTGCTTTAATTTCATTTTTCGCATTATCAAAAGCGTTGCGTACCAGCTCATAACCTTCATTGACACTATATTCTAGCTTTGTCGCCATTAGGCTTGAGTGAAAGCTTGGATTGAGAAGAGAGAAGTTGTCGACACAGGGTTTTGGTCTTGAAAATATGGAGAGTGTGTCGACAGAATATGTTGTTGACCTATTTATACCTTTCTAAGTACTGAAGGTCAAAAGTCGCGTCAACATTCTCTAAATGTGTCGACACTGTTGAAAAGTGTCAACACAGACTTCTAATGACTCGACATCAATTCTATTTGACTTTGTCGACTTCGACGATCTGAGGTCGACAAATCTACGTGTTTACTCTAAGTGTCGACACCACTTATGGATGTGTCGACACCACTTCTCTGAAGTGTCGACACCGATTCTCTAGATGTGTCGACACCACTTTCCTGGAGTGTCGACACCATTTTTCTAGATGTGTCATCACCATTTTCCTGGAATGTCGACACCAACTACTATGTGTCGACAAAGACAACTTCTTGTGTCGACAAAATTTTACTTAGCCAATTTTGCAAACTAATTTATGTTCAACATACCTATTTCAATTTTGAAATTGTTGAATTTAGTTTCATCTAAAGGCTTATTAATCATGTCAGCTAGTTGTAAATCAGTACTAACAAATTCTAAAGAGATATTTTCTTTCTCTACATGGTCTCTAAGAAAATGGTATCTTATTTATATATGCTTTATTCTACTATGAGAAACAGGATTATGAGCAATAGAAATAGCACTAGTAGAATCACATAATAATGGAGTTCTACTTACCTGAATACCATAGTCTTCTAACTGATGATGTATCCAAAATAGTTGTGCACAACAACTTCCAGCATCAACATACTCAGACTCAGTTGTGGAAATTGCCACACTGGTCTGCTTCTTACAGCTCCAAGACACCAATCTTCCTCCTAGAAATTGACAGGTGCCTGTTGTGCTTTTCCTATCTACTTTGCAACCTGTAAAGTCTGCATCTAAATAACCCATTAGTAGAAAATCTCTATTCCTAGGATACTAAAGGCCTAGATTAGGTGTGCCCTTAAGATATCTCAAAATCCTTTGGACTGCAGTAAGATGAGATTCTTTAGGGCAGGATTGGTACCTAGCACAGACACTTGTACCATACATGATATCTGGTCTACTAGCAGTCAGATATAGGAGGGAGCCAACTATTCCTCTATACAAAGTTTCATTTACAGGTTTCCCTGCATCATCTTTGCCAAGAGATACACTTGTACCCATATGAGTTCTCATGGTAGTGGATGACTCAATACCATACTTCTTAATTAACTCCAAGGTGAACTTAGACTGAGATATGGACAGGCCATCATCAGTCTGTCTTACTTGGAGACCTAAGAAGAACTTAAGTTCTCCCATACTGCTCATTTCAAATTTCCCTTGCATAAGTTTTGCAAACTTTCTACAAAGGTTACTTTCAGTAGACCCAAATATTATGTCATCAACATATATTTGGACTATGATTATCTTTCCTTTGGATTCTCTAAGGAATATAGTCTTATCAATTTTCCCCCTTGAGAATTTGTTCTCAATGAGAAAAGTAGATAGGGTTTCATACCAAGCCCTTGGAGCTTGTTTTAACCCATATAAAGCTTTCCTAAGTCTATAAACATAAGTAAGATTGAGTGGATTAACAAAACCTGAGGGATGCTCTACATAGACCTCCTCTTTTTAGTCTCCAATTAAGAATGCAGACTTAACATCCATCTTGAACACTTTGAAGCCTTGATATGCTGCATAGGCCTGAAATAGCCTGATAGCTTCCAGCCTTGCCACTGGGGCAAAAGTCTTATCAAAGTCTATGCCCTCCTCCTGTCTGTATCCTTTGGCAACTAGTCTTGCCTTGTTCTTCACTATAATCCCACTCTCATCAAGCTTGCTTTTATAAATCCACTTTGTCCCTATGACATTGTGGCCCGTTGGTTTTGGAACCAAATCCCAGACCTTGCAGCTTCTGAATTGATTTAACTCCTCTTGCATGGCATCAATCTAGTGTGGGTCCTTAACAGGTTCTTCAAATCTCTTGGGTTCCACTTGAGATAAGAAGCTAGAGCAAAGAACTGTGTTCAAGTTCCTGCTCCTTGTTTGTACTCCTTGTCTTGGATCACCAATGATCTGATGTGCAGGATGATCCTTCAACTATCTAAATGCTGGAGGTAATCTATCAGCAGTTTGGCCTTCTCCAATCTCTTCATTATGCTGCACCTCATGTTCTTCTTCAGCATCCTGAGTGTCTTATACTCCCCCTAGACAGCAACTACCATTTTCCACATCATGTTGTGCAGTTGGATCTTCTATGATAGTAAGCTGGTCCATCTTCTGTTGTATACCCGTGGAGCTACAAGAACTACTTGGCAACTCACTGTTAATAAGTCTAGTTTCATAAAAGATGACATGAACTGGCTCTTCTATAACTTGAGTAGCCAAATTGTAGACCATATAAGTCTTACTATTGTTGTTGTACCCAACAAATATCCCATCTTGAGATTTGACAGCAAACTTAGTTAGGTGTGATTTGCCATTATTAAGCACATAGCACTTGCAACTAAAGATCCTCAAATAGGATAAGTTTGGTTTTCTGCCTTTCACAACCTCATAGGGTGTATTTTTGTGGCTTTTGGTGATGGAAGCCCTATTGAGCACATGGCATGCAGTGTTTACTGCCTCAGCCCAGAAATATTCTGGGAGAGTAGTGTCACTTAATAGTGTTCTTCCAGCCTCAATCAATGTCATATTCTTTCTCTCAGTAATGCCATTTTGCTGAGGTGTTCTAGGTGAGGAGAATTCCTGAAGAATCCCAAATTCTTCACGTAGCCTTGTCATACTTTCAGATTGGAATTTAGTTCTATGGTCACTCCTGATTTTGACCACTGAACTATCTAATTCATTCTGAATTTGTTTGACAAAATTGTAGAAGACCTTTGGGGTTTCAGATTTCTGTCTCAGAAAGAATACCCATGAGAATCTAGAATAGTAATCTACAACCACAAAAGTGTAGACCTTCCTACCTAGGCTATGAACTGGCATAGGACCAAATAAATCCATATGCAAGAGGTACAAGCACCTCACTGAATCCTTGGTTTCAAGGCTATAAAAGGTGGATCTAGTCTGCTTGCCTTTTTACAAGCTGAACATATTCCATCCTTATAATACTTAACTTGAGGATCATTCCTCACTAACTCTTTAGTAAAGAGTTAACCAATTGTCTTGTAGTTAAGATGAGCTAGCCTCTTGTGCCATTTGACACAATGAGAGACTTTCTTATCAGCCACAAGACAGATAGGAGAATTTTTATTCTCACACACAAAGTCTAGGCAATATACAATTCTTTTTCTATATCCAGTCAATATGACCTCTTGATCACTTGACCTCGTGATATGACACCCATTCTTGACAAATGAAATGTCATATCCTAAATCACTCAGCTGGCTAATACTAATTAGGTTGTGTTTCAAACCCTTTACATAGGCCACTTGAGTGATTGTAATTGAGTTATTAGAAATGTTACCAAAACCATTGATGACTCCCTTTTCAGAACCACCAAAGATTACTTTAGGCCCATTCAGTATAGGTGAGTAGTCCTTTAGCAATCCCCTTGTTCTAGTCATATTCCTGGAACATCCACTATCCAAGTACCATATGGGGGCTTGGCAACTTGGACTCACCTGCAACAAAGATTACTTAACCTTAGAACCCAAATAACTTTTGGGTCCTTGGTTCAAGTTAGTCTGAAATCTAACAAATCTGCCTGCAGCTCTTCTAACAGGCAGACTGCTACTCTCCTTGACACTGGTATTGTGCCAACAGTCTAAGGCATAATGGTCTATCTTGCCACAGCACCAGCACTCAAACTTATTATATCTCTTTTTAGGTATAACCTTAGATGTATTGTTTACAGCAGATCTTTTGTTTTGTGTTGGGTCTTTGCCTCTCTTATTGGACTTAGTAGCCCATGCAGTTCTCTTAAACCCTAATCCTGCCTTACCCTTTTGAGACACAAACTCATCAATCAAGGGTAATACAGATTTTGGCTTAGAAAAACTAGCCACTATCTCCTTTTCTTTCTGAAGTCTATTCTCCAGACTTTTAATCTGATCATTTTTGAATGTGATTGTTCCTATTTGAATAACAGTTATGTTTTTCAATCTGGAAATCTCATTCAACTTTTGATCCAGCATCTTCTCAGAATCAGATGCAGCCAACTTAAGAGTTGCAATTTCCTTAGCTTGATTCTTGGCTAGGTTTTTGCTTCTCTTTAGTGCCTGCAATAAATACCCATATTCATCTATCAGCTATTGAATATCTCCTTCTAATTCAGACCCATCTTCATCTCTTGATGGAGATGCATATGATTCTGACCCAATGAAGTAATCAGAATCTACAGATACAGATTTTACCTTACTGGGGCCAGGCTGATCCTGGCACTGGTCTTCTTCAGACACTGTCATCAATCCTTTGCACTGATGGTCTTCATGCTCATAGATAGAGTCCAGTAATTGCATGAACTCATCCTCTTCTTCTACAAACAGTCCAATATATGCCTCTGCCTCAAATTCTGACTCTGAAGTTGATTGATCTGTCAAGCTTTTCTCTTTCTCAGCAACCAAGGATTTCTCCTTCTTACTCTTGTGATGTAACTTCTTTCTATTAGCAGACTCCTTCCTTTTTTCTGGACAGTCAGCCACAACATGTCCAGCTTTGTTGCTGCAATAGCATATAATCTTGGATGAAGTTGACTTGTCAGGCTTTGTCCCATTCCTATCCTTCCTGGATGATTTCCCCTTCTGATAATAGTCATCCCTGGACTGTGATGTGGACGGCCTAGATTTCCACTGCTTCTTCTTTAAGAATCTTTGGAACTGTCTTGTGAATGCTGCAAAGTCTTCATCTGAGTCACTACTATATGTACTAGGATTATCTGAATTCTCTCAGATAATTTCTGCATCTCTCTTAGGAAAAGATGGAGACATTCTCCTATTCTTCCTGGTGGCTTCAACCTTGAAGGCCACTGACTTTTCTTTAGAATCAGCCTTTGTATGTTTCTCTTCCTCTTTTCTGGCCAACAGCTGCATCTCATATGACAGCAATTTTCCAAACAGTGTTGGAGGAGAAATCTCTGCCAGTCTGGCAACTTCCCTTATGGCACAGATTTTTGTATCCCAATCCTTAGTCAAAGACCTAAGGAATTTATCATTTAACTCATAAGTACTGAAAACTCTTCCATAAGACATAAGTTCATCGACAATCCTATAGAATTTCTTATAACATTAAGTAATACTTTCAGACTTGGCTTGTCTGAAACTCTCATATTCTTGATTAAACATATATTTTCTTTCTTGCCTAACCTCTTCAGAACCCTCCATGTAGACTATCAATGTGTCCCACATTTCTTTAGAGGTTTTGCAATGAATTAGATTCTGGAATGTTGAATCATCAATGACACTTACAATAATATTCTGCACTCTTTTATCCATTGTAGCCAAGATGATTTCATCCTTAGTCATATCTGAAAAATCCTTTGGAATTCTTTGATTGGCATCAAGAACAGAAATCTTCATTGGAACATATGGTCCTTCCTTAACTGTTATATAGATTCTAGGATCTGATTCCTCCATGAATAATATGACTCTTTCTTTCTATATTCCAAATATTTCTTTCCTGCAGATGGGTAATTTCATTAAACCAAGTTCTTTATGGTTTTCTCCTGAACACATCTTCTTGATCTTAATTCTGCCTTACAGATCTCACTCAGACTGTTAAGTCTAACGTTGTGGAACCTGGCTCTGATACGACTTGAAAGAATTAGTTCCTAAACACCTAGAGAGGGGGGTGAATAGGTGTAATTCCTTTTTCTTTTAAGGCAGAATATCTATTCAGTTAATTAAATATAAACAGTTAATTCTACAGCTAACACATCACAGAATTCACAGAATCACACAATCACAGATTGCACACAGAGTTTATAGTGGTTCCCCAAGGTCTGGGTACATCCACTTTCCCCCTTCGCCTATCTAGTTGTGTGCTAGATTCGGCCTAACTTCTTCTCTTTACCTCAGATCCTCAGATCTTACAGCAGCTTAGAACCCAAACAAGGCTCCTACAACTCAGAGTGAGTCCACACTCCTACAGCTCAGGAAATCTGCCCTACCTTAGCCTTCAACAAGGGCTACACTCACAGATCACAATCTCCTACAACTCAGGCTCACAGCCCTACCTCAGCCTTCAACAAGGCCTACACTCAGAGATAATAATCTCCTACAACTCAGCCTTTATAGATACAGGCAGAACAACCACTCTTAGTTTTCGTCAAAGGTTCTTGAATCTGAACTCAGTAGGGTTGAACTCCTTTGAATTTGATCTTCAATCAACTTATTTCTTGAAATTCAGATCACAATCTGAATCCTTCTTAGCAGACTGGTTCAGGATCTGCACTTCAATAGATGGAGCTCTCTCTCTCCAACTTCTTTTTATTCTATATCAGTATCTGTATTTTTCTTCTATCTTCGATCATCATCTGTTGAAGGAGAATGCCTTTTTACAGACTTTCTCCATGGTAACCGGCTGGTCCGATTTCTAACAAACCTCTGACAACTCTGACAGTTGCAGTAGACCGGTTGGTAATGACAGATATCAAGTCATCCAGCCACTTCTTGAAACTCTATCTCTGTCAGCAAAGTGTCGAGACTGAACTTCATCATGTGTCGACACAAGTAGACTAAGTGTCGACACAAGCCTTGATGATGTCGACACAGCTCCTTTGGTGTTGACACTGCTTCTCGACACAGCATCTATAGAATGTGTCGACACTAATTCTGCGTGTCGACACAATCAATTCTTTACTTTAACTTTGTTGAAACTCTGTCATGTGTCGACACAAGTCCTGTGTGTCGACACACTTGATGCCGACAAGGTCTTCTGTGTGTCGACACTATCTCTATGTGTAGAAACAATTGATGTCGACTAAGATTCTGTGTGTCGACACTGCCTCTGTGTGTCGACACAGTTGATATCGACTAAACTTTCTTTGTGTGTCGACACTGCCTCTATGTGTCGACACAGTTGATGTCGACTATGCTTCTCTGTATATCGACACTGCCTCTGTATGTCGACACAGTTTCTTCTGGTGTCGACACAGTCTTTCCAAGTGTTGAAATAATTAACTCCAAGTGTCGGCACAGCTTTTCTCCAGTGTCGACACAAGCCTTCATAAGTATCGACACATCTTCTTCTAGTGTCGACATATGGACTTAGAAACTTTTTCCTGCATTCTTGCATTTTCTTAACCTGCACATATAAACTCAAAACAACATCAAATACACCTTGATGCATATCATTGAGTAAGGTGAGGCTTCTTCAAATCTGGTACATATTTTCCAATGTACCCAACAAGCTTTGAAGATCTACGCTGAGGGTTTCTGTTGAGGTTCTCAACGTCCAAGAAGCAGAAGAAGGAGGAGAAGTGCCGGTTTGCAGTGAGGCGAAAGCAGGACGAGACACTGGGTCACTACGTTGACCATTTTCAGGAAGAGATCTGCCTGCTCCAGGAGGTCCCAGGGTACGCGCTGATGCTCTCCTTCACCCTGGGGACGAGGCCGGTATTCTTCAGTATGGACTTGAAGAGAGTGCTCCCGTCTCCTTTGAGGAGCTCATGGAGAGGGCGGAGAAAGAGATAGACTTCGAGAGGGCAAATCCAGAGTTCTCCAGGAAGTTGGCCAGGCTTGCGGAAGATGATATGAAGGAGCCTGCAGCAGGAAAGCCGAGGGAGCCGAGGGAGCAGAGGGACCAAAGAGAATAAAGAAGGAGAGAAGAACCCAGAGGGTAGGGGCAGCAACAGGGATGGGGGGTCGGGAGCCGAACGACCGGTTGGGTTGGAGGCCCTAGGAGGGTCGCCCCCGGGGCCAAGGAGGAGGCTACCAGGGAAGGGATAACTTACGAGAACCCAGGAGGTTCGACCAACCAGCATGGAGGCAGGGGCCAAGGGGTCACCTCCCGCCGCCGCAAGAGGTCATGGAGGTGGGCAGAGGAAGAGGAGCAAGGAGTGGAGTTTGAGGAGCTGGGAGAAGAGGAGGAGAATGAAGAAGGGGTAAGACGGCGTTGCTCTTTTGTGACTTCCACCAGGAGGAAGGTCACGTGACGGCCACCTGCCCTGAGTTCTTAGAGATGAGAGAAGCAAGAGGAGCAGGGAGGCAGGATCCGCCGGTTAGGATCGTGGAAGTGCATCAGGGGGAGGGAAAAGATAGATGTGAGGACCGGGTAGACGTTGGAACCCGGGGAGGGATCGGGGTGATCCACGGAGGAGTGGGGATCGAGGCAACCAGCAAGGGGAGCCTTCAAACCATGTACCGAAGGGTGGTCGCCTCCACCTCCCAGGCTCCGTCGCCGGAAGAAAAGATCACCTTCTCGTCAGCAGACATGTCGGACTGTGAAGATCCGTTTTGTGACGCCCTGGTGATCAAGACGGCAGTGGAGAATTTCACGGTCTCGAGGATATTGGTGGATAATGGGAGCTCAGTAAATGTTATCTTCAATAAGGCCTTTGATGAGATGAGGGTTTAGGGGAAAAGGGTCTTGGCTTCGGATGGACCGCTGTTCGGATTTTCTGGAGTGAGGAAGGAAGTAGAAGGAGTGGTTGGGCTGCATGTGAAATTAGGAGGCGTGTCACGGAACTGCAAGTTCGTGATAGTGGACGCTCCGAGCAGTTACAACGCCATCTTTGGGCGTACCCTCATCAGTGCCTTTCGCTGCGTCCCCTCCTCATTCCACAAATGTCTAAAGTTCAATAACGGAGGGGTGCAGGTTAGGATCAGGGGGGATCTGAAGGTGGCGAGGAAATGCTATGTGACGGCGGTCAACACCATGTCCTAGATGGCCGAGGCGGAAGAGCTAGAGAGGGAGATGGTGGAGCAGGAGGAGGACGTCAAAGAAGAGGAGATGAGCCTAGGAGAGGTGAGGAGGGAGATGGAGGAGCAGGAGGAGGACGTCGGAGAAGTGGAGATGAGCCTAGGAGAGGCGAGGAGGGAGACGAAGGAATAGGGAAAATCTGAGAAGGAGGCTCGGAAGTGCGAGGAGGTCGAGCAGCAGCGGGAGAGCCCGGAGGAGGCAATTGAGGTAGAAGAGCAAGTAGCAGTAGGGGTGGAGAGAGAGGGCCGGAGGGGCGCGGAAGTCGAGCAGCAGCAGGTGGGCCCGGAGGGGGCAATGGAGATTGAGGAGGAAGTAGGAAGGGAGGAATTGGAGCTAGAAGAAGAAGCAAGGGTCGGCTGGGAGCAGTCCCGTCTGGAGCCAGCCGAGGAAGTAGTGGAGATGGAGGTCTTCACCAGTACAGGGCAGGTGCAGAGGGTGCGGGTCAGCGGGGGCTTGAGTCCCAAGGACCGGGAGTGAATGCGGGCCTGCATCCAAAGTAACATCGACATCTTTGCTTGGAGCGCGGCAGACATGCCGGGCATCGACGCGGACGTGGCCTGCCACCGCCTGAACTTGGACCCCGCACTCGTCCCATATGCCAAAAGATGAGGGCCATCGCCACCAAGCTGGAGGAACCCATCCGCGAGGAGGTTAGAAAGCTCCTGGAGGCCGTCTTCATCTCGGAGATCCAGTATCCAGGCTGGATCTCCAATGTGGTAATGGTTAAAAAAGGGGTGGGAAATGGCGAATGTGTATCGATTTATCTTTGTTAAATAAATCATGCCGTAAGGATTGCTACCCCCTTCCTCGGATCGACGTGTTGGTTGATTCAACCGTCGATTTTTCTATTATGAGCTTTTTGGATGCTTTTTCAGGTTATCACCAGATCCGAATGCACCCTCCCGACGTCAAGGACATCTCCTTCATCACAAGGGAGGGGTGCTTCAGCTATAAGATGATGCCCTTTGGGTTGCAGAACTCAGGGGCTACATACCAACGCATGATGGATCGGGTCTTCCGAGATCAAAGGGGGAGAAACTTGGAGGTCTATGTCGACGACTTGATGATTAAGAGCAAGTGTGTGGATTCGCACCTGCAGGATCTAGAAGAGACGTTCGCCACCCTACGGAGGTTCAAGATGAGGCTGAACCCCTTGAAGTGTGTCTTCGGGGTCAGCCGCGGGAAGTTCCTCGGGCATCTCTTGACTCCGGCAGGGGTGGAGCATAACCCGGAGAAGGTGAAGGCCATCCTAGATTTGGAATCACCTTACAATGACAAGGAGGTCCAGCGCTTGACAGGTAATTTGGCGGGGCTAAGCAGGTTCCTCTCTAGGTCAGGGGACAAGTGTTCTTTATTCTTCAATGTACTGCGAGGGAACCAAAGGTTTGAGTGGACCGCAGAGTGCAAAGAAGCCTTCCAAGGGCTGAAGAGACAGCTCTCTCAGGCTCCTCTGCTTCAAATCCCAAAAGAAGGGGAGGACCTGACCTTGTACCTAGGAGTAGGAGCTGAGGTGGTGAGCTCCATTATAGTAAGAGAAGAGGGAAATAAGCAGCTGCCAATCTACTACGTCAGCCGGATCTTGAAGAAGGCAGAGGTCTGCTAACCCATCCTCGAAAAGTTAGCTTACGCTTTGGTCATCTCGGCAAGGAAGCTCCGGCCGTATTTTCAAGTGCACTCGATTAGGGTTGTGACCGACCATCCTATTCGCAAGATCTTTGAAGGGGTAGAGCACTCGGGAAGACTTGCCAAGTGGTCCATTGAACTAAGTGAGTTCTACATTTGTTTTGTTCTGAGACACTCCATTAAGGCGCAAGCGGTGGCGGACTTTCTGGCGGACTATGTTGTTGAAGTCGAGGAGGGAGAGCCGCAGCCACAGGAAGCGTGGAAGATGATGGATGATGGGGCCTCGATAAAGTATTCCCTCGGGGAGGAGTGGTGCTGATAAGCCCCCAAGGAGTCGAGATAGCGCAGGCGGTGGCTTACCACTTTCCGGTGACAAACAACCAAGCAGAGTATGAGGTCGTGATCGCCAGCCTTTGCTTGGTGAAGGAGCTTGAGATCCAGGACATGGAGGCCTTCACTGACTCGATGGTAGTAGCGTCATAGATCCGAGGAGAGTTCAAAGCTCGGGAGCCTACCCTCATAAAATATCTATCCAAGGTAAGGGCGATCATCGGTGGATTCCGATGATTCTTAATCCAGCATGTACCCAGGGAGGAGAGCGCGACCGCCGATCGATTGGCGAAGTTTGGACCTCGGGGAGGAGGGACCCTAACTAAACTTTTTCGGCCAGCAATTGGGGAAGGGGAGTTAATGGAGGTAGGTCGGCGATCCTCGTGGGTGGACCCGTTGGTAACCTTCCTGACCACTGGCAGGATGACGGAGGAGGTTAAGGATGCAAAGATCTTCAAGCGCAAGGCAGCTCATTACCTGATAATGTAAGGGGGGTTGCATCTTAAGATGTTGTCAGGGCTCCTAGCAAGATGTGTAACCAAAGAAGAGGTCCCAAGGATGCTCGGGGAGGTACACTCGGGCGAGTGCGGCAGCCACTCGGGAGGAAGGACATTGGAGGCAAGGGTAATAAGGCAGGGGTATTTCTGGCAGACCCTGAGGAAGGATGCAACAGAGTTCGTAAAAAGGTGCCAAAAGTGCTAGCAGTACGCCCCCCTCAAACTCTTGCCTGCTCAAAGACTTATAAGCATAACATCGTCATGGCCTTTTTCCATCTGGGGGATGTACATGGTTGGGCCTTTCCCTCCGGCTAGTGGGCAGAGGAGGTTTCTCCTGGTCATGGTCGATTACTTCTCAAAGTGATTGGAGGTCAAGTCCTTGGCCAAAGTCACCTCGCAAGTCATAAGGAACTTCATCTGGGGGGAGATCAGATGCAGACACGGGCTACCTCAAGCAATAGTGACAGATAACGGTCCCCAGTTTGTCAGTGAAGAGTTCATCAGCTTCTGCGCCCAGCTGGGGATGGATCTCAGATTTGCCTTTATCCATCATCCCAGGAGCAACGACCAGGTGGAGGCGACAAACAAAATTATTGTGAACCTACTCAAGAAAAAAGTGGAGAACCTGAGAGGAAATTGGGTGGAGTAGCTCCCCTCGGTCGTGTGGGCCTTGCGAATGACTCCGAACATGGCCACCGGTGAGGCCCCCTTCAAGCTTTCTCACGGGTGTGAGGCAGTCCTACCAGTGGAGTTCGAGGTTCGGTCCCCGTGGGTCGCAGCCGCAAGCAAAGGAGATGAGACTTGGAGGTTCGAGAACGAGGAGGGGTTACGCCTCTCACTAGACATGGTGGAAGAGCTGCGGGACGTGGCAGCCATCAAGCAAGAAGAGATCAAGAGGCGGTTGGCTAAGTACTTCGATAAGCATATCAGGGTCAAGCAGTTTGCCAAAGGAGATCTGGTGCTGAAAAAGGTTGACGCGGCAGGAAGGTCGGCTCCCGTGGGCAAGCTCAACCCGAACTGGGAAGGGCCTTACATAGTGAAGGAGGTCCTTGGAATAGGAGGTTACTACCTCCAGGACGTGGAGGGGAGGACCTTGAGCCACACTTGGAGCGACAATCACCAAAAACGCTTCTAGCCGTGAGAGGGGGAAGGTGTAATTATGTATCCAAAATCAAGCATGTTATACTACATCACTCAACTTGTTTTCCTCTTGCTTGTTGTAAAATTCTTATGATAAGATGTAATTATGTGTTTTGCAATACCCCGAGCTCGGCTCGGCCCCAGGTAGACCCCCTGCACAGGCTCTCATCTAGCTGGCAGGTCTGAAGGCTCGCATGTGGGGGATAGGTCTTGTTTGTGGAAACTTCATCGGCACCCCGAGCTCGGATCGGCCCCAGGGAGACCCGCTGAGCAGGCTCTCATCTAGCTGGCAGGTCCGAAGGCTCGCCTGTGGGGGATAGGTCTTGTTCGTGGAAACTTCATCGGCACCCCGAGCTAGGCTCGGCCCCCGGTAGATCCGCTGCGCAAGCTCTCATCTAGCTGGAAGGTCCGAAGGGTCGCTTGTGGGGTATAGGTCTTGTTTGTGGAAACTTCGTTGGCACCCCGAGCTAGGCTCGGCCCCAGGTAGACCCACTGCGTAGGCTCTCATCTAGCTAGCAGGTCCAAAGGCTCGACTGTGGGGGAAATGTCTTCTTTGTGGAAACTTCATCGGCACCCCGAGCTAGGCTCGGCCCCAGGTAGACCCGCTGCGCAGGCTCTCATATAGCTGGCAGGTCCGAAGTCTCGCTTGTGGGGGATAGGTCTTATTTATGGAAACTTCATCGGCACCCCGAGCTATGCTCGACCCTAGGTAGACCCGTTGCGTAGGCTCTCATCTAGCTGGCAGGTCCGAAGGCTCGCCTGTGGGGGATAGGTCTTGTTTGTGGAAACTTCATCGGCACCCCGAGCTAGGCTCGGCCCCAAGTAGACCCGTTGTGCAGGCCCTCATCTAGTTGGCAGGTCTGAAGGCTCGCCTGTGGGGGATAGGTCTTGTTTGTGGAAACTTCATTGGCACCCAGAGCTAGGCTCAGCCCCAGCTATACCCGCTGCGCAGTCTATCATCTATCTGGCAGGTCTGAAGGCTCGCTTGTGGGGGACAGGTCTTGTTTGTGGAAACTTCATCGGCACCCCGAGTTCAGCTCGGCCCCAGGTAGACCCACTGCGCAGGCTTTCATCTAGCTGGCATGTCCGAAGGCTCGCCTGTGGGGGATATGTCTTGTTTGTGGAAACTTCATTGGCACCCTGATCTAGGCTCGGCGGCAGGTAGACCTGCTGCGCAGGCTCTCATCTAGCTGGCAGGTCTGAAGGCTTGCCTGTGGGGGATAGGTCTTGTTTGTGGAAACTTCATCGGCACCTCGAGCTAGGCTCGGCCCCAGGTAGACCCGCTGCGCAGGCTCTCATCTAGCTGGCAGGTCCAAAGGCTTTCCTATGGGGGATAGGTCTTGTTTGTGGAAACGTCATCGGCACCCCGAGCTTGGCTCGGCCCCAGGAAGACCCGGTGTGCAGGCTCTCATCTAGCAGGCAGGTCCAAAGACTCGCCTGTGGGGGAAAGGCCTGATTTTGGGTTCTTCGTCCTTAGTTACTTTTGCACTACCCAGAGCGCTGTTCGGCCCCAGGTAGACCCGCTGCGCAGGCTCTTATTAGTTGGCAGGCCCGAAGGCTCGCCTGTGGGAGGGAAGTTTTTGATCCTAGGAGACACTTCAACTCGGATGTTCTGAGCGGGGGAAGAAACGCACCCGGAACAATGAATGAAGATAGGTATGATCCCTTCAGGCAGGAGAGGTCTCGGCCAGAGGAGGTCTCGGCCGGGAGGTCTCCGCCAAGGAGATCTCGCCAAAGGAAGTTCTCGGCAGGAAGGCTCCTGACAAAGGATCCTTGGTCAGACAGTGGGAAGTGCTAGGCGGAAGGTTCGGCCAGTTCGCTCAAGGTAAAGAGGGACGGTCTCCCCTTAAAAGGCCTACGGGCGACGTTCCCGGTGGACGGTTCTCGGCAGAAAGCAGAAACGGGACATCCTAACCCTGGGCTTTCTCGACAGGATCCTGCCTATCCATCGCTAAGGGAGACAACCCTAGAGGGTCTAAGGGCCTCGGTGGAAGTATGCTTGAGAGGCATTCAGCCTCTACAGACGTATCTACTCAAAACACTTGTAACATATTTACAACGCAAAATAAAAGAGAAACAAACATTTGTAGTATTTACGATCGTTTACTCAAAATACAACTACAAGTTTGGAGCATCTTGCTCATTACAACCAAAAGGGAAAATAAAGGGGGGCCCTTCAAGGAGATGCGCTGTATCCCTCTGAGCTCTCGCTTGAACTCCCATGAGAGCTCTTGCCTGAGCCCTCCCTAGATGTCTCGCCACCCACGGCAGGGTATTTCGGGACATCCAAGGGCGGGGAATTGGGCACGCCTGGGGGCTTTTGGATGGGCTCGAAGAGCCAATGGACAAGCTGGCGAGTGGTGACAGACTTGCCTCTCCCGTCCAAACAGCCTACGTCTCGCAGCGTCTCCAGGGTTAGCTTGACCGTCGCTTTAGCATTGGCCTGCAGGAGCTTGTCGATGTCGTATTCTGAGTAGTGGTGGCTCCTCAGCCTTTCGTCCAGCGAAGGAGGAGGCGGGACCGCAGTCGCCTCCATGCACCAGAGCTGGTCCCTCAGTGGGACATTCTCGTGTCGTACCTGGGCTAGCTCCGCACGAAGCGCCACGACCTGTGTGGAGTCCTGCGTAACGAGAGGTTAGCATGAGTGAAAAAAAGGTTGAAATATGCAGTGGCGAGAGCAAATGCCGTGAAAGGTCTCGCATACCACTTCCGCCAGGCGCGAGGATAGTAGTTGCTTAGCATCTCCCAGCTCTTTCTTCAGGGCAGCCGCCTGAGCCACCGCCTCCTCCCTTGCCTTGAACATGTCTTGGAAGTTGCGATCGATAGTGATACTTTGACGGGCGCACATATACGCAAGCTCGATCCCGCGCATCAGGGCCCGGGTGGAGTCGTAGGCCAGGAGCAGGGTGGTCATTTTATTGCAGAGGCTGGCGTTCTCCCGGCTGTAAAGGCCGTAGCCCAAGGAGAAGGCCTCACTTGTGACTTCCTCTCGCTCCGCCCAGCTGGGTAGAAGAGATAAGATCGAGACCCTGTTGGCATCAGGGTCCCACGGAAGCAGCGGTTTTTTTCCGCATCAAGGCACTTCGTGCCAAGACCAAAATTCCGATGTCCCCGCTGCACCTTTCCAGGCGGAGACTAAGCGGAGGTCTCGGCGGCGGCCCCCTCGCCATCTGCCCCACTGGCGTCCTGGGGGTTCTCGGCAGGTGCCTCGACGCCACTCCTGGCGACAACAATCTCGCTGGCAGCCTGCATGATCTCTTCAAAGAAATGGCCTGGAGCGGTATGTCAGGAGGGCGGAACCTCTACGACTTTACCCTTGTCAGCGCGGTTGTTTTGGCTCTCTTGAGCGCTTAGGGCAAAGGGATGCTGGGCTACCGCTTCCCAGCGCCGGCCGGAGGAAGCGGGGCTGGCTCGTCCCGGCAAGCTTGCGCCGCAGACTTCACGAGAGCCAGCGGATCTCTCACGGCCTGGCTCTCAGGAGCATGAGTCTCGTCGAAGGGTTGGCGCAGGGGGATCTCGCGCTCTCCTGCAAAGGCGACAGCACTCAGCACTAAATCTTAAAACATGGAATAGCGAGTCAAAGGCGAGACCATACCTTTGCCCGGGGGCACGGGGGGGGGGGGGGGGGGAGCGATTCGACGCCCCGCCGGAGGAACTAGATGTCGAAATCCTTAGTTCCGAAGAACTCAAGGAGGGCACTCTCGCGCGAACCCAGGGAGGGTGGATTATAGGCGGCGTCCTCGTACTGAATGGGCACGAGAGGAACGTTGTCAATGTCGCTGGAAACGAAAATGAACTTCTCGCCCCAGTGATGGTGCTTATTGACGAGATCGGTGGTCTTGAGCAGCTGCGCCGAGAAGAAGACCACCCCTCCCTTAGTGTGGAAGGTAAACAGCTTCCGAAAGATGGGGAGGCTGAACTCGATCCTCTTGGATCGCAGGTAGCAGATGAACGCCACAAGGATAGCGACCGAGTAAGGATTCAGCTGCGCGGGAACCACTCCATAATACTGGAGGGCCTGGAGCATCTCTAGCCAGAGGGGGAGGCGGAAGCCCACCTCGAAGTGCTCAAGGGGAATGGCGAGCTCCCCCTCCCCCGCGTTGTTCACCTTGTCACGGTTTCTAGGGTTTCGTGCGGTGAAGCCGGCGGAAATATAGCGGGACTTGATCAACTGGAACTCCTCCATGGTTAGGCTACAAAGGGGGAACTGATGCTTTTGGAAGGCTTCCGCACAATTGGAGCATCCCTCGCTTCCGCCCGACATCGTGCTTGTGGGGATTAAGGACAAGGTCTTAAGAAAAGAGGCGAGAGCGAGAGAGTGAAGCAGAAGCAAGTAGGAGCTCTCAGCAAGCCGCGAAAGCAACGAGGAAAAAAGCAAAGGTTTCAGATCGGAGAAATAAATACGGTGGGTGGACCCCCCCCCCCCCCCCTATTTATAGAAAATCGTGATCATAATGGCTATTCTCAAAAAGGCGTCAGGGGTACAGCCGTCACTCCCTAAGTCGGCGACGCATCGGTTTCCCGCCCAAGTTGACGGCAACTGACCAACAAATCTCATTAGCACAGGCATTTTGAGATGACATACGACAAGCGAATCTAGTGGTAGCTGGAGTCACTCTCACCGAGCGAGAACTGGATAAAAAATAATTAAATAATAACAAGTTATAAGTTAGACTGATAAGAAAACAACAAGATACATTGGGGAAGGGGAAGGCAGGGGGTGAGAAAGGATGAGACTTCGCGAATTAATAAGGTTCCCACCGCCATCGTCCTCGTTCTCGCTTCCTAGTCCTCGGTGGCGCCTACGGGTTGAAATAGGATGATAGGACGGTGCATCCTAGGTTGATTCGGTGGGACTGATCTCGGATATGCGCGATACACCTCTCGGGAGAGGACTCGGCGGTAGGCCCACCTAGCCGATCTGTCTCACCTACGAAGTAGTCTCGCTCCAGAGCCTCCAGCCTCTTCTCCAACGATTGGCAGAACTCTCTCACCGCAGAGCCATAGGCCCGCTCCTGCCTTATAAGCTTCGACAGGGCGGCCGAAACCCTCTTCCCATGCCTTTTAGCGCTCCCGGCACCGGTCAAGATTTCCTCCATCTCGTCAGATGAAGGGAAGGGGGACCTCTCGCCGTCCTCCCCCTCTCTGTCTTCATCGTCATCTTTATCTTCATCCTTTGCGTCAGCTCCTGACCGTGAGCCCGGATCCCCTACCGAAAGAGTTCCATGGTCATGACGAGAGCTAATCAATAATTATAATAAGCATATCGCATACCTGCATTATGGCGAGAACCACCGGCCGACGATAGGTGAGAAGGCCCAGCCCGCCCCTCAGTTCCATAGAGGAGGTGGAGCGGCTTTCCTCTTCTCGGGGGGAAGATTTTACGCGTCGTTATCCCAGCTTGGCCGGAAGCAGGGGGGTCATCATCTCCCGCATGATGGCTGGCATCCTGGGGAGCTACGGTGGATTCAATAGCCACTCCTCCCGCCGGTAGGGTGTTATTAGCCGCAAGGGCAGGCAAGTTAGCGGCCCTTGCTTCATTTTCCCGGGTGGCGAGACCCGGTTTAGCGGAATCTAGTGCTGCGAAAAGTCAATTCAACAATCTGAGACTGAGTTAGGAGTGATAGAGTGGAAAAGATACCTGCAGTCCTCGGGGGGGGGGGCATCCGGAGGAGCGACCTCCGAGACACGCAATTGATTCTCAGGAGGACGAGATGACGAGTCCAAGGGCTCCTGCAGGGGCCTGACGTCATCATGGGCCATTTCCTGCGGGTAGTACCGCATCAGTTGCAAATCCTCTTGCATAAAAAACTAGTGGTTTCAATGATCAGCAACTCAGAGACATACCTTCAGCGCAGAAGGATCATCCACATGGCTTGGGGTCGGGGTAGGCGAGCCCCTGTTCTCGTGAGATAGGTCTCACTGGACTACCTTCGCCCTCTTCTTCTCTTTCTTCTTCTTCTTCTTCTTTAGCTGAGAGGGCTCAGCGACTGACGACTTTCTCGCCAGCCAGGGGGAAACCAAAGAACAGTTAGCCTTGGCTCGCGCCTGGGCCGCATCGATACGGTCTTGGAGGTCCTGCGGGAGCGGTTTGTCAACTCGCTTGGAACGCATCGCCAAAGGATGCGAGAACTCAGACGAGGAGTGGTAACTCAGGGGCAGACTTAAGGCCGTCTATCAACACATATATATATAGCCACGGTATGGCCCACCAAAATATTCTCTTATGATGACACGTGCTCAGTGAATATTTACGGGTTGGACGTTTCTTTTCGAGCGCAGGGCTATCTCAAAAATAGCGGGGATTGTGTACAACCCCGTATTCGCTGAGTAGGACTCGGAGGCACCAACGGTCAGGAATGGACTAGCTTCGGGCTTCAGACCAGAAGAGCTCCCGCCCTGAAGAAGTTCCCGCCCATGAGTGGGAGGTAACGCTTGCACTTGCGCCAAGCTCCTTCCTTGGAGGAGCTCTCGCCCATACGTGGCCGAGATTGCTTACGCCAAGCTCTGGATGAGAAGGTTCTCGTCTCAGAGTTCTCACCGAGTGGGGCCCAGGGCCCGAGGTAAAATTACCGAATTACCCTCAGGTAAAATTACCCCGATACCCTCAGGGGTTGCATTTAGTACTTTATAAACAGTGGGATTTGGCTATTGGCAGGTCAGTTAAGGGTATTTCAGTAATCTCAGGTCAACAAAAGGCTATAAATAGACCCATAAGGGCTCCTTAGAAAGCAAGCTCTCATTATCCTCCAATTCTCTAGTGCTTTTTGAGGAGCACCTAGCCCATCTTTTGGCTTTGGAGGGTAAGCTCTTAGAGATCTTCCGGGTGTGAGGTGGGACCTCCCTGCTGAGGCTTTGGGTCTGTCTTAGGTCCTTTGCAACTAGTCGAGGGTCAAGGCTCGTTAGATGTAGGTGTTGGCTGCACCCCTTTTTTGAACTCCCATTGAGGTCATTTTTGGCTTCAATAGGAAGAGGCAGGATACCCAGCTTGAGCCGATATTCCGGACCTTAGAAGCAGGCACTGCTAGAGAATTACTCACTGAGGGATGGGCTAGTGTGTTTCAGTGGACGGATTTACATACCAGAGGGAGGCCTGGTCCGAGAGGATATCATGACGGATGCTCATTGCAGTCAATATTCAGTACATCCGGGTGTTACGAAGATGACTACGGACCTGAAGAAGACTATGTACTGGCCAGGCATGAAGAAGGATATCACCTACTTCATGACCCACTGCGAGGCATGCCAGTTGGTGAAGGCAGAGTGCAGGAACCCCGCAGGACTATTGCAGCCACTCCCAGTGCCGGAGTGGAAGTTTGACGATGTTGTGATGGACTTCATACATAGGCTTCCCCGACCGTGTATGGGAAATGATTTGATCAGGGTGATTGTCAACCGGCTGACAAAGGTAGCCAGATTTCTTCCGATCAGGAAGGATGACTCGGTTGGTGTGCTGGTTCGGAAGTTCGTGGAACAGTTTATCCATTATCATGGCGTACCCAGGTCGATTGTATCGGACCGGGACAGACAGTTCACATCCAGGGAGTGGAGATCAGTGCAGACATACTTAGGCACCCGGCTGACATTCAGCACAGCATTTCATCCCCAGACTGATGGACAGACGGAACGCACCAATCAGACTTTGGAATATCTGCTGCGAAATTGCATACTGGATCGCGGTGAGCCCTGGGAGAAGCTGTTGCCACTAATTGAGTTCTCATATAATAACAGCTACCAGTCCAGCATGAGGATGGCTCCTTATGAGGCCCTGTACGGGCGGAGATATAGGACTCCGCTATCGTGGATACATGACGAGGATCCAAAGGCTTTGGGTTCGGAGTTTGTTGAAGACGACGAGGCTCAGGTGAGATTGATACGGGAAAGGATGCTAGAGGTACAGAGCAGATAGACTAAGTATTATGACGCTCGACATCGTCAGGTGGAGTTCCAGGTGGGGGACCAGGTATTCTTTAAAATCCGACCAATGCATCGGGTTTCACGGGTGCGCGGTCGGAAGAGGAATCTCAGCACAAGATATATGGGGCCTTATAGGATCCGAGAGCAGATCGGTCCCTTGGCATACAGGCTGGAGCTACCACCGGAGCTGGCAAGCCTGCATGACGTATTCCATATATCCTCACTTAGGAGGGCTCTATTGTGCCCGGAGCAGCAGATTACGGTCACAGATGGGCCAGTAGCCTCTGATCGATTAGTTCACCTGGAACCGGTACGGATTGACGACAGGGGAATACGAGTATTGCGCCGCAAGAAGGTTCCATTAGTCAAGGTCCTGTGGAGGAATCACGGGCGAGAGGAGCACACCTGGGAGCCCCAGGACTTGATGCACCAAAGGTACCCGGAGCTTTTCAGTCAGGTATTACTCACAACCTCTCAGGATGTTATAATTTTCCTTTCATATTTGAAACCCCGTAGGCCTAACTAAAATTTTGAGGACGAAATTTTTTTTGTTATATATTGGGATTTGTAACATCCCTTAAATAACTAGACCCCTAGGAGTGGTTTTGCCCAAGAAGGCCAAGTAGACCTAGGGATGTAGGTGAGACCACTATGGTCTTCAAATTTTAGATTTATGAGCCCTAGTTAAGCTGATCATGGGGCTTCACCAAGTGTTCAAGACCCCACCATGGACTCACCAATACATTGTAAAGTTCATCTGAACCTTAAGGGTCTATTGGAGTCGACTCAGGGTGGCCAAGTTGAACTAGGACCACTCTAGGCCTAAATTGGGCAAGGTGCCCTAATTAAGGGCAGTGTGCCCTAGTTAAGCCCAACTAACCCTACCAGGGTCTTCCTAGACCTAAAATGGGGTAAAGGGGTCACTAAGGACCTTGGAGGATAATTAAGGTGGTTAAGTAGACCAAAGTCAACCCAAGCCTACCTTGGGTCAACCTAGCCCAAATAGGCTAGTACAAGCTCAAGCCTCCTCATGTGGCTTCTTTAGGAGATAATGTGCATGGATGGGCTGCAAATAGTACTCCAGATTGACCAAGTCAACTTGGTGACTATGAGATAGGGTGAGCTCCATTTTCATGTTAATGGAGGAGAGAGAAATTATGAAAGAGGAGGGAAGGAAGGGGCTCGGCCAAGGGGAGGCCAAAGGCCACCCTTATTGGTTGAATTCAACTCCCCCAGGGAAGGGTAGAAGTTTCCAGCCATTTCCCTGGCCACCAAGGGTCTGGTTCAGCCCCCTCCACCATGGCCGAGCCTAGCCATTAATGGCCTTAATGGTCATTAATGATCAAACCCCTCCTCTCCCCATATGAGGCTTTAAACACCATCAGTGGGTCGAGATAAGGCTTTCCCAATCCTTATCAGAAAAAAGCGAGCCCCCCACTGTGTAGTTGCAGAAACCGAGCGGCGTCACCTTCAGAAATGGCTTTCCGGCGATCTTCTCGACTTTAGGCCGTCGGCAAGGTCCTTCTCCTCTCTTTGTCTCATGGATAGATCATAGCAATGTTTAGGTTCAAAGTTCGGGCTCAATTCAGCCCGAAACAATTCCTGGTTTTCATGGTTTCGGGCCGAAAACTTTCTTGGTAGAACTGCCTGAATCTGCCTCTCCGGCGGCTATGCCGCCGCATGGCGATAGCCACCACCTCAACAGAGGTGGTGGTGGCGGTGGTCGGCCGGGGAAGTGGCCGGATCGCCGGCGGCAGCATTCGGAAGGAGCTCCAGGCGGGATGAATCCAGGCCATCGGCTGGAAATTGAAGACGACGGGTTGCAGTCCAGTGGCGCGCCAAGATTCGTGCAGGGGAGATATTAAACTATAGGAAATAATTTCTGTTATTTAAATTATGTCACACATTTAGTATTTAATGTTTTTAATTTTTAAAAATACTTAGATGCTATTTCATAGAATGGGGTCAACATTAAAATTGTAGCATGGAGAGTCTAGTGTACAACAAAATTTATTTGAACCAATTTGGGTGCCTGGTTTGACCAAGGCACTCATTTTGGTGGGGCCTATACCTAGGGCTATCTTGAGATTAAAAAGGATGCCCACTCTTCATCGTTTGTCCAATTGACCTGAAATTTGGGTAGGGGGCCATCCTTAGCTATACTTAGGGCCTGCCCAAAAATGGGAATTTGTGGAGATATTTTGCCTATAGTTTTAGTATTTATTTAATAACACTAGGGTAATTTAATTAAGTGGTCTAATTACCTCCAAACCCTCCCATATTTTGGTGAGTGGTCCCTGGCCTCATGATATGTCTCTGCATAAAATTTCACCTCATTTGGATGTGTTTTGGATTTGGAATGAACTAACCCTAATTTATACCTTAATGAGCGTTCTTAAGTGAAAAGTGCACCTTGAGGTTGAGTGGTGAAATCACCTCAACAGAGGCTGAGATTTTGACCACTGACTTGAAATGACCTTTGACACCCTTGAAAGATATGGTACCTAAACACCTAGAGGGGGGGAGGGTGAATAGGTGACCTAAACCTTTTTGAAACTTACTTGGCAGCAAGACAGTTATCTCACAGAGTTTTACAGTTAACAGCAACAACAGAATATAAACAGTTAATTCACAGCACAGCACAGCACATCAGACACACAAATTTATAGTGGTTCCCCAATCTTTGGGTACATCCACTTTCCCCCTTCGCCTATCTAGCAGTGTACTAGATTCGGCCAAACTTCTCCACTATCTCAGAACCCAACTAGGTTCCTACACCTCAGGCCCAAAGCCTTACACTCAGCCACAAAGGCCTACACTCAGCCACCCAGGCCTACACTCAGCCAATTAAGGCCTACACTCAGAGTTCTTCAACTCCTACACTCAGGCAACCAAGCCCTACCCTCAACCTTTATAATATAGGCTTACAATTCTCTCAGATCCAATGGATCCTACAAGTTAAGATTGAATTACAATAACTAACTCTACAACTCAGAAAATAAGAGAGGAGTTGAGAGTTTCTTGAAGAGTTCTTGGAAGAACTCAGCTAGATCCAAACTGACTTAGCTTCCTTCAAAGCTTCTTGAGTTAGAACTGAATTAGTCTGAATCCTCTGCAGTTGATCCTTGACCTCTGCTTCTTGTGATCCAGAAGATTCTGAATCCTTCTTCTCAGCCTTAGTTCCAAAGACTGAATTCTTGATTGGAGCTCTCTCTCTCCAACTTCTTAGATCTGCAGTTGGACTGCCAGATCTTCTTGTGTTGATCCTCTGTGTATCACTTTTCTGATTTAATCTGATCAAACACTTCAATTATTCTCACTACTTGTAATAACAACAATCAATCAGTTTCTGTAAACTATGGGTGCCTATTTATAGGCTTCCTTCATGGTAACCGGCTGGTCCGGTTCATAACAGACTTCTGATTTCTCTGACAGTTGCTGTAGACCGGCTGGATCGGCAGCTGTCATGTCAACCAGTCACTTCTTGAAATTCTCTAACTGTCAGATAGTGTCGAGACTTTCTGTTCTTAAGTGTCGACACTTATAGACCAAGTGTCGACACATGTTGTGTAAGTGTCGACACAAGTCTACAAGGTGTCGACACAATTCCTTGTATGTCTCGACACAGATACTTCTTCAAGTGTCGACACTGAAATTAAGTGTCGACACAAGTACTTGATCTTCATTCTTTAACTGTATTCTTCTAAGTGTCGACACATCTCCTTTGTGTCGACACATCTTCATGTGTTGAAACTGTCAAGTGTCGACACTACTTCTTGGTGTCGACACAAGTCTTCAATTTTATTTCTTCAGCTGAGTGTCGACATATTCCCTTAGTGTCGACACTTGTACTTAGAATATTTTGTAAACTTTTCTGTTCTTTGATAAGTGTCGACACAGCTCCTTGTGTCGACACTTTCTTCAAGTGTAGACTCTTTAACTAAGTGTCGACACATTGTGCTAGGTGTCGACACTTTCTTCAAGTGTTGACTCTTCTGCCTAGTGTCGACACATTGTGTTGAGTGTCGACACTTACTTCAATTACTGATTCTTCTATTTGTGTGTCGACACATTGTGCTGAGTGTCGACACATTCTTCATATGTTGACTCTGCTGATTGAGTGTTGACACATTGTGTTGAGTGTCGACACTTGTCCTTAGTCTCTGCAAAATTTTGCTGAGTGTCGACACAACTCCAAGTGTCGACACTTTCTGATGTAGACTCAGCTCTTCTAGGTGTCGACACTTCTGCTAAGTGTCGACACAGCTTTTCTGGGTGTCGACACTTCCGCTAAGTGTCGACACAGCTTTTCTGCATACTTCTTCACTAAGTGTCGACACAGCTCCAAGTGTCGACACTTTCTGTCTGGTGTCGACTCTTCATCCCAGGTGTCGACACAATGACTCCAAGTGTCGACACTGCTTGTCTGGGTGTCGACACAAGCTTTCTCAAGTGTCGACGCTTTCCCTCTGGGTGTCGACACATGGACTTAGAAACTTTTAGCTTCAGTCTAGTGAATACCTATCCTGCACAAGTAACTCAAACAAACATCAAATACATTATGATGTATATCATTGAGTTAGGTGAGGCTTCTTCAAATCAGGTACATTTGACCAATGTACCCAACAATCTCCCCCTATTTGGAGAAGTCATAACCCTTAGTCAATGATATACACCACTCATAATTAAAACTTAGAGAATGATGTAAAGCAGGTATATGTCAATAGGGTAAACTTAAACATGTAATAAAGCACACATGTATACTCATTCAGCATTACAGAACAAACTGAAATTAGACACATTCTTCTGAACAATCATGAAATATATTTATCAAAAATTGTTCAAACATTGTTTTTAATACATTTTCAATGATTTACAAAAAATGTATAGATGTAACAGATTACAACATTCTTCAGTCTAATCTTAGGCTAATTCTGATCATGTTCTTTTATAACTATGCCTTTCCCAGCTTGCACTTTGGCTTTTACAGCAGCAGCAGCAGCAGGCTCAGTATCAGCAATCTTCTTTCCTTTGGAGTCCTTCTTCTTTTGTTCTTCAGCCTTGATTTTCTGCATCTCAAAGTAATGATAGGGCTTAGGAAAGTACTTGTTAGGCTCCACAGCTGTAGGAGGTAGCTTTCCTAACTTAGCCTTCCTTCTATACTGGACAATGGCTTCCTGCCTAATCTCATGCTTCCTCCATTCTGCTTCTGAGAACTATTTGTTCCTCTCATGTGCATTGTCCTTGGCTGCTTTCCAGGCTGTGAGAATGATGTTCCTAGAAGTAGGGCTCCACTGTTCAAAATCAGGTTTTTGCTCGGCTAGTTCCCTGAACTTCTTCTTTGACAGCCTTGTCTCTTCTTCTTTGTCCATAGCCTCTTGCATAACTGCTGTAACAGGTTGAACAACCTTTTCCAGAACAACATTAGGCTTTCCAGCAGTTGGACTATACATTGTGCTTACTTCTGCATGAACCATGTCAAAATCTGGAGGTGGATAGATCACCTGAGCTACTTCCTGTTGCTCACCTCCAAGATATGCACTTTGAATACCTGATTCAGCTACATTATCATCATCACACAGGGGAGGATAGCCCAGTGTAGCTCTGATGGAGTTAGAAATCCATTTGGCATGGTCAGAGCTAGCTTTGACTAACACCCTCTCCCCCTTTATGACTTCTTGTTCAACATGATCTCTGACATCATCTTTCTGGAACCTGATTTGGTTGTCCAAGTACCTGATGCCATCCTTAAAGTAAGGTCTAAGCTTGGTAAGTTGTTCAGAAATGACCTTTTGTGAATCTTTGATTGCAGTCTTGACAGCAGCAATTTCATCTTGAAAAGCTTTATCAAATTCAGCCTTTGCAGCAGCAGATGTGGAAGATTCAGCTGGCTTATTCTTCAGTTCAGTGACTATAGCATTGTGGGATGCAGTCAAATTATCATTCATTCTCAACTGATTTTCCAGCACATAGCCTTGCTTCAGTGCTATATCATCTACTTGAGACTTTATTTTCTCTTGGTGGGTTGCCAGATAGACCACTGCATTAGCACCCTTTGTAAAACAGTCAGTCATCTCCTTTTTATTAAGGTTCATTTCAAACCTTATGGACTTGATTTCCTGTGCCAGATCAGATTGTAGGGACTTGTGCCCTTCATCAACATAAGTTTCTATAGCCTTCCTTTGTTCATCCATCTTGATTTGCAGTGCAATCAGTAGAGCACTATAGTCAAAGTTGGGGCTTGTTGAACTATGGGCTGTGGGGCTATGGATTGCAAGGCTTTCTTGTAACTCTGACTTCTCCTCTTGAAGACATAGAGTTTCTTCTTTTTAGCTTGTGCAGCCTCATCTTCCTCAGACTCTGAAGTACTGGTTATATTCACCCTGTCCTTAGGGCTTGATGGTTTTTCAGCTTGCACATCTAGTGCCTTCTCACTTTCCTGCCTTATAGGCTCTTCCTGAACTTGCAGTGACTCCCCTTCAGCAGCAGCACCTTTCTCTTCAGCAGCAGCAACTTTATCCATGTCAAAGTCCTCCTGTTCTAGATTTAGAAATAGATCTTCCATGGTGTATTCAGGAGGTGACTGTGCAGGAGATGTACTGTGTTCATCAACTACTTTAGCAGGAACTACTTCTGGTACTACTGATGTGTCTTGGAGAACAACATCAGGTTCTTGATTTGCTTGCTGAGTTTGCTGATGGACATCAGACAAATCAGAATCTATTATAGAAAAATCTAAAGTATTGAGGTCAGAAAGTACCTCTTGGATAATAAGTGTAGCTTGCTCACTCTCCAGTGTAGAGGGTTGTTCTACAGCTGGAGGCTCCCCCTGGCTTGGATCCTTTTGCATGGGGCTAGCTGTAGGCAGCTCCCCCTGGATTTCAGCTGGCTCTTGAGGAGCTGGAGACTTCTCTGCAGCCACTTCCTCATGACTATCAGGAGTGAAAACAACTAGTTCTTCACTACCTGAACTGCTGGAGGACTCCTGTGTCTCAGGAGCTATCTTCCTCTTCTTCTTAGGAGGTGATTCTTTCTTAGAAACTTGTTTCTCAGGGGTAGACAGTTCCTTTGACAGCACCCTTTCCCACCTTGAGAAGATCCTCATGTCCATCTTTCTCATGTGGTTGATTTTGCTACCTGCAACAGTGCTCATTACCTCTGGTATTGTACCAGCCAGGTAGAGACTAAGTATCCTGCCCAGATTGGGCTTCTTCAGACTTTCCTTTATCTTCTCAAAGATAACCATTGACCAGTCTGTTTTGAGGTTGAAGATAATTCTGGTCATAACACTGAACATGGAGGCTGACACCCTGTCATGCCCTCCAGTCTTGCTGAGTATAACCTTTCCCACTATCTCTGACAGAAACTTTCCTTGAGTGTTCATTCCTCTCCTGTTGAATACAGATCCTAACTTCAGCTTAGGATCTAGGCCACACCAGGTAAGTGCTTCTTTGGTCTTAGATGTAGTCACTTCCTCTTCTTCTTGAACTTTTGGTAGCTGAAGTACCTTTCTCAGCGATTTGGGTGAAATCTTGACCTTGGTGCCATGCACTCTTGATTTGATTCTGTAACCTGAGTCGTCTACAGAAGCTCCAGTAAGGAATTCTAGAACTTCCTTCTTCCATATTTTGGTTGATTCTGAAACCAGTACTCCAATCCAGAATCGGTGACTAGGGTTACCACCGATTTGATTTCTTGATCACCATCGTCGAATGCGCCACGAACGAGCTCATGGCCTTCATTGACATTCTCCTCGAGCTTGGGTGCCATTAGGGTTTGTTGAATTAGTCTTTAGAAGAGAGAAATGTCGACACAGTAGTTTGGTCTCGAAACTCTGAAAGCGTGTCGACAAACAAAGACAGAATCCTATTTATACCTTTCTGGTTTGAAGACGAACAGGCGGGATGGATTACTTAAGATGTGTCGACACTGGCAATAAGTGTCGACACTGACTTATAATGTCTCGACACTCATGTGTCGACACAAGTTTAGTCAACAGACATTATGTGTTGACACTTGGTTATGTGTCGACACAACATAACTCGACACATCGTCGAGACTTTACTTAGAAAATTCTGAGTAAATACTAAGTGTCGACACCACTTGGGATGTGTCGACACCTACTTGTCATGTGTCGACACTAACATTCTGAAGTGTCGACACTACATTCCTAGATGTGTCGACACCTTTTTCCTGAAGTGTCGACACTTTTATTCTGTGTCGACATAGACTTGTCTATGTGTCGACACCTTTTTACTTAGCCAATTTTTAGTTCTGTAAACTTAGTCTAAGTTTATCATACCTAGTTCAATTTTGAACCTATTGAACTTAGCTTCTTCTAAGGGCTTAGTAAACATATCAGCTATCTGATTATCAGTTTTAACATATTCAAGTGCAATATCATTTCTTTCTACATGCTCCCTAAGAAAGTGATATTTAATCTCAATATGTTTAGTTCTACTATGAGATACAGGGTTGTTAGCTATTGAAATAGCACTTGTAGAATCACAGTAAAGTGGAGTTCTACTTACCTGAAATCCATAGTCTTCTAGCTGATGTTGAATCCACAGAAGTTGAGCACAGCAACTTCCTGCAGCTACATATTCTGACTCAGCTGTGGAGATAGCCACACTAGTCTGCTTTTTGCTGCTCCATGAAATGAGTCTCCACCTAGGAATTGACAGGATCCAGTGGTGCTCTTTCTATCTTCTTTGCATCCTGCAAAGTCTGCATCTGAATAGCCTGTTAGATCAAAATCTCCATTCCTAGGGTACCAGAGGCCTAGATAGGGAGTGCCCTTTAGATATCTCAAAATTCTCTTGACTGCAGTCAAGTGAGACTCTTTAGGGCAGGCTTGATACCTGGCACAAACACATGTAGCATACATAATGTCAGGCCTACTTGCAGTCAAGTATAGTAGGGAGCCAACTATCCCTCTATACAAGGTTTCATCTACAGGTTTCCCTGCATCATCCTTGCTCAGAGACATACTTGACCCCATAGGAGTCTTCATGGTACTGGATGAATCCATACCATACTTCCTTATGAGTTCTAGGGTGAACTTGGACTGACATATGGATAGACCACTTTCAGTCTGTTTAACTTGGAGACCCAAGAAAAACTTTAGTTCTCCCATACTACTCATCTCAAATTGACTTTGCATAAGCTTTGCAAACTTTTTGCAAAGGCTACTTTCAGTAGACCCAAATATAATGTCATCTACATATATTGGACAAGTATGACTTTGCCTCTAGATTCCCTAAGGAATAGAGTCTTATCTATTTTCCCCCTTGAGAACTTGTTCTCAATGAGGAAACTAGATAGGGTTTCATACCAAGCTCTAGGTACTTGTTTTAACCCATATAATGCTTTCCTAAGTCTATAGACATAATGAGGTAGAGTTGGATCAACAAAACCTGCAGGCTGCTCCAGATAGACTTCTTCTTTCAAATTACCATTTAGGAATGCTGACTTCACATCCATTTGGTATACCTTGAACCCTTGATAGGTTGCATAGGCCAAGAACATCCTTATGGCTTCCAGTCTGGCTACTGGAGCAAAGGTTTGATCAAAATCAATACCTTCTTCTTGCCTATATCCTTTTGCAACCAGTCTTGCTTTATTCTTAATGATGACTCCTTGTTCATCTAACTTATTCCTATAGATCCACTTTGTTCCTATCATATTGTGATCTTTAGTTTAGGAACCAAGTCCCAAACCTTGCACCTTATGAACTGATTAAGCTCTTCCTGCATTGCTCCAGTCCACTGTGGATCTTGTATAGCTTCTTCAAATTTCTTTGGTTCTATTTGAGACAGAAAACTTGAATATACTACAGCATTCTGATTTCTGCTCCTTGTCTGAACACCTTGTCTTGGATCTCCAATTATCAGCTCTACTGGATGATCTCTTAGATGCCTGTTGGCTAGAGGCATCCTTACTTCTAGTTGAACTTCTTCAGCATCTACACCAAACTGAGTTCCTTGTACTTCTTTAACTCCTTGTATATGTAGTTCTCCCCCTGGACATAAGCCATCTCCTTCTACTTGCTGTCTTGCAGCAGGTACATCTTCTATGGTTAGCTTGTCCATCTTCTTAGTAAGACCTGTGGGGCTGCATACATTGCTAGACAACTCATTGTTAATTAGTTGTGTCTCATCAAAAACTACATGCACAGACTCCTCTACAACTTGTGTAGTCAAGTTGTAGACTCTATAAGCCTTACTATTATTGCTGTACCCAACAAACACTCCCTCTTGGGACTTGGCAGCAAACTTAGTTAGGTAAGACTTTCCATTGTTAAGTATGAAGCATTTGCAACCAAAAATCCTGAAATAGGATAGATTTGGTTTCCTGCCTTTCACAACCTCATAGGGGGTCTTGTTTAACCTTTTAGTGATGGTAGCCCTATTTATCACATGGCATGCAGTGTTAACTGCTTCAGCCCAGAAATACTCTGGCAGTGATGAATCACTTAATAGGGTTCTACCAGCCTCTATCAAGGTCCTATTTTTCCTTTCAGCAATGCCATTTTGCTGAGGTGTTCTAGGTGAAGAGAATTCTTGAAATATCCCATAGTCTTCACACAGTTTTGTCATGCTTTCAGACTGAAACTCAGTACCATGGTCACTTCTAATTTTGACCACTGTACAGTTCAATTCATTCTGAATTTGCTTAACAAAGCTATGGAAGACACTAGGTGTTTCAGATTTCTGCTTTAAGAAGAACACCCAGGAAAACCTTGAGTAGTCATCAACAACTACAAAGGTATAGACCTTCCTACCTAAGCTGTGAACTGGCATTGGACCAAATAGATCCATATGCAAGAGGTATAAACACCTCACAGCATCTTTGTTGTCTAAGCTTCTAAAGGTGGATTTAGTCTGCTTGCCCTTTTGACAAGCTGAGCAAATGCCATCTTTGACACACTTAACTTGAGGACCATTCCTCACTAACTCTTTGCTAAAGAGTTTGCTAATAGTCTTGTAGTTAAGATGAGCTAGCCTCTTGTGCCACTTGACACAATGAGAGACTGTCTCATCAGCTACAAGACAAACAGGAGAACCATTGTTCTCAATCATAATGTCTAAGCAGTAGACATTCCTCTTTCTATATCCTGTCAAAATGATCTCTTGATCACTTGACCTCTTGATATGACAACCATTTTTAACAAATGAGATGTCATACCCTACATCACTTAACTGACTTATACTAATGAGGTTGTGTTTCAACCCTTTAACATAAGCCACTTGAGTAATGGTAACAAGGTTTGAAGAGATGTTACCAAACCCTTTGATGATTCCTTTTTCAGAACCACCAAAGGTCACTTTAGGACCATTTTTGATTGGAATGTAGTCCTTCAGTAGTCCCCTTGTTCCAGTCATATGTCTGGAACATCCACTATCCAAGTACCATGTTGGGGTATGGCCACTTGGATTCACCTGCAAAACAAATTAATGAACCTTAGAACCCAAAGTAAACTTGGGTCCTTGGTGATTGTTAGTTTGCAACTTGACATAGCTACCTGCTGGCTTTCCACCAGGTAACTTGCTACTCAACTTGGCACTGGCATTGTGCCAACAATCCAAGGCAAAGTGGCCAACCTTGCCACAACACCAGCATTCAAACTTGTTGTACCTTTGCTTAGGTACAGACTTGGCTGTCTTGACTACAGCAGGCTTATTGAATGTTGGGGCTTTGCCCTTGGACTTGGACTGATCCTGAACAGTCCTAGCTGGTTTAATAAAACCCAATCCAGCCTTTCCTTTTTGATGAACAAATTCATCAATCAAGGGTAGCACTGATTTAGGTTTTGAAAACCTAGCAACTAGCTCTTTTTCCTTCTGGAGATTGATCTCCAGTAACTTAATTTGATCATTTTTATAAGTGATAGTTCCCATCTGAATCACAGTAATGTGTTTCAGCCTGGCTACTTCATTGAGCTTTTGATCAAATTCCTTCTCAAAGTCTGTTGCAGCTGCCTTTAGATCAGCAATTTCCTTTGCCTGACTTTTGGCAAGGACTTGCTTTTCTTATAGGCCTTGCAACAGTACTTTATATTCATCTAAGAGCTGTTGAATATCTCCCTCAGATTCAGAAACACTTCCATCACTTGATGAAGATGAATCTGACTCCGAACTAGGACTGAAATCTGAACTTTGAGTTGGACTTTGTACCTGACTAGGTCCTGGCTGCTCCAGGATTTTGGTACTTTCAGTCAACGCCATCAGTCCTTGGCACTGACACTCTTCTTGTTCATAGATTGATTCCATGATCTGCATAAACTCCTCTTCTTCTTCAGCAAATAGCCCTATGTAGGCTTCAGCATCTGTCTCAGTGTCTGAAGAAGAAATGTCTGAAAGAGTCTTCTCATTCTTTGCAACAAAGGACTTCTCCTTCTTTCCTTTGAAGTGAGTCTTCTTTTTGTCACTGGATTCTTTTCTTCTCTCAGGACAATCTGCAATAACATGACCCTGTCTATTGCAGCAGTAACACACTATCCTAGACCCAGTTGCCTTGCTAGTCTTTGTCTTTTTCTTGTCCTTCTTTGAAGGCTTCTTCTCCTGATACTGAACTTCTTTCCCTTTGGAAAATGAAGGTCTGGACCTCCACTGTTTCTTCTTCAGGAATTTCTGAAAATGTCTGGTGAATGCAGCAAAGTCTTCATCACTTTCACTGCTTGTAGACTTTGTGCTAACAGACTCATCAGATTCTGATTCAACTACCTCTGGAGGAGGAGTTGATGACTTAGTCCTGCCCTTTATAGGTACTTCTGACTTGAAGGCAACAGTCCTTTCCCTGTGCTCAGTCCTTGTTGATTTTTCCTCCTCTTTTCTCACAGACAGCTGCATCTCATAAGACAGCAACTTGCCAAACAGTGTGGGAGGAGGAATTTCTCCCAACTTTGCCATTTCTCTGATGGCACAGATCTTAGTGTCCCAATATTTGGCTAGGGACCTCAAGAACTTATCATTCAATTCATAGTTAGTGAACTCTCTTCCATAGGACATGAGTTCATTAACAATTCTATAGAACTTCTTGTAGCATTCAGTGATGCTATCTCCTCTTCCCTGCCTAAAGCTCTCATACTCTTGATTAAGCAAGGACTTTCTATCTTGCCTAACTTCTTCAGAACCTTCCATATAGACAATGAGGGTATCCCACATTTCTTTTGCTGTTTTACAGTGAATTAGGTTCTGAAAAGTTGCATCATCAATGACACTTACTATTATGTTTTGTGCCCTTTTGTCCATAGTGGCTAGGACAATTTCATCCTTGGTCATCTCAGAGAAATCCTTTGGAGTCCTCTGATTTGCATCCAATACTGAGATCTTCATGGGCACATATGGCCCCTCTTTGACTGTGATGTAGATTCTAGGGTCAGAGGCTTCCATGAACAGCCTTACCCTCTCTTTCCAGATTCCAAAAATCTCTTTTCTGCATATAGGCAGTTTCATTGAACCCAATTCCTTGTGATTCTCTGAAGAACCCATGTTTCTTGATTTTCTTGAAACTGTGTTCTGACTTACACTGAATCTGCCAAACTGGATCTCCTCAGACAGTTAGTCCTTTTTGAGTAACCTCCCTCTGATACCACTTGAAAGATATGGTACCTAAACACCTAGAGGGGGGGTGAATAGGTGACCTAAACCTTTTTGAAACTTACTTGGCAGCAAGACAGTTATCTCACATAGTTTTACAGTTAACAGCAACAACAGAATATAAACAGTTAATTCACAGCAAAACACAGCACATCAGACACACAAATTTATAGTGGTTCCCCAATCTTTGGGTACATCCACTTTCCCCCTTCGCCTATCTAGCAGTGTACTAGATTCGGCCAAACTTCTCCACTATCTCAGAACCCAACTAGGTTCCTACACCTCAGGCCCAAAGCCTTACACTCAGCCACAAAGGCCTACACTCAGCCACCCAGGCCTACACTCAGCCAATTAAGGCCTACACTCAGAGTTCTTCAACTCCTACACTCAGGAAACCAAGCCCTACCCACAGCCTTTATAATATAGGCTTATAATTCTCTCAGATCCAATGGATCCTACAAGTTAAGATTGAATTACAATAACTAACTCTACAACTCAGAAAATAAGAGAGGAGTTGAGAGTTTCTTGAAGAGTTCTTGGAAGAACTCAGCTAGATCCAAACTGACTTAGCTTCCTTCAAAGCTTCTTGAGTTAGAACTGAATTAGTCTGAATCCTCTGCAGTTGATCCTTGACCTCTGCTTCTTGTGATCCAGAAGATTCTGAATCCTTATTCTCAGCCTTAGTTCCAAAGACTGAATTCTTGATTGGAGCTCTCTCTCTCCAACTTCTTAGATCTGCAGTTGGACTGCCAGATCTTCTTGTGTTGATCCTCTGTGTATCACTTTTCTGATTTAATCTGATCAAACACTTCAATTATTCTCACTACTTGTAATAACAACAATCAATCAGTTTCTGTAAACTATGGGTGCCTATTTATAGGCTTCCTTCATGGTAACCGGCTGGTCCGGTTCATAACAGACTTCTGATTTCTCTGACAGTTGCTGTAGACCGGCTGGATCGGCAGCTGTCATGTCAACCAGTCACTTCTTGAAATTCTCTAACTGTCAGATAGTGTCAAGACTTTCTATTCTTAAGTGTCGACACTTATAGACCAAGTGTCGACATATGTTGTGTAAGTGTCGACACAAGTCTACAAGGTGTCGACACAATTCCTTGTATGTCTCGACACAGATACTTCTTCAAGTGTCGACACTGAAATTAAGTGTCGACACAAGTACTTTATCTTCATTCTTTAACTGTATTCTTCTAAGTGTCGACACATCTCCTTTGTGTTGACACATCTTCATGTGTTGAAACTGTCAAGTGTCGACACTGCTTCTTGGTGTCGACACAAGTCTTCAATTTTATTTCTTCAGCTGAGTGTCGACACATTCCCTTAGGGTCGACACTTGTACTTAGAATATTTTGTAAACTTTTCTGTTCTTTGCTAAGTGTCGACACAGCTCCTTGTGTCGACACTTTCTTCAAGTGTAGACTCTTTAACTAAGTGTCGACACATTGTGCTGGGTGTCGACACTTTCTTCAAGTGTTAACTCTTCTGCCTAGTGTCGACACATTGTGTTGAGTGTCGACACTTACTTCAATTACTGATTCTTCTATTTGTGTGTCGACACATTGTGCTGAGTGTCGACACATTCTTCATATGTTGACTCTGCTGATTGAGTGTCGACACATTGTGTTGAGTGTCGACACTTATCCTTAGTCTCTGCAGAATTTTGCTGAGTGTCTACACAACTCCAAGTGTCGACACTTTCTGATGTAGACTCAGCTCTTCTAGGTGTCGACACTTCTACTAAGTGTCGACACAGCTTTTCTGGGTGTCGACACTTCTGCTAAGTGTCGACACAGCTTTTCTGCATACTTCTTCACTGAGTGTCGACACAGCTCCAAGTGTCAACACTTTCTGTCTGGTGTCGACTCTTCATCCCAGGTGTCGACACAATGACTCCAAGTGTCGACACTGCTTGTCTGGGTGTCGACAGAAGCTTTCTCAAGTGTCGACACTTTCCCTCTGGGTGTCGACACATGGACTTAGAAACTTTTAGCTTCAGTCTAGTGAATGAATACCTATCCTGCACAAGTAACTCAAACAAACATCAAATACATTATGATGTATATCATTGAGTTAGGTGAGGTTCTTCAAATCAGGTACACTGACTTGAAATGACCTTTGACACCCTCAAAGGGATTATGGGGTGGTCTAGGGTAGCTTTGCCTTAGGATCCAAACTCAAACCCTAAGGAAGGGCTTTTGAGTGTTGTGAAGGGCATGGGGTCAAATACCCTTGTGCGATCTTGCAACTTGGTAGAAATGTTGCTAGGGTATCCAAAGCCCGCTGGTATGAATTCTAGGGGATTTGGAGATGAAAGAACCTCTCAAATCCCTAACCCTAGTTTAGGGGATATCCACCTTTTGTGTAGAATAAGCCACCAAAACTTTAAAAAGGTGTGAAACTTAGGTAGCATGGATTTTATGTTAGTTAGGACCTCTGGTGAATTTATTGGAATTTTAGGAGTAATATTACTAGCACCCCCTTTGTTATACATGATGTGGCCCTAAATGATATTTTATTTATTATGATCACACTATTCATTCTAGATTCATGAAACTTCGGCAGGAGATGTTTTAAGTCAAAATGGTTGTTCCTGAATTTTGTTACAAATTTTAGTTGAAAAACTTTAATGTTTCCTTCACAAGTTTTTAAAAGGGCAATTATGGTCAATAAATTATTTGGAACTATTTACTTGTTGCAAAATTGTGAAATTAGGGCTCTGATAATTTATAGGTCAATATCCAGTTGGAGAAATTAACTCATGATTTTTAGATGATTATTTGCAATATATACTTTACAAACCTATAATTTTGCGGATTTGATGTTTATTTTATTCAAAGCTTATTTCCTACTGTAAAATTGGGAGACTGGATTTTAAGTTGAATAGTCATTTTAAATTTATCATAAATTTTGTAGAGCATTTGCTTGAATTAAATGGGTACTTCATGTTCAAATTTCTATTTTTGGTTTACTAGAATAAATAAATAAATTATCTGATAATTTAAGAAAATTATGAATTTCTACGTTTAGGCTACAAATGTCATTATATCCCTCCAATAATTATTATAGTGGTACTGGGTGATTATTTTGTGTACCTCACTTGATACACTTCATATAGCGTACGTTGGTCTTCATTTAGTAAAATCGTAGAAATTGTGTTGGAGTAAGAATTTGGGGCACACGAGCTGGGGTTAGATGTTTGCTGATTTGGACGAATGAAAAAGAGTTCGTTGTTGGAAGTTGGGATGAGTAAGGGATTGGAATGGCTAGTGTCCGGTGGTGCTCGGGATCGGCGAAAGATCGTCCTTCCGGTAGGAAGGAAGTGTCTAATGCACTAGGGTTAGATCCAATAAATTAATTAAGGGATTACGAAATCTGATAACAACCAATAATAGTAAGTGCCTTGCGAAAGGGAGCTTTCGGCGTAATCCCATCGTAGTTCCTAGTGCCTTCGAGAGCCCTTCATGGGGTATACCTTGGGCAGTCCTGGCCTAACCTAAATAGTAGGTAAAAACTGAAATGCAAGAGTAAGTAGAAGTAATCTAGGGTTGCACTCACACTCCCCGGAGTTGTGGGAGTTAGGTTAGGTCACTCAGGCAGTAGGCTCGGTGGGTTTGGAGATGGGTAAGTTGGCCCGATGGGCTTTGGCTCGGTTGCAGTTGGTGACGGACGGTTGGTCCGGCAAGCTTTGGCTCGGTGGTTTACCACAAGGTTGCATGTGCATAAAGTAAAGGTGGTGGGTCTTCGGTATTGGAGAGTCGATGCACCGAAGCTGATATGTTGACTTGGCAAGTGTGATTTAGCACTTGGCCAAGTAAAGTCCGGTGCACCAACCGGCAAGAGTACGCAGGAGCTCCGCTTAGTGCACCAACATTGAGGCGTAAGATAGGTCTGACTGGTAGTGCAATTACCAGTTTAGAGGTGGGCGAATCGCATCCCACCACTTCTGTTTGCCACTACGGAGGTATCCTAGGAGGTTTAGCTCAAGAAAGGGGGAACTAAATGTCTGTGTACACAGAGTCGAGTGGGTGTGTTGCACTTGCATGTTCACAGCATGTCATATTTGTATTTCATAGCATAACCATTGCATTCAACCCTGACACCTATTGTATAAAGTGGTATGGGACGCTTTATACAATAGGGATTGCAAAACGACCCCTTGGTTTATAAGGCGAGTGCGCTTATAAGTTAAGGTTTATTTTAGAAATCTTATATGTATGCTTAACAGAAAACCGACACCCTATCATATAAACAGCTATGGGACTCTTTATATGATAGGAGCCCTGCAAAAGACCCCTCGGCTTATGTATTCTCGCATAAGTTAAGGTTATTTTTCCTGCTTAGTTTCCCTTGCTTTTATCACTGCCTTATATACTATTGGACTGCTAGTTTAGTTCCGCCACCATCTGATCGTTTATTATTCTCCACCTTCATGTCCTCTCCTTTCCTCCTCCCCGCTCGGTTCCTAGGTGTCATGAGGGAAGGGGCGGGGGATGATAGGACTTAGTCTTTTAGACTAACAGTTTTCGAATCACTTCATTTTAGGGAACCGTGGAGACCAGCATGGAGGAGCAGCCCGGAGGTCGACGCGCTTGGAGATGGGGCAGTCAAGTACCGGTGTTCAGACGGTAGGGACTGTGAGTCTTGGACCCTCCTAGTTATATTAGTTGTGCTTCCGCGATGAGAGATTTGTAGTGAGGACATTGATGTACTGGGCATGAGCCCAAGATTCTTAGTATTTTTGTTATATCTGTAGACACTCCCTTCGTGGAGATTATATTTACTATATATGTGATTTTCTGTGGACTTGTCTTTTTAATTATTTGCTACAATTGTGATTGATTTGGCCGGCAGGATCGGCGTTTTGTAGTGATGACCTTTTCGGACGGGGAGGTGTCACCGCAAAATGACGGTTCTGGGCCTAAGACCCCGTGGTTTTTTTAAAAAAAAGGGGGTCTTACAGATTTTTCCTCATTTTGTCCTTATTCTCTTGCAGTAATTCCTGAATAATCAATGCTTATATTCTCTGAATATAGCCGTTAGTAGCAGCATTGATTATGGTCTTCATCAGGAATATTACTTGCCATTTTTAATAGGATAGTTGGGGAAATCCATTAATGCAATATTCTCTACAGCCGGATTTTCATTCTCCAGACAGTTAGCATTCAATGCAGACAATTCAAATTCAAAGGAGAAATTAGACAGAGGTATATAAAAGAGATTTTTCTCTTTCAGTCGACAACAGACAACAGGAATAGCAGAACACACAGAGAACAAGACATGCACCAAACATTATTCAAGAAAAGGCTCTGATTGTCTTCATCAAGTGTTCTTCCTCCAGCAAGCAAAAAAAGAGAGACAATCAACTTCTATCTATCTACAGCTTTCTTGAGATATTTTCAAGAAGACCTACTCACCCTGCATAGCTCTCCATCTTCCTGAATAGATCTTCATCTCAGGGGGAGCTTTGACACCATCAAGGATCCACAAGTCTTCTATGTTGCTTTGTGAAAAGAGAAGACAACATCTAGTATATTTGTTCCACCCCACTATACACAGGGTTCTAGATCTCTTTAAAAGTTAATCACTTGGTTGCAAGTCTCCTGATCAAAAGACTTGATTTGATTGTTAGACACCTGATCAAAAGCCTAAAGGGTTTCCTGATCTACCTGAAGCAAATCTTGTGGTGACAGGCACTTGAGCAAAAATCTGATTGGTTACATGGCACCTGATCAAAATCCTGAGTGGATTTCTACCAGAGTGGTAGAAGAGTGGATGTACCCAGTTTAGGGGAACCACTATAAAATTCTTATGTCGTCTGTGATGCTCTCTCATTTTTATTGTGTGCTGATTGCTGTGTAGATTAGTTTTATTTCTGCACTCTCTGATTACACTTATAAGCATCACTGTCTTCAACTCTGAAATAAAAATCTAAAGGATTTTAAAACACTCTATTCACCCCCCACTCTAGAGTTAAATAGTCTAACCAGTGGTGGTATATTTCATACCATCCTTCAATTGGTATCAAAGCTGGTTTATCTTTGGTTTCAAAGATTCACATCTGAACCAAGATCCTTGGTTGACTGTTTCTCTCATCTATAGTTTTTCTATTATTACAGCAATGACACAAAATAAAGATTATTCTAGCACCAGACCTCCAGTCTACAACTTAAATAAATGTGTAATCTGGAAGGCAAGAATCAAGCTATACATGAACTCTATTGATGAAGATATTTTCAACTATATTTTGACAGGTCCTCCTTAACCATCAGCATCCACATCTACAACAGCTTCTAGCACTCATGCAGTTCCACCACCTGAGCGGACTGATGCTCAGAAGAAAGCCAATGTTGCTGATGCTAAAGCCATGAACATATTGGCACAGACCATGTCAGATGATATCTTTCAAAAGGTGGCTGGGTGCACCTCTGCAAAAGAAATCTAGGACTCTCTAAACCAGATTATGGAACGCTCAGCAGATGAAAGAATGGATATAAGATCCATACTAATATCTCAATATGAGAACTTCAAGAAGGATGAATCTGAAATAATCACTGATATGTATAACAGGCTAAATGTTATCATCAATGAACTGAAAACCCTAGATAAATATATCTCCTTGACTAAGATCAACGACAAGATCCTGGTGTGCTTCCCTTGCACTTGGGATTTTAGGATTTGGCCAATCAAAGAAGCCAGAAGTATGAATGAGATATCCACTTAGTATCTCTTGGGAAAGCTCAAATCATATGAGCAATTGATCAAGACCAGAGATGCTGCTGAAATGAAGGCCTCAACCTCTTCAAGGAAGGAGCACAATATTGCTTTCAAAGCAACAGAAGAACCTGAAACCCTTCCAGCCAATTAAGAGTTGATGAGTTTGTTGGCCAAAAGATTCTACAAGATGGCCAAGAAAGATTTCAGGAGAAGGACATCCAAAAATGATGACAAACCTAAGCATGAAAGAACTCCTACCAGGGAGATTTTTATCTTTGGTTGTAGAAAGCCTGGGCACATTCTTCCTGAATGCCTAGAAGCTTAGAAAAGAGACAGGAGAAAAGAGAAAGAGAACAAGTAAAACTCCAGTAGGCATTCAAACAAACACTCCTCCAGCAAAAACAAAAGAAAGGAAAAAGGTTTCATTGCTAAAACCTGTAGTGATACTGATGAAGAGACATCATCTTCCAGCTCCAGTGAAGATGTAGAAGAAGCCAAGGCAAGAGAAGTTTGCCTCATGGCAATCAATGCCTCATGTAGCAGACCTAATGCTAAAGATCAAGCAGAAGATCATTCTGAAGAAGCAGAAGTGGAATCAGAGACAAATGAGGATCAGGTAATCTCATTTTTGATTTTAATTCTGTTGATTTTTAAAATGAATTCAAATCATTATGTAATGATCTAATAAAATCTGAAAAAGAAATCAAAATATTAAGATATAGACAATCTGAATTTGATCATTTATTTACTGAAAACACTAAGCTTAAGGATGATCTAGTGTTAGCTAATGAACAAATTATTTCTTTAAAAACAAAGTTATGTGAGGCTAAGCAACTTGAGGAATCTCTCGACGGGAGAAGCCTTAAGTTGATGGACATCACAAGTACAATGAATGCTAGACTAAATGACAAACTGGCTTAGGTGCTTCATCAAGCTTACCCCCCATACTTAAGAAAAATATATTATCAACCCCTATAAAATTTGTTTCAGCTAAGGTTAAAGAGGTAATAAACAATATGCAACCCACAGAAGAATTACCTAAATCTAAAAACCAACAGAATAGAAACAAGACAAATCTAAGTAAAAACAAAGTTCAACAGATTTCGTTGAACTCAGATCGACGAAATATGACTAGTTCGTCAAACTCCGATCGACGATCTATGAATGCAAATATTAGCAATAATAATTCGTCTTACTGCGATCGATGAACTGTGTATGGTTTGTCGAGCAGAGATCGACGAACTTGGGGAGCAGAAAATGAATATATTCATTCTCTGAGTAGAGATCGACGATCTCATCCCACTTCGTCGAACTCTGGTCGACGAACTTACAACCTTTCATCGAACCTAGCCAGACATAACAAAAATCATAATTTTGACAGAAATTTTAATCAACCTAGAAAACCCTTTAATCCTTATGCTAATTGGGAAATTCCACCTAGGAGATACCATCCCTTAGGATATAAATCCCAACCTGTATTTTAAGTTATATCAAGTTTTTCTTATCAGAAAAATAAAGGACCCAATATAATCTGGTTCAAGAATAACTAATTATTTTCATTGCAGGTAAAGAAATGTCTAGCTTTAAATCAACAATGGTATCTGGACAGTGGATGCTCCAAGCACATGACTGGTAGCAAGGACAACCTAAATAATTATAAGTCCAAGCTGGGACCAAAGGTGACCTTTGGTGATTCAAATTATGGTTAGTCTGAAGGCTTAGGAGAAGTTAAGATTGGAGCAGTCACTTTCAAAAAGGTGACATATGTAAGTGGACTAAAGCATAACCTCATCTCCATAAGTCAACTATGTGATGAAGGTTATCAGGTATAATTTAACTCCAGCTCTTGTATTATTTCCACTAAAGAAAACCAAACTATTTTAATTGGAAATAGGCAAGGCAATATATATGTAGTTGATTTTCATTCTGCAACTTCAGATATTTGTTTACTTAATCATGTTAGCAATCAAAATGATTTATGGCCCAAAAGATTAGGACATGTCAATATGAAAAACATTACAAGGTTATCTAAAGACAACCTTGTTAGAGGTTTGCCTTCTGGTCCCTACAAGAAGGAAGGCCTCTACAGGGCTTGTCAATTAGGAAAGCAAACTAAATCTAGTTTTAAATCAGTTAATAAAAGTGAGTCACCTAGGATCCTGTACTTGCTACACATGGACCTTTTTGGCCCAATTGTTATACATAGCCTAGGAGGGAAATCTTATACTCTAGTTATTGTAGATGACTTCTCAAGATTCACTTGGGTGTTCTTTTTGAGATCTAAGTCAGATATATTCAAGGTTCTTATAGATTATCTCAAGACAATACAGATTGAGTACTCTACTCAAGTTGCATTGATCAGAAGTGATCATGGTACTGAGTTTGAGTCTCTTCTTATGCATGAGTTCTGTGAGAAGGAAGGTATCAAACATTATTTCTCAGCTCCTAGAACTCCTCAACAAAATGGGGTAGCTGAAAGGAAGAATAGAATCTTAATTGAAGCTGCATGCACATTACTTGCAAATGCTTACATGCCCCTATCCTTTTGGGCAAAGGCTATGAGCACAACAAACTATATACTGAACAGAAGTTTGATACATAAACTCAAGAATAAGACTCTCTATGAATTGCTTAAAGGGAAGAAACCTAAAATTACCAATTTTAAAATATTTGGTTGTATATGTTATATTCATAATAATGACAAGAAATACATTCGAAAGTTTGAAGCTAAGCCTGCAGAGGGAATTTTTCTAGGATATTCCCAAGTCAGCAAAGCTTATAGGGTGTTTAATAAATCTACTTTAAAAATTGAATAATCTATTCATGTGACTTTTGATGAAGCTAACATGTCTTATAAGGAGAAAGAAATTTCTACCAATAACACTTTACAGGTACCTCACTTGTGTGAGAGATTGGATGATCTAAGCCTCACCCAAGAGGTTCCAATACATCCATCTCCACAAGTTGAAGAAGAAAGTGAAGAAGAAAGCATAGATGTGACTGAACCCTTTCCAACAGCTAATGAAATTTCACAAGAGGAATTTGTTCCCCAAGCTATTGCCCCACCAGCTCCTCCCACTGATTTTGTCATATTTAGAGATCACCGTAGATCTCAAGTAATTGGAGACATTTCAGCTGGTGTGCAAACAAGGCATCAACTCAACCCTGACTTTATTTTTACTTGTTTCCTCTCTCAACTTGAGCCCCAATCCATTAAAGATGCAGAATAAGATCCCCACTGGATCATTGTAATGCAAGAGGAGCTCAATCAATTTGAGAGATGTAGAGTTTTGGAATTGGTTCCTAGACCCAAAGACTGCCCAGTCATTGGAACCAAATGGGTATTCAGAAATAAATTGGATGTAGAAGGAAACATTATGAGGAATAAGGCAAGGCTAGTAGCTCAAGGCTATAGGCAAGAGGAAGGCATTGATTATGATCAAACATTTGCTCCTGTTGCAAGTCTTGAGGCGATAAGAATTTTCCTTGCATATGCTGCATTCAAGAAATTCAAAGTCTATCAAATGGATATTAAAAGTGCTTTTCTGAATGGAGATCTCAAAAAAGAAGTATATGTGGAGCAACCACCAGGTTTTATCTCTCCAAGTCATCCCTCTCATGTCTTTAGATTGCATAAAGCTCTTTATGGTTTAAATCAAGCTCCAAGAGCTTGGTATGAGACCTTAGCCAGCTTCTTATTAGAGCATAAATTTTCTAGATGCATTGTAGATAGGACTCTTTTTATTAAGCATCATAAAGATAAAATTTTATTAGTACAAATTTATGTAGATGATATTATCTTTTGCTCAATTGATCCCAAACTATGTAAAAGGTTCTCTAACCTTATGCATTCAAAGTTCGAGATGAGTAGCATGGGTAAACTTTCATATTTCCTTGGTCTCCAAGTGAAACAATCATCTGATGGTATCTTCATCTCCCAATCTAAATATGCTAAGGAGCTTATTAAAAGATTTGGGATGTGTGATGCCTCAACTATGAAGACACCCATGGCTGCAAATGCTGTGATAGATTCTGATGAGAATGGAAAACCTGCTGATCAGAACTTGTATAGTGCTATTGTTGGGTCCCTATTATATCTCACAGCAAGTAAGCGAGACATAATGTTTGCTACATGTATTTGTACTAGGTTCCAAGTGAATCCTAAAGAATCTCACTACGTTTTGCTAAAAAGAATTTTGAGATATATAAAAGGTTGCCCAAATCTTGGACTTCTATATCCATTAGAGTCAGAATTTGACTTAACTGGATTTTCAGATGTTGACTATGCTGGATGTAGAGTGGACAAAAAGAGCACCACAAGAACATGCCAGTTCTTTGGTGATAAGCTAGTGCATGTTTCTATAAAAAGCAAACCTCTATGTCCACATCAACTGCAGAAGCAGAATATATAGTTGCTGGAAGCTGTTGCTCACAAGTTTTGTGGATACAAAACCAACTACTAGATTATGGATACAACTTAAATAATTCAACTATATATTGTGATAGTACCAGTATTATATCCATAGCACAAAATCAGTGCATCATAGTAGGACCAAGCATATAAAAATAAGGCATCATTTCATTAGAGATTGCATAGACAAAAAGAAAATTAATCTTGTCTTCATTTCCACTGATTTACAAAGGGAAGACATCTTCACCAAGCCATTGGATGAGAAGAAACATCTGTTTTTTAAAATCAGTTAGGAATGATCAATGGGGATGAGTTAATTTAATTTCTATCTGTGGTCGATGATTTGTTGACAGTTCGTCAAATAGAGATCGACGATCTGTGAACTTCTCGTAAAGGGTTCGTCGAACGGAGTTCGACGATCACTTCTTAGTGAAACAGTTTTTGTCAAACGGTGATCGACGATCCCTGCTTCAGTGAATTTATCATCGAACTGAGATCGACGATTTATTCGTCTTCTTTAGACTGAGATCGACAAACTCATTTTCTATTAAAATACTTCGTCAAACTCAGATCGAAGATCTTTTCCTTTTTCATCGAACGGAGATTGGCAGTTCATATTCTGAAAACCTTATATCTAGGTTTTCTTCGACCTCCATCCCGCGCTTTCAGTTTCTTTGCACTTGATATTCATTTCTCTCTTGCAGGTGCATTCATGGCAATTCCAGCAAGCGCTCTCTCCACCATGAAATTCGATATCGGTTTCGATATAGATTTTGATTCTTTCCATTACGCTGAGGCAATATTTGTGGAAATACTGAAGTTGTTTGAAGATCAAAATCTGAAGAAATTTATGACTCAAATAATCATCATTGCTATGACTGAGATCAAAGAATGGGTCTTTTCTTCCTCCACAATAGAAGATAATATGACAGGAACCATTTCTGGTAACCAAGTTTCCCTCTCCCCTAATATACTAACCGAAATCTGTGGTCTATTAAATGGTGATGATGAAATTGAAATGGACTCTGAGGAGTACAATAATATGTTGATTAGAATGGTTCATTCTGGAGATAACCCTAATAAGCTACTGCAAAATAACTTGGTTGTTGAATACAAGTTCTTTGCTGATGTCATCGAGAAAATGTTGTTAGGCAAGCATACAGCACATGACTATATCACAAGGCACCAATTCTTGGTGGTGGCTACCTTAGTTGATAAGAAGGAAATTACATGGGGAAAGTTATTATTTGATCTGATTAATAAGAAGAATAATAAGAAAGAAGTTTGTTTTGGTCGGGTTCCGTGGATATTTTTGCAGGAGAAGGCCTCTGAACATCTGGTTTCTACACCAGTGTTCATAAATGCCTCAAAGAGGCTAACCTCTGCCCTGTTTGGCAGATGGGAGAGGAGGATCATAAAGCCATCCTAGGCTTCCTCCTCCTCCAGGCCTTCTGAGGGTACAAGGGCTGATACAGACACTCCCCACCCTGGTTCTGATGAAGCTCCTCTTCCACCTTCTTCTTCCACCATATCCATTCCACTAATAACTCCTCCATCTGCTCATCCTTCTTTAGTTCCTCCTATGCAACAACCAGCCATCTCAATCCCTTCACCAACTCATATGCCAACACCTCCTCACTCTCCACTCCATATCACACCTCCTCAATCTCCTCTTCCATCTCACCTCCAAGACATCACCACTAACACCTTCTTGTCATCCCCCATATTCAATCTGCTTACATCCCTACCATCCACACCTACTTCCCCTATCCATGACATTCCCAGTCAATCACAATCCCCTGCACCATCATCTCCTCAGGATGACATCCTCCCCGATGTCACTCCTTCTGCTTCTCTCTCTGTTTCCACCCAAACACCACTTGAGTTTATGGATACAGTTTCCCCTTCCCAGTCTACCAAGCTGGAGCACATCACTCCAGTGATCAGGACTCTTATAGCAGAGGCCATTACACCTCTTACTAATTCTATTTCCTCCTTTGCTACTCTTCTTATTGCTTCCTCTATCCCTCCTTCTTCAACTAGGGGCCTGATTCTAGATCCTGCTGAAATCAGGAAGGGAAAGATGCTCAATGAAGAGCTCTACCAGTTTCAGCAGCAGCGGCAATTACAGCATATTCAGATACAGATACATATATGGTTCTAGATACAGATACAGCTATAGAGGATACAGATATAATAAGTATTGGTGATTGTTTTTGTCAATCCCACAGTGGATTTATTCAGTCTATTGAATTCTTTTGATAAAGTTTATTTGAGTTCTCTTTCTTTTGTCTGCTTAAAACCATCCATGGCTATTGTACCTTATACAGCTCCTATTAGTCCCATAGTTGCCCAGCAACTTAAGGACAGTTTTGCAGTTTTAGAGATTCAAACAATATCTGCTCCCTAAGATATTCTTTCCCTAGAGGCTGTCTCTGCTCCTATCTATAAGATGGATGACAGTCCTCTTCCAAACTTGGATGAAATCATAATGGCAGATATAGAAGAAGAGAATTTGTTAATTACTGCAAATATAATAGTTGCTGAAGAGCCTCAGGCTCCAGAACCTCAAACAGCTCTAGCTCCAGCTCCAGTATCTCAAGTTCAGCATCAGGCTGACAAGTCAATTGAAAAAAATCTTCTGAAAGCTCTAATTGATTTATATGATAATGCTCAGGGATACTGCTCTAACAAAGAAGATGATGAAGATGATGATGATTTTGATGATAGCCCCTCTACTAAAGCCATTCTTCGCTATTATACCTTATACAACTTCTATTAGTCCCACAGTTGCCCAGGAACTCAAGGACAGTTTTGCAGTTTTAGAGATTCAAACAATATCTGCTCCCCAAGATATTCTTTCCCCAGAGGCTGTCTCTGCTCCTATCTATAAGATGGATGACAGTCCTCTTCCAAACTTGGATGAAATCATAATAGAATATATAGAAGAAGAGAATTTGATAATTACTGTAAATATAATAGTTGCTGAAGAGCCTCAAGCTCCAGAACCTCAACCAGCTCCAGCTCCAGCTCCAGCTTCAGTATCTCAAGTTCAGCCTCAGGCTAACAAGTCAATTGAAAAAAATCTTTTGAGAGCTCTAGATGATTTATATGATAATACTCAGGCATCCTCCTCTGACAAAGAAGATGATGATGATTCTGATGATAGCCCCTTTGCTAAAAAGAAAGTTTCTAAGAAAAGGAAAGCCCCTCTAGTTGTTGCTCCCAAGCCAAATCCAACACATGATACATGTTACTATATTTTGCAATAAATCACTCCTTATCCTGGAATGCCAGCCTAGATGTGGCTATCCAAGAATCAACAAAAAGAAAGAAAGAAAAGAAGAGGATATTCTCCTCCTCCTCAGAGATACCGGAAAGGACCTCCTCCTCCTCCACCAGCTGCTGGTGCTTCAGGTAGCTCATCTCAGAGGTCTACCTCATATTCTCAAACATACCAAAGACAACATGGTAGATCCTCATCTTCCCAAGGAAGCATCCAGCAGATGTACCCTTCTAGTAGGCAACAACATCAACATCAACAACAACAATATCCTCAGCAACAGCAATAGCAAGTCCCTGAACCAGTTAAAGCTGACAGTCCTAAGAAGCCAGAGTCTCCTTCCATTCCATTTGTGGATCCTGAAATAGCTACTACTACTAGAATGCCAAGGTTACAGAAATTTGTTGGATTATCAATGATCAACAAAGCTAAAGCTGAAGGAAAGGATCCCTATCAGTATTCAACAATGTCAAAATACAGTAAAGAAGAATTGAACAGGTATGTAAAAGCTAAAAAATTCTTTAATGTAGATGCATATATGAATCTACACCTAGAGGCTGTTGTGCTTAGAGCCACATCTCTCAACATCATTGGAGCTGTTGATATTACTATGTCCAAGAAGAAAGCAGCAAATCCCAATAGAGAGATCAAATTTACTCAGCCTGCTGGCAAACAAAAGGAGGATAAGGAAAAAGAGAAAATGAATAAAAAGAAATGAGTTTATGCTGTTTGAATTTCTGTCTTTCTGAACTCTTATTTATTTACTGACAAAAAGCTACATTGTAAATATCTGCTGCATATTTTAATTTTTTCTACCAGATATATTTCTCTGCTTTGTGAATGTTTTTATTTTCATTTGTATTAGTGACCTCACCCAAATAGAAGGAGATTGTTGGATCCCTAGTTTGATTTGGATTAGGTTCACTAAACTAGGATATTTGACCCAACATGTATAACCAGGGTCATGTTTGTGTACTAGAGCTTAGGCTAAGTCCTTAGAATTAACCACACATGGACCAACCAACAGAAGACAGCAGAAGACTCAGACTTAGAAGAAAATCAAGTTCAGGAAAATGAGTTCGACGTTCGTCGAACTCAGCTCAATGAAAGTCATGCTCAGCTCGATGAACTCAGAGTAAATTCTCTGCGTTGAGCTCGACGATATTCGAGCTCAGGTCGATGAATTCTGGGAGATCAACTTCAACACATTAATTCCAGAATCCTTTCTCTAAACTCAGGTCAACAAAGTTACATTATCAGCTCGACGAACTTGGATCACAGAAACGGGAAGTTCTTCATAGAAAGCAGTTAGGTGATCTCAGGTCGACGAACTTGTTTCTCAGGTCGACAAACAAGAATTCCCTGGTCGACGAACACGATTTCTCTAGTCGACAGACTTTGGACTCAGGTCGACAAGATCTGTTCTCTGGTCGACGATTGCTGTGCAGTTCCAGACTTTGATTTTTCCTCATTTTGTCCTTATTCCCTTGCAGTAATTCCTGAATAATTAATTCTTATATTCTCTGAATATAGCCATTAGTAGCATCATTGATTATGGTCTTCATCAGGAATATTACTTGCCATTTTTAATAGGATAGTTGGGGAAATCCATTAATGCAATTTTCTCTCCAGCCGGATTTTCATTCTCCAGACAGTCAGCATTCAATGCAGACAATTCAAATTCAAAGGAGAAATTAGACAGAGATATATAAAAAAGATTTTTCTCTTTCAGTCGACAACAGATAATAGGAATATCAGAACACATAGGGAACAAGACAGGCACCAATAATTATTCAAGAAAAGGCTCTAACTGTCTTCATCAAGTGTTCTCCCTCGAACAGGCAAAAAAAAGAGAGACAATCAACTTCTATCTGTCTACAGCTTTCTGGAGATCTTTTCAAGAAGACCTACTCACCCTGCAAAGCTCTCCATCTTCCTGAATAGATCTTCATCTCAGGGGAAGCTTTGACACCATCAAGGATCCACAAGTCTTCTTTATTGCTTTGTGAAAAGAGAAGATAACATCTAATTTATTTGTTCCACCCCAATGTACACAGGGTTCTAGATCCCTCCAAAATTTAATCACTTGGTTGCAAGTCTCCTGATCAAAAGACTTGATTTGGTTGTTAGGAACCTGATCAAAAGACTGAAGGGTTTGCTGATCTACCTGAAGCAGATCTTGTGGTGACAGGCACCTGAGCAAAAATCTGATTGGTGACAGGGCACCTGATCAAAAACCTGAGTGGATTCCTACCAGGGTGGCAGAAGAGTGTATGTATCCAAGTTTATGGGAACCACTATAAAATTATTGTGTCGTCTGTGATGCTCTCTCGTTTTATTGCGTGTTGATTGCTGTGTAGATTAGTTTTTATTTCTGCACTCTCTAATTACACTTGTAAGTATCACTATCTTCAACTCTAAAATAAAAATCTAAAGCATTTTAAAACACTCTATTCACCACCCCCCTCTAGAATTAAACAGTCTAACCAGTGGTGGTATCTTTCATACCATCCATCAAATTCCTCTTTTGGTTTATACTTCATAAAAGGCTGCTGAGTGATGTTTACACTGGCCTACTTAAAGTCTCACACTTTATGTTTTCCTCCTTAGACAACTCCTAAAATATCTAGTAAACCCTTATGTGTCAATGTCATCACTATAGCGAGGTGCAACCCCGATATAAAGACCCATAATGATACGATTCCTAAACAGATATCGCGAAGGATGGCATCTTAACAAAGAAATGGCAATGACATGGGACGTGACACTTGAAAGGAAAAAAGAAACAGTGAGATTTATCTTTTTAATCTATGCTTTATTCAAGTATTTTCAATTACTTGTATAGTAAGATATTTATATGGCATGCGACATCATAAAGGTTGTTTTTATATCACTTATAATAATTCTCGCACTTATGTATGTCCTTGGCAAAGACAAACAAGTGAATGTAAATCTGAGGGGATTATTACATATACAACTTTAAGTATATGTAAATGTAAACGTGTCCACACAGGGAAATGTTAAGGGCTTAGTTGAAAATTGAATGTACATGAATGATATTGATGGTTGCCTAACCAGCCAGTCGGCTAAATGCATAGACGTATGTTGAATGTACCAGTTTGGACATTGAGGACCCTAAGGCGTCGGGCCCAGAGACTGAAATATGAGAATGTAAACTAAATATGGTTTCAATTGCCCTTAGTATTTCCTAACTGATAAGTTAGCAATGATATTATTGTTACATAACCATTGCTTTTACTGTTTTCTAATTTTTTTATAACTGATAAGTTATCATTGATATTGTTGTTATATAATCATTGATATTATAATGTTATACATTGCTATTCTTAACCCCTCTTATTTGCATGTACATCAAATTAAAAAGGTATTTTATCGCAAGGCTTTATAAAAGACTAATGGTTTCATCTCTAAAGTTTTGGGCACATGGAAGACGCAAACTAGGCATCACTAGAAGCGTAATTAAAGGACATATTGGTTAAGAAATAATGAAAGCATTTATCTTCTTTTGTTGTGCTCATTGCTAGATGTTTCATTCTTATTTTGCATAAAGAAAATTGTTGGAGACTTCTCTAGTTGTCATAACTTGTGATAAATGTGGTATGTGCGATTGTATATATATGAGCCAAAAGGTTCTTAGCATATTATGAAGGTTGTAAATACTTATTCTGAACGATAGTTGTTATGTATTTTGTGTGAAATGCTTTATTATATCATATCATGATATTAAAGTTGATTGTGGCGGATTACGAGCTGTTATAATTTAGTGGTATCAGAGCTAGGTTTTCCAAAATCCTGGCAGCAATGAGTATGTACATACATTGAAAGGCCTATTATATGAGAACTTTCATGTGAACATGTTAACTAATCATATTATGTTTTGTTTTTCAATGGATCCTATCCTTTAAAGTTAGTGCAGGAAACTATATTAGAAGGTAGTGATACTGCACAACAAGAACATTCGCAGTAGGAACATCTGTCACTGGAGCAGACTATGTGCCCTCAAGATGAGCCGCAAGCGCAATCCCAGTTCACAGGCTTTGCTCGTATCAAAGAAGAAGCCTTTAAAATGGTGCAAGAGGTCCCTCCAACCATACCATCTGCAAAGTATATTATGCCATCGCAATAAAGACATTTTGTTGTGGACTTAAAGTAATTTCTTGCATTGAAGCCACCTAGGTTTAGGGGTGGCCTATCGCGTCTAGAGACAGAAGACTAGATTTCACGAATAGAGATGATATTTGAGGTGATGCTTTTCCCAGAGGAGCGAAAAGTGTGCTTGGTCACTTTGTTCATAAAGGAGAGGCTAAGCGGTGGTGGTTAAATGTTCTTGGATGGTCCATTGGTCGAGGGAAAGGAAGCATTACTTGGAGCACTTTTGTGCAAGAATTCATTGGATGGTTTGCACCTGAGTCGAAGAAGAAGCTACTACAAGATAAGTTCTTGTGTTTGGTACATGGTCCTCGCTCTGTACAAGATTATGAAACCGAGTTTGCCAATCTAGCATTTTATGCTAAGGCTTTTATGCCAAATGAGAAAGAGAGGTGTCGTAGATTCCAAGAAGGATTACGAGACAGTATTCACGCAATATTAGTACCACTAGAAATCAAGGAGTATAGGGCCTTTGTGCATAAAGTTTGGTTAGAAAAAGAGATCTCAGTGGACTTTAAATAAGTAGCTCTCAAATAAATCAGGTGCTTCATGGAAATCTAGCGAGTGTGGGAAGCGACCTCATCCCGCAAAGGGCAGTAGTGTTATGCAGCCCCAAGGTCAGGAACAAAAGTATGGGAAATTCAGCAAATCTCACAAAGGGCAGTGTTTAGTGGGGAACAATGTTTGCTATTTATGTCGTCAGCCAGGGCATCGACAAAGGGAATGCTTAGAAACAAGGAAGGAGATAGTAGTTTGAGGAGATTTCTGCTTCCCCAGGGTCAAAATGTATATCAGATGGGTGTTTCGAAGGAGAGTGAATCTCTTGCTTCAACATCAGCTGCAGTGGGAACATCAGTGGATGAATGTCGTATTCAGCCGCACGTTTTCAATTTGAGTCAGCAAGAGGCTATCGCAGATGACACTATGGTGACATGTATTATTTATTTTTGTTGTCACCTGATGAAAGTTTTATTTAATATTGGTGCTAGCCACTGTCTTATATCCACTGGTATATTGAGCAATATTTCGGAAAAACCCTATTCAACACAAGAAATTCTTCACGTCACCTTGCCAAACAATCAAATAGTTCCTATGCCACAATGAGTGGTAATTTCATTTGATTTGAACGATAAAACTTTTGCGGTGGACTTAGTGATTTTACCACTTACTGAATTTGATTGATATTGGGTATAGACTGGCTAGTCTAGCATGAGGTGGTAATTAATTGTAAGAGAAAGGAAGTGACAGCGAAATGTACAGATCAAAGTATAACTATCTTCCAAGGGTTAGACGAGGTGTCTAAAATGTTAATATCTGCATTAAAGGCATTTAAGAAGACCAAAACAAGATGTGAAGCCATATTAGTAATTGTCAAAGGAGCAATATGGGAAAAGAGAGATATTACAGCTGTACCTGTGGTACATGAATTTCAGAAACTTTTTCTCGAAGAACTCTTAGGACTTCCTCCAATAAGTGAAGTAGAATTTGAAATTCACTTGATGAAGGGGCGAGACCAGTTGAAAAGATGTTGTACCGTATGGCGCCAAAAGAACTCGCAGAATTGAAATATCAGTTGCAAGAATTGACAGACAAAAAACTTTATTTGTCCTAGCACATCACCATGGAGAGCACTGGTGTTGTTCGTAAAAAAGAAAGAGGGGACATTGTGGTTATGTGTAGATTATCAAGAACTAAATAAATTGACAGTGAAGAACAAATTTCCTTTTCCACACATAGAGGATTTATTCGATCAACTTGTAAATGCAAAAGTGTTTTCAAAAATGGACTTGAGGTCAGGTTATCATTAACTTAGAATTAAAGACGAGGATATTTTCAAAATTGCCTTTAGTACAATGTATGGACATTATGAATTTGTTGTAATGTCGTTCGGGCTAACCAATGCTCCTGCGGCATTTGTGGATATGATGAATTGAATCTTCAAGGACTATCCAGATAAATTTATCATTGTTTTTATTTATGATATCTTAATTAATTCAACATCAGAGGATAAGCAATCTCAATTATTTCAGATGTAAATTCGGTATACACTAAATGATAGAATTTTGGAAGTCGTGCCGAAAGATGTATATTTGATGGACTTGATGGAAAAAGTGACAAAGGGGAATGAAAACGTTTTACTGAATAGAACGTGTTGTTGTTGATGAATGGAAGGTTGCATGTTCCGAATGTGGACAGTTTGCAAAAAGAAATTTTGTATGTGGCTCATAACACTTCCTATTCAATTCACCCTGGTCGAATGAAAATGTATCATAATTTAAAACTGAACTTTTGGGGGTCTGGAATGAAGAAGGACGTGATAACTTATATTTCCTTTTGTCACACTTTCCAAGTTGTAAAAGCTGAACATCAAAAGCCCGGAGTTTATTTACATTTGTTACCAATACCAGAATGAAAATGGGAAGACATTGTCATGGACTTTATCTTTGGATTACCTCGTAGTTAATTGGGTCATGATGGTATATGGGTTATCACCGATCGACTAACAAAAAGTGCACATTTCATAGCAGTACGACAAGATGGACCTCCTGAAAGACTGAATGAACTGTATATTGATGTTATTGTAAAATTACACTATATTTCACAAACGATTATATCTGATCATGATGGGTGATTTACATCAGGGAATTGGAAGCAAATTCATAAATGTTTGGGAATGTAATTATTGTTCAGTACAACATTTCATCCCCAAACCAATGGACAGTCGGATAGACCTATTCATTTCCTAGAAGATATATTACGAATGATAGTACTAGACCTCTGTTAACATTTTCTCAGCGTGGTCAGCAAGGTTGCCCAAACGCCAAATTAATATCTTCGGCACTACCCAGTTCTCACGTTGAACCAGCAGAAAACCAAGGAACAAGGCTAATCCCAACAAACAATGGAAGCACAAGAAGATCTTATATACATTCACTTCTTTACAACACGAGGCATACATAGCGAGACATGATTTCGCTAGTATAAACAGCTGTAAACAGAAAGCACCAAAAACCAAGCCGGGCGGATAGCACCAGAGTCCGCAGAGACTGCCGAGGTCGCCGAAGTCGCCGAGTCCGCTGAGATCGCCCGAACTTAAGCTGCAATCCACCGAATAGCCACGAAGTCCGCCGAAGCCGCGAGGCCGTGCGGACACACCGTTATTTGTCTCCTGCTGAAGCTGAACTGAGGAACACCCCCTACCCGCTTGAAGCCGGCGGACAGGTTATTGAAGCTGGCAAAGTTGAAACAGAGTGGACAAGCCGCAAAGCGACCTCCTGCTGAATCCGCAGAGACCGCACAACTTCCAAGTACTTGACCGAAGTCAAAGCCAAACTCCTGGCTCCTTGAAGCTACCCGCGCAACCTGCACACAGCAAACCGTCGGCCCTGAATCAATCCGCGCGGACAGACAAACTGAGACCGCAGCTCCTTGCCCAACCCAACTTACTGTTCACTCAAGTTACTGTAGATGTGCCAGGGGGTCCTATTTATAGGCGAGGTGAGGAGTGTGGTCACCGCCCAAGAGATAGCGACACCGCCCCAGCCCGCGCGATAGCAAAACACCATCCGTCGAGTCCGCAAGGACTTAGCCGGATACCAAGGAAAACCGTCAGGAGCAAGACAACGTTCGCGAACCCACTTCAGTCCGCCTAAGCTATGCGGACAAGGCATCAGCCCGCAAAGCCTCCAACCACTGCAGGACAGCAATCCCCTTCAATGGATGTCCGCATAAACCCGAGGCAGTCCGCAAGACTCAAGCCTCAATCCGCCACAAGTCCACGACCAAAGGCAGATAGCAAGTCCGCCCGGTCAACAGCGGACTTGGCGGATACGGCGGAGACCATGGTCTTTGCACAGAGTGTGATCAAGTCCAAAACCATCAAAGGCCAATGCGAGCATGGCGGACATAAACTCTCGTCCGCCAAACACCCTAGCACACACCGCCAGCAGTCCGCCAGCCACTCGCACACCTGCCCAACGCAGCAGCCATCTCCCGGACTCCACACACCACTATGCCAACGACCTCCACAACAAAGCACCTGCTATAACCCCAGAGCTCGACAAGGCCTCAGCCAAGCTCTAAGCCCAGTCCGCAACAGCCTATACCGCGAACACGCCAGTCCGCAAGCTTTCCACGAACATAAGACAAACCGCCAATCAGCACAAGCTTGCACCACGGCCACTGAGCCATGCACCAGTCCACAAGCCTCTATCCGCTCAGGCCGCTCCTTGGCTAAACCGATCAGCTAACGCCTTATCCGCAGATGTCAGGCCGCATAGTCCGCGGACTACTTGCATATAACCCGCTCAGAAGAACAGCCGGCTTTCACTAGACTTTCCACCAGGCTGCACACAACAGTCCGCCCAGTAAGCCTAGTCCGCCAATGCTGTCCGCCCAGGCCGCCCGGCTTATCCTGTCAACCACTTCCACTTCACAAATTTCAACACTCCCCCTTAAAGTGGGAAGTGGGGACCAAGCCCAGCAAGCTGCGCAAGCGCTCAAAGGGCCCCTTCGATAGTGGCTTCGTGAAGATGTCAGCAAGATTATCTTCACTCCGAACATGCCCGACCAGCAGAGACCCCTCCAACACCTTCTCCCTGATGAAGTGGTGATCAGTCTCTATATTCTTGGCCCTGGCGTGACACACTGGATTATTAACCTGCTTGAGAGCACTCTCATTGTGACCCCGGAGTAAAGTCAGCCCTTGCACTTTTTCATGAACGTCCTCTATAAGCCTCCTCAACTAGATGGCTTCCCGAGCAGCCAAGGCCGAAGCGTTATACTCTGCCTCTGTAGTTGAGACTGACATCGAGTCCTGTTTCTTGCTACACCACGAGATGCTAGCTGAACCGCAAGTGAACACATAACCTGAAGTAGACCCCCGATCATCCGAATCACCGCCATAGTCAGTATCCGTGTACCCAAGCAACGCAAACTCTGAGTCCCTTCCATAGAGGAGTCCCATGTCAGAAGTCGCCTTGACATACTTCAGAATACCCTTCGCCGCCACTAGATGAGATTGCCTTGGTTCAGTCATATACCGACTTACTCGGCCAACAGTATAAGCAATGTCCGGCCTTGTAATTGTCAGGTAAATCAAGCTCCCAACAAGAGCCCTGAACACCAAGGGATCATGAAGAACCCTTCCCTCATCTCGTCGAAGCTTCAGCCCAGGTTTCAGTGGAGTAGAGCACTTCTTCCCTTTGCCCATGCCGAGCCGCTTCACAATGCGATCAGCATACCCTTTCTAGCAAATGAGAAGCCCGCACTCCTTCCTCTCCACTTCAAGACCGAGAAAGTGATGCAACTCTCCCAAGTCTTTCATCTCGAAGCGTATATCAAGCTCTGCCCTAAGCCTTGCTACTTCCCCCTCCGAATTCCCTGTGATGATCATGTCATCCATATATAGCAGGACCAAGACTTGTAGCTCCCCCTTCTTCTTGACGAACAAGCTTGAATCCGAGTTGGAAGCAAGGTATCCACAGAATTGCAAGTACTCTGCAATCTTCCCATACTACGCTCTAGGAGCTTGCTTCAACCCATAGAGAGCCATCCTGAGTTTGCAGACATAGTCCGGATGCTTTTCAGAGACAAAACCAAGCGGCTGATCCATGAAGATGTCCTTGTCAATCTCTCCATAAAGAAAGGCATTATTCACATCGAGTTGCCACAACCTCCATCCCTTATTAGCAGCTAAGGCGATCACCACTCTTACTGAATTCATCTTCGCAATTGGACTGAATGTCTCCTCATAGTCTTCTCCATACTGGTGTGAGAATCCTCTAGCGACCAGGCGAGCTTTGAACCTATCAATGCTCCCATCAGCCTTCTTCTTCAACTTATACACCCACTTGCAAGTAACCGGAGTAATGCCATAAACCTTGGGCACAAGGTCCCAGGTTTCATTCTTCTTCAGAGCATCAATCTCTTCGTTCATGGCACCTTCCCACTCCTGCACTCCAGTGGCCTCGTTGAAGTTTGCAGGCTCTCGCTCATCCAGAGGACCTGCAAAGAAGCAGGAGATAAAGCTCACTGCATTCCCATCACAGTACCGAGCCGGTGGCTTAACAACCCTCTTCGATCTCCGAAGGGTCGGCTCCTTGCTCACTGCTTCCGTTGCTTCTTCGGGCTGAACTCCTACCTGGGGCAAGCATTGAGCAGTGCTCCCCCTGCTTCCTGAGCCAGAAGGCTCAGCCTCGGAGTTAGAAGCAACAGGAGCTGCTAGTGAAACAACAAGCTCCTCTTCCAAGACTTCAGCAGCCACCACCGGTGCTTCATCAACCATGTTATTTCCGGTTAGCTCAACCAAGCCACCTCCATATGACGTCAGCTCGTCAAAGACAACGTCTCTTGACACCACGAACTTCTTCGTCACAGGGTCCATGCATTTCCATCCCTTCTTCCACTCATCGTAGCCAACAAAGACAAGCTTCCTTGCCTTCGCATCCAGCTTAGTCCATGAAGCATCCGGAACATGCACGTAGCAAGTTGAACCGAACACCCTAAAGTATCCCACACTCGGCTTCTCCTTCAGCAACAGCTCAGAGGAGTCTTCATGTTGATAGGGCTGAGTGGCATCCTGTTGATGACATAAGCAGCACAAGACATCCCCTCCGCCCAAAAGGACCTTGGGATATCTTTCGCATGAAGCCAACATTTGCAGGTCTCCGTCATATGACGGATCTTCTGCTCCGCTACCCCATTTTGTTGTGGAGTGTGAGCAAAAGTAAGCTCTCGTTGGATCCCGTGCTTCCTGCAGAAGTTAGAAAACTCGGAGGAAACAAATTCACCCCCGTTATCAGTTCTAAGCTTCTTAATCTGCAAGCCAAGCCGGCCTTCTACCAACTCCTTAAACTCCACAAACAAACGGAAGGCTTCCGACTTCTCCTTTAAGAAGTACACCCAAGTATACCTTGAGTAGTCATCAACCAAGACAAGCATGTATCTGCTTCCACCAAGGCTGGCAGTAACCGTCGGTCTCATCAAGTCGCCATGAATGCACTCCAATGGTTTCTTACTCCTTGTTTGTGATTTATCAAACGGAAGGCGATGTGCCTTACCGTATTGACAGCCTGCGCAAACATGCCCGTCACCAAAGGAAGACAACTTAGGCAACCCCTTCACTAAACTTCTACTAACCATCGCCTTAGCTTGTCCATGCCAACATGCCCCAGCCTCTCATGCCAGATAGCAGCGTAATCGTTGGCCCTCATCCGATCAACATTAGAATTGGTGACAAAAATAAACAAGTTATTCACCCTCCTCCCTACATGAGCAACATCGGCCTTCACCGCTAATACGTTGCGAAGGAACCTCACGTCTATTGGCCCAAACAGAATGTGATAACTAGCGTCCACCGCATTGGTCACCGAGAAGAGGTTCTTCTTCATTCCCGACACGTCATACACACTCCTTAACGTGAGTGGCCCCTGATCACTACCCAAAGACACAACCCCCTCTTTCTCTACTGCATAAACAGTATTATCAGCCGTGATAATAGCTTCATTACCTGAGTAAGCCTGCATGGAGGTGAACTTCGACTTGTCTCCGGTGAGGTGATGACCACACCCGGAGTCCACGATCCACTCGCCGTTGAAGTCCTCAGCAGACAAGGCCCGGACACAAGTGCCCGTCATAAAAGCTCTGCCCCATTCTGCTTCTTCACTTCTCGAGCAATCTTCCTCCTTTCCCACAGCATGCCCAGGCTGCAGTTTGACCTTGCATTCCCGCTTGAAGTGCCCTCGCTGATGACACCGGTAGCACTTCAAATTCTTCTTCCAGTCCTTAGGAGCATTGCTCCTCTCCAGCTGATATGAAGTTGAAGTCTCCTTCTCACCAGCGAACTGCACCTTCTTCTTCTTCTTCCCTTCCCATCCTATCTTCTTGCCTGATAAGAGAGTTTCGCTGCCTTCCTGATTCAGGTTCACTCCAGCCATCTGTCTTGCCAAGCTCTCCTGCGTTGCAAGCAGATTCTCCATCTCTAGCAAAGACGGCTGAGTTGCCCACCCTTGAACAGATGTCACAAAGGACACATACTCCTTCCGCAAGCCGCGGATTATGTGTCTTTTCATCTTAGGCTCAGAGATAGGCTCATCAGGATCCAGTGCCGACAGCTCAGCATACAAGCTCTTCATCTTTAAGAAGTACTTCGAGATGGAAAGGTCTCCCTGAGTTGCCCTGGCCAACTCATTCTCCAGGAACTGAAGCCGTGCCACATTCTTCCTATTGAACAACTCATCAATGATTGTCCAAATATCAGCAGCCGACTCACATCCAACGATGTGATCAAACAGTTCCGGAGATACGGCCCTCTTCAGAATGAACTCCGCCTTAGCATTTGTTCTTCTCCAGAGCCTAACCTGCTCAGCAGTACTGAATGCAACTGTGACTTCCTGCCCGTCGTCACCACCTGAAAGTCCACCTAGTGTCGGCTATGTGCACCTATGGGGGGGGGGGGGGAATAGGTGACGTGTGGTTCTTTTGCGGAATTTACAGATGTACCTGCACAATAAAAACAACAAACACAGCATACAGAAAACACAGCAAATTTATAGTGGTTCCCCGACTTGGGTACATCCACTTTCCCCCTTCGACCTATCTCCCCAACAAGGGACGACTCGGTCACTTCACCAACGGGATTGAAATCCAATCCCTGCACTAACGGAAGGAGCCCTTCCACACGTAAGAGTCAACACTCTCACAAATCGGGTTGCACCCAACCCTTACAATACGGAACAAAAGTTCCTTTACAATAAAATAAAAGTAGAATGTACACGTGATACAAACTTCTCTTGGAGACTCCGGTGTTCCTCTTTGTTCGACAACGTGTTCTTGAAGTCGATGAAGAGTCTACGACCTTGGTCTCTCTTGGAGAGGATTTCCCCGGAACCGGCGGCGGCACACGAGCGGCGGCTAGCTTCGGGATCGGCGGCTACGATGAAGAGCAGCTGCTGAACTTGGAGATCCAAACTTCGTTGCGAAGCAAGCTCGGTCTACCAACGGTCACACGAGGATCGGTCGTCTCGATCGATTCGGATGGGAAGTGTTTCCGATCAACAAATCGAGAGACAAAGGATCTCTGGATAGACGCGTGAGACTCAAGCCTTGCTAAGCTACTGTCGCCGGAGATCGGGAAGAAGATCTATCGGTGGCGGCGACGGACTTACGCGAGCGGCGACGGAGGCGGCGGAAGGATTTCGCGATCTTAGGGTTTCCGTGAGCTCGGCGTCTTTTTCTGTATATTTACTGTTCAAAATACCTGTGTATAAATACTGTAGGATTCTCAAATATGACCGTTTGAGGGACCCACAAATGAAATCCCCAAAATCCGGTTCAAACAAATCCAGAAGCAGAATCCGGTTCAGCAGCATTCTGAGAGAACGCCAAGTAAAAATCGGCGAGAATCGCAAACGATTCTCGACGAATCGGCGAGAATCACCAAGTGATTCTCGACGATTCGTCGAGAATCGTTTGTGATTCTCGTCGAATCACTTGTCGATTCTCAACGAATTGGACTTGGTATTCATGGACTGCTTGACCACTGGTTCGGCGGGAATTACAAGTGATTCTCGCCGAATCTCACTTGGTACCATTTTGAGATGGCCAGAAGGAGTCGGCGAGAATCACTGACGATTCTCGACGATTCGACGAGAATCGCCTAGTGATTCTCGCCGATTCGGCGAGAATCACTTGGTGATTCTCGTCGAATTTGCCTTGGACGATTTTTCGTCTTCCACCTAGGAGCTGCTCCTTGATCCTCCATGCTCCTTGTCTTCTCTTGCATATGAGCGGCCCTGTACTTGAAAGTAAGTGCACTCCAATAGAGAGAGTACACATAGGCCAACACACTGATCTGCTCAACGAGGGATTACGTCGTGCAGACCCGTGTATATTGACCTACTGCACCCTGACATTGGTGTGCACTTAGCGTGAAGAAACTGCAAGTACACCTTGAAAAAGTTTATCAAATACATAGTCTATTGACCTTAGCTTGTCCAGGGGCTTCTTCAAATCAGGTACATTGTGGATACAATACCCAACAATCTCCCCCTATTTGAAGAAGCCTAAACCCTACAAGCTAAGGTGAATAGAGCAAATGAAAAGGAAAGCAACTGAAGGTCATAAACTTAACATCATTAAGTGGAGACATCCCTTACCAATACCGAGTGCTTGGGAGCAAGCTGGAGCCACCTTAGCCTTGACCCCGAGAGGGTTATCTCCCCCTTTTCGGCTTCGGCAAATCGGGGGTAAGTACCTTTGGCCCTTAGCTCCCCCTCAGTTCTTGCAGCTGTACTCACTCGGGAGTTCCCGGCTCCCCCTCAGCTTATGCCTCTGTAGTCTTCATTCTTCATAATTGAGCATCCCCAATTCTGTCTTAAAAAGATTGAACTTTGCCTCGTCTAGGGGCTTTGTGAATATATCAGCAATCTGCTTGTCCGTGGGGACATAACAGAGAGAGATATCCTTGTTCTCCACGTGCTCCCGAATGAAGTGGTAGCGTACTTCAATATGCTTCGTTCTGCTGTGCGACACCGGATTGTTGGCAATGGCAATTGCACTGGAGGAGTCACAGTACATTGGAACTTCCTTGAACTGAAGGTTGTAGTCGGCCAACTGATTTCGGATCCAAAGGAGTTGTGCGCAACAGCTTCCTGCTGAGATATACTCTGACTCGGCTGTGGAGGTTGCAACACAATTTTGTTTCTTGCTGTTCCATGAGATAAGCCTCCTGCCGAGGAATTGACACGTCCCGGAGGTGCTTTTCCTGTCATCCCTGCTCCCTGCAAAATCAGCATCTGAAAAGCCTATTAGCTCGACATCATTGTTCCTCGGGTACCACAGGCCAAGATTAGGAGTACCTTTAAGGTATCTTAGAATTCGCTTTGCAGCGACATAGTGAGATTCCTTAGTGTTCACCTGATATCGGGCACATACGCATGTGGAGAACATAATATCCGGTCTACTGGCAGTAAGGTAGAGTAGGGATCCAATGATGCTTCTGTATTTGGTTTCATCGAAAGGTTTACCTTTCTCATCCTTATCCAGAGACATGGTGGATCCCATTGGAGTCCTCATAGAGGTTGCACTCTCCATACCGAATTTCTTAAGGAGTTCATTTGTGAACTTCGTCTGAGAGATGAAGATTCCATCCTCAGACTGTTTCACTTGAAGGCCTAAGAAATACTTGAGCTCTCCCATACTGCTCATTTCAAACTTTCCTTGCATGAGTTTAGAAAACTTTTTGCAAAGATTGTTGTCTGTTGAGCCGAATATTATGTCATCGACATAGATTTGCACCAGCAAAATCTTGCCTTTGACTTCCCGGAGAAACAATGTTTTATCTATCTTACCTCTGGAGAACTTGTTCTCAAGAAGAAAACTAGATAAAGTCTCATACCAAGCTCGTGGAGCTTGTTTCAACCCATATAAAGCCTTATTAAGAAAATAAACGTGATTGGGATAAGTAGGGTCGACAAAACCTGGGGGTTGAGCGACGTATACTTCCTCTTTCAGGTCTCCGTTCAGGAATGCCGATTTCACATCCATTTGGTAGACAGTGAATCCTTTGTGTGAAGCATATGCCAGGAACAACCGGATTGCCTCGAGCCTTGCGACTGGTGCGAAGGTTTGGTCGAAGTCAATCCCTTCCTCCTGTCTGTAACCTTGAGCCACCAGCCTGGCCTTGTTCTTTATGATGACACCATGTTCATCCAGCTTGTTTCTGAAAATCCACTTCGTGCCAATGACATTCTGCTTGTATGGTCTGGGAACCAGTGTCCAAACCTTGCAACGTTCGAATTGATATAGTTCCTCTTGCATGGCCAGAATCCATGCCGCATCCTTGTTCGCCTCGTCGAACTTCTTTGGCTCTACCTGTGACAGGAAGCTGAGATGCAATACTTCGTTAGTTGTACCTCTTCGAGTTCTGACGCCTACACGAGGATCTCCGATGATCTGTTCTCTAGGATGATCCCGCACGTGACGGAGCTCTAGAAGTCTGGCGTCTGGAGCTTCAGCTACTTCTTGTGCTTCTCTTTCTTCTAAAAGATTTGTTCCATCTTGATCTTCAACATCTTCAGATGACGTGGAGGTGGAAACTTTGATGTACTTGGGTGCATCATCTTTAGGGGTCTCATCCAGATTCAGCTGGTCAAGTCTAGCACCTGCATCTTCAAGAAGACTACTGGAAGAATGACAGTTAAGCAAACTTCCTTCATCAAATACAACATTTATTGATTCTTCTACCACTAGGGTTTTCTTATTGAAGACCCTATATGCCCGACTATGGGAACTATAGCCCATGAATATGCCCTCGAAGCATTTTTCACCGAATTTAGTACGCGGGTACTTCCCATTATTCAGTACATAGCATCTGCAACCAAAGATCCTCAAGTAGGACATGGTTGGTTTCCTACCTTTCAGTAGCTCGTAGGGCGTCTTACGATGATGTTTGTTGATCAAAGCTCGGTTTTGTACATGACATGCCGTATTGACACCCTCTGCCCAGAAGTATTCCGGGAGAGAAGCATCTTTCAACATAGTCGTGCAGGCTTCAATGAGAGTTCTATTTCTCCTCTCCGCAACTCCATTTTGCTGAGGAGTGCGCGGGGAGGAAAACTCATGAAAGATACCTTGTTCTTCACAAAATTCTGTCATAGCACCATATTCGAATTCTGTTCCATGGTCACTTCGGATTTTGACCACGGAGCAGTTAAATTCGTTCTGAACTTGCTTGACAAAATTAGTGAAGATGTCAAAAGTATCTGACTTTCGTTTCAAAAAGAACACCCATGTAAACCGTGAGTGATCATCAACTATCACTAGCGTATATGACTTGCCTCCCAAGCTATGAACTTGCATTGGGCCAAACAAGTCCATATGTAGCAGGTAAAGACATCGGGAAGAGTCTTTGTCTGCAATGCTCTTAAAGGTAGCCCGTGTCTGTTTGCCCATCTGGCATGCATGATAGGGGCTATCCTTGATGCACTTGATACTGGGAGCATCTCTTACTAAATTCTTAGAAAATAGCATACTAATTGTCTTATAATTAATATGTGCCAATCTCTTGTGCCATTGTTCACAAAGAGAAGCACTGCCTGTTGCCACAAGGCATACGGGGGTAGATGAATCTATACTAAGAAAATCTAAGCAGAAGATATTTCTGCTCCTAATGCCTGATAATACCGTCTCAGAGGAGGTACGTGAAATTATCAGACATTTATCCTTGCAGAACTTAACGTCATAACCTTTATCACATAACTGACTTACACTGATCAGGTTATGGTTTAACCCTTCAACATAAGCCACGTCGGTGATAGAGATTATACCGTTGGAAATCATACCATAACCTCTGGTGACTCCTCAATCTGACCCTCCAAAGATGACTTTGGGTCCATTCTCGACTGGAGTGTAATCACGCAGCAGGCTTCTTGTCCCGGTCATATGCCGGGAGCATCCACTGTCCAAATACCAGATTGGCGTTTTGGTGGCCTTTGGACATTCCTGCAAAACAAAATTAATTTGCCTTAGGAACCCAATCGAACTTGGGTCCTAGATTCCTGGTTAGCATACTCCCCCTCGGTCGGTTAACCCTACGAGTGGTCGGTCTCGCATTGTTAACATGGGGAGTCTCGTAGTTCCTTGGATTAAACCAACAATCCACGGCAAAGTGACCGACTTTGCCACAGCACCAACAGTCGAACCTGTTGTATCTCTTCCGAGGCTCCTGCCTTACCCTGGGAACAACGGGTACAGCTGGGGCCTTGGATCTGGAGGTGGAGGCCTCATGGTGACGGCAGTCACATGACTTTGTCACCTTCTGAATAACAGGCTTGACTTTTGGCGCCTGCTTTCCATTATGGCCGCTAGAGAACGGACCATAATTTCCTATGTGGATCTCCTCATAAGGTGCCTTGAAGGCACTCTCACCAAAGTTCCGGGGGAAGTTCCAACCGTCATACCGGCTCTTAGGCTTTGCAACCGAGGGCCGGAAATGATGCCCAAATGTTGACTCAAAGTCATGTTGGTTGCAAGGAAAGCCAGGCTTTCTGAACGCAACAGGACTAATAGGAGCCTTCCCCTTTTCATCAGCAGAGGCCTTCTTGGCGGCCTTATTCTTCCTCTGGTTCTTGTTCCTCCTGGATGAAGAACCAGATGCCCCAATATGCCCCAAGCCAGCTCCTTTGGCTGAGCAGAGAAGGTGTCAACGACTGGAAGCACTGTTTTTGGCATAGAGAAGCTCTGTACGATCTTCCTTTCTGCCGCAAGTAGTTCTTCCAATTTGTTGACTTCCTCCTGCTTGAGATCAAGGAGCTGCAAAGACTCTGAGTGCTTTGAAGTCAGGTCAAGGTGTTCCTGCCGGAGAGAAATCAAACTAGTGACCTCTTCCCTTAGGGATACACACTCACCCTTAAGGAATTTTACTTCCTTCTTCTCAGCCCTCAGTCTCTTACGGCACTCGTCGAAAGTGTTGAGCAGAAGCTCATACTTCTCGAGGAGTTCAGCTTCGCGGGCCGAAGGGCCATCCTCAGGTTCATCATCCTGAGACTCAGGATCAGAGTCGGAGTCGGAGAGAGGGGTGTGAGCTTTTACCTTCCCAGTAAATGGGGGACATTCTCCTTCTGAGTCTGAGCGACCCACCAGCCCGAAGTAGGCTTCCTCATCATCACTGGAGTCTGAGGAGTCAGACTCACTTAGTGTCTTTGGTCTTCTAGCGATGTAGCTCCGCTCCTTCTTCTTATCTCTGGAGGATTTGAGCTCTTCTCCTTTCCCTTTATCTCTTTTGCTTTGATGGCAGTCGGGCACAACGTGACCTGGCTTATTGCATCCAAAACAAATGATATCAGAAGAACGATGTTTGTTAGGTTTAGATGCATACCTGTCAGAAGAGTAGTTTTTCTTCTGATGTCTGGAAGAGGAGCCGTCTCTTTTTCTTTGATTCCTCATCTTGAGGAATTTCTTGAACTCTCGAGTGATGAGGGAGAAATCCTCTTCTGACAGTTCTGAGCTGGAGGAGCATGGATCAGAGTCCTCCTCTTCTTCCTTATTTCTGCCACGGTATGACACCGCACCCTTCCCTTTTCTGGAGTGACTGGCTTTTAGGGCCACAGTCTTTTCTTTAGCAGCAGCCTTCTCTGCTTCTTCCTCTGCCTTCCTGGTGTTCAGCTGAAGTTCATAGGACATCAGCTTCCCGAACAGGATTTGTGGATCAGTTTCTGCTAGTCTGCCAAATTCTCTGATGGCGCAGATCTTTGTGTCCCATTCCTTAGTAAGGGACCTAAGGAATTTGTCATTGAGTTCACCATTGGTGAACACTCTTCCATAGCCCTTGAGGGCGTTGACAATCTTCAGGAAGTTCTCGTATGTGACTCCGATCTCTTCCTTAGGCCCTTGCCGGAAGGCCTCATACTTCTGGTTCAGGAGGGATCTCCGATCATCCCTTACTTCATCTGTGCCCTCCATTAGAATGATCAGACACTGCCATATCTCCTGAGCTGTCCTGCAGTTGCTGAAGTTTTGCATCATCGAGTCATCAACTGCACTGACCAAGATGTTTCTTGCCTTCATGTCAAGGCCCACTAGGACCATCTCATCCTTATCCATTTCAGAGAGTGTCTTCGGCACTTTCTTGGTGGGATCAATGGTGGAGGCCTTAGTGGGGACATAAGGTCCCTCCAGCACGATCATGAACAGTCGAGGGTCCACTGCTTCCATGTAGAACCTGATTCTTTCCTTCCAGATAGGAAAGTTGAGTCTGTTGCACACTGGGATCTTGCCGGAGTACTTGAGCCCGTCCATAGTAGATGTATGTCTCCTTGTTGACACTAGTGGCAGGATTCACCTCAAGGTGTTAGCCTTTTTGTTGAGTAACCTCCCTCTGATACCACTTGAAAGTACACCTAGTGTCGGCTATGTGCACCTATGGGGGGGGGGGGGGGGAATAGGTGACGTGTGGTTCTTTTGCGGAATTTACAGATGTACCTGCACAATAAAAACAACAAACACAGCATACAGAAAACACAGCAAATTTATAGTGGTTCCCCGACTTGGGTACATCCACTTTCCCCCTTCGACCTATCTCCCCAACAAGGGACGACTCGGTCACTTCACCAACGGGATTGAAATCCAATCCCTGCACTAACGGAAGGAGCCCTTCCACACGTAAGAGTCAACACTCTCACAAATCGGGTTGCACCCAACCCTTACAATACGGAACAAAAGTTCCTTTACAATAAAATAAAAGTAGAATGTACACGTGATACAAACTTCTCTTGGAGACTCCGGTGTTCCTCTTTGTTCGACAACGTGTTCTTGAAGTCGATGAAGAGTCTACGACCTTGGTCTCTCTTGGAGAGGATTTCCCCGGAACCGGCGGCAGCACACGAGCGGCGGCTAGCTTCGGGATCGGCGGCTACGATGAAGAGCAGCTGCTGAACTTGGAGATCCAAACTTCGTTGCGAAGCAAGCTCGGTCTACCAACGGTCACACGAGGATCGGTCGTCTCGATCGATTCGGATGGGAAGTGTTTCCGATCAACAAATCGAGAGACAAAGGATCTCTGGATAGACGCGTGAGACTCAAGCCTTGCTAAGCTACTGTCGCCGGAGATCGGGAAGAAGATCTATCGGTGGCGGCGACGGACTTACGCGAGCGGCGACGGAGGCGGCGGAAGGATTTCGCGATCTTAGGGTTTCCGTGAGCTCGGCGTCTTTTTCTGTATATTTACTGTTCAAAATACCTGTGTATAAATACTGTAGGATTCTCAAATATGACCGTTTGAGGGACCCACAAATGAAATCCCCAAAATCCGGTTCAAACAAATCCAGAAGCAGAATCCGGTTCAGCAGCATTCTGAGAGAACGCCAAGTAAAAATCGGCGAGAATCGCAAACGATTCTCGACGAATCGGCGAGAATCACCAAGTGATTCTCGACGATTCGTCGAGAATCGTTTGTGATTCTCGTCGAATCACTTGTCGATTCTCAACGAATTGGACTTGGTATTCATGGGCTGCTTGACCACTGGTTCGGCGGGAATTACAAGTGATTCTCGCCGAATCTCACTTGGTACCATTTTGAGATGGCCAGAAGGAGTCGGCGAGAATCACTGACGATTCTCGATGATTCGACGAGAATCGCCTAGTGATTCTCGCCGATTCGGCGAGAATCACTTGGTGATTCTCGTCGAATTTGCCTTGGACGATTTTTCGTCTTCCACCTAGGAGCTGCTACTTGATCCTCCATGCTCCTTGTCTTCTCTTGCATATGAGTGGCCCTGTACTTGAAAGTAAGTGCACTCCAATAGAGAGAGTACACATAGGCCAACACACTGATCTGCTCAACGAGGGATTACGTCGTGCAGACCCGTGTATATTGACCTACTGCACCCTGACATTGGTGTGCACTTAGCGTGAAGAAACTGCAAGTACACCTTGAAAAAGTTTATCAAATACATAGTCTATTGACCTTAGCTTGTCCAGGGGCTTCTTCAAATCAGGTACATTGTGGATACAATACCCAACACCACCGACGACTTCCCACAGCTCCTCGCCAAGAAGATAACTCTTCATGCACGACTTCCACTTCTTGAAGTTAGTCGGCGTTAAGAGTTCAATGCCAAGACCCCTTGCAAAGCTCCCTTCCATTGCAATACCTGTTGGCAACCTTTCAGCAGCTCCGAGCAACAACACAGGTTGAACACCACTCATGCAACTGAACCTTACTCTGATACCATGTTAACATTTTCTCAGCGTGGTCAGCAAGGTAGCCCAAATGCCAAATTAATATCTTTGGCACTACCCAGTTCTCACGTTGAACCAGCAAAAAACCAAGGAACAAGACTAATCCCAACAAACAATGGAAGCACAAGCAGATCTTATATACATTCACTTCTTTACAACACGAGGCATACATAGCGAGGCATGATTTCGCTAGTATAAACAGCTGTAAACAGAAAGCACCAAAAACCAAGCCGGGCGGATAGCACCGGAGTCCGCAGAGACCGCCGAGGTCGCCGAGGTCGCCGAGTCCGCTAAGATCGCCCGAACTTAAGCTGCAATCCGTCGAATAGCCACGGAGTCCGTCGAAGCCGCGAGGCCACGCAGACACACCATTATTCATCTCCTGCTAAAGCTGAACTTAGGAACACCCCCTACCCGCCGGAAGCCGGCGGACAGGTTATTGAAGCTGGCAAAGTTGAAACAGAGTTGACAAGCCGCAGAGCGACCTCCTGCTAAATCCGCAGAGACCGCACAACTTCCAAGTACTTGACCGAAGTCAAAGCCAAACTCCTGGCTCCTTGAAGCTACCCGCGCGACCTGCACACAGCAAACCGTCAGCCCTGAATCAATCCGTGCGGACAGACACACTAAGACCGCAGCTCCTTGCCCAACCCAACTTACTGTTCACTCAAGTTACTGTAGATGTGCTAGGGGGGTCCTATTTATAGGCGAGGTGAGGAGTGTGGTTACCGCCCAAGAGATAGCGACACCGCCCCAGCCCGCGCGATAGCAAAACACCGTCCGCCGAGTCTGCAAGGACTTAGCCGCATACCAAGGAAAACCGCCAGGAGCAAGACAACGTTGGCGAACCCACTTCAGTCCGCCAAAGCTATGCGGACAAGGCATCAGCCCGCAAAGCCTCCAACCACTGCAGGACAACAACCCCCTTCAATGGCTATCCGCACAAACCCGAGGCAGTCCGCAAGACTTAAGCCTCAATCCGCCACAAGTCCACGACCAAAGGCAGATAGCAAGTCCACCCGGTCAACAACGGACTTGGCGGATACGGCGGACACCATGGTCTTTGCACAGAGTGTGACCAAGTCCAAAACCATCAAAGGCCAATGTGAGCATGGCCGACATAAACTCTCGTCCGCCAAACACCCTAGCACAGACCGCCAGCAGTCCGCCAGCCACTCGCACACCTGCCCAACGCAGCAGCCATCTCCCGGACTCCACACACCAGTCTGCCAACGACCTCCACAACAAAGCATCTGCTGTAACACCAGAGCTCGACAAGGCCTCAGCCAAGCTCTAAGCCCAGTCCGAAACAGCCTATACCACGAACACGCCAGTCCGCAAGCTTTCCGCGACCATAAGCCAAACCGCCAATCAGCACAAGCTCGCACCACGGCCACTGAGCCATGCACCGGTCCGCAAGCCTCTATCAGCTCAGGCCGCTCCTTGGCTAAACCGATTAGCCAACGCCTTATCCACAGATGTCAGGCCGCATAGTACGCGGACTACTTGCATATAACCCGCTCAGAAGAACAGTCGGCTTTCACTAGACTTTCCACCAGGCCGCACACAACAGTCCGCCCAGTCCGCCTAGTCCGCCAATGCTGTCCGCCCAGGCCGCCCGGCTTGTCCCGTCAACCACTTCCACTTCACAAATTTCAACAACCTCAAGGGCTCATGAAAGAAATACTTGGAACACGTAGAGTTTGCGTATAATAACAGTTATCAGTTTTCTATACAAATGACACCATTCGAAGCATTGTATGACCATCATTGTCGTACAACAATAAGCTGGGCTAAAGATTGTGAAAGACAGTTATATAACAAAGAGAAAGTGGACAAGTGACACGAGGAAATTGTGCTTATCTAACAAACAATGAAGATGGCACATGATCGACAACAAAAGTATTATAATGTCATACATCGCCTCGTTGAGTTTTAAGTTGGTGATCTCGTGTGTTTAAAAATTTGACCCTTTAAAGAAGTTATGTGACTGCGGCAACTTGGATAATTGAGTGCACGATATGTAGGACCATTTCCTGTCATTGAATGAGTTGGTGACATCGCGTACTACTTGGAGTTACAAGAGGAATTACAAATATTGAATAATGTGTTTCATGTGTCGGCACTCCATAAATATGTTCGTGATCCTGAAAAGATTATCCTAATTGAAAATGTGCGGATTGAAACTGATTTATCTAACCCGACATAACCGTATCAAATCATTGACCGGTAAAGGAAACAATTATGAAATCGGATGTGAATTTTATGCATGTATGGTGGAATGCTCATCCTCTAAATGAAGCGACATGTGAGCGTGAAGATACTATGCGGGACCTTTCCCGCTACTGTTTGATGAGCATGCTGATAAAATTTTTGGGGATGAAAATTTCTATGGAGGGACGAAATGTGACGTTCGGCATTTTCTCGCAAGTCTTTCACATGTTATAGATGAACCCCTTTAAATCAGTGTTGATGTTGGTGTCGAATTTTATCATTTTATACTAAAATTTTAATGGTACTGTAGTTATTGTTAAAAAGTCCATGTTATTGCACATTTGTGAGTTTTGATATTTATTTTATAGTGTCAAGTCATATTGGACTGGCTGGTTTAGAGGGCAATTAAATTTTTGCATTATAAATGTTGGTATGTCATTAATAAATTTAGTTTTGGAATAGTGTTGGTTGTGGGAGGCGGTGAAGCAGATGGGAGTATGTACATGTGGCGTATTTACACCGATTTTTATTTATTCTCACTGCTGACTCTTCTTTTCTTTGCTCTCGGTTGTATCGCGGTTAGGGAATCGAGCCGCTCTTCCTCATCTTTTCTCCTCCTCTTCAACTCTTGATCTTAAAATACCGGTGGGATTCTCGTGTTGCTGCTAAAATCAGACCGTGGGAAAGTGTTGGCTTCATTTGTGCCATTAGGCAGGTTATCAAACCTTGCTCGCCATCCAGTTTTACTCTAAGTGCACTGTAAGCATTGTTTTCCCTTAATTTTGCATAGCTTACTTTTATTTGAGTTAAATTTTTGGATGGGGCAAGTGAGGGTTTTATCTGTGTATAATTTGTTGGTTGATTATATTGGGACTTTTTGTCATCCTGTATAATTTGTTTCCTACTGCTACCAATCTTGTTCTTCCTAAGAGATAAAGTTACTGTTAAACATGTTTTGTTTGAGTTGAGTTAATTGAGGGTTATACTATCTGTTTCGATATCCATCTATACTGACTGACTTTGTGATATTGTGAGTACAATTACTCTTGCTTATTGCCTGCTGTTGTTATGTTGCTCTAGTTTTGTTTTACAGGAAAGTTTTTTTTTTTGGGGGGGGGGGGGGGGGGGGGGGGATGTTTTACTTTTAACCAACCACTACTAATCCTCCTTATGTTTTGAGAAATGTCAATATTTGATATGTTCAATGCGTAAATTCTACTTTTAGTTTATATGTTGAAGCCAAAACTTGACTTCGACGAATGTTCACAAAATAGGGGCGTAGCCGACTCCTACGTGGCCCAAGCTCCGACCTCCGACCGGTCGTGAAGGATTAGAAAACTGGCCCAAAGCCGCAGCAGGGAGGTCCCACCGCTTACCCGGAAGGTCACAGAGAGCTTCCCCTCCAAAGCCAAAAGCTGGGCCTGGAGTTCCTCAGAAGGCCGTGCCAATGAATCCTCTCCCCAGTCTCCAAAAAAAGGTCCTTCCTGAAGAACCCCTATGGGCTTATTTATAGATTTCAGAATCTGAACTGCAAATACCAAAACTGCTCCGGCCTGAAATTACTGGGGTACCCTTGGCTGGGTCTGCCAACAGTCAAACTCCGCTGTTCTGAGGAGCTATACGCAGTCCACCAAGGGTAAAAGGGTAAAAATACCCGGGGTAGAAGAGTAAAAACCCCCTGCTTTGATAGGAAAGAGTAAAAAAAACCTCCCCCCTGGCGAGAGGAAAGGCGCCTGCCGGCGAGAAGGACCCGCCGCCCGTCTCGCCGGAGCCTCTCGCCCTTGGAGGTCCTCTCGCTTCTGGGGGCCCTCTCGCCTCTGGGGGCCCTCTCGCCTCTAGGCGGGGGCATTTTGCCCTTTGGGGAGCCCATCATCTCGCCGCTTGCGAGTGGGCCCTCTTGGTACCCTTTGCCTGTCTCGCTCTTTTTACTTCTTGAGGGCTCTTTGCGAGCCCGAGGTTGTACACAATCCCCGCTCTTTTTTAGATTACTCTAAGCTCAAAAAGAATGTTCAACCGAGGCTCATTATTCAAGGTGCATTAAAAAACGTATTTATGAGGAATCTTCTGAGGCCCCCACCGGGGTCTATAAATATATGACTCCTGCCCTGCGCTCCTGATGCCCCGCTCTGCATATTCTTCTTCTTCCCTGTCCTCGAGTTCTTGCAGAATGACGCACAGTCAAAGTTTTTGCGAACGTCTCGCCCTGGTGCGAGAGCAACATAAGGCCAACGTGGCTGCTTTCACCTCTTCCCTGGGTCGTCCCCTCGCCCCGTCGTCTCGCTCGAAAAAGACGAAGGCTGGGGGCCCTTCTCTTGCAGCAGTAGATTCGTCTCGCGCCTCTTTGAAACCTGCCCCCACTCCCCGTGCGCTCTCTACGGAAAAAGAGGTGGACACTCGCGATTACTACTGTTATTTCCGTGACCGGGTGCTCTTTTGCTGACTAACGCTTTTTTCAGGGGGCTCTTGTGGTTCCGCCGTCCCCGAAGAGTCCGCGAGATGGTTCTTCTGTCCGTTGCGAGGAACTTGATTCGCTACCCTCATCTACTCCTCCAACTACTCCCAGCGAGAGGAGGGACGACCCCTCCCCGGCTGCCGATACCTCTCGCCATCCTGGTAAGGGACCCTCCCTCGCCCTTTTGAATCTCCTTCGCTACTCTCACTCTCTCCTGCGAGTGCCTCTTCCACCTTGCCCCTGCACTCCATGCGCAGATTCTCGAGCCAACTCTCCTATTGAGGAGCAGCCAAAGAAACTCTCCGTCTCACCTCCTCTTGCGGATGGGATTGAAGACTATCTGGGCGATCCCTCGGATCCAGTGGAGATGAAGCGGAAGACGGCTGAGCTCTTCCAGAAGCACGCGCGCCTCATTCACTCCTTGACTTTAGATAAACAGGCTGCGGAGAAGCGCATCGAGTCGCTGGAGGGCGAGTGCGCCCGTCTATCTTCTGGAGCCCATGCCGAGCCGGATGTCGACGGCACCGACCCCGAGGCCATCATCAATGAGACCGATATGCAGCTCCGTCTCGCGCGGCGTGGCCTCCAAACCATCCGTTCCTTCCACTCGCGGAGTAGGCCTCCTCGCGGGGGAGCTCGCGGCGGCCGCTGGGAGTGGCGCCCATACTGACGAACGTCCGTCCTACTATTCATCTTTTTCTTCTTCTCGCAAGATTTGTAATAATGGCAGTCTCGCCAAAGTATGCCGGGAGTTTGGCCTCCTGCGGGATGATGTCTGATCGCATATATATTTTTCTTAAGGCTTGATTTTCTTTCTTTTTTAATCCTCCTTTTTAATTTATGCTAGATATTTATTTATAATTTTTGCTGACTGTGACGGGTCGCGCCGTTCGAGGTATAGGAGAGAGAAAAACGCCGACTCTTCCTCTCCCCCTTATTTTCCCGCCCTTTTAATCATTGGCCTTGCATCAGTTATAAATATGCCTAGTCCTGGACTAGATACCACACTTTCCGCCTTCGCCGTTAACCAAGTCTTGGCCCTCTGACCTCTCCGTCTCGCCGGCCCATTCTCGCCTCTTAACTCCTTCATCTCTCCTAGGACTAGTTCGCCAAAGAAGATGGGTAAGAAGAAAGTGGAGGAGGGCGAGGGGCGCAGCCGCTGCGGGAAGAGGTTTACTGACCACGACTTCCCGCTCGGCAGGCTCCCTCGGGAGGACCATGATAAATTTTCCCATGAGTATGTGGGGGAGGGAATCGAGTCGCGTCCCCCTAAGGTCGGCGAGTGCATCAACACATACTACCCTGGGGAACTCGCCTTCCCCGTCTCGCACTTCGAGGCGGGGTTGCGACTGCCCCTCTGGCCTTAGGTGAAGCAGGTCCTCAAGTACTTTGGCGTTGTCCCGGCACAGTTCAATCCCAACGCCATCTCGGTGTTGATTGCGTTTGCCTGCTAAATGCGCCGAGAGCGCATCGAGTTCAGCTTGACGGCCTTCCGCAAGCTTTTTATCTACCACGCCAATGCCGATGGCGTCTCGTATTTCATTGGGCAGGGGCTCAAGGTATGCGAGACGCCTAACAAGAATCATCACTGGCTCACCCGATTTGTCTTCATCCGGGGAGACCGGGCTGACTTCGGTGGCGTCCCTCTCGCGCCGGTCTCTCCGCCAGAGAGCTTCTACGCCACCCCCCAAGTCAGCGGGCCAGAGAAGCTGCTGTGCGAGTACCTTGCTGGCAAGAACTTCGAGGTCAACTTCTTGCGGCGAGGCCTCGACTTGCTTCTCCCAGTGCTCCCGGGCGAGGGTATTCTTCTATTCCTCTCTCTTGGCTATTTGTCGTCTCGCTTTTTCCTAACCCCCGCCCGCTCGCTTTTAGGTGAGCGAATTATCCCAACATCCCCTCCTTGTAAGAGCAATATTCACCCTTCCAAGGGTCTTGATCTCGCCAATGCAGCGGTAGAGGCGGCGAGAGAGTCCCTTGCGGTTATCCCGCCGAAGCGTCCCGGAGATGACACCGTCCCCTCTCGCTCCAGCCCTCCAAAAAAGAAAATGAAGAAAGCCGTAGCTATCTCCAAGGAAAGGGGGAAGGCTCCCCAAGGGAGCCCTATCTCTTTAGGGGAAACTCCACCGCCTCCCTCGCCTAATCACCAGGCCGTCTCGCCTATCCGCGAGACGGTGCCTTCTGGCCAACCTGCTGCTGCTTCCAGCCTGCCCGCTACTGCTTCCAACCCGCGCGCTGCTGCTCCTGAACAGGTGGCCGGTACCTCCTCTCGCGAGGGTGACTCCTCTGGCCGTCCCACTCCCTCCTCTCACATGAATTATAACTTGGGTCCCCTGGTTCACGATGTCGTCGGCGACCCGGTTCTGCTGTGGGGGCGGGACGCCAACCGCGTGTCCATCTCCACCCTCCTTCCATCATGGAAAGAGCAAGAGGTCCCTTCCGGCCACGCCTTCGCCATAGGGTACGGCCTTTATGGTGGCCTAGACGCCTCTTCGCCTGAAAGCGAGTCCACCAAGGACCTTGTGCTGAGAACCTGCCACCATCAGATGCGGGCCTTGGAGTTCTCGCACCGTTCCTCTCGCCGCCTTATTTACATCAATTCAAAATGGAAAGCCAGCGAGGAAAACCTGGAGGCGGAATGGGAGAAATCTGCCGGTCTAGCGAGAAAGCTGTCAGATGCCGAGTCACTCCTCGCGAAGGCCCAAGGCGGTGTGGTAAGCCACAACTCTCTTTTTCCCTTGGGTTTTTTCTTTTCCACGATTCTTGGCTGATTGCCAGGTCATCCCGCAGGATGCCGAGACGGCGGGACAACTTCGTTCGCGCGTGGCGGCCTTGGAGGAGGAGGTCCAGGCGCTGACGACTGAGAATGCGCGCCTCCAGGCGGCTGCCGCGTCGTCGTCTCGCTGCGAGCCCTTCCAGACTCCCCCGCCACATTATTCTTATGAGGAAGTCGAGGAACGATGCCGAGACGCTGGCGTCCGCGGGGCTGAGCTGGTGCTACAGATGATGAAAGACCTGGGGGTCGTGAAGGACAATTCTGAGACAGTAACCGCGCGCGACTTGGTCCCCGAGCTCTATAGCGAGGAGAGCGATGATTCTTCATCCGGCGAGGAGGACTGATGCGCCGCCTCCAAGATTTAGAATCACTCTCTCCTCCTCCTGATGTAAAGACTTTAAACTATATTTTGTGGCATCTGCCAAGTGACGAGCGAGCGCTCAATTTAGCTGTCTTCTACTTTATTTCTTATTTTTTGTGCAGTTAATCTCTGGTTTGCTTTTTGTCTGCGGGACGGTGCTACTACTTCGTCTCGCCGCGTAACTTTTCTGTGCATATGTTTTCCTGCTGTTATGCCCTACGCGAGACGGGTTCCCGGCGCGCTCAACGTCCGCGAGTTGGCGCAATGGCTTGCCCCGCGAGTGCCCTTTCGCCACGGCGAGACGATCCTCAAAAGTCGTCTGCTGCGAGTGCTGTCTCCTGCCCTACTCCACACCCCTTTTTCCTTAGTTTACTTTTGTACTTTAGGACTAAGTGGGGATACTAAGGTGTAGTGCCGCTTAAGGGGACTTTTCACCCTATTCCGCCAAAATGAATTCTGCCTTGTCAGTTTGATGTTGATGGAGATTGCTTGACCCATTCGGACCTGCCCTAGATTGTAGGAAGATCTCAACTCAAAACCTATCCCCCACAGCGAGCCTTCGGACCTGCCAGCTAGATGGGAGCCTGCGCAGCGGGTCTACCTGGGGCCGAGCCGAGCTCGGGGTGCCGATGAAGATCTCAACTCAAAACCTATCCCCCACAGGCGAGCCTTCGGACCTGCCAGCTAGATGGGAGCCTGCGCAGCGGGTCTACCTGGGGCCGAGCCGAGCTCGGGGTGCCGATGAAGATCTCAACTCAAAACCTATCCCCCACAGGCGAGCCTTCGGACCTGCCAGCTAGATGGGAGCCTGCGCAGCGGGTCTACCTGGGGCCGAGCCGAGCTCGGGGTGCCGATGAAGATCTCAACTCAAAACCTATCCCCCACAGGCGAGCCTTCGGACCTGCCAGCTAGATGGGAGCCTGCGCAGCGGGTCTACCTGGGGCCGAGCCGAGCTCGGGGTGCCGATGAAGATCTCAACTCAAAACCTATCCCCCACAGGCGAGCCTTCGGACCTGCCAGCTAGATGGGAGCCTGCGCAGCGGGTCTACCTGGGGCCGAGCCGAGCTCGGGGTGCCGATGAAGATCTCAACTCAAAACCTATCCCCCACAGGCGAGCCTTCGGACCTGCCAGCTAGATGGGAGCCTGCGCAGCGGGTCTACCTGGGGCCGAGCCGAGCTCGGGGTGCCGATGAAGATCTCAACTCAAAACCTATCCCCCACAGGCGAGCCTTCGGACCTGCCAGCTAGATGGGAGCCTGCGCAGCGGGTCTACCTGGGGCCGAGCCGAGCTCGGGGTGCCGATGAAGATCTCAACTCAAAACCTATCCCCCACAGGCGAGCCTTCGGACCTGCCAGCTAGATGGGAGCCTGCGCAGCGGGTCTACCTGGGGCCGAGCCGAGCTCGGGGTGCCGATGAAGATCTCAACTCAAAACCTATCCCCCACAGGCGAGCCTTCGGACCTGCCAGCTAGATGGGAGCCTGCGCAGCGGGTCTACCTGGGGCCGAGCCGAGCTCGGGGTGCCGATGAAGATCTCAACTCAAAACCTATCCCCCACAGGCGAGCCTTCGGACCTGCCAGCTAGATGGGAGCCTGCGCAGCGGGTCTACCTGGGGCCGAGCCGAGCTCGGGGTGCCGATGAAGATCTCAACTCAAAACCTATCCCCCACAGGCGAGCCTTCGGACCTGCCAGCTAGATGGGAGCCTGCGCAGCGGGTCTACCTGGGGCCGAGCCGAGCTCGGGGTGCCGATGAAGATCTCAACTCAAAACCTATCCCCCACAGGCGAGCCTTCGGACCTGCCAGCTAGATGGGAGCCTGCGCAGCGGGTCTACCTGGGGCCGAGCCGAGCTCGGGGTGCCGATGAAGATCTCAACTCAAAACCTATCCCCCACAGGCGAGCCTTCGGACCTGCCAGCTAGATGGGAGCCTGCGCAGCGGGTCTACCTGGGGCCGAGCCGAGCTCGGGGTGCCGATGAAGATCTCAACTCAAAACCTATCCCCCACAGGCGAGCCTTCGGACCTGCCAGCTAGATGGGAGCCTGCGCAGCGGGTCTACCTGGGGCCGAGCCGAGCTCGGGGTGCCGATGAAGATCTCAACTCAAAACCTATCCCCCACAGGCGAGCCTTCGGACCTGCCAGCTAGATGGGAGCCTGCGCAGCGGGTCTACCTGGGGCCGAGCCGAGCTCGGGGTGCCGATGAAGATCTCTTGATCCTGCCTTTAGGGCGTCATAATAAGCAAAGACAAGAGATGTTTTGAGAAATATATTATATTGATCATGCTTTAAGTACACATCTACCGCTCTCCCTTTTCATGGGTAGAAGCGTTTTAAGTCATCCCCACTCCAGGAGTGGTTCAAGGTCCTACCCTCCACATCTTGAAGGTAGTAACCCCCTGCTTTCAACACTCTCTCTACAATATAAGGTCCCTCCCAATTTGGGTTGAGCTTTCCCACCGGGGCGGATCTCCCTGCCGCATCAACCTTTTTTAGTACTAGATCTCCTTCCGCGAATTGTTTTATCCTGATATGCTTGTCGAAGTGCTTTGCCATTCGTCGCTTGATTTCCTCCTATCTGATGGCTGCCACGTCTCGCAGCTCCTCTGCCAGGTCTAGCGAGAGGCGCAGACCTTCCTCATTTTCCATTCTCCACGCCTCGTCTCCATCACCTGCGGCGGCAACTCGTGGGGATCGGACCTCGAATTCCACTGGTAGTACCGCCTCACAACCATGGGAAAGTTTGAAAGGGGTCTCACCAGTGGCCGTGTTCGGGGTCGTTCTTAGAGCCCACAGGACCGAGGGGAGTTGCTCTACCCAGTTCCCTCTCAGATTCTCTACCTTCTTCTTTAGTAAGTTAACGATAATCTTGTTCGCCGCCTCCACCTGACCGTTGCTCCTGGGGTGATGGACAGAGGCAAACCTGGGGTCGATGCCCTGCTGAGAGAAGAAGCTGATGAACTCTTCGCTAGCGAACTGGGGGCCGTTATCCGTGACGATGGCTTGAGGCAGCCCGTGCCTGCAAATGATCTCCCCCCAGACGAAGTTCCTGATGACTTGAGAGGTCACCTTTGCTAGCGCCTTAACCTCCAACCACTTGGAGAAGTAATCTATCATAACCAGGAGGAATCTTCTTTGCCCACTAGCTGGAGGAAAAGGCCCCACTAGATCCATTCCCCAAATGTCGAAAGGCCATGGTGCTGTGATGCTTCGGAGTCTTTGAGCCGGCAAGAGCTGGAGGGGGGCGTAGAGCTGGCACTTCTGGCACTTCCTCGCAAACTCTGTCGCGTCCTTCCTCAGGGTGGGCCAGAAGTACCCCTGCCTGACCACCCTTGCTTCCAATGTCCTCCCTCCGGAGTGGCTACCACATTCCCCGGAGTGCACCTCCTCCAGAATGTGTCTGGTCTCCTCTTCCGTCACGCATCGAGCTAGGAGACCCGAGAGCATCCTCCGGTGAAGTCCTCCTTCATGCATGAGATAATGAGCCGCCTTATGGCGGAAGATTCTTGCCTCCTTGACCCCCTCAGGGAGGGTTCCAGTCAGAAAAAAGGTAACGAAAGGATCTACCCACGAGGGCCGCCGATCCACCTCCATTAGCTCCCCCTCTTCAATCGCTGGGTGGAATAAATCAGTGAGGGCACCCCCTTCCCAAGGTCCGAACTTGGCCAATTGATCGGCAGCAGTGTTCTCTTCTCTGGGGACGTGTTGGATGGAGAATGTCCGGAACCCCCCGATGATCTTCCTCACCTTGGACAAGTATTTCACAAGGGTGGGCTCCCGCGCCTCGAACTCTCCGCGTATCTGCGACGCCACTACCAATGAGTCTGTGAAAACCTCAACGTCCTTGATCTCGAGCTCATTGGCCAGGCGAAGGCCGGCTATCACTGCCTCGTACTCTGCTTGGTTGTTGGTTGTGGGGAAATGCAAGGCGACGACTTGTTTTATGGTCACTCCCTGAGGACTTGTCAGTACCACCCCTGCTCCAAGGGAGTGCTTTCCTGAGGCCCCGTCGACCATTATCTTCCATGCTTCTGGCCGCTGCGGCTCCTCGGCCCCATCCTCCGCGACGTAGTCTGCCAAGAAGTCGGCCACCACCTGTGCCTTAATGGAGAGCCTTGGCATGAACGAAATATTGAACTCACTCAACTCGACAGACCACTTGGCTAGCCTACCCGAGTGCTCTACCCCTTCAAAAATCTTTCGGAGAGGATGGTCCGTGACCACCCTGATCGAATGGGCCTGGAAATATGGACGGAGCTTCCTGGCCGAAATAACCAAGGCGTATGCCAGTTTTTACAGGATAGGGTAGCGAAGCTCCGCCTTCCTCAGGATCCTGCTAACATAATAAATGGGCAGCTGCTTCTTTCCCTCTTCTCTGACTAGGACGGAGCTCACCGCCTCTGCTCCCACTCCTAGGTACAGGGTCAAATCTTCCCCCTCATTAGGGCTTTGAAGCAGAGGAGCCCGGGAGAGTTGCTCCTTCAGTTTTTGAAAAGCTTCTTCGCACTCCGCTGTCCATTCAAATCTCTGATTCCCTCGTAGCACTTTAAAGAAAGGCGAGCACTTCTCTCCTGACCTGGAGAGGAATCTGCTAAGGCCGGCCAGCTTCCCAGTCAAGCGCTGCACCTCCTTAGCGTTTCGCGGTGATTCTAGTTCCAGAATGGCCTTTACTTTATCAGGATTAGGTTCTACTCCCGCCGGGGTCAAAAGGTGCCCGAGAAACTTCCCACGACTAGCCCCGAAAACACACTTCAAGGTGTTCAACCTCATTTTGAACTTTCTCAAGGTGGCGAACGTCTCCTCCAGATCCTGGAGATGCGAGTTCACCCCATTGCTCTTTACCATAAGATCGTCAACGTAGACTTCCAGGTTCCGACCCCTCTGGCCCTGGAAAACGCGATCCATCATCCGTTGGTATGTTGCTCCCGCGTTTTTTAACCCAAAGAGCATCATGTTATAACTAAAGCACCCTTCCCTTGTGATGAAGGAGACGTCCTTGACGTCAGGAGGGTGCATCCGGATCTGATGGTAACCTGAAAAAGCATCCAGAAAACTCATAACAGAAAAACCAACGGCTGAATCAACCAGCGCGTCGATTCGAGGCAGGGGGTAGCAATCCTTGGGGCACGATTTATTTAATAATGAAAAGTCGATACACATCCTCCATTTTCCTCCCTCCTTCTTCACCATTACAACATTGGAGATCCATCCTGGGTACTGGATCTCTGAGATGAAGCCCGCCTCCAGGAGCTTCTTGACCTCCTCGCGAATGGGCTCCTCCAGCTTGGTGGCGATGGTTCACATCTTCTGGCGTATGGGGCGCGTTCGAGGGTCCAGATTTAGGCGGTGGCAGGCTACGTCCGCATCAATGCCCGGCATATCCGCCGCGCTCCACGCGAAGATGTCGACGTTGCTCTGGATGCAGACCCGCATCCGCTCCTGGTCTTCGGGACTCAAGCCTCCGCTGATCCGTACACTTCGTACCTGCCCCTGGCTGGTGCGGACCTCTACCTCCACCACTTCCTCGGCCACCACTAACCGCGACTGCTCCCAACCGTCCCCTGCTTCTTCTTCCATCTCTTCCTCCCCTCCTGCTCCCTTAACTTCTATCACCTCGTCCTGCTGCTGCTCAAATTCCATGTCCCTTCGGGCTTCCTCCTCTGCCCCTTCTTCTCCCACTTTCTCCTGCATTCTTTCCCGTGGCTCCGACTCCCCGCTCCTCCTGACTTCCTACACATCTTCTCCCTCCTGCACCTCCTCAATCTACATTCCCTCCTCCGGACTCTCCTGTTGCTGCTCGACCTCAACATCCTCCTACGCCTCCTGCACACCTCCTGCTTTCTGCTTCTTAGTCTCCTCTTGCCCGACTTCCTCTTCGGCTCCTCCTCTCGCTTCCTCTGGGCTCACCTCTTCTTCCCTGATAGCTTCTTCTTGCGCCGCCATCTCCTTTTCCAACTCCTCCGCCTCTGCTATCCAAGATATGGTGTTAACCGCCGTGACGTAACACTGCCTCGCCACTTTTGGATCTCCCCTAACCCTGACCTGCACCCCTCCATTGTTAAACTTGAGACATTGATGGAATGAGGAGGGGACGCAGCGAAAGGCGCTGATGTGGGGTCGCCCAAAGATGGCGCTGTAGCTGCTCGGGGCATCTACAATCACGAACCGGCAGTTCCGTGATACGCCCCCCAACCTTACGTGCAGCCCTACTCCCCCTTCCACTTCTTTTCTCTCCCCGGAGAATCCGAACAACGGTCCATCCGAGGCCAACACCCTCTTGGCTTCCACCTGCATCTCATCGAAGGCCTTCTTAAAAATCACATTCACGGAGCTCCCGTTATCCACTAGGATCTTGGAGACCGTAAAGTTTTCCACCGCTGTCTGGATCACCAAGGCGTCGCAGAATGGGTCCTCGTACTCCGGCATATCCTCTGAAGAGAAGGTAATTTTTTCTAGTGGGGGTGGGGTCTGGGAGGTTGAGGCTACCCCCTTTCGGAACATAGTCTGGAAGCTCCCCTTCCGGGTGGCCTCGATCCCGATCCCCCCATGGATGGCCCCGATTCCCCCCCGGGTTCCCACATCCACCCGGTCCTCGCACCTATCTTCCGTCTCCCCCTGCTGCATTTCCTCAATCCTCACCGGCGGATCCTGCCTCCTCAAACCTCTGGTCTCTCTCATCTCCAAAAACTCTGGGCACGTGGCTGTAGCGTGACCTCTCTCCTGATGGAAGTCACAGAAAGGCAACGCCACCCCACCCCTTCTTCCATCTCCTCTTCCTCTCCTTCCTCCTCGGGCTCCCCTTCCTCGACCGATCCCCATTGCCTCCTGCTGATGCTGAAAACGATCCCTCGCTCCCTGTCTCCATGCTGGTTGATCGAACCTCCTTGGCTCTCGGAAATTATCTCTTCCCTGGAAGCCTCCTCCCAACTCCTGGGGGCGACCCTCATGAGGCCTCCAACCTAGCCGGTTGTTCGGCTCTCGGGCCCCCCGATGAATCTGTCCCTGGTGCCCCTGGCCTCGGGGTTCCTCCTTCCTTCTTTCTTCTCTATGCTCCCTCTGCTCCTGCTGCTTCACTGCTCCTGGTTCCTTTGCGTCATCCTCCGCCAACCTGGCTAACCTCCTTGCAAACGCTGGATTGGCCCTCTCGAAATCAGTCTCCTTCGCCGCCCTCTCCATGAGCTCCTCAAAAGAGAGGGGGGCACCCTTTTCAACTTCATGCTGAAGAAGCCTGGCCTCAGTCCCAGGGTGAACGCGAGCATCAGCGTGTACCCAGGGACCTCCTGGACCTGGAGGATCTCTTCCTGAAACCGATCCACGTAGTGACCCAACGTCTCATCCTGGCTCTGCCTTACTGAGAACAAGCACTCCGCCTCCTTCTTACGCTTCTTTGATGTTGAAAACCTCAATAAGAAGCCCCTCCGCAGATCCTCGAAGCAATAGATCGATCTTGCCGGTAACTGGTGGAACCAATCTCGCGCCTTCTCCTTCAAGGTGATGGCAAACAGCCGACACTTAAACGCATCCGTCATTTGTCTGATCGAAACCACATCCTCAAACCACTGTACATGCTGTACCGGATCATCCTTTCCTGAGTAGTAGGACATGTCGGGCTCCCGGAACCCCTCCAGCACCGGAGCCGAGATGACAAGTTCACTGAACGGGCTCTCGCCGACTGCTTGCCGAGAGGGCACGTCTCGCGGCCTCGGCTGACTGGCCCGATCTGCGAGACCGTGCCCAGGGAAGAGCTCCCGCACAGCTGCCTCCTTCTCGCCGTCTTCTGCCGGGATCTCTTTCCCGGGGCGCTGGCCTGGGAAGAGCTCTCGCGCCGCTACGTCCCTCTCGCCAGCCTCTGTGGGGACCTCCTTTCCCGGGCGCTGTCCAGGGGCGTTCTCGCCCAAAAGCGGGACCACCTCGATTGGGACCTGAGGTGTCGCCCACTCGCTCCTTGCCGAGAAGGCCAAGCTTATGGTTTGCATGACCTCTCGCCTGAAGTCCTCCAGCATTTTCCTCGTCGCCTCTTCTACCTGGGAGGGGGAACCTCCAGAACCAGATCCTTCTCCTTCACCTCCTGTCATAGGACCAAACTCAAACTTTTCTTGAACCGGCTACTTCCACGCTCACCGCACCAGAACTGTTGAAGCCAAAACTTGACTTCGACGAATGTTCACAAAATAGGGGCGTAGCCGACTCCTACTTGGCCCAAGCTCCGACCTCCGACCGGTCGTGAAGGATTAGAAAACTGGCCCAAAGCCGCAGCAGGGAGGTCCCACCGCTTACCCGGAAGGTCACAGAGAGCTTCCCCTCCAAAGCCAAAAGCTGGGCCTGGAGTTCCTCAGAAGACCGTGCCAATGAATCTTCTCCCCAGTCTCCAAAAAAAGGTCCTTCCTGAAGAACCCCTATGGGCTTATTTATAGATTTCAGAATATGAACTGCAAATAACAAAACTGCTCTGGCCTGAAATTACTGGGGTACCCTTGGCTGGGTCTGCCAACAGTCAAACTCCGCTGTTCTGAGGAGCTATACGCAGTCCACCAAGGGTAAAAGGGTAAAAATACCCGGGGTAGAAGAGTAAAAACCCCTTGCTTTGATAGGAAAGAGTAAAAAAAACCTCCCCCCCCCTGGCGAGAGGAAAGGCGCCTGCCGGCGAGAAGGACCCGCCGCCCGTCTCGCCGGAGCCTCTCGCCCTTGGAGGTCCTCTCGCTTCTGGGGGCCCTCTCGCCTCTGGGGGCCCTCTCGCCTCTAGGCGGGGGCATTTTGCCCTTTGGGGAGCCCATCATCTCGCCGCTTGCGAGTGGGCCCTCTTGGTACCCTTTGCCTGTCTCGCTCTTTTTACTTCTTGAGGGCTCTTTGCGAGCCCGAGGTTGTACATTATACTTCGTAAAAGGCTGATGAGTGATGTTTACACTGCCTCACTTAAAGTCTCACACTTTATGTTTTCCTCCTTAGACAACTCCTAAATAGTCTCGTCAACCCTTATGTGTCAATATCATCACTATAGTGAGGTGCAAACCCGATATAAAGACCCCTAATGATACGATTACTAAACAGATATCGCGAAGGAAGACATCCCAACATAGAAATGAGAATGACGTGGGGCATGACACTGGAAAGGAAAAAGTAACGGTGAGTTTTATCTGTTTAATCTATGCATTATTCAAGTATTTTCAGTTACTTGTATAGTAAGATATTTATATGGCACGTGGCATCATGAAGGTTGTTTCTATATCACTGATAATAATTCTCATGCTTATGTATGACCTTGGTAAAGGTAAGCAAGTGAATGTAAATCTAAGGGGATTATAAATAAACAACTTTAAGAATTTGTAAATGTAAACATGTCGACATGGGGAAATATTATGGGATTAATTGAAATGAAATATACATGAATGATACTAATGGTTGCCTAACCAACCAGTCGGTCGAAAGGCATAGACGCGTGTAGAACATACTGATTTGGACATTGAAGACCCTAAGGGGTCGGGCGCAAAGACTGAAATACAAGAATGTAAACTGAATACAGATTGAATTGCCCTTAGTATTTCCTAACTAATAAGTTAGCATTGATATTACTGTTAGGTCATCATTGATATTACTGTTACATTACCATTGCTTTTCCTGTTATCTAATTATTGTTATAACTGATAAGTTATCATTGATATTGCTGTTATATAAACACTGATATTATAGTGTTATACATTGCTATCCTTAACCCCTTTTATTTGCATGTACAACAAATTAAAAAGGTATTTTCTCTCTTAGTCTTTATAAAAGACTAATGGTTTTATCTCTAAATTTTGGGCACAGGGAATTCGCATGCTAGGAATCGCTTGAAGCGTAACTAAAGGACATCTTGGCTAAGAAATAATGAAAGCATTTAGCTTCTTTTGTTGTGCTCATTGCAAGATGTTTCTTTCTTATTTTGTATAAAGAAAACTGTTGGAGACATCTCTAGTTGTCATAACTTGTGATAAATATGGTTTGTGAGATTGTAATTATATGTGCCAAAAAGATTTTTAGCATATTATGAAGGTTGTATATACTCATCGTGAATGATAGTAGTTATGTATTTTGTGTGAAATGCTTTTTTTATATCATATCATGCTATTAAAGTTGATTGTGGCAGACTACAGGCTGTTACACTACTTCCCCCGCCTGTGTCAAATCCATCTTCTCCCCTCGTAATGATGGCAAAAACTTCGGCGTTCAAAAGGCTAAAGTCGTCATCCTATTGTGACGATCGAGAGTACATCATCTTTGAGTGGCTCTCCCAATTGGAGAAGCATTTCGTGTATGCTGGATTTATAGAAGCTTAGAAGGTTCTTCTTGCAGTCTATCAGCTCATCGAGGACATTTACACCTTGTGGTTTCTGCACTACAATCTCCCCAATTCTACCTCATGGACCTGAGGTCAATTCATGGAATCCATCTCGGATAAGTCTCTCTTTTCTGTGGAGCGAGACAAGTTAACTGAGAAGTTTTTGTCCCTTTAGCAACTTTGTAGAACAATGACTGAGTTCAAAAAGGAGTCCTCCCGTGTATCCCTCCTTATCGTAGAATTTGTGAAATATGAGTCTAAGAAGATCAACCATTTTGTGAAGGGACTTGAACATGATTTCTGCCAATATATGATAGCTCATGGCGCCACAACTTATGTCGAGACTGTGGAAGCTGCCTTGCAAGTGGAAGCTATTGAGCTGGATCGTACTGCCAAGAAGGTACATTGTGGTTTTAGCAAAGCCACCACCCCTGACCACAAGCACAAGGGTGTTCCATTTTTGTGGAAAGGCCTCAAGTCCAAGAAGGTTTGTTCCTTTTGACACAAGGTGGGACATATTTCCCAAGTATGTCGCAGCCTCCTAAAGAAGCAGAAGATGGTTCTTCTTGCACATCAAACTTAGTTGGTGCTTGCCTTGAAAGATAATAGTTATCAACCTAAATCACCTAAGGGGGGGGGGGGGGTGAATAGGTGATTTGTGCGTCTTTTGTGGAATTAAAAAATCTCAGAACAAAGCACATATCTATCTACCAAATTATCACAGACGAGACAAGATCTATAGTGGTTCCCCAATCTTGGGTACATCCACTTTCCTTCACCGATCTAGTAATATACTAGACTCGGCTACTCCACTATCTCGGATTGAAAATCAATCCTACCCTCGGAACAAAGTTCCTACAAACTCAATCCAACCAACTGGATCTACAACTCGGAAGGCAAAACTTCCTACAAACTCGGAGTTGAAAACTCCTACACTCGAAGAAAACTTCTCCTACAAGAATGAAAAATTGTTTAAGAAAATACAAACAATGATTTTTCTGTCAGATCTGCAAACAGCAACCAGGATCTTCTTCTTATGAGCTTTGCGGCACTTTCAGAAAAGATGAAGAAAATCTCGGCCAGATCTGAAATCTTCTTTGTTTTACACGATCGGGAAAATGATGAGAAGTTGAGAAACGATCTCGATCTGTAAAACTTCTTCAGTCTATTTCCTCTGACAATCGAAACCCTTGCCGGAGAGGAACAGCGACGACAGCGGCTTTCGTTTCGTGAAGAGAGAGGAAATAGCGATTTGGAGAGAGAGACAGCTGCAGAAAATTTTCCAATAAAATTTTATCTTGAAAGCATGTAATTCTTATTAGGGTTTGTCGATTAGACAGACCTTTATATAAGAATACTAATAACGATCATAATTGATTTTAATGACGTACACGTGGACCAATCATGTAACGGAATTTGAAAATCTATCAAATCCGGACTTAGAAGAAATTTCGGAGAAAAGGAGGTCATATACACGAGTAGGTATATATCTACTCGAGTAGGTCAAGGACTACTCGAGTAAGTAAAGAAATGTTACTCGGGTATATAATTCATGACTACTCGAGTAGGTTGAAGACAACTACTCGAGTACATATAATCAACTACTCGAGTACTTAGAAGATCTACTCGATTGTACAGAAAAGTTTCTCGGGAAGGAGTTGAACTACTCGAGTACAAGTTGTACTACTCGAGTATGCAGAATTGAACTACTCGAGTGGTTAGAAGAACTACCCGAGACAAACACTTAGAGAAATTTTGCACACGGGAAAAACAGCTACTCGAGTAATCAGATTGAACTACTCGAGAGGAAAGAAATCTTCTCGAGTATTTGAAAGACTTACTCGAGTATATCTTAACTACTCGACACAGAGAAGAGAGTTACTCGACACAGTGTCGAGAACTACTCGAGTATACAAATTACCTACTGGAGTAAATGACTTAGAAAAATTCTGAGAAAGAGGAATCTGGAACAGGAAGATTAAACTACTCGAGACAGAATGAGCTACTCGAGTATATGACTTGTACTACTCGAGTGATTTACTTAGAAAAACTTGGAAACTGAATTCCGGGCAACTCGATTAGGAAAAATGATCTACTCAAGTAGTTAAGTAAGCTATTCGTGTATGTCAGTGAACTACTTGAATGTTTTACTTGACTTCACGAGAGGAAGAATTTTCTTACTCGAGTATGCAGAAGTTTTACTCGAGTATATCTCAAGCAATCTACTCGAGTAGTTAAGGCCTAAATTGAGTGTTTACTGCTTTATTCATGTATGACCGGCCTACGTGCCGTGGTTTGAAAAACACTGTTGAAGATGGTGACCGGGTGGTCTGGCGGTCTGTCTTGGCGGGTTGAAGACCGCGCGGTCTAGCGGTTTGTCTCAGCCTGCTTGGAGATCAGGCGATCCTTTGTGTTCATGTACCCCCATCCCTCCTTACCATCACCTCGGGGTTTTGGTAAGATGTGTGGTGACGGGTGGTTTCCACATGGTATCAGAGGGAGGTTGTCCTGCTGCGGGGGTGTGTTGAGACTATATTTGCAGCAGGACACGTGTGTGTGGGACTGTATGTTTGGGCTTTCCCCATCGCGTTCCAGGTCTGGGTGTTGACCCCAGTGGGCCCCCTTGTGTGGCGGAATATCCCCGCGGTCCTGTGGTTGGGGTTAGTCCCACATCGCCTGCAGCAGGCGATCCTTTGTGTTCATGTACCCCCATCCCCCCTTACCATCACCTCGGGGTTTTGGTAAGATGTGTGGTGACGGGTGGTTTCCACATGAGCAAACGATCTTTTCCTCCTGATTCAGCTTCTTTGTCTGTTCGCGCGGTCTACCTTCTAGCCGCTCGACTTCTTTCCCTCCGCTTGATTCTCATCTTCCCGCGACCTGTCTTCGCGGCTTGCCTTCTCTTTTGACCGCTGCCCTGTTCGTGCGGCTTGTTTCTCCTTGCTTCTCTTCTCACTGCTCCTCTTATTCGCTGCGGCCTGTTTACTAGTCGCCTCGACCTGTTTCCTTCTACCCGCTCCAGCTTGCTTGTCGCCCCGGCCACATCTTTAGCCGTGCGACTTGTTCTCCTCTGTTCGCCCGACTTTTTCAAGCCGTGCGACTTCTTTCCTTTGCTTTGCTTCTTGGTAGCGGCCTTCCTAGCCGCACGACCTATTTTCTGTTCGCCCGACTTGGTGCTCTTTTCTCTTCTTCGCTTCACCGTTCAGCTTCTTCCTCTTCTCGCGGCTTGTTCTTATCATCGCGGTTTGCTCCTCTCTTGCTTCCATGGCTTTCCCCTCCTCTAGTCTGTCCACCTCGGTGGTCACCTCTTCTGGTAGTGCTCACATTGTTACCCGCGGAAGATGGCTAATCGACTCTGGTGCAACAAATCATATGACAGGCAATCCTCAATGTTTCTCTCTTCTTGAAACACATGCTCAATTGCCCCCGGTCATTGTTGCGGATGGATCTCCCTCACCGGTCCATGGGACGAGCATGGTTCAAGTCACTCCATCTCTGTGCCTGGCTGATACCCTCTATGTGCCCAAGTTTCCGTGCAATTTACTATCGGTTACTTCTTTATGCAAGCAACTATGGTGTTCTGTCTTATTCACCCCTACCTCTTGTGCTTTTCAGGATCCAGACTCCCAACGGACGATTGCTACCGGGACTGAGAGTGGTGGCCTCTACTTCCTCGACAATGTCTCTGCTCTATCCGCCTTCTCCTCCTCCTCCTCTACAGATCTTCTCCAATGGCATCTTTGTCTTGGACATGCTCCTCCCACAATTCTACGCCAGCTCCTGCCGCACCTCCCTCCTCATCATCCTCCTATAAACTGTGATGCATGTCAACTTGGCAAACATCACCGCTCATCCTTCCCACCAACGCAAAGTCGGGGCTCTTCCCGTCCGTTCGACCTCGTTCACTCTGACATATGGGGTCCCGCTCCTAACCTCACCATCGGTCGGGGTAGTTCCTATTTTGTCACCTTCATTGATGATTTCTCTCGGTGTACGTGGGTGTATCTTCTCAAAGATCGCTCCGAGCTGTTCTCTGTTTGGACCTCATTTTATTATATGGTTAAGACTCAGTTTGATACGTCTATTAAGATCCTTCATTCTGACAATGCTAAGGAATATCTTAGCCAAGATGTCTCCTCTTTTTGTCTTTACCATGGTGTTCTTCGTCAAACAAGTTGTGTCTATACCTCACAACAAAATGGGGTGGCGGAACGCAAAAACCGTCACCTCCTTGATGTCGCTCGCACTATGATGACTCAAATGCATGTTTCTCGCTCCTATTGGGGCTATGCTGTCCTCCTCTCATGCTATCTCATCAATCGCCTTCCCTCCACCGTTCTCCACGGTTCTACCCCCTTCTCCATTCTTTATCCGGACAAGGATCCCTTTCCTCTTCCTCTGCACATCTTTGGGTGCACTGCCTTTGTGCACTCTCCCGCTGCCACTCGTGATAAACTCTCACCACGTGCCACTAAATGTGTCTTTCTGGGGTACTCTCTCACTTAGAAAGGTTATTGTTGCTTTGACCCCGTTACCCGCAAGCAATTTGTCTCTGCGGATGTCACCTTCTTTGCCAATGCATCTTACTTCTCTCCCGCTTCCTCCTCTCCTCCTCCTGATCCTACTTTTCCTACCAACCCATCCCTTCCCTCTGCTCCCACTGATGTTCCGCCATCTCCACCCTCTCCACCACCATCATCTCCACCCTCTACTCCGCTTTCTCCCTCCACTCCGCTGCCATCTCTTTACTCCCGGGCCAGCCCTCTCCACCACGGATACTCCGGATACTGAGGCACCTGCTGACCTGGATCTCCCGATTGCTCTTCGCAAAGGGGTTCGGGCATGTACCCAACACCCGCTTGCTGTAGTTGTTTCCTACGATCGTCTTACCCCTTCTCGCCGAGCTTTTGCACTGGCTATCTCGGCCACTGCCACCCCCCGTTCCTACCAGGAGGCCCTTACTATTCCTCATTGGAAAGTTGCCATGGATGAGGAGATTGCTACTCTAACTGAACGGGGTACCTGGACCCTTGTTCCTCCTCCTTTCGACACGGATGTTGTTGGTTGTCGATGGGTCTTCGTGGTGAAGTTTCTCCCAGATGGCAGTGTGGATCGTTATAAGGCTCGCCTGGTTGCCAAGGGTTTTACCCAAACTTATGGCGTAGATTACTTTGACACTTTCTCTCCAGTGGCTCGTCTCAGCACTATTAGGGTCCTTCTCTCTGTGGCTGTCAACATGGATTGGCCCATCTCGCAGCTCGATGTTAAGAATGCCTTCCTCTATGGTGATCTGCAGGAAGATGTTTACATGAAGCAACCTCCTGGGTATGTTGCTCTGGGGGAGACACGGGTATGCCGGCTAAAGAAGGCTATCTATGGCCTCAAGCAGAGTCCTCGTGCGTGGTTTGACAAGTTCAGTGGCATTGTTGCGGCCATTGGTTTTACAAGAAGCTCAGCAGATCACTCCTTATTTGTTCGGAAAACTGCCTCTGGTCTTGTTGTTCTTGCGGTTTATGTTGATGACATTCTTCTTACTGGCGATGTCCAGGATGGGGTATTGATGACCAAGAAACACCTTTGTCAACATCTGGTCACAAAGGATATGAGCTCCCCGAAATACTTTCTAGGGATTGAAATCTCTAGAAAGCCCAACTCCATGATCCTTTCCCAACAGAAGTATGCTCTTGATCTTTTAAAGGAGGCAGGACTCACTGGTGCTAAACCTGCACGTTGTCCTATGGCTGCTGGAGAAGACAAAACTTGGACAGATGACTCGCCTCTTCTCTCCGATCTTACGAGATACCGGCGTCTGGTGAGCAAACTCATATATCTCACGGTAACCTGACCCGACATCTCTTATGTTGTTGGCAAGTTGAGCCAGTTCATGCAAGCTCCGAGGGAGTGTCATCTACAATCTGCTCTGAGGATATTAGAGTATATTAAAGCTGCTCCAGGAAAAGGACTCCTATTTCAGAAGAATGGTCACCTAAGGGTTGAAGCTTACTCTTATTCAAGCTATGCGGATGACAAAGGGGACCGCAAATCGACATCAGGTTTCTGCACATTTGTTGGAGGCAATCTTGTGAGTTGGAAGAGCAAGAAATAGTCTGTAGTTTTCAGGTCTAGTGTAGAGGCGGAATATCGCAGCATGACATCGACTACATGTGAGTTGAAGTGGTTGCGGGCTCTCATGCTTGACTTAGGAGAGGTTTACAACTATCCTCTTCCTATATTCTGTGACAATAAGGCCGCGATATACATTTCCAAAAATCCGGTCTTTCATGAGAGAACAAAACACATAGAAGTCGACTGTCATTTTATTCGGGAAGAAATATTGAAGAAACAGATTTGCACTCCATTTATCACTTCCGACAACGAGTTGACAGATGTCTTCACCAAGCCGGTGTCCGCTTCCTTTTTCCACATCTGCGACAAGCTGGGCATGATCGATATATATGCTCCAGCATGAGGGGGAGTGTTTAAGATGGTGACCGGGCGGTCTGGCGGTCTGTCTTGGCGGGTTGAAAACCGCGCGGTCTAGCGGTTTGTCTCAGTCGGCTTGGAGATCGGGCGGTCTGGCGGTCTACCCTGGCAGTCTCTCTTTCTCTCTGATGATAGCCGTGCGGTTAGCCCTTCTGTCTAACCGCGCGGCTTGTGCGGTTTGTTTTGTATAGTCCGCTTAGTCCTGTAAATTTTTATTCTAACCGCGCGGCCGTGCGGTTAGCCCTTCTGTCTACCCACATCTCTTATTTGTATTCTCTCATCTCTCCTCCATTCTATATAAGGGAGGGCATACCTTTGTAATAGATACCTTTTTCAGATAATAAAGTTTCTGTTAATACCTTTGTACTATGCAGTGAACAATTTTTGTAAGGCCTTAAGGCTTGTACTGGTGTATTTATGACATTCATATTTGGTATTAGTGGACATTCATGCTTTAGTGATGGGTTCTTTATTGCAACTTTTATAATCTGCTTCCGCTAGAATGCTTTGTGTAGGACGTTATGATTGGTTGGATGGTTTCCATGAGTAACCACCCGCTCTGTCTGTAGCATACGGCGTCGGGCCCTGGCCGGACCTACTGCTATACGCTATGCGACGGATATGGGGTGTTACATCACTGAGGTGTAATCCTGTGTTATAAAGGCTGAGGTAGTGTTCTTGAGGGACCTCAGGTAGGAGATTGGGTGAATCTCTGAGGTAGGACCAGTTGGTCTAAGTGTAGGTTTCTTAATAGAAACTGAGCCTGTAAGATCTTTTGATCTGAGTTAAAGAGGAGGAGCTATAACCTTATCTAGCACATTGCAAATGAGGAAGAAGAGGGAAAGTGGATGTACCATAGATAGGGGAACCAATATAAATTCTCTATGTACTATGGAGTGCATGTGCTGATATCTGTGGATTGATTGTGCTGTATACTGTGAATGTTTCTGTTTAATATTTTGTTGAACGGTTAATCTAAGTGACTAAGAAGTTCAAAAGACACATATTCACGCCCCTCTCTAGGTGATTAACTACCCATAGGTCTATCTTTCAAGTGGTATCAGAGGGAGGTTAATCAAAGAAATACCTAACAGTCTGAAAAAGATCCAAATGGTAGTTGAAAAATATCAGATCTAATGGCTTCTGAATCTCACAGAGAACTCAACTATATGAAACTGCGTATATGTACTAAGGATAACTTTATTATATAGAAGCAGAGAGTTAGATTGTTTATGAATGCTTCAGATCCAAGAAACTTTGCCACTGTACAAGAAGGACTATATATTCCAATGAAGATATATGTCTTAGATGCAAATGTTCAAACCCTAGAGAAATTTTTTGATATGACAAAGGATGAGGTGGTTCTTGCCACCATGGATAAAAGAGCACAAAATATAATTGTCAGTGCAATAGACAATTCAACCTTTCAGAATCTAGTGCACTATAAAACATCCAAGGAGATGTGAGACACTCTCAGAGTCTAAATGGAAGGCACAAAAAGTAAGAGATGACAGAAAGTCTCTACTCAACCAGCACTATGAGGCATTCAGACAAGGAAAGACTGATTCTATAGAACTATGATATGAAAAGTTTTTTAGAATAGTCAATGACTTAAAGAATTATGGCAGAGAATTCTCAAATTATGAGCTCAATGAGAAATTTCTAAGATCCCTAAATAAAGAATGAGACATTAAGATTTGTGTTGTAAGAGAAATGGGGAATCTGGGAAACATGTTACCCCAAGACTTGTATGGGAAGTTATTGTCACATGAGCTTCAGCTGAATTCTAGAAAAGCTGAAGCTAAATCTGCCGGAAGTTCAACTTAGACCAAATCTGTGTCCTTCAAAGCAGATAAATGAAAGAAAGCTAGAAGAGAAATCCCATCATCACCAAGAAGGGATGAAGATACAGATAACACTGGAACCAGTACTTCATCAGTAGAATTATCAGATGATGAATTGGCACTATTCAATAGGCAATTCAAGAAAATGATGAGAATAAGAAGCAGTGGAATAAGAAGAAGAAGCAGTAGAATAAGAAGAAATCAACTAGACCAAGTTCTAGCAAAAGCAAAGACAAACACAGAGACAAATCTGTGGTTAGGTATGATTCTCATCAGAATAAACAAATTAAGACTGATATTATCTGCTATTGCTGTAACTGGCCTAGACATGTCATTGCTGACTTTGCAATAAAAAGGAAGGAGAATAGAAAGTCTAAAGAAAAGAAGTTCTATAAAGATAAGAAATTAGAAAAGTGTTTGATGGAAAAGAAGCCAAAGACATTATCTGATAGTGATATTGATTCAACTGAATCAGAAGAAGAACATGCTCATATTGGATTGTTCTCCTATGAAGAGGAATTCATCAGGGAGGCCATATACAAGTGTAAAAACTCCACAACTTCATCGCACTATGACAATTATGAAGATGATATGGCGGTTAATTTGATGGCTTTTTCTGATGATCCAGATACAGAAATTACTAAATGTCAGAATACTCAGGTAATCTTTGACAATTGTTGTTGTTCTACAAATTTTGTTCATGAGGCTATGGATGAGCTAGACTCATAAGTCTAATCCTGAGACTGAACTGCAGCAGCTCACAGTGAAATATGGACAATTGCTGGAAGCTCTTGTAATGAGCAAGAAGCTTGTCAAAAAATAATCTATAGAAATTGCATCACTAAAAGATTTTGAGTACCATCATAAGATGGATACTCAAAAGATTGGTCTTCAAAGTTCTAAGTTGGAAAAGCTGACTAAAATAATTGATGATTAAATTTTGTTGCTAAAGCAAAAGGATGCAACCATTCAAGAGTTAACACTCAAACTCCTGAATGAGAAAAGACTAGTACATCTATTTTCTAAACCTAAAACCATGTTTCCTATTATATATACATTCTCAAAAACAACTGGAAGTGGACTTTTGTATTTTAAACCCAAGAGAAGAAGAGACAAAAAGCTGACAGGACAAAAGTGTCCAGTCATTCCACAACCTGTGTTTCAGACTAAGGGAAAAGAAATCCAGAAGTCTTGACCAGTTGGACCAAACTCATATGTGAATTGGAGAACTATTCCTAATGTGCTTGCTCGTAGGAGGACTGTTGTGACTGAGAGGAAAAGCTATCATTATGTTCCCAATCAAAATACAAATGTCAACTATGCTGATTCTTGTCCTAAGGAATGTCAGCACAAAGTTCCTTCTATTCCTCCAAAGAGGAGGTATAACAGATATGAGTACTGGTGTTGTGGAAGAATATGACACATTGCCTTGGACGTTTGATTCAACTACACTATGTCTCATGTTCAGAAAAAGTACCCAGTTAAGAAGTTCATAGGTGGTCTCAATGAAGCCATAGCTAACATGCACCTAGGATCAAAAATAATATTGGTTCCTAAGGAAAAATAAAATTTTATTTTGCAGGTATGCCCAAGCACCAGAGATAGACTAATCTGGTACTTGGAGAGTGGATGTTCCAAACACATGACTGCAACAAAGAGCAATTTGAGGGAGTATATCCCTGTAAAGGATAGACCAAAGGTGATCTTTGGTGGAGTTGACAAAGGTTTAACAAGTGGTTATGGTAAGATCTCAAATGTCTTAGTCAATTTCACCAAAGTAGCTTATGTGGAAGGGTTGCAACACAACCTTATAAGCATAAGCCAACTTTGTAATCTTGGCGATGACATTTCATTCCACATGGATGAGTGCCACATAAAGAAGTCAAGTGATCAAGATGTCATCTTGATAGGCACTAGGTGTGGGAATGTATATTGTTTAAATTGTCTTTGTTTAAAATCAGACTCACCCATATGCCTAGTTGCAAATGAGAAAGCTTCACATCATGTCAAATGACATAAAAGGCTAGCTCATTTGAACTATAAGGCCATAGGTAAGCTTTTCAGTAGAGAGCTAGTTAGGAATGGACCTAACATTAAATGCTCAAAGGAGAGCATTTGCTCTGCATGCCAAAAAAGCAAGCAGACAAAAGCTTCATTAAAATATATTGAAACCAAGGACTCTATGAGGTATTTATACCTCTTGCATATGGACTTGTTTGGTCCTATGACAATTCATAGTCTTGGAAGGAAAGCATACACCTATATGATTGTTGATGACTATTAAAGATTTACTTGGGTTATCTTCTTAAGGAAAAAGTCTGAAACTCATGATGTCTTCAAGATATTTGTCAAACAATTACAGAATGAATTGAATTATTCTGTGGTTAAAATCAGAAGTGATCATGCAACTGAGTTTCGATATGAATGTATGACAAAGTTTTTGGAAGAATTTGAGATTCAGCAAGAGTTTTCCTCTCCAAGAACAACGCAACAAAATGTAATTGCTGAGAGAAAGAATAAGACTCTCATTGAAGCTGGAAGAACCATGCTGAGAGATTATTCTCTCCCTGAATATTTCTGGGCTGAAGCTATTAACACATCATGTCATATTCTTAATAGAACTTCAATCAACAAAAGGTTAAATAAGACTCCTTATGAACTAATGAAGGGCAGAAAACCAAACTTGGCCTATTTCAGAATCTTTGGATGTAAATGTTTTGTCCTAAATAATGGGAAAACTTATATAACTAATTTTGCTGAAAAGTCCTATGAAGATATATTTTTTGGTTATAGTAACCATATTAAGGCCTATTAGGTCTACAACTTGAAGGATCAAGTTGTAGAGGAGTCTGTTCATGTTGTATTTGATGAAAGTTCTATGTTTTACAGTGATAAGCCAGGTACAACAAGCACAAGAGGAGAAGACTTGAAGCTAAAGGAGCTATCAATAGAAGACTCAGTTCCAGCAAGCCAAAGTATACTAGATGGAGTCAATATTATTGAGGGAGATCTTGCACAGGAACAACAAGAAGAAGAGAATCAACAACAAGTTAAAGATATTCAAATAGAAGCTGTCACATTACCAGTTACTATCAGACATCTAAGGGATCATCCAAGGGAACGTATCATTGGAGATGTAGCATATAGTGTGATCACAATAAGTAGACTTCGCAGCACTGTGATGTACTCAAGTTTTCTGTCTCAAACAGAACCAAAGAAGTTTGAAGAAGCGAATATAGACCCATTTTTGATAGGGTCTATGCAAGAAGATTTGAACCAGTTCAAAAGATGCATTGTCTGGAAGCTGTTTCTGAGACCAGATGACTGTAACATCATAGGAACTAAGTGGATCTACATGAACAAATTGGATAAGATTGGTGTAATATTCAGAAATAAGGCTAGACTGGTTGCAATGGGAGAAAAGAAGATGACATAGATTATGATTAAACTTTTGCACCAGTGTCTAGATTGGAAGCAATTAGACTCTTCCTTTCATATGCAGCCTACAAAGGATTCAAGGTTTACCCAATGGATATAAAGTCAGCCTTCCTTAATGGTAACCTCAAATAAAGGGTATATTTGAGCAACCCTCGGGTTTTGTTGATTCTACTAAACCTAATCATGTTTATTTGTTATTAAGAGCTCTCTATGGATTAAAACAAGCCCCAAGGGATTGGTGTGAGACTATGTCTAAGTTCCTTCTGGAGAATAAATTCTCAAGAGGGAAAATAGACAAAATATTATTCCTAAGGGATGTCAAAGGCAAGACCATCTTAGTACAAATATATGTTAATGACATTATATTTGCTTCTACTGATGAGTCACTTTGCACTAAGTTTTTCAAATTTATGCAAGATAAGTTTGAGATGAGTAGCATGAGTGAACTCAAGTTTTTCTTGGGTCTCCAAGTTAAGAAAACTATAGATGGACTTTTCATTAGTCAGTCTAAGTTCACCAAGGAGTTAATCAAGAAGTATGACATGGAAACACCTACTTCCATGAGAACTCCTATGGGGTCTCGTGTCTTTAGACAAGAATGGTGCTGTCAAGCCAATTTATATCACCTTGTATAGGGGCGTAGTTGGATCACTGCCCTATCTAACAGCTAGTAGACCAAGCATAATGTATACTACTTCTATTTGCGCTAGGTATCAAGCTTGACCTAAGGAGTCTCATTATACAGCGGTCAAAAGAATATTGAGATATCTAAAGGGCACACCTAATCTTGGTCTATGGTATCCCAGGAATAGTGATTTTGAACTGATAGGATTTTCAGATGCAGATTATGCAGGTTGTAAAGAAGATAGGAATAGCACTTCAGGTTCATGTAAATTCTTTGGAAGAAAGCTGGTGTCATGGAGCAGCAAAAAGCAAACAAGTGTAGCAATATCCACAGCTGAATCCGAGTACATTTCAGCTGAAAGTTGTTGTGCACAATTACTTTGGATTCAGCATCAATTATAAGATTATAACTTACAGCTAAGTAAAATTCCATTATTTTGTGATTCTACTAGTGCTATTTAAATTGCAAATAATCTCGTGTCACATAGTAGAACAAAACATATTGAAATTAGATATCACTTTATTAGGGAGCATGCAGAAAATGAAGATATCAGTTTAGAATTTGTTCCAACAAATAAATATATTGCTGATATTTTTACTAAGCCCCTAGAAGAAGAGATTTTTTTTTAAGTTTGAACTTGGAATGTTGAATCTTGAGCAATTTATGCACATATAAGAACTAATATAAAATAAAAATAAAATATTAGTCAGTAATTAAGTTTACTTAGATATCAAGCATTGACCTCATAAATGTCAAGTACCTTTAACTTCGAGAACAAAATTTTGACAAAGTTAAAAGTTGTGTCGAGACAACAAGGAAAGTGTCGAGACATCAAAAATTGTGTCGACATTGTATACTGTAATGTGCCGAGACATCAGAAAATATGTTGATACTATATATGGTAAAGTGTCGAGACCCTAAGTTATGTGTTGAGAGACATTATCCTTGTGTCGACTTATGTCGACATATCTCGATAGATAATTTTTCCCTGTGTCAACACTACGTATTTACCAAAAAATTTGGAACATTCTAAATGCAATTCTCCCTTTCATCTTCAGGAAAGATTAGACTATAAATACGGTGTGAGAGTACAAGTCGACTACGCTTTCTAGATTTCTTGAACTTTTGATTCCTGAGTGTCAATACCTATAACCCAAATTAGTCGACACTCGTTAGTCCTTTCTCTTCACTCTAATGGCGCCCAAGAATGTTGACAACATCTTTGAAGGTTATGAACTCATTCACAATGGATTTGACTCGGCGGATGAAGAAATTAGGAATGCTATAGCCCTAATAAATGAAGTAAGATTGGAATATCTGCTGTTAGAACCTTCAAAAATATAGAAACGTGAAGTTTTAGAATTCTTATCCAATGCTCAACTGGATTCAAACTCATAAAAGATCAAGCTCTGAGAAACAAGATATTGCAGCACCTGAAGAATCTCAAAGGACCTATCCTGCTACTGGTGCTCAGATGAATGGGGAGACAATTCTAGATAGGGATCCAAGTGAGGGGGAGAACCACAATATTATGCCTGATATTGATATAGATATTGTACATACAATAGTAATGGAATGGACCTGGTGGGACCCTTCCCGCAGGAACCCTGGCCCTTCGCCATCTTGGGAATGGACCTGGTGTGACCCTTCCTCATGGACAGTGTGCAAAGTAGGATATTATTAGTCATGATCTATTATTTTTCTAAGTGGTTTGAAGTGAAGGCACTGAAAAAGGTAACCTCCCAAGTAATAAGGAATTTTGTATGGGGGAGATCATCTGCCGCCATGGACTGCCTCAGGCCATTGCCACGGACATTGGTACATAATTTGCTAGCTCTGAGTTCATCAGTTTCTACAGGCAACTAGGAATTGATGTCACGTTCTCGTCTGTTCACCTTCCCGGGAGAAACGGGAAGGTGGAGGAGGCGAACAAGATCATCGTAAACCACTTGAAGATGAAGGTTGAGAACTTGAAGGGGAGCTGGGTAGAACAGCTGCTTCAGTCCTCTGTACCTTATGGACCACCCTCAATACAGCCACAGGGGAGACCCCTTTCAAACACTCCCATAGTTGTGAAGCAGTACTTCTTATAGAATTCGAGGTTCGAACACCTCAGGTGGTTGAGGCAGAAGGAGGTAGAGAAGAGTGGCGAGCTGAGAATGATGATGAGTTGCGGCTCTCCTTAGCCATAGTGAAAGAACTGCCCGACCTGTCAGCTATCCTCAAGAAGAGGTCAAGTGAAGAATGGCTAAGTATTTTGATAAGCACGTTAGAACCAAGCAGTTCATGGAGGGGGACTTGGTCTTGAAAAAGGTGGATGCAGTCGGAAGATAAACTACCGCGGGGAAGCTCAACCCCAAATAGGAAGGCCCGAACATTATACAGGAAGCATTGAGATCATGAGGGTATTGCTTCCAGAATATGGAGGGCGAGACCCTAAGTCACACCTGGAGCGGTGATGACTTGAAGCTTTTCTACCCATGAAATATGTATGTACTTGCCTTTGTTAAAATTTGAAATCCTTTGATCTTTCAACTCTTTTTGGCAATGGTGTTCGTAACAGGCCAAAGTTTCCTTAGACCCCATGCAAATCCCGCTGACAGACTCCCACCTAGCTGGTAGAGCTAGATGTCAATCGAGGAGTCTGCCCAAGTCTCGAGATGATCCCGATGCTAAGCTCTCATCTAGCTGGCAGGGACGAGATTCTCGATGGACATCGATATGGCTCTTGAGCAAAGTCTCGAGATGCACCCACTATCTAGCTTCCATCTAGCTGATAGGGCTGAGATCCTCGATGGACATCATTATGTCTCTGGATCTAAGTCTCTAGATTCCCCAACTGTCAGGCTTGCATTTATCTGGCTAGGACGGGATCCTTGATGGACGTTGTTATGGCTCTAGAGCTAAGTCCTAAGATGCTCGTGCAGTCAAGCTTCCATCTAGTTGACAGGGTTGGGATTCTCGATGGACATCATTATGGATCTTGAGCTAAGACTCAAGATGCTCCCGTTGTCAGGCTTCCATCTAGCTGACAGGATCGAGATCCTCGATGGACATTATTATATCACTAGATCTAAGTGTCGAGATTCTCTAGCTGTTAGGCTTCCATCTAATTGACATGATCGGGATCCTCGATGGATATCGTTATGGATCTAGAGCTAAGTCTTCAGAAGCTCCCGCTGCCAGGTTTCCATCTAGCTGGCATGGTAAGGATCCTCGATGGACATCGTTATAGCTCTGGAGCTAAGTCTCGAGATGCTACCGCAGTCAGTATTCCATCTAGCTGACCGGGTCGGGATCCTCGATGGACAACATTATGGCTCTAGAGCTAGGTCTCAAGATGCTCCTGTTGTCAGGCTTCCATCTAGATGATAGGGTCGGGATCCTCGAAAGATATCGTTAGGGCTATGGAGTTAAGTCTCGAGATGCTCCTGCTGTCAGGCTTTCTTCTAGCTAATAGGGTCGGGATCCTTGATGGACATCATTATGGCTCTGGAGCTAAGTCTCAAAATGCTCCTGCTGTCAGGCTTCCATCTAGCTGACAGGTTCGGGAACCTTGATGGACATCATTATGGCTCTGAAGTTAAGTCTCGAGATGCTCCCACTGTTAGGGTTCCATCTAGTTGGCAGGGCCGGGATCCTCGATGGACATCATTACGGCTCGAGAGATAAGTCTCAAGATTCTCCCGCTGTCAAGCTTCCACCTTGCTGACAGGACCGGGATCCTTGATCGACATTGTTATGGCTCTGGAGCTAGGTCTCGAGATGCTCCCATTGTCAGGCTTCCATCTAGCTGACAATTCTGGGATCCTCAATAGTCATCATTATGGCTCTGGATCTAAGACTCAAGATGCTCCCGCTATCAGGCTCTTATCTAGTTGGCAGGGCCGGGATCCTCGATTGATATTGTTCTTGCTCTAGAGCCAAGTATCGGGATGATACCGATGTCATGCTCTCATCTAGATGGCTAGTTTGGGATCCTCAGTGTACACCGTTCTTATTCTAGAACTAAGTCGAGTTAATCCCATTATCAAGCTTTCACCCAGCTGACAAGGCAGCTAGTCCCTTATGAAACATTGCAAAATACCTTAGAAACCTTGTCCCGGGCTACTTATGCCATCCAGTGAGGCTTGAAATTTCGGGAAGTCTGGGAGGAAGTTCAAGACCTCAATGAGATCTCGCCAAACAGGGATCTCGCCAAGGCCGGTTCTCACAAGAGGTATCCTATTCGCGCGTGAGCTTATGGTGCGAGAATTCCTCGAGATCTGTCCTAGGCGACAAGTTCAAGGTAGAGATCTATTAGCGCGCGTGAATCAATTGGGCGAGAATGATGCAAGATCTATCACTATACATCGATTTATTAAAGTCAATTGTTTATCGGGTTGGCAGAGCGAGAATTCAGTGCATGGTCTCGCGAGATATCATGATCACGAACTCTTAAGAAAAAGTTCAAGACAAATGCATTTTTGCGTAATAGAGCATTCAAAATTAAAGCATAAAAAGTAGAAAGACATTCCATAACAAAACTTCGTTTTTTATATTATCAATAAGCAGTTACATGTCACAAAGGGTAGAGCCCTAAAAAGTGGAAAATTTCAACAGAAATATAAAGAGCTTCAGGGCGATGACGCTGAGCTCTCGCCCTCACAGGAGCGTGCATCACTCTCTTTAGCCTCAGGGATTGGAAGGAAGAGCTCCGGGAGTAGGATCTCGGTCGTCACCTTCTCTCCATCGTTATTCAAGAATAAGGCCTGCTTCATCACCTGGAGCGAATGCCTCGTTGCCATAATCGCATTATCATGTATCATCAAGTCAATATCCTGTGGCGTGTACAGTAAAGCCTTCTTCCTTTCACCCGGGGGAGGAGGGATCAGCGAGTCGATCCATTGCTGGTTTTGGGCCCTTATTCTCTGATTCTCCTCATCGAGCTGGGCAATGCGCATGTCCTTTTTAGAGACAGCCGCGACATCCTACAGTACGATAAAAGGTTAATGCGAGAATAATGTTCATTGACCGTAGCTAAAAATAAAGGCATACCACTCCCGCCTCTCGTAGGGTGAGTTCCTTTTTGGCGGTGTCCAGATCCCGCGTCAGGTGTGTTACTTCCTTGTTCAACTTGGATCGTGCTTCGCTCATATCCACCAACTATCATGAGAGGCGGATGCCACGACGGGCTGACATATGAGCGAGTTCGATAGTGCAGATTTGAGCACATAAGCTCTCAATATCAAGTGTCTTCATCAGCGCCTCGTCATAGTAAGCGGCGCTGTACCGCCCGTACAGGCTAAATGCGAGAACATTAGCCTGGCTTGAGACCATCTCTCCCTCTTTCCAGGAGGGGAGTATGGGGGAGACTGAAGCTCTGTTGGCTTCCCGGTCCCATACCAGCAAACGCTCGCAAGGTTCATCTGGCACCATCTATCCCAGGACAAAGTTCCTGTGGTCCTTGGGCATGGGTCCCTTTTTTGCTGTCGAGGTCCCGCCAATCACCTTCACTTCCTCCTCTACAGTCTTGCCAACAACACTCACCGACAGATCTGAGGCAATCTCCTTGCCCTTGGCAAGAATTGTTTATTTGTTACTTCTTTGGAGGTGGAGGACGGGAGGAGTCGGGCTTTCGCTTCTGGCCGCTTGATCCCGACAGCAATTTCACTGGGCTTCTGCAGGCCGAAATGGCGGCCTCAGAGTGTGCCATCTCAGAAGAGAGTGCAACATAGGGAGTATTGAAGGTGATATCTCGCACCCCTGCACAAGTATGATAAGTTAGAAAAATTCCAAAGCATGCGATCTTTAAAGATGGGTGAATGCGAGAACTACCTTCCCCGGCGAGAACTGGAAGCAGCGTGTCGACGTTCCTTCTCAGGAAAGGAACGTCGAAATCCTTTCTGAAGAGGTATTGGTGGAGCTTGGCCTCATGCCTGCCGAGACTGGGAGGGTGTTGAAAGATAGACCTATGGGTAGTTAATCACGTAGAGGAGGGGAGGGGTGAATAACTGTCTTTTGAATTTCTTGGTCACTTAGATTAACTGTCCAACAGAATATTAAACAAAAACATTCACAGTATACAACACAATCAATGAATAGATATCAGCATATGCACTCCACAGTACACATAGAATTTTTAGTGGTTCCCCTATCTAGGGTACATCCACTTTCCCCCTTCTTCCTCACTAGCAATGTACTAGATAAGGTTATAAATCCTCCTCTTCAACTCAGATCAAAAGATCTTATAGGCTCAGTTTTTATTAAGAAACATACACTCAAACCAACTGGTCCAACCTTAGAGATTCACCAAATCTCCTACCTCAAGTCCCTCAAGAACCCTACCTCAGCCTTTATAACACAGGTTTAGACCTCAGTGATGTAACGTCCCATTTCGTTCCAGACCCCTCGTGCATGTCTTGAGTCAAGAAAATTCGCTCAAGTTCGGGGAGCGTCGAGTGAGTCGACCGAACTCAACGACTAGATCAGTAATTAACCTAGAAAATGTTGGCAGGTTAGGCATTGAGTGGACTCAACGCACTCAATGCCAATTAACTTAGAGAAATTTTGGCGGGATAGGCGTCGAGAGCGTTGAGTGGACTCAACGCACTCGATGCCATTTGACTTTGAAATCCTGGTGGGTTAGGCGTCGAGAGCGTTGAGTGAACTCTCGATGCCATTTAACTTAGTTTATTTCGCGTGTTAAGGCATTGAGAGCGTTGAGTGGACTAAACGCTCTCAACGACATATAACTTGGCATGTTTTTGGCGGTTAACGCGTTGTGAGCGTTGAGTGGACTCATCGCTCTTGACGACATATAACTTGGCATGTTTCTGGCGATTAAGGCGTTGAGAGCGTTGAGTGGACAAAACGCTCATGACGCCATATAACTTGGAGTATCTGGCGGTTAAGGCGTGGATAGCATTGAGTGGACTCAACGCTCTCGACACCATTTAACTTTGAATGTTTCAGGCCATAGTTGTTGAAAGTTGTGAAGTGAAAGTGGGTGAATGGAAGACTTGGGCAACCTATCCTCGCGAACTATGCAGACAGGGTTGGCGGACAGCCAGGTTGGCGGGGCTGGTGCAGACGGCTTGTTCTGTGGCGGCCTGGGCGGTCTGTTTGAGCGGACTACACAGACAGCAGCGACAGTTAACCAGGCCAGCTTATGCTCTACAAGCAGCTGGATCCCAGAAGGTTACCGGGCAGATAGCAACTCTATCCGCGGAGTCCGGCAAGAAGTGGACTGAAGAAATGGAGCTTGGAAGACAGGCTTGGTAGAAGCCTTGGTCTTGCTCTAGTGAAGCGAGAAGTTGAAGCCGCGGAGATCGCCAGTCAGTGCGGACAGATGCTGGAGGTCGCCGGATATGGCTGACTGGATCCTGCGTCCGTCAATAAGTGCGGACTGGCCCTTGTGGCCAGTGGTGTGGACTTGGTTGGTTCTGAACCAGGTCCATGTTTGGATCTGTCCGGGGAGATCGCGCAGTGGAGCGCGGACTCCTTCTCAGTCCGCTGAGCTCGGCAGAAGAGTTGTGTGCCTTGGTTGCGCGTTTGGTAGAAGTGGACTAGAGATTGTGTCCATAACTGCGTGTGGGCTGGAGCTGTGTCCGCTGAGTCCGACAGCTGCCTTGCTAGCATGATCGTGGACTCGGGATATGTAGACTGGAGGTGTCTGCTGTGTAAGCAGACTGAAGCAGTGTCTGCTGAGTCCCGTAGGTGTCTTGGTGACAAGGCTATGGACTCAGGGTATGCGGACTGGAGTTGTCTGCAGGGATATGCAGACTAGAGTTGCTCGCAGTCTAAGCGGACTGGAACGGTGTGTCCGCTGAGTCCGGCAGTTACCTTTATGGCAAAGTTGTGGGCTCGGGATGAGCGGATTGAAGCGGTGTGTCCACTGAGTCCGGTGTTTGCCTTGTGACGAGGTTGTGGGCTCGAGATAAGCGGGTTGGAGCTGTGTCCGTGGATTGGCGGACAATGTTGTTGCGGACTCCTGCTGTAGTGGTCTTGGCTTGGCCTTTGGCGACAAAGCGGACTGGCGTTGTGTCTGTCCTTGGAGAAGCATAGGCAGACTGGCTATCTTGTACAGGTAGTGGCAGACTGGTGTGTGTATCCGCGGGCTTGCGAATACACTTGTTCTTGCTGCGTGATATGGCGGTAATCCTATCGGCTAGAGCGGTGAACACACTCATCATCGTGCATATAAATAGGACCCATGTCACATCTGGAACAAGAGAGAACTGAAGTTGTGCAGATTGCTCTAGAAAGCCAGGACTTGACTCTGATTGCGGTCAGGGACAGTGCGGACTCTGCGGTTAAGCAACAGGCAGAAAACAACAGGTCGTGGACAATGACCAGATGGTCTTCCCTTTAATAACTTGGTTTGGGGTTCAATAAGTGGCCTACTTCAGGTAGACTGTTCTATTCAGCATCGCAGCTTATGCGGTCTGGCGGCTAGGCGATCTCGCGGTTAGGCGGCTTGCAGATCGGCGGCTAGAGATAGCATTGGAATAAGCGGTAATCCGCACGGCTTAGGTTACGTTCTAGAGACCTAGCGGACTATACAGACTCCATAGCAGTAGACCGGCGGCTTGGTGTTTGAGTCCGCGCGGCTTGTTGTCTTGTCTTGTATTTATAGTTCTCTGCTTTCCCTTTGGTGGTTTTGGTCAAGCATGTCTCGCCATGTATGTCTCGTGTTGTAAAGAAGATTGTTGTGAATCAATAAAGACTCTTGTGATGTATGTGTTTCTGGTTATGACTATCTTTGGTTGAGATAACCCCTGCTAACTCCAAGGTCCAGGAAATTTCAACATGGTATCAGAGCTGGATTGGAGTGGATAAGCAGTGATCAACTGAAGTGGGTGTTGATCTTGTGAAGAGGGAACCAGTAGTTGAACCATGGCAGTGGAAGATGCAAGTTGTCTTGGAATTGAACTCCTTACAGAGACGAACTTTGATAGGTGGAGGGCTTGTATGAAGAGCTTTTTTCTTGGCGAGGACCTTTGGGAGGTAGTATGCGGAGCAGAAATACAAGAGGCTACTGCTGGCAATGCTGAAGAGATGGGAGCTCGGAAGGAGACAAATGCGATTCTCAAGCAGGTGATCTCATCGGATCTCTTGGACCACATCAGTGGATGTCGGTCAGCTGCGGAGGTTTGGACTTCCCTTGACGGGTTGTTCAGTAATGAGGTGTAGTTTGCTGCAGAGGATGGTCCTTCTACTTCATATCAGCAAGAGAGGAGTGTTTCTCCTAGGCTTGATGGGAAGAGGAAGGAAGGACCAAGGTGCTATAAATGCAAGCAGCATGTTCATCTCAGGAAATAGTGCAAGGTTGTCTTGCTCTCGGTGAACGTAGCTCATGTTGGGAGTAATGAGAAGAACCTAGTTGGGAATTCAACAAGTTCAAGTGCTGATCGGATGAAGACCAGTGATAGTGCAGCTATCTATCATGAAAGATTAGGGCATGTAGGGATGGACAAGCTGAAAGCAATGGCGGTAAGAAGACTCGTAGGAGGATTGCCTAGATTGTCATCCTATGGCGATTGTCAGGGGTGTGTAGGATGTCTGCATGGTGAAGCTTATCGCTTTATGGTTCATAAGGCACAATCTAGATGTAAAGCACCTATGGAGGTTATTCATTATGCTCTGGTTGGACCGATCGTCACCGCCAGTCTTGGAGGCAACAGGTACATGCTGATATTGGTTGATGACTCTTCAAGGTATACTTGGGTATACTTCATGAAGGCGAAGTCGAACATGATGTGCTTGTTTGTGGAGTTCAAGAAACTTGTGGAAGGACATCTTGGCCTGCGGATCAAGAAGTTGAGGACAAGCATCGGTGGTGAGTTTGGCTCCACCGAGTTCTCAAACTTTTGCAGAAAGCATGGGATCCAGAAGGAGCTTTCTTGTGGACATACTTCACAGCAAGGTAGTGTTGCAGCTCGGATGATATGTTTTATGACAGAGACCTGCAAGTGTTGGATTTAGAGTAAAGGCATTCCTAAGGCTCTTTGGGCATAAGGGATGGCCTGTGCTACTCATGTCATCAATCAGATGCCACTTAGTCAGATCAATGTGAAGACTCCATATGAGCTGATGTTTGGGGTAAAGCCTAGTGTAAAGCACCTATGGGTGTTTGGATCTACCTGCTACGTACACAGTCCGGATGCTCTCAAGACGAAGCTAGTCTTTGTTGGGTATGATGAGCAGGGGAGAAGATGGAGGTGTATGGATCCTGTGACAAAGAGATTCATCGTGTCGAGCGACGTTATCTTCGATGTGTTGACGCCGTATTGGGATAGCTCTTATGTGGTGCTAGAGATGAGCAGGTCAGATGGTGGGCTAAAGGAGGCTGCTGCTAAGGTTCAGTTGGAGCTGCTAGAGTCACCCAGAGCTCCAGGTAGTTCTAGCTCCGGGGCAAAGGCGTCAGGGTCAGGAAGCAGGGGGAGCGATGCTCCAAGAACTTCTGGCACGAAGGCGAAGGCTTTCAGTTCTAGAAGCAGGGGGAGCGATGTTCCTAGGTAGTTCTTGTTCGAGAGTGGAGACTTCTAGTTTAGGTAGCTGGGGGAGCGTTGCTCCAGGTACTCCTGGTTCCAGTGAGGTGGAGTCTTGTACAAGAAGCCACAGGAGCATTGTTCCGGGTTTGCCCGGGAACAGAGCTAGTTCTGGAGGAGCAGCGGAGGTGGTTAGCCATGATCAGGTTCTTCGGAGATCGAAGAGGATCAATAAGCCACCAGCTCGATATTGCGAAGGGAACATGACGAGCTTGGTCCCATGTTTCTTTGCAAGCCCTCAGGTCGAGCGAGTACCTTCTAGCTGTGATGACCCCACTAGAATCAAGGAAGTGACTTCTCTCAGAGGTGACGAGGCTTGGACCCCTATGCTCAAGGTTGTTGGTGATACTCCTGTGATGCATGAGTGGAGGTTGAAGCTAAAGAAGAAGGAAGAGGGATGCTTGGCTCCTTTTGGGAGATGCTGTAAGGCTCCCTCGTGGTCCATGATATGCGGGGTGAGGACTATGTCTTGGACATCTCTTCGTAGATGCTATCGGAGGGACCAGGTGCAAGGTTACAGGAGCTGCTGGAGTTGTTCACCACTTCTCACTTCAAGGGGGAGTGTTGAAAATTGTGAAGTGAAAGTGGGTGAATGGAAGACTTGGGCAACCTATCTGCACATACTATGCGGACAGGGTTGGAGGACAGCCAGGTCGGCGGGGCTGGTGCAGACGGCTTGTTCTGTGGCGACCTGGGCGGTCTGTTTGCATGGACTACGAGGACAGCAGTGGCGGTTAGCCAGGCCAGCTTATTCTATGCAAGCAGCTGGATCCCAGAAGGTAACCGGGAGGATAACAACTCTATCCGCGGAGTCCGGCAAGAAGTGGATTGAAGAACTGGAGCTAGGCAGACCGGCTTGGCAGAAGCCTTGGTCTTGCTCTTGTGAAGTGGCAAGTGGAAGCCGCAGAGATCGCCAATCAGTGCAAACAGGTGTTGGAGGTCGCCGGGTATGGCTGACTGGATCCAACGTCCGCCAGTAAGTGTGGACTGTCCCTTTTTGCCAGTGGTGTAGACTTGGTTGGTTCTGAACTAGCTTCAATGTTTGGCTCAGTCTAGGGAGATCGCGTAGTGGAGCGCGGACTGCTTCTCAGTCCACTGAGCTCGGCAGAAGAGTTGTGTGCCTTGGTTGCTAGTTTGGGAGAAGCGGATTGGAGATTGTGTCCGCAACTGCGTGCATGCTGGAGCTGGGTCTGCTGAGTCTGATAGCTGCCTTGCTGGTATGGTCGTTGACTCGAGATATGCAGACTTGAGGTGTCTGCTGTATAAGCAGACTGAATCAGTGTCCGCTGAGTGCAGTACATGTCTTGGTGACAATACTATGGACTCAGGGTATGCAGACTGGAGTTGTATGCAGGGATATGCAGACTAGAGCTATCCACGGTCTGAGCGGACTGGAATGGTGTGTCCGTTGAGTCCGGAAGTTGCCTTTGTGGCAAAGTCGTGGGCTCGGGATGAGCGGACTGAAGCGGTGTGTCCGCTGAGTCCGGCGTTTGCCTTGTGACGAGGCTGTGGGCTCGGGATAAGCGGGATGTAGTTGTGTCCGTGGATTGAATGACAATGTTGCTGCGGAGTCTGGCTGTGGTGGTCTTGGCTTGGCCTTTGGCGACAAGGCGGACTGATGTTGTGTCTGGCCTTGGAGAAGCATATGCGGACTGGCTATCTTGTACAGGCAGCGGCGGACTGGTGTGTGTATCCGCGGGCTTGCAGATACACTTGTTCTTGCTGCGGGATGTGGCAGTAACAATATCGGCTAGGGTGGTGACCACACTCATCATTGTGCCTATAAATAGGACCCATGTCACATCAGGAACAGTGCTGGAAAGCCTAGACTTGGCTCTGATTGCAGTCAGGGACAGTGCGGACTCTGCGGTTAAGCAACAGGCGGAAAACAGCACGTCGCGGACAGCGACCAGATGGTCTTCTCTTTGGCAACTTGGTTCGGGATTCAATAAGTCGCCTACTTCAGGCGAACTGTTCTATTCGGCATCGTAGCTTGTGCGATCGAGCGGCTAGGCGACCTCGTGGATGGGCGGCTTGCAGATCAGCGGCTAGAGCTAGCATTGGAATAATGGGTAGTCTGCGCGGCTTGGGTTGCGGTCTGGCGACCTGGCAGACTGTGCAGACTCTACAGCAGTAGACTGGCGGCTTGGTGTTTGAGTCCACGCGGCTTGTTGTCTTGTCTTGTATTTATATTTCTCTGCTTTTCCTTTGGTGGTTTTGGTGAAGCATGTCTCTCCATGTATGTCTCGCATTGTAAAGAAGATTGTTGTTAATTAATAAAAACTCTTGTGCTGCATGAGTTTTTGGTTGTGACTATCTTTGGTTGAGATAACCCCTGCTAACTCCAAGGTCCGGGAAATTTCAACAATAGCTAAGGTAATTTCGTCGAACTCAGAGATCAAAGGAGTAAAGGAGAGCTAACTTGGGCTCAGGGTGTGTTGGTATATAGGCTTGCACCTCAGTATGAGAGAGATGTTGATTCCTCTTGAGAAGGACACGTGTAGTGACACGAGCGTGTCCCTACCCGTGTGGTACTCTTGTAGATTTTGCACCTTCTTTGTGATCTTTCCATAGAAGGACATGGGTAGTGATATGGGTGTGTCCCTACCCGTGTGTGCCCAATCCAAGACTACCCATGACATGGGTAGTGACCAGAGCTCGGCAAAAGTCATCGAGCAGAGCCCGACAAAAGTCATCGAGCAGAGCTTGACGAAATTCGTCGAGCGCAGAATTCTCCCTTGGCGAATTTTCAGGCCGCATCCTTTCGAAATGACTCATTTAATGTGATGTTGGGAAGTCGAATGTCAGGCCGACACATGGCAAGTCAGTAACCCTAATTCCTCGTTATAAAAGGAACATGCAGAAAACCCTAGCCGTCTCTTATCTTTCTTGCCAAGTCATCGTTGTGAGAAATCGTCGGAGAGGAAGAGATTGCTGGAGCCGATCTTTTTTCCCGAGAAGAACGAACACCAACTAAGGAGAAGAAGATGCCGCCAAGAAGGGTGACAAGATCCATGGATGGAAACGGTGGAAATGCCAGAAATGAGTTTAGCTTCCTACCCTCTGTAACACCCCAGATTTTGCAAGAGGTTCAGTCTGCAGTTCTGGAAATTTTTGGGTTTCTGGCAGGAGGCACATGGCCTGCGACACGGGCGTGTCGCAGGGCTAGTCGTGGCCGTGTCGACACTCGGCCCAGGTGTCGACACTTTCGCTCGACAAAGTGTCGAGAGTGGGGCACACGGCCTGCGACACGGGCGTGTCGCAGGGCGTGTCGAGGCCGTGTCGACACTCGGCCCAAGTGTCGACACTCTCGCTCGACAATGTGTCGAGACTTGGGCACACGGCCTGTGACACGGGCGTGTCACAGGGCGTGTCCCGCTTGGTCGACGATCTTCGCTCGACGTTTTTCTGCGGTGTCGACACAAAGCCTGTCGACGAGTGTCGAGACTTGGCACACGGCTTGGGACACGGGCGTGTCCCAGGCCGTGTCACCTCTCGGGTTGGTTTTGGGGCCGTGTCGTTGGAGGCACACGGCAGGCCACACGGCCGTGTCACTGGGGACACGGGCGTGTCAGATTGAACACGGGCGTGTCGAATGCCCGTGTCTGATTCCAGGCGCGTCGATTTGAGACGGCGAATGAGGCACACGGCCCTGGACACGGGCATGTGCCAGGCCGTGTTCGGCCCAGATCTTCTGTTTTCCAGGCGAATCGCGGCCTTTCTTTTTCTGGTTTTAGGATCTAACGGTTCAGGCCATCTCCTGGGGAGTTAAGACCGAATTCAGGGTTGGAAACCCTCATCGTTTTCCAAGTTTTCTCTTTCTAAGATCTTGAGAAAAGCTAGAGCAAGGAGGAAGAAGAAGAAGGTCTTGGGCTGTAGGAAGGGTTTCGGTGCTCCAAATCGCGAGCCGAGTCCGGATCCGTGAAGCTTAGACCGCTGCGAAGTTTTCCATCCGGCTATTTTTTGCCATGGCAAGGAAGAGGAGTCGGAAGGTAACGACATCTCTCCTCTCGGTCTTTAGGATGCACGTTTTTAGCATCGTTTTCTTCTAGATTTTTGGGCACCAAACTCTCAAATGAGAGGGGCTTTGGTTTGCCAAGGTTCAAGAGGAACCTCCGGGTTGATTGAGTCCGTCCCCGGCATATTTTGCATTAGAGATCCGCTTCGCTAGTGGATTAGGCATGGTGGTTGAAGCCGTAGTCGCGACCGTTAGTCCGACTCGGTGATGTTGCATACGAACTTAGGGATTCGTAGAGATTTCCGTTGCGGCAAGATGTCATTTGTGTTGTGGTGGTGATTGTCCCGTTTGCTTGAAAAGGTACGTGTAGTCGAACCCGGACAAGGTTAGCTCCTCGTGGCGGTAGATGGTTTCCTTGAGGGACAAGGTTAGCTCCGTATGAGAATGGAGATGGTTTCCTTGGTGGACAAGGTTAGCTCCGCACGAGTTGGAGATGTTTTCCTTGGTGCGCGGGAATGCTGCGGTACAAAGAGGGATTGCAATGTGTTTAGTCTTGGTTGTGTTGTGCCAAGGCGTGGCTATGTCTCCGTGGTCGGCTGGCTATCCCGTGACATGTGCGTCATGTGTGGAGAGTGTCCCGGTGAGACTAGTCCCCTTCTGTGAGACTTACGAGAATGCCAAGCTTGGGTCAAGCCCGGGCAAAGAGGCCATGAGCGGGTGGGGTCCAGCAAGGCTTCTTAGAATCGGTCAGTCTGTGGTTGTTGGAATCCTGACATGAGACGTCAGAGCTTGCAGGCAAGCCCGGGGCTAGGCCCACGAGCGGGTGGGGCCTTGGCAAGAATTCCATGTGGCGGCCTGTGCGCCGTGTGAGGGAGTTGTGTCTCCCTCAATGTTTGCGGCTTTATGCCAATTGGGGAAATGTGAGTACCCAAATGATGTGATGTTGTGCTAGATGCATACGCTGTAGGGTACCTTGGGTGAAGCCCGGGTGTTGCATCCATGTTGTATAGTAGGCTCTTTCTTTATATGCTCAACCAATAGAGAACATGTTTGATGATTGAGACATCCAAGCCTGTTTTAATGCTTTTCTATTTATAGATGTTTATTTGCATATGAAGTGCTGACTTGCAGGTTGGAGGGTTCCCCGGGGTCCGTTAGGGGCGGCCGGGAGGAGATGTGTTGTTACACAGTTTGAGGTCAGCCTTTGCTGACCCACGTTACTAATAATTTTTACAGGGCAAGGATCGCACGCAGGAGCTAGCACGCCGGCCAAAAAGGCCTAAGCCCCATGAAGTGTTTTTCCCTCTTTTGTAGCACTACAGTTATGATGATGTTGTTTGAGACTATTTTGTCCGGCTTGCATGCCGAGGTAGACTAGGAGTGCTGAGCACATTCATGTTTGATTGTACTATTTACTTTTGGACTTTTGTGGTAGGCCTTAAGGCCATAGTTGTAACTCTTTTGGTTAGTGGATAACTTCTAGTTGTGCTTGGTTTTCCGCTGTGTTGTGCAAGTGTTTTGAGTTTGGTTAGCTATATCAACTTATAATACTAAAGCTTTGGCGTTCGTATGTTGTGGGGCCCCGGCCGGACCCATATTATACGTCCACTACAGGGGAGGTGTTACAATTTGGTGTCAAAGCGAGGTTTGATTCAAGGTCAGTGCGTAGAGAAGTTATCCACATAAGAGTAACGCGGGACCATGAGTGTCCTTATGTTTTAGTCTTGAGATTGGAGACTAATCCCTTATTTCTTGTCTTCCTGAAGAGTGCAAGCAACGAGGCGGGCACTTCAAGAGCAAGGGATGATCTCTCGGCGAGCAGTGCTACTGCTGCTCCAGGTATTTTGGGCACGGGTGTAGACCCGGCCGACTTCTGCCGCATGCTTGCAGAAGCAATGGTGGCAGCTCAAGCTGCAGCAGCGGCTCAGGTGGCAACCCCTGCCACACCAGATACGGCAACGGCCGTGCCAGGAGGAGAAGCCAGGCGAGTGGAGCCTTTGGCGGAGAGGGTAGTTGTCGGACATGGAGATCGGCACATGAAGTACTTCCTGAGTTTCCATCCCCCGTCTTTCAAGGGTGTTGGAACGCCAACGGATGCGGAGGATTGGTGGGTTCGTATTCAAGAACTACTAAGGGCGGCAGAGACGCCAGAGGAAAAGAAAGCGGAGTATGCGGCGTTCATGTTGGAAGGAGATGCCAAGTTATGGTGGGTGAGCCATAGCGGCCGCCTGTTCCCGGGACGCACCCCGTCAGTGGAAGAGTTTGGGGACGCTTTTCTTAAGAGGTATATCCCAGTTTCAACACGATTGGCCCTGCAGAGGCAGTTTCTGCATCTAATGCAGCGAGACAAGACAGTGGATGAGTACGTGCAAGAGTTCACCCGATTGGGTCGTTATGCGGGAACGACAATGACGGATGATGTAGAGAGGGATAACCTCTTCTACCAAGGGTTGAGGGAAAATCTGAGACAACCCCTCATCTCCATGAAGAGGGCGGGATTTAATGAGCTAGTTGAAGCCGCCAGGAGTTTGGAGAATGATCTGGAGCGAACCCAGCGTCGAAAGGGTTTTACTCCCAAGAGCGGGGAAGGGAAGCCCTCCCAATCTCATGTAAAGTCTGATGGGAGTAGGTGGAGGAAGAAGCCTCACACTTCCAGATCTGGTGAGAGGAGCAACTGGACGCCTTTGGGTTCCCACTCTAGGGGACCGCCGACGTGCTACAACTGCGGGAAGGTTGGGCATATAGCCCGTGCTTGTCAGCAAGGGGGAGCGGGGCAAGAGGCAAGGCAGGAGCAGACTGTGCGCTCCGGCCCCAGTGCTGCAGAGAAGGGGAAGATGGCGGAGTCGAGCGCTTCTCGGTTCCAACCGGTGCAACCAAGGGCCTACAACCTTGGACAGCAAGAAGCGATCCGCCAGACTGATGTGGTGACAGGTATGAAGAAAATTTAAGTTTAAATTTTGTGCTTCATCCTTTTAGACTTTTGTGGAATGTCTATGTTGTAGGCTTCGTGTTAGTTTTCGGATACCCCGCTAGGGTATTGTTTGATACGAGAGCATCGCACTCCTTTCTTGCGGAGAGCTTCATCCGGAGAATAGGAGTTGAGTCTTTCTCGTCGGGAGCAGAGCTGAGAGTGCGCATGCCCAATGGGTCATCTATGACCACCGGGGCTAAAGGGCGCATTTGTTGGGAGCTAGACGGAGTTGTCTTCGCTCTGGAAGCGGCAGTGTTACCATTAGTAGAGTTCGATGTCATTTTGGGCATGGACTGGCTTGCAGAGCAGCGCGCCAGCATTGATTGTTTATCCAAGGTAGTGACTCTAAAGAGTAAGGGGCAAGCGGAAGTCAAATTTGAGGGCCTTTGTGGGGTGGCCTGTTCCCTGATTTCAGCCATGCAGTTGGTGCGGGCGGTTAACCAGGGTGGTGTAGCGCTTGTAGCGTTATTGGAGGTTCGTCTCTCCCAACTGTCTATTGAGGAAGTGCCTGTGGTGGCAGAGTTCAAGGATGTGTTTCCGGATGAACTTCCTGGAGCGCCTCCTCGGCGGGAGATCGACTTCTCGATCGAGTTAGTGCCGGAGACTAGACCGGTGTCACGTCCTCCATTTAGGATGGCACCAAAGGAGTTGGCGGAACTTAAGGTACAGTTACAGGAACTGTTGGAGCAAGGGTATATTAGACCCAGTTCTTCACCGTGGAGCGCACCGGTGTTGTTTGTAAAGAAGAAAGACGGTAGCATGCGCCTGTGCATAGACTACCGAGAGCTCAATAAGTTGACCGTTAAGAATAAGTATCCGATCCCTCGGATAGACGATTTGTTTGACCTAATTGGTGGGGTCAGTGGTATATTCGAAGTTGGACTTGAAGTCGGGATACTATCAGCTACGAATTCGAGATGAGGACATACCCAAAACTGCCTTTGGTACAAGGTATGGACACTTTGAGTTTACAGTGATGCCGTTCGGGTTGACGAACGCACCATCGGTGTTCATGGATCTGATGAATCGAGTATTTCAGGATTACTTGAATTCGTTTGTGGTTGTCTTCATTGATGACATCTTGGTATACTCCAAGTCGGAAGTGGAGCATGAGACCCACTTGAGAATGGTTTTGCAAGTGTTGAGGGAGAATGCGTTGTATGCAAAATTCTCCAAATGCGAGTTCTGGTTGGAGAAGGTGGCATTTTTGGGCCACGTGATTAGTGGTGATGGGGTGGCAGTGGATCCAGCGAAAGTGGAGGCCATCAGAGATTGGCCGGTGTTGAGGACCGTGGCGGAAGTCCGAAGTTTTCTTGGACTAGCCGGGTATTATAGGAGATTCGTGGAGAATTTCTCGAAGATAGCTCTACCCCTCACCTCTCTCACTCGCAAAGACCATAAATTTGTGTGGACCCAAGAGTGCAGTCAAGCATTTGAGGCCCTGAAGGAGAGGCTTATGATGGCTCCGATCCTGAGTTTACCGCAAGGGACCGATTGATTTCAAATTTTCAGTGACGCATCGGGATGCGGCTTGGGTTGCGTGTTAGTGCAGCATGGCAAGGTGATAGCTTTTGGGTCTTGACAGCTGAAACCTCATGAGAGGAATTACCCCGTCCATGATTTGGAGCTGGCGGCGGTAATCTTCGCGTTGAAAATATGACGACAATATGTGTATGGCGCAAGGATGGAGATCTTCACGGACCATAAAAGACTGAAGTATCTCTTGGATCAAAAGGACTTGAATATGCGGCAACGCAGATGGGTTGAGTTTCTTGGAGACTACGAAGTGGCGATTCAGTACACGCCGGGTAAAGCCAATGTGGTGGCGGATGCGTTGAGTAGAAAGTACTCGGGGCAAGGAAATTGGATCGAAGCTCATGATGAGCGGTTGGTACGGGAATGGGAGTCCCTTGGATTGGAATGTGTTGCGAGAGGCGAGTCTAGCGTGGCTCGGTTGAACTGGATTGAAGTGCAAAACGACTTGTCCGATCGTATTCGGGAAGCGACTCGATTAGATGTGGAGTTTCAACCTTTTGTGTTGGAGGCTCAAACGGGCGAGAGCAGCACCTGGGAGATGATCGGGGGAATCTTGAGAAAGGATGGAAGGGTTTGTGTACCGCAGTTTGGCAATCTCCGTGAGGAGTTGATGTTTGAGGCTCACTTCTCAAAGTACTCCATTCACCCGGGCAGTACAAAGATGTACTTGGATAGGAAGAAATCCTTTTGGTGGCCGGGGTTGAAGCGAGATGTAGCTTTGTATGTGAGTCGTTGCCAAACATGTGCCTTGGTGAAGGCCGAATGTCAGAAACCGGGCGGGTTCCTGAAGCCCCTTCCAATTCCTGAATGGAAATTTGAGGACATCTCCATGGACTTTGTGCATGGGTTGCCTAGATCGCAGCATGGGAATGATGCTATTTGGGTGATCGTGGATCGCCTAACCAAGGTGGCTCACTTCATCCCAAATCGGAAAGAGGACAGCGTGGAGAAGCTGGTGGAGTTGTATGTTCGCAACATTGTGCGACTGCACGGAATTCCTAAGAGCATAGTCAGTGATCGCGATGGACGGTTTACGTCCAAGGACTGGAGATTGGTTCAGAAGAGCTTGGGCACGAAGCTAAAGTTCAGTACGACGTTCCATCCTCAAACCGATCGGCAAACGGAGAGAACGAACCGTACTATGGAGGACATGTTGAGGATGTGCGTTCTTGATTTTGGCAAGAGGTGGGAGGATCACCTCTTCATGGTAGAATTTGCGTACAACAACAGTTTTCAAGCAAGCATAAAGATGGCGCCATACGAAGCTTTGTATGGGAGGCGGTGTCGAACGCCAATGTCTTGGGCAGAGGCGGGAGACACCAAACTTTTGGGAAAGGATGTGGTAGTTGACGCTTGTGAGTTGGTTCAGACCATCCAAGAGCGTATGAAAGTGGCGCAAGACAGACAAGCAAAATATTTCAATGCTCGTCACCGGAAGTTAGAATTTGCAGTTGGTGATTGGGTTTATCTGAAGGTCAAGCCGTTCAAAGGCGTCTCGCGGATTCGCCGACTCAAGAAGTTGAGTCCAAGGTTTTTGGGGCCTTTTGAAATTGTTGAGCGGGTAGGAGAAGCAGCCTATCGGTTGGCGTTGTCCGCAGATTTGAGTGGATTACATGACGTCTTCCACGTCTCCGTGTTGAGGAAAGCCTTGGTGGAGGCTAGCGTGGTGATTGAGCCGGCATCGGTGCCGATTGAGGAAGACTTGAGGACGCGAGTTCTTCCAATCGCTATAGAAGATTCGGAGATTCGGCAGTTGCGGAATAAAGAAGTTAAACTTGTGAAAGTTCGTTGGGACAACTGCGGTCGTGAGGAGTTCTCTTGGGAGCGAGAACAGGCCATGCTAGAAGACTATCCAGAACTATTTTTGTCAGGTACAATTTAAGTTTTGTACCCTTTTGTTTTGTAATTTCGGGACGAAATTCTGTTAAGTGGGGGAGAGTTGTAACACCCCAGATTTTGCAAGAGGTTCAGTCTGCAGTTCTGGAAATTTTTGGGTTTGGCAGGAGACACACGGCCTGGCACGGGCGTGGAGGGCGTGTCGTGGCCGGCACACGGCCAGGTGCGACACGACAAAGGCGTGTCGCACGGGCGTGTCGGGCCGTGACACTCGGCCCGTGGCCGTGTCGAGACTTGGGCACACGGCCTGTGACACGGGCATGTCACAGGGCGTGTCCCGCTTGGTCGACGATCTTCGCTCGACGTTTTTCCGCGGTGTCGACACAAAGCCTGTCGACGGGTGTCGAGACTTGGCACACGGCTTGGGACACGGGCGTGTCCCAGGCCGTGTCACCTCTCGGGTTGGTTTTGGGGCCATGTCGTTGGAGGCACACGGCAGGACACACGGCCGTGTCACTGGGGACACGGGCGTGTCGGATTGAACACGGGCGTGTCGAATGCCCATGCCTGATTCCAGGCGCGTCGATTTGAGACGGCGAATGAGGCACACGGCCCTGGACACGGGCGTGTGCCAGGCCGTGTTCGGCCCAGATCTTCTGTTTTCCAGGCGAATCGCGGCCTTTCTTTTTCTGGTTTTAGGATCTAACGGTTCAGGCCATCTCCTGGGGAGTTAAGACCGAATTCAGGGTTGGAAACCCTCATCGTTTTCCAAGTTTTCTCTTTCTAAGATCTTGAGAAAAGCTAGAGCAAGGAGGAAGAAGAAGAAGGTCTTGGGCTGTAGGAAGGGTTTCGGTGCTCCAAATCGCGAGCCGAGTCCGGATCCGTGAAGCTTAGACCGCTGCGAAGTTTTCCATCCGGCTATTTTTTGCCATGGCAAGGAAGAGGAGTCGGAAGGTAACGACATCTCTCCTCTCGGTCTTTAGGATGCACGTTTTTAGCATCGTTTTCTTCTAGATTTTTGGGCACCAAACTCTCAAATGAGAGGGGCTTTGGTTTGCCAAGGTTCAAGAGGAACCTCCGGGTTGATTGAGTCCGTCCCCGACATATTTTGCATTAGAGATCCGCTTCGCTAGTGGATTAGGCATGGTGGTTGAAGCCGTAGTCGCAACCGTTAGTCCGACTCGGTGATGTTGCATACGAACTTAGGGATTCGTAGAGATTTCCGTTGCGGCAAGATGCCGTTTGTGTTGTGGTGGTGATTGTCCCGTTTGCTTGAAAAGGTACGTGTAGTCGAACCCGGACAAGGTTAGCTCCTCGTGGCGGTAGATGGTTTCCTTGAGGGACAAGGTTAGCTCCGTATGAGAATGGAGATGGTTTCCTTGGTGGACAAGGTTAGCTCCGCACGAGTTGGAGATGTTTTCCTTGGTGCGCGGGAACGCTGCGGTACAAAGAGGGATTGCAATGTGTTTAGTCTTGGTTGTGTTGTGCCAAGGCGTGGCTATGTGTCCGTGTTCGGCTGGCTATCCCGTGACATATGCGTCATGTGTGGAGAGTGTCCCGGCGAGACTAGTCCCCTTCTGTGAGACTGACGAGAATGCCAAGCTTGGGGCAAGCTCGGGCAAAGAGGCCATGAGCGGGTGGGGTCCAGTAAGGCTTCTTAGAATCGGTCAGTCTGTGGTTGTTGGAATCCTGACATGAGACGTCAGAGCTTGCAGGCAAGCCCGGGGCTAGTCCCACGAGCGGGTGGGGCCTTGGCAAGAATTCCATGTGGCGGCCTGTGCGCCGTGTGAGGGAGTTGTGTCTCCCTGAATGTTTGCGGCTTTATTCCAATTGGGGAAATGTGAGTACCCAAATGATGTGATGTTGTGCTAGATGCATACGCTGTAGGGTACCTTGGGTGAAGCCCGGGTGTTGCATCCATGTTGCATAGTAGGTCCTTTCTTTATATGCTCAACCAATAGAGAACATGTTTGATGATTGAGACATCCAAGCCTGTTTTAATGCTTTTCTATTTATAGATGTTTATTTGCATACGAAGTGCTGACTTGCAGGTTGGAGGGTTCCCCGGGGTCCGTTAGGGGCGGCCGGGAGGAGATGTGTTGTTACACAGTTTGAGGTCAGCCTTTGCTGACCCACGTTACTAATAATTTTTACAGGGTAAGGATCGCACGCAGGAGCTAGCACGCCGGCCAAAAAGGCCTAAGCCCCATGAAGTGTTTTTCCCTCTTTTGTAGCACTACAGTTATGATGATGTTGTTTGAGACTATTTTGTCCGGCTTGCATGCCGAGGTAGACTAGGAGTGCTGAGCACATTCATGTTTGATTGTACTATTTACTTTTGGACTTTTGTGGTAGGCCTTAAGGCCATAGTTGTAACTCTTTTGGTTAGTGGATAACTTCTAGTTGTGCTTGGTTTTCCGCTGTGTTGTGCAAGTGTTTTGAGTTTGGGTAGCTATATCAACTTATAATACTAAAGCTGTGGCGTTCGTATGTTGTGGGGCCCCGGCCGGACCCATATTATACGTCCACTACAGGGGAGGTGTTACACCCTCTCCCTTGGGGTTAGATCTCTAGTTATTCATAGGAGAGATATCGACTCAAAAGAGTCTAGATTTGTGAGAAGAAGGTTTCTAGGAAGAGGCCATGCTAGGACTAGTGTCCTAGGAATTAGAGTCTTCAACCTTTCCTCACTTGAAATGAATTTTGTGGACTGGTTTCTTGAAGAGAAGTGGCCATATGAGGGTAAATAAGGGAGGAGAAATTCTGGATGTTATTTGGAAAGTTTAGTTGGAGGAAGAAGACGAACCGACGACGTTCGATCTGCTTTAATATGCGCGCAGAAATCTGTATGCTGCGCGCATCAACCTTCCAAGACGTTTTCAGATATGATGCGGCCAGATCTTGGATTTTGACTAAACATAAAAGTCGTGGGCTTGGAAATACCTTTCCAATGAGATGTTACACGGCTTCACCAGATTCATGTAGCCTTAGGAATCCCCGAACGAAGTTATTTTACAGTAATCATTCCTACATATATAGTTCTCGTGTTTGTTTTTGTACCGGCTTTGGGTTTGGTAGAGAGATTGTAGTGCATTTACGTTAATGTTTTGTTGAATTTAGTCTATAAGTAATTGAGATAAAATATGTTAATTACATTTGTTGGATAGATCCCTAATGACCAAATGGTGTAGTAAAGTGTACTTGATCGAGGTGATTTGGTGGAGGTTAGTGAACGAATGGATTTACGAGTTGGGATGGTAGGAATGCCTTAAATATGTGAATCGATAGGGATGTAATTGATAATGGTAATACAATGAATAATAATGAGGTTGACTTGAAGTTTGATGTACATAATATATAGTAATTGCGATGAACAAATGGTTGATGGCTTTTAGTTGGTAGATCCATATGTACACGAATAGTTCGAACTTGGTTAAATAATTGTAACCAGTGATGTTAAAGTCATGTGATCATAGTATACATGTAAGTATGATAACCAAATGGTTGGTGAATATTTGTGGAGTACCATTATGTTGATGGTGAACCCTTGGTATGCTTGGATGCACGAAAATGTGGAAGGGTTGAAAGTGCGTGTGTGTTGCCGCACTGGAATTATGTATTGGTAAGAGACTCGGTGTGGAACTCTTACGTGCTGTTGAGCACGAAATGTGAATAATGAAAAAAGGGGCTCAATGTGGTTCCCCGTATGTGAAATGCATGTGTTGTGAGTCGACAAGCGGTGTCGTAATCCCGGGTTAAGAAAAGTGTGGCAGGTCTACGGGCTCTCTAGTCATGACACCGACGGGAGTTGATAGCTACACTTGTACGGTTGGTCCTTGGTCCTCGGTGCTGACTTTCCGAGGCATTCTCCGTACTAGTGGACGGATGGAATTGGTCCTTTGGTGATTTATTCATAGAGGCACCTTCCGTGCCATGAATATAGACCAGTTAGGCTAGGCTCTTGGTGCACATCTACCCGATATCGCTTCTGATCCGTAGTACGCATGTGGGCTCCATTGTTGTGTTCTTACCGTTGAGGAATATGGAGGCCTAGGCTTGGTAGTGTGGATTCCCACCTAATAGTGGAGAAGCCTGCAATACTGTCACCGCCTGGCCACGCCGGTAGACGCCTGAGAGGTTAGCTACCTGCTCGAAAAGTGGGAACTATAAGTCTGTGTCGAGTAGTACTTGTATGTGCGTGATCATGAGTGAGTCATTGCATTGCATTCATGACATTACATTACATTGCATACACAAGATCCTCATCGTATAGGTTTGTATGGATACCCTTATACGATGAGTTACTTTACTGCTGAGCCGATCCTCAACTTATATGTCTGTATGGACATTCATATAAGTTGCGTTACTTTTTATTGTAGCTTTACATTTTTCATATATTGCTGTAGATGATAGAACTATTGGAGTAGATTGTTTACTCATTTATTATGCAGCTGATATACTTGATATTGCTCACTTTATATGTAACGCCCCGAAACTCAAAGGAGCGACGGATGACGTTTTGGGCCAGTTTTGGGTTCTAGCAGGAGGCACACGGCCTGGGACACGGGCGTGTCCCAGGGCATGTCAGGCTTGTGTTGTCGAGTTGGTCGAGAGGTCGACGAATTTCACTCGACGTTGTGTCGAGACAGGGCACACGGCCTACGACACGGGCGTGTCGCAGGGCGTGTCGACCCGTGTCGACACTCAGCCCGCGAAGTCGACACTCTGCGCTCGACGAAGTGTCGAGACATGGCACATGGCCTGCGACACGGGCGTGTCGCAGGGCGTGTCGACCCGTGTCGACACTTGTCCCGGGGAGTCGACGAATTTTGGTCGACAATGTGTCGAGACAAGGCACACGACCTAGGACACGGGCGTGTCCACGGCCGTGTCGTGAGGTCGATGAACTTCGCTTGACGAAGTGTCGAGTTTCGAGACCGTGTACACGGCCTGGAGCCCAGGCGTGTTGAAGTAGACACGGGCAAGGACACTGGCGTGTCCTAGAACCCGTGCAGTTCTCGGGTTGTTTTCGGGATAAATCGATAGGGGTATTCGGCCGGCCACACGGCCGTGTCAGGTGGAAGACGGGCGTGTCAGGTCGAACACAAGCATGTTTGATGCCCGTGTGTTATTCCAGGCGCGTCGATTTTGACGGCGAATGAGGCACACGGCCCTGAACACGGGCGTGTGCCAGGTCGTGTTCGGTCCAGATTGGACATTTCAGTCCCGAATCAAAGTCGTTCGTTTCTTTAATTGGTGATCCAACGACTGGGGGTTGTTTCTGATGGGATATACCCGGGATTGCGCCTTTGAAACCCACACTTTTACATGAGTGGTTATCTTTCTAAAGCTTAGAGAGAGGAGAGCCAAGGAAGGAAGAAGAAGCTAGATCCGGCCATTGGAGGAGCTTCGAAGCTCCAAATCGCGAGCCGACTCCGGATCCACGGAGGCGAAGAGAGTGCGGTGCTTTTCATCCGCTTACTTTTCCATGGCGCCAAAGAAGAACGCAAGGGTAACGATTCTCTTCTTGAGCATGTGTAGCTCTCCTTCTTTGCATAGGAAGCCCGCTCTCGCGAGTTTGCAGTGAGTTGGAGGCGTTCCTTCGGGTAGATATGTAAAGTCCCCGTTGTGTAGAGTCCGTAAGCAAGAACGGACATATGCATGATGTGTGAAGCCTATCCGGACATGTTGGTCTGGATCGGTGATGTTGCATTGCATAATGCCGGAGACGACTCTGTGCTATTGTTTGTTTTTCGGGTTTTCTACACGGTAGATTGCAACAGGGATCCTTGGGGATTAACCCAAAGGTGCACCCGGAAAACTGGGCGGATGCATGATCTTGCCAACTTGGTGGCCTGAGAGCCAACTTGAACATAATCGGGTTATGTGAAATGTGATGGAAACGAGACTCGGGAGAAGTTTGACCTGCGCATATGGTTTAAATTACCGTTGCGTGCGCATATGGTTTAAATTACCGTTGCGTTGTGAGCACGAGTTAGATGGAACCGTACCCGTTCTATGTCGTTCGGATTAGAGCCATTGGCATAGAGGAGGGTCTTCGGCGGTCTATGGTTTTAATTACCGTGACCCATGCCGGGAAGACAAACTGCTCATTGATTGGTCGTCCAAAGGGATGGTGGTGAGTCGGCAGACTTAGACTGTGTTCACCGAGAATGTGCCCTGAGTGCACGGGGTGTGTGACCGTATGAGCCTACGCCTGTGACGAAATGAATATTGTTATATTGCTCGCTTATGCTAATGAAAATGCAGGGAAGGAGCATCGCCGCCCCGAGATGGGGGAGGGATCATTATAATTTGGTCAGCATTGCTGACCGTTGCCTTGTTTTGCCACCGTGCGGTGGTTTGTTGCTTGTAGGTGCTGCTGGAACAAGCGGTCAATAGCTGGCTAAAGCCCAAATTGCGAAGCCGGCCCTCGAAGGCCTAATTGGAGTGTTTACTGTTTTTATTCATGTATGACCGACCTGCGTGCCGTGGTTTGTAAAACATGTAATATCAAGTGAACCATTTTATAAGGCCTTAAGGCTTGTACTGGTGTATGTATAACATTCCTATTTGGTATTAGTGGACATTCATGCTTATGTGCTGGGTTCTTTATTGCAACTTATTAATCTGCTTCCACTAGTATGCTCTGTGTAGGACGTTAAGATTAGTTGGATGGTTTCCATGAGTAACCACCCGGTCTGTCTGTAGTATATGGCTTCGGGCCCCGACCGGACCTACTGCTATATGTTATGCGACGGATAGGGGGTGTTATAATTTGGTATCAGACTACTGGTTTTGGTCGGGCTTAAAATGAATTCGTGGACGAATTCTTTTTAAGGGGTGGTGAGCACATGTGTGTGCGTCATCGTTATAACAGTAAAAGAACCCATGAATGTCCACTTAGGAATGAATATACACGTGTTTGAGGAACCTGCGTGTTCCTATAATTGCTGTTTGCAATTTTATTTGTTCGCTTAACGGTGTTTTGTACCACTATAGGTGACCAGAACTGGTGTTTGTCCGTCGGAACGTCGAGTTTCTGAGGCTAGCAGTGCACCTAATGAAACTCCTGCAACACCTCTATCGGCTGAGACCATACGATTGGTGGCCGATGCAGTGTGGCCATGATTAATGCGCAGCCTGCAAGGCAAACGCAACAGCCTGCTCCTGCGATGGATCAGGTACCGCTGTAAGAGGCTGAGCCGAGGAGAGTGGAACAAGTGGTAGTGGAACCGTTGGTGCCAAGGAGGGCAACCGAGAGGCAGCTTAAGCATGTAATGAGTTTTAACCCTCCGGTATTCTCGGGGTTGGGAACCCCATCTCAAGCTGAAGACTGGCTCTCCAGGCTGAAGAGAGTCATGACAGCAATGGAGACGGAGGAGTGGCAAATGACCACCATCTCTACGTTCCTTCTGGACGGTGAAGCGAGAATGTGGTGGGAAGGATTGGAGCTGCATCTACTAAGAGGTAGACAACTTGTTGATGTCTCGATGGAGGAGTTATCGAGACTATTCTTGGCTAGATACCTCCCTTCGGCATAGAGGATAGCGTTGGAGAACGAGTTCCTGAAGTTGGTACAAGGGGATAGTAGCGTGGATGAATATCTCCACGAGTTTATTCGTTTGAGTCGATATGCTAGCTCCACCATAGCAGATGAGGAGCACAAGACGAATCGATTCTACAAAGGCTTGAGAGATGAGTTGAGGTTACTACTCTCGGGGCCGATGACGCAGGATTTCTTGACCTTGGTCAACACGGCCCGGTCCTTAGAGAAGGACATGAAGAATGTTCAAGAGAAGAAGAACGTTGGTGAGAAGAAATCTGGGTTCAAAGTGCCGACTACTTCAAAGTCTGGCTATCAAAGATTCTTCAAGAAGCATAAGACTTCGGGTCCAGCTCCTTCTGGTGCTTCTGGGGCGACTACGAGTCGGACCCCAGGGGCATGTTTTACTTGTGGAAAGACGGAGCACTTTGCCCGTGATTGTTGGAGCGGACGTCCCAAGTCCGAAAGAAAGCCGGGAGCAACTCACGAAGAGAAGGGCAAGGCGGTGGAGTCGACCGCGTCCCACCATGCTCCGACCCAACCAAGGGTGTACAATCTTGGCCAACAAGAGGCCATCAAACAGGCCGATGTGGTGACATGTACGATTTAATTTATAGTAAGTCAATTTCTTTAAATACTTGTTATGCACATGTTACCTTACCACTGTTTGTTTAGGATTTGTTTTGATTTGTGAAAATCCGACAAGAGCACTCTTCGATACGGGAGCTTCACACTCCTTCTTGTCCGAGGGATTTATATCACACATCGGAGTCCCTTCTTCGATGACGAAGGATAAGTTGGATGTGTTGTTGCCCAATGGGTGTTCGATGCGCGCGGATAGGATCTGCGATGTTAAGATTCGTATTGGGAATCAGGAGTTCGATCTGCAAGCGTCGTTACTTCCGTTGGTGGAGTTCGACGTTATATTTGGCATGGACTGGCTCTCGGAGCAGCAGACCTATATTAATTGCGGTCTCATGGAAGTGAAGTTGGGAGCAAGTCGTGAGAAGACTTTTACGGTCTTAAAGGGGTCGAGCAAGACGTTGATGTCTGCTCTTTAGGTGGTGAAGGCGGTTCATGTCGGTGTAGAACTGTTATTTATGCTAGTGGAGGTTGCAAAGCCAAAGCCCGCATTGGATTGTATTTCAGTGGTATCGGAATACCCTGATGTGTTCTCCGCAGATCTTCCTGGAGCCCCGCCTCAACGGGAGATAGATTTCACGATTGAGCTAGTGCCAGGTGCAAAGCCTGTGTCACGATCTCCTTATCGGCTAGCGCCTAAAGAAATGGCGGAGCTAAAAGTTCAACTGCAAGAGTTGTTGGAGCAAGGGTATGTTCGCCCAAGTTCTTCGCCTTGGAGCGCATCGGTCCTCTTTGTTAAGAAGAAGGACGGAAGCTTGAGGCTATGTATTGATTATCGGGAGCTCAACAAGTTGACGGAGAAGAACAAGTACCCGATCCCCCGGATTGATGATCTTTTTGATCAGTTAGTCGGGTCGACGGTGTACTCGAAGTTGGATCTCAAGGCTGGGTACTATCAGCTGCGAATAAGGGAGTGTGATATCCCGAAGACAACGTTTAGTACAAGATACAGGCATTATGAGTTTACGGTCATGCCGTTTGGGCTGACTAATGTGCCGTCAGTGTTCATGGATTTGATGAACTGGACTTTCAGGGAGTACTTGGACCATTTTGTGATCGTCTTCATCGACGATATTTTGGTGTACTCGCAAAGTGAGGAAGATCACTTCAAGCATCTTCATTTAGTTTTGGAGACGCTAAGGAGGAATCAACTGTATGCCAAGTTCTCGAAGTGCGAGTTTTGGTTATCCTCAGTGGCGTTCCTCGGTCATATAATGAGTGGAGAGGGTATTGTTGTGGATCAGGCGAAGATTGTTGCGATACGGGAGTGGCCTGAGCTTGCTACGGTAGCGGAAGTCCGGAGCTTTTTGGGGCTTGCCGGCTATTATAGGCGCTTCGTAGAGAACTTCTCGCGGATAGCGTTACCTCTCACTACTTTGACGAGGAAGGAGCAGAAGTTCGTTTGGACGCCGGAGTGCTCGCGAGCTTTTGAGGAGTTGAAGTGTTGGTTGACCACGACGCTTGTGCTGAGTTCGCCGATTGAGACTGAAGGCTATGAGATTTATAACGATGCTTCGGGCAGCGGTTTGGGTTGCGTGCTACTGCAACATGGAAGTGTGATAGCTTATGGCTCGAGACAGCTAAAAGTGCATGAAAGGAATTATCCGGTCCATGACTTGGAGTTAGCGGTCGTGATTTTTGCATTAAAGCTGTGGAGACACTATTTGTACGGTGTGAATATTGATATCTACACCAATCATAAGAGCCTGAAGTATCTGATTGATCAGAAGGATCTGAATATGCAGCAGCGTAGATGGATGGAGTTCTTGGGAGACTATACATTCAAGATCCACTACGTGCCTGGTAAAGGGAATGCGGTTGCGGACGCGTTGAGTCGCCGAGCCCCAGCTCAAGCCAATTGGTTATCGGTGCATGATGAGCGGTTGGTGCGGGAGTTGGAGGCGTTGGAGATTGTTTGTGTGGATAGGCAATCAAGTGCTGAAGCAGTTCTGAATTGGACTGAAGTCCAATATGAACTGGCTGATCGGATTCAGCAAGCTTTGGATATGGATGTTCATATGAAGCAGTTCATGGTTGAGGCTCTGGATGGGTAAAATTCCCAATTCGTTGTGGAGGACGGATTGCTTTGGAAAGATGGTCGTCTGTGCGTCCCAAGTGTGGGTAATTTGTGGGTGGAATTGTTGTATGAGGCACACCATACCAAGTGCTCGATTCACACGGGGAGCACGAAGATGTACCGCGATGTGAAGAAACTGTTTTGGTGGCCGGGTTTGAAGAAAGATGTGGCGCTCTACATGGCAAAGTGCCAAACTTGCGCCTTGGTGAAGGCGGAATGTCAAAAGCCGGGAGGATTTCTTAAGTCCTTGCCTATTCCGGAGTGGAAATTCGACGACATCTCTATCAGCTTTGTGCACGGTTTGCCAAGGTCGCAAAAAGGGAACGATGCCATTTGGGTGGTCGTGGATCATTTAACGAAGGTGTCACATTTCATTCCGCATAGGAAGGATGATCTGGTGGAGTTGGCAAAACTGTACGTGGATAACATAGTACGGCTTCACGGTGTGCCCCACACCATCGTGAGTGACCGAGATGGGCGGTTCACGTCCAATGATTGGAGGCTTGTGCAGCAAATGTTGGGAACAAAGCTGAAATTCAACACAGCCTTCCATCCGCAAATGGATGGGCAGACCGAGAGGGTCAATAGAACTATGGAAGACATGCTCTGCATGTGTGTCTTGGATTTTGGGAAGCAATGGGAAGACCACCTTTATTTGGTGGAGTTCGCATACAACAACAGCTACCAAGCGAGTATTCAAATGGCGCCCTTCGAGGCCCTATATGGTAGAAAATGTCGCATGGCGTTGTCTTGGTTAGAAACAGGTGAGTCAAAGTTGTATAAGCGATTGGAAGTGGATGATGCTACTTCTTTGGTGAGAACCATTCGGGAGAGGTTGCTTATCGCTTAGGACCGGCAAGCGAAGTACTATAATGCCAAGCACAGAAACGTGGAGTTCGCTGTGGGCGACTATGTGTTCTTAAAGATCAAGCCGTTCAAGGGTGTCTCGCGGGTGCGGCGATTGAAAAAGCTAAGCCCGAGGTACCTTGGGCTGTTTGAGGTTCTGGAGCGAGTGGGTGAAGCAGCCTATAGGTTGAAGCTTTCAGTGGAGCTTGGTGGATTACATGATGTATTCCATATTTCAGTGCTTTGGACGGCAGTGCAAGAGCCTACGCAAGTGATCGTGGTTGATCAAGTGCCGGTGGATGGTGGGTTGACGACAAAAGTCAAGCCCGTGCGGATTGAGGACTCGGAGGTCAAGCGGCTACGCAATAAAGAGATCAGGATGGTTAAGGTCTGGTGGGACAATTGCGGTCGTGAGGAGCTCTCTTGGGAGCGAGAGCAGACTATGCTTGACGAGTATCAGGAGTTGTTCCGCTCAGGTACAAATATTTGTTTTGTACATGTCTTTCCTTTATATAATTTCGTGGACGAAAGTCTTTTAAGAGGGGGAGAGTTGTAACGCCCCGAAACTCAAAGGAGCAACAGATGACGTTTTGGGCCAGTTTTGGGTTCTGGCAGGAGGCACACGGCCTGGGACACGGGCGTGTCCCAGGGCGTGTCAGGCTTGTGTCGTCGAGTTGGTCGAGAGGTCGACGAATTTCACTCGACATTGTGTCGAGACAGGGCACACGGCCTGCGACACGGGCGTGTCGTAGGGCGTGTCGACCCGTGTCGACCCGTATCGACACTCATCCCGCAAAGTCGACACTCTGTGCTCGACGAAGTGTCGAGACATGGCACACGGCCTGCGACACGGGCGTGTCGCAGGGAGTTTCGACCCGTGTCGACACTTGTCCCGGGGAGTCGACGAATTTTGGTCGACGATGTGTCGAGACAAGGCACACGGCCTAGGACACGGGCGTGTCCACAGCCGTGTCATGAGGTCGACAAACTTCGCTCGACGAAGTGTCGAGTGTAGAGACCGTGTACACGGCCTGGAGCCCAGGCGTGTTGAAGTAGATACGGGCAAGGACACGGGCGTGTCCTAGAACCCATGCAGTTCTCGGGTTGTTTTCGGGATAAATCGATGGGGGTACACGGCCGGCCACACGGCCGTGTCAGGTGGAACACGGGCGTGTCAGGTCGAATACGGGCGTGTTCGATGCCCGTGTGTTGTTCCAGGCGCATCGATTTTGACGGCGAATGAGGCACACCGCCTTGGACACGGGCGTGTGCCAGGCCGTGTTCGGTCCAGATTGGACATTTCAGTCCCGAATCAAAGCCGTTCGTTTCTTTAATTGGTGATCCAACGGCTGTGGGTTATTCCTGATGGGATATACCCGGGATTGAGCCTTTGAAACCCTCACTTTTACATGAGTGGTTATCTTTCTAAAGCTTAGAGAGAGAGGAGAGCCAAGGAAGGAAGAAGAAACTAGATCCGGCCATTGGAGGAGCTTCGAAGCTCCAAATCGCGAGCCGACTCCGGATCCACGAAGGCGAAGAGAGTGCGGTGCTTTTCATCCGCTTACTTTTCCATGGCGCCAAAGAAGAACGCAAGGGTAACGATTCTCTTCTTGAGCATGTGTAGCTCTCCTTCTTTGCATAGGAAGCCCGCTCTCGCGAGTTTGCGGTGAGTTGGAGGCGTTCCTTCGGGTAGATATGTAAAGTCCCCGTTGTGTAGAGTCCGTAAGCGAGAACGGACATATGCATGATGTGTGAAGCCTATCCGGACATGTTGGTCTGGATCGGTGATGTTGCATTGCATAATGCCGGAGAAGACTCCGTGCTATTGGTTGTTTTTCGGGTTTTCGACACGGTAGATTGCAACAGGGAGCCTTAGGGATTAACCCAAAGGTGCACCCGGAAAACTGGGCGGATGCGTGATCTTGCCAACTTGGTGGCCTGAGAGCCAACTTGAACATAACCGGGTTATGTGAAATGTGATGGAAACGGGACTCGGGAGAAGTTTGACCTGCGCATATGGTTTAAATTACCGTTGCGGGCGCATATGGTTTAAATTACCGTTGCGTTGTGAGCACGAGTTAGATGGAACCGTACCCATTCTATGTCGTTCGGATTAGAGCCGTTGGCATAGATGAGGGTCTTCGGCGGTCTATGATTTTAATTACCGTGACCCATGCCGGGAAGACAAACTGCTCATTGATTGGCCATCCAAAGGCACAGTGGTGAGTCGGCAGACTTAGACTGTGTTCACCGAGAATGTGCCCTGAGTGCACGGGGTGTGTGGCCGTATGAGCCTACGCCTGTGATGAAATGAATATTGTTATATTGCTCGCTTATGCTAATGAAAATGCAGGGAAGGAGCATCGCCGCCCCGAGCTGGGGGCGGGATTGTTATAATTTGGTCAGCATTGCTGACCGTTGTCTTGTTTTGCCACCGTGCGGTGGTTTGTTGCTTGCAGGTGCTACTGGACCAAGCGGTCAATAGCGGGCTAAAGCCCAAATTGCGAAGCCGGCCCTCGAAGGCCTAATTGGAGTGTTTACTGTTTTTATTCATGTATGACCGGCTTGCGTGCCGTGGTTTGTAAAACATGTAATATCAAGTGAACCATTTTGTAAGGCCTTAAGACTTGTACTGGTGTATGTATAACATTCCTATTTGGTATTAATGGACATTCATGCTTATGTGCTGGGTTCTTTATTGCAACTTATTAATCTGCTTCCGCTAGTATGCTCTGTGTAGGACGTTAAGATTTGTTGGATGGTTTCCATGAGTAACCACCCGGTCTGTCTGTAGTATATGACGTCGGGCCCCGGCCGGACCTACGGCTATATGCTATGCGACAGATAGAGGGTGTTACATTATACCACATATTTGTACTACTGTTTTATTTATATATATTGTACCCTTGTTCTTTTCTCCACCCGATGTTGAGGAGTCGCCGGGGGAGCGGATGTGATAGCCACCTAGTCTTATGACTAACGTTTGCTACGCCTTCCTTTTTAGGAGGAAACCCCACAGATAGAGCAGCAACAGGTTATAAAGCAGGACAGCCAGGCCAGGATGATAGGGCCTGAAGGGACGGTGTTGTCGCTACCCTCAGTGACTGATGTGAGTTTTGAGAGACTCATGATGCAGCCCTTTGGGCAAGTTTTACTCGTACTCTAATATTATAGAAGCTTGTTGTACCTTCTTTTTCTTGATGTACATTTTGGACTATTTTACTTAAGTGTGGATTGACATCTGTTTTATATTCTTGGTTGGGATGGCATTGGTTGATATTGGTTATAGCCGGCAGGATAGGCGTCTTGTAGTACAGGTTAGCCCGTGTGCCAACGCTACCGTAAGACGGCTGTTCTGGGCATTAGACTCTCATCGTGCCGTGTTTTGTATTCTGGGAGGGCGGTCTTACAAATGGTATCAGAAGATATGCGTCTTGTAGTACAGGTTAGCCCGTGTGCTAACGCTACTGCAAGGCGGCTGTTCTGGGCATAAGACTCCGCGTGTGCCGTGTTTTGTGTTCCGGGAGGGGGGTCTTACAAATGGTATCAGCTTGTTATGATCTTGAACTAAAGAAGTCATTCAACAATGGTGTCACCGCCGTTTGATTAGTCAGTTTAGGGACAAACTGACTTAGCAGAAGCAGTGGTGTGCCCATATGTAATTCACACTAAGTATGTCCAATTTTGACCCTGCGATTAGCCAACCTGACCTTAGGTTCATACCTTTATATGACGACGTCCTAAAGTTTGGATAATCTCAGGCTCGTAAAACTATAAAGTCTTGCGAGACCCCCTAGGGCAAGCACTTTTGTTTATAGCCGATTTTGAATCTAGCGGAGATAGTAGACATGGAAGATTCCCTAGGACAACCACTTTTGTTTATAGCAGACTCGAGCTTGGCTGAGATAATAGATATCGTAAAGTGGTTGGAAGCGGACCTTTTGGATGTTCAGACAAGAGTTAAGAGACCCGCTGAAGGAGCAATGAAGGACACAGCTTCAGGATGAGGACTATGAAGAAGAAATTCACACATTTTAAGCATTCGTCCTTAGTCTGCCTAACTTTGTTCTAGGAATCTGGCCTGAGCCTTTACAATTTTGATACTTGGGCATAATGGTTAGTGAGAAATCAGCCTATACTTTATTCGATACCAGTACCACACGCTCGTTTGTGTCGGCAGAATTTGTTAAAGGCCTATAATGAGTGCAATACTTCACTGGTAATGCTAAGAGAGTACGCCTCCCAAATGGCTCTGAGATGACCGCAACCACCAAGTGCGAATTGGAGATACTCTTTGGGGGAAAGACTTTTGATACCCCTGTCATATTTTTGAGGATGCCAAAATTCGATGTCATTCTGGTCATGGCTTGGTTGGATTGGCATTACGTTAGAATTGACTACGCAGAGAAGCGAATTTACTTGAGACATGGGGACACTGATGTCATTTTTCAAGGTATAAGATTTGCACCACGTTTGTTATTATCTTCGATTCAGGCCTTGAAAGCTCACATGAGGGGCAGGATGAAGTCTACATGATATGTTTCGAACTGAAATATATGATAATAGATATGAAGGATCTGCGAGTGGTGCGGGATTTTCCCGAGGTATTTTCTGAGAAATTGCCAGAATTACCCCCTCATAGAGGGGTGGATTTTCAAATTAAGCAAGTACCGGGTGCCAAACCCGTCTCCAGGACCCCTTATTGATTTACCCCGAAGCAACTCGCAGAGTTTAGAGTTTAGTTGCAAGAACTGGTGGAATCAGGAGTTTTTCGCCCCAGCTCATCACATTGGGGAGCCACTGTTCTGTTCATTAAGAAGAAGGATGAGACCTTATGATTATGTATATACTATTGGGAGCTCAACCGACTAACGGTGCAGAACACCTATCAGCTACCCAGGATTGACGAGTTGTTCGATCAATTGGTAGGAGCGCATTGGTTCTCCAAGTTGAATTGCGCTTAGCTATTACCAATTGATGATACAAGAGGAGGACATTCAGAAAACAGCTTTTAGCTCAAGGTATGGCTTGTACGAGTTCACCATGATGTTGTTTGGGCTCACAAATGCCCCTTTCAGCCTTCATGAGCCTAATTAATAAAGTTTTTGAGCCTTATCTAGACATCTTCGTCATCGTCTTCATCGATGATATTTTGGTCTACTCAAAGATAGTGGAAGAGCATGTCGAACATCTGACCTTGGTGCTAAAGAAGCTAAAAGTGCATGCCTTGTTTGCCAAGTTCAGCAAATGTGAATTTTGGCTCCAAGAAGTTGCCTTCTTGGGACATGTGATTAGTGGGGCTGGACTAGTTGTGGATCCGGCCAAAGTGCGTGCTGTGAAGGAATGGTCTCCCTTAAAGTCAGTAGCCGATGTACGGAGTTTCCTTGGACTTGTCGGGTATTATCGCAAGTTTTTAAAAGGTTCTCAAAGATTGCCCTTCCTCTTACTTGTCTGACAAAGAAAGGTGTGTCATTTGAGTGGACACCCAAGTGTGAAGCTGCGTTCCAAGAACAAAAGGATAGACTTACTACCGCAACCATCCTATCCCTTCTATGCTGGAAGGAAGGATTTCTAGTTTACACTAATGAGTCGTATCAAGGGATGGGAGCATTATTGATGCAGCACGGCCATGTGGTTACATATGCTTCAAGATAGTAGAATAAGCATGAAGTCAACTATCCAGTACATGATTTAGAATTGGGTGCAGTGGTATTCGCCTTGAAGATTTGGAGACACTATCTATATGGCATCCACTGCAAAATCTTTTTGGACCACGAGAATCTAAAGTACGTTCATACTCAGAAGGAATTCAATCTGAGATAGCGGCGGTGGTTAGAATTTTTATTTGATTATGAATTTACTTTGAACTACCACCTCGGAAAACCAAATTATGTAGCTGATGCTTTGAGCAGAAAGGTACCGAAATCGAGCCCTGAGTCCCGATTGATGAGTATGAAATTAGCTCGGATGCTCGAATTAATGGAGATTACTATGGTATATAATGTCACAACCCGCATTTTTCACCGACAACAAGGTTATATCAGAGTAAGGGAAAATGCGCGTTATGATGTCACGTCAGTAGGGGATAACTACGGACGCTCAAGAAAAGCTCCTACATAACCATGAAGAAAAATTCTTTAAGTCATATGGAGGTAAAATCGGTTTAGGTATAGTAGATAGTCGTATCCCTCGGCTAGGTGGCTCATTTAGTCTATGAGAAAAGTAGTTATACGCTGCATGAGGTTTAGGTATAATAGATTTTTACGGTCGTTAAACATAGTGATTTAATATTTTAAAATATGCAATGCAAGAGGTAATAATAGTAGTTTTTTTATACATGAAAAGTAACTACCATACAATCCTAACATAAACATCCCAGAGAGTAAGAAATCCAAACACAGAAAGAAAACTAAGTAGCTAGCAAGTATCCAAAAAAAACAACAGTCATGTGGTCGTCAACAAACTGTCACGAACTCACATAAATCCAAGTATGTCTGAACTATTAAAGCAACATAATCAACAATCTTACTCGATGTGGCGAGGTAACAACCACGACCAACACTGCCGCTCAAGCACTTCAAAACCAACACCGAACTCAGCTATAACTCTGAACCTGAGGCATTCCAAACACAGAACACCTTAGCAAGAAAGTACAAGTGATGGCAAAAAGAAAGCCACAAGTACAAAAGTCAAGGGGTATCAACCCAAGACCAAAGAAAAGATACATAAACAAGTATAGTAGTAAGGTACAAAAGTAAAAAAAATAAACTTACGTGAAGCATCACATACAACAAGAATACCCCAAACGCACCAGGCTATAAGGGGAAAAAGTCATGATTAAACCATTAGGAAGAGAAACAAACCCATATTTGCCACCTGTGGTCAACTCCAACAAACAAACGACACGGGCGAGGTGGTCAAATCATCTGGACACAACCCCAAAGACAATTTATCCATCTAAATGCGAGGGAGACTGGATACTCCACCTTTCACCACAAATGCCCAAAAACCCGGTAGAGCCCCACAAAGTGCTAATAGGGAGATCAAACGTTGTGGCGGTGGATTTACCCACTAATAACACCCGCAACAAAGAAAACCCGGAAGGAAAACCCAGTAACGATCCGGGTTTAGAGCTCAGAGGCACACCACAACCTAATCGGGGACTGGCGCCTTGTCTCTCCCCACGGTATCACCACGAAGAAAAAAACATGATAGAAATCTCATGTCAACAATGGCACATTGGATTCTACTTAGACAATTCTAGATTGAAACGGTTGATCAAACTTTAGGAAGAATTTGCAACCCTAAATAAACTCTAACGTGTTCTACATGAAAGTTGTGGAATGGTAAATATGTGGTATTTAATCACTTCATCATAACATATAACATTTACATGGTTAGGTAACAAAATCATGAACTTGGAAACTATAATGGAAATTAGACAGGAGATCTTGACATAATTTAAATTTAGCAGTTATTGAACAATTATGATGACAAGAAATTAGAAATTCCTGCAAAATTAGAGTAAATAATGGAAGTGAAAAAAAAGGAAACCATCGCTTGCCTTGATTTTTTTTACTGGAAAAATCCTCTGAATCAGTCCTTAACGTAGATCAGGGTAAAGAAGATGAGAGAAGTTGAGATCTAACAAGAATGGCCAAAATTAAGAGTTAGGTCCGAAAACGCTAGCGAGAAAATTTAAAGGAATGGGGAAGATTTTACCACGATGGCGTAGCTCTCGTTGAGAGCTTTCTGGATCTATATTTTGTTGAAGATTTCGAGCACCGGAGCACCGTCGGCGGCCACCGGAAGGATAATAGAAATACTATCTCTCTCGCTCACGCCTCTCTGGTTTGGGAGATGAATAGAAAGTTCAGCAAAAACGAAGGAAGAAATAAGAAGTAGGTATATATATACTAAGGGTATTATTATGTTAATCAGTACTTAAGGAAAATAAACCAGGATCGGGTGAACCGGACATCCCGAGAAGAAAGAAGTTGCTCTCGAGAACAAAGATGTTGTTCTCGAGATGGAAATAACTACTCTCGAGAACACAGAAGTTGTTCTCGAGAAGAAGAAATTTATCTCAAGAAGAAGAAGCTGCTCTCGAGAACACAGAAGTTGTTCTCGAGAAGAAGAAATTGTTCTCGAGAAGAAGAAGTTGCTCTCGAGAACACGAAAGTTTTTTCTCAAGAAGAGGAAATTGTTCTCGAAAACAAGTAGCTGTTCTCGAGAACAAGGTAGAAAAATCCCGAGGATGGAGAAACACTACTCGAGAACAAACAGGCAGAACTCGAGCACAGAAGAAAAATTTCTCGAGAAGGGAAAGTGATTTCTCGAGAATCGGAGGGGCACTACCCGAGAACAACAGGATAAAAAATCTCGAGAATGAAGGCAATATCTCGAGCACACAAGGCAGTTCTCGAGAGTCAGAGGGATTTCTCGAGAACAAAGCTGCAATAACCAGAGACTAGAAGGAAGAACAAACCCGATTGACGCTTCGTCGAGTTCAGCTCATCGCCCAGAATTTTTCGTCGAACACCAATTGTGGACGAAGAATTAACTGTACAGGGGCTACACGAGAATCAAGAGGAGGGCTAACCAAGAGGTAGAACAAGGCATAAAGCTTGTTTGATATCAACAGTAAATATTCATATTCAAATATTTGAACAGAGAAATGTGAGTTCAAACAGAGGTCCAAACACGCGTTGAATTTAAACGAATTCAACAACGACGACGACCCAAGAATCTGACGTACCATTCTTGAGACTCAATCATCAATTGCTTTCACAAGCAAGGAAATCACCACAAGGGTCCAAACACCTGCCTAGACTCCAAAATGCTCGGATCACAACAAACCTGGACAAGACCAAGGCCTCAATAACCTCATCCTTTAAATCAAGGAAAACATCCAATCCCAACAGGATTCCCATAATCTGGTCAATAAGAACCAACAGATGCGAAAACGCACAAACGGTGCAGCGCCGACATTAAACGAAAGAGGGTAATGACCTGACGTCATAATTATGACATCGACAAACTAAGTAATAACATCAGAAAATCAAGGGTGTTACAGACACACCCTCAAAAAAGAAGTTTCGTCCCGAAACTTTAACACAACTTTAAAAACAAACCCAAACAAAATCCAATTATTATCAAAATCCTGAAGATATACCTGAACTAAGAAAAAAGATGTGGATCAGATTCTCTCATCGCCATCTCCAATTCCCACGTCGCGCTCTCGACGTCTTGATTTCGCTAGAGAATTTTAACCATGGTGATGGTCTTTCTCCGCAACACTTGATATTGATAATCCAGAATACGAACAAGTTCTTACACATACGTAAGGTTGGGCTGAATCTGGGGCACCGAGTCGAGGACTTGACGATCACTATGAATACACTTCCGTTACTGGCTCACATGGAACACATCATGGACACTAGGGAAGGTAGTAGGTAAATCCAGCCTATAAGCTGACATTCCGATGCGTTCAAGAATCTGAAAAGGTCCCACGTTCCGGGGGTCTAACTTGTGATTGATCCGAAACCTTTTAACACCAGACATCGGAAAAACTTTCAAAAAAACCAAGTCACCAACAACGAACTCCAAACCTAGACTTCGTTGATTAGCATATATCTCATTGCGTTCTTGTGCCACACAGTGATTTTCTCGAATATGAGTCACAACACAATTCATCTCTTCAAGGGCTTCCGGACCTCACAACGGTCTCTCACCAACCTTAGCCCAAAATAAAGGAGTCCTACAATGCCTCCCATATAAGGCCTCAAACGGGGCCATCTGCAGACTCTCGTGATAACTATTATTCTACGCAAACTCGATGAGTCTGAGATGCTCGTCCCAAGCGCCATCGTGATCCAAAATATAACACTTGATCATATCTTTCATGATCTGATTTACTCATTCCGTCTGACCATTTGTCTAAGGATGATATGCGATGGAATACCTCAAGTCGGTACCCAACCCCTCCTGTAAACTCTTCCAAAAACGAGATGTAAATCTAGAGTCTCGATCGATACGATACTGATAGGCACTCCATGCAATTTGATGACCTCATCAAGTTATAACTCAGATATCTTCTTTATAGAATATCCAACCTTAAAAGGCACAAAATGAGCACATTTAGTCAATCTATCAACTATCACCCAAACAGAGTCATGCCCACGGGGAGATCTTGGTAAACCGGTGATGAAATCCATCAAAATACTCTCCCACTTCCAACTAGCAATATCAAGCGGTGTCAACTTACCTCCAGGCCTTCTATGGTCAGCTTTAACACGTTGACACGTAAAACATTCCGACACAAACTTTGCGATTTCATTCATCATCCCTGACCACCAAACAATTTGCTTTAGATCTTTATACATTTTAGTGGAACCAGGATGGTAGGCAACATTGGAACCATGAGCTTCAGCACTGATCTTAGCCCGAATATCGCCAAAGGAGGGGACGCAAAATCTACCCTGATACTTCAAGATGTCCAACTCATCCAAGGAGAAATCAGGTAGTTCTCCCATCTCAGTTCTATTCCGAAGGTGTAACAAATCTCGATCATCCTTCTGATGTGCTTGAGTAAGGGAAATCCAAGAGGGCTCTTCTGCTTCTAAATTAACAGGCATAGTACAAGTCCCAACCTAAATGTCCATCAATATAAATTATTCTAATAAGGACAGTACAATCAAATTGAAAATTTTGGCGGTCCTTCTACTCAAAGCATCGGCTACTACGTTAGCCTTTCCGGAATGATAGAGAATTTCCACATCATAATCAGCCAAATATTCTAACCACAGATGCTGGCGTAGATTTAGTTCCTTCTGAGTGAAGACGTAATTAAACTCTTATGGTCCGTATAGATCTTGCACAATGTGCCATACAATAAGTGTCTACAATGTTTCAATGCATAATCATAGCAGCAAACTCCAAATCGTGCGTAGGATAGTTTCTTTCATGAATCTTCAATTGCCTTGATTCATACGCGATCACCATACCATCTTGCATCAAAATATAGCCAAGTCCGATGTGTCATGCATCCACATACACAACATACTCAACTCCTTCAGTAGGTAGAGTTAAAACTAGAGCAGTGCATAATCTCTTCTTCAATTCGTGGAATGCCTCTTCACACTTATCACTCCAAATGAATACAGTGTTCTTCTGAGTAATTCTAGTTAGAGGGGTTGACAACACTGAAAACCCTTCCACGAATCTTCTATAAAAGCCAGGCAGGCCTAAGAAGCTCCTAATCTCTTTAGGTATAGAAGGTCTCTCTTATCCCATCACAGCAGAAATCTTGGTTGGGTCCACGGAAATACCGCTCTTGCTTACAACATGGCCCAAAAAGGACACCTGAGGTAGCCAGAACTCACACTTGCTCAACTTCGCATATAACTTATGCTCCCTCAGGGTCGACAAAACCAAACGCAAATGCTGAGTATGCTCCTCAACACTGCAGGAATACAACAAGACGTCATCTATGAACACAATAACAAATTTGTCCAAGAAATCCTTAAACACTCTATTCATCAAATCCGTGAAAGCAGAGGGTGCACTGGTCAAACCAAAGGACATCACCAAAAACTCAAATTGTCCATGCTGCAAATAAAAGGCAGTCCGTGGAATATCTGCCTCGTGAATTGTCAACTAGTGGTATCTTGAACGAAGATCGATCTTTGAAAATACCGAGCTACCACGCAACTAATCGAACAGATCGTCAATCCTTGGCAAAGGATATTTATTCTTAATGGTCACCTTGTTCAACTCTCTATAATCGATGCAAAGCCTCATCGATCCATATTTCTTCTTTACGAACAAAACAGGAGCACCCCACGGGGAAGAACTCGGCGTAATAAAACCACACTGCAGCAACTCATCGACCTGAGTATGCAACTCATCCAACTCATGCAGAGCCATACGGTACAGTGCTTTGGCAATAGGACGAGTACCTCGTGTAACACCCCAAATCCAAATTTGACCTAAGTTTGGAGTACACGGTATGGGACACGGGCGTGTCACAGGCCGTGTCCTGCTCGGGTGAGCAGCCTGTCGAGAGATCGACGAAAATGCATTCGAGGAATGTTCGGGGGGGGGGGACACGCCCTGTGACACGGGTGTGTCCGGGGGCGTGATCTAGGGCGTGTCTTCCTCTGGTCGACGAACTTCAGTCGAGTAGCTGCGCTCGATGAATACTCGAGAAAGAGGGTACACGGCCTGTGACACGGGCTTGTCACAGGGTCGTGTCCCGCTATTTTTTATACTCGAGTGAATCTTGAGGGGAGGTATCGAGTAGGTATTAAATGAATCGAGAACGGGTGTGAGATGGGCGTGTCAGCCATGTGACACGGGTGTGTCACGTCCAAGTACTTGATTAGTTGTATTTCTCTCGAGTAGGTCTTGAGTGGGGTACACGCCCTATGACACAGGTGTGTTCGGGCTAACATAGGTATGTCACATGGCCGTGTCCTATTCTGGATAAATCGGTTTGTGTGCCGCTTAAGGTACACTCCCTATGACACGGGCATGTCACAGGGCGTGTCAGACCCGAAAAGTCAATTTCAGAGAATTTTGTGGCCGTCCATTTTATTCAGCCAGGATCTGATGGCTCAGGCTCCTCCCTGCTGCTTAAGGTCGAGAATGAGAAGAGAATTCTCATTATTCACTTGGCCATTATATTTCTAAAAAGCTAGAGAGAAGGGAGAGGAAGGAGAAGAAGGAGGAGGAGGAGAAGAGAGCCGGCTACCGGTGGAGCTTGAGAGTTCCGATCTAAGGTCCGAGGCCATATTTGTGGAGGCAAAGATGCTGCGGTGCTTTCCAACCAGCTAGAATTCCATGGCTCCAAAGCGATCGTCAAGGGTAATGATCTTCCTTTATGGACTTGTGAAGTCCTTCATTTTTGGCATGTGCATGGATTTCCCCCACCAAAGGGTGGATTGTGAAGGGATTTCCTTGGGTTGATTCTTGGAATCCCCACTAGTTGGAATATAGATCCGGAAATGAAGTACGAAATAGGCATGCTGTGTGAAGCCCATCTACACTGGTTGGTTTGGATTGGTGATGTTTAATTTACACACCGGAGAAGACTCCGTGATTAAACGTGTAGTTTTTGGAGTCGATGGGTTGTGCCTGTGAAGGGTAGTAGCAGGAAGTACTGGAATGGTTGTCACAACCTGCATTTCCCTCCGAATTCAAGAAGTATCAGAGTATGAGAAAAAACGCGTCGTGATTCCACATCGAGCAGGGGATAACTGTCGACGCTCAGGCGAACACCATCTAACTAGTCTATGAAAATTTCATAAGTTTAATGATTAGAAAATCAAATATAATTTTAAGGGTCGTATCCCTCAGCTCGGTGGATCATCTAGTACACGGTTTAAAAACTATACTTATACGCAGCGTAAAATACTTTATATATTTTTGACATCCTATGAGAGTGCATAAGTGACCCCCGAGGTCAACTTATACTATGCAAGACTCTAGATTTATATTATATCATAAGTAGGAAAACAGTCTTTTTACGTTACTTGAAAAGTAGTGTATGAGTTTTATAAAACATGTTGATCATGAGATATACTTATAGTAGTGTTTTTAGGTTTAAAAATAACTAGCAACCTAGCATAAAACTTCCCAAGAGCAAGTAGATTATCTCCAGAAAAGGTAGCAGTAAAAGAAACATATCTAGTATCATAAGGTAAAACTACCAGTGGACGCCAACAAACTGACACGAACCCACAAGCAAGTATGTATGTCTGTAAGAAAACATGAAAACTAGCTCACAACAACAAGAGAAAGATCCCTACAACTCAAGGGATCACCAGCAACACCACAGCAAAGCTAGCCATCTACTCGGCTACTCGTCCGAACCTGAGGCATTCAGAAAAGAAAAGAATACCTCAGCAAGCAAAAGAAGAAAATTAGAATTAGAGCGTTAAATCAAAATGGAACAGGAGTGTAAGTAAACAAGACAGTAAAAGCAAACACTGTCCAAAGTAAACAAAAGTACGTCAAGTACCAGGTAACAACAACAAGCACTGCACAAATCCTGCAGAGGCTACAAGGCAAAAAACAAGAAAACTTGCCATAATATGTTGCATTTAAACAGGAAGAAACACCTAACAATCCTAATTTGTGAGTTAATGGCAGTAATAAACAAAATGGACCTGAATTGGTGACCAAAAACAGTCCCCCAAGCCAAACAGTTCCAAAAGAAAATTCACTGTGTCAGCACAAAATCACCACAAACCCAGCCCGTACCTGGGATAAAAAGGGTGACGACCACAGCAATACCCAGCCCGTACTTGGGACTAAAAAGTGGTGGCCATGGCTCACACACAAAACATCCCGCTTCTTTAGAGCGTCAAAATACCACTACCTGCCATAACCCATGATTCGGCCCTCAAAATAAAGGGAGAACGAAAGGCCGACAAGACATCCCCACCTAGGAGGTAAACACTCGGGAAGAAAAGTAACTGAAAAGAAATAAATCTCAGCCTACAGGAATCGTCGAACGCAGCTCGACGATTTTCATCGAGCGCGACAAAAATCGTCGAACTCAGGAAAATCGTCGAAAGCAGCTCAACGATTTTCATCGAATCACAGGACACAGGAAATCGCCGAACTCCGTTCGACGATTTGCCTTTCATCGCTCACAGGTCACGGGAAAAGTCGTCGAATGCCGTTCGACGATTTTCCTTAACCACAGGCCACAGGAAATCGTCGAACTCCGTTCAACGATTTTGCATTAAACGCAGGCCATAGGAAAACGTCGAATACAGGCCACGAGAAAATATCGTCGAACGTCATTCGATGATTTTCCTTTCGTCGAACAAAGGTCACGGGAAAAATCGTCGAACGTCATTCGACGATTTTCCTTACGCCGAACACTGGCCACGGGAGAATCGTCGAACTCCGTTCGACGATTTTCGTCGGACACAGAACTAAGGCACATCGTCGAGCTCAGCTAGACGATAATCGTCGAACAAAGATTGACGATTTCCGTCGAACTGTCTGCATTGAGTGCACAGAAATCATGTACCCCCAACATCCTTTCGGTCCAAACTTCTTAGCCTAATTCAATCCTATTACTCGTAATTTAAGTAGGAAAACCCACTGCTACTAAATTTCTATGGTTGAAAGAGTAGATACTACCCAAACAGAGGTTTAACAGGGAACACTTTGATAAACGAAAACAAGACTACAGCACTCCAGCCGAAGATTTGAGTTTCAAAACTTGAGAGAATGCAAACAGAAACATAAAGGGGCATAATGGTTTAAGATTAACATGCTTTTGACGGAAAAACCGAGTAAGATATAAATCTCTAGAAACAGGGAAAATTATAGCAAAATGACCATGAAAAGGAGAAGAAAACTTGGCAAGGGTAAGAGCACCACTTGCCTCAAATACCAGCGATTTATCTTGCACAGCCCTTCCTCTCTCTCGGCTCCTGCCACAACAGCACCTAACAGGATTCTAAAGTTTTAATGGCGGAGAAAGATCAAACCAGAAATTCCAAGACCTCTAGAAAACCACAAAAATTGAATCTCGTACCGTAGGAATGAAGGTCTAGGCGTGAGCACTCCAAATCCGCTTTCGGAATCGAATTCCGTCCACTAACGCTCCCAGAATTGGCGTCTGAAGGGTAGCAGGGTTGGCGGTTTTCTTCCTCTCGAACAAGCAGCGGTTACTCTTTCATGGAAGGAGACAGTGAATAGTCTCGATTTTTGCCTAAGGCTTTATATATGTGCATGGATACGTCTCTTCAGCCCTAACTGCCACCTAAAACCACTTGATTCATTACAAGCTTTATAAATTAATTAATTGCACCCATTATTATTAATACATCAAAACAACGCGAAAACCGAACCACCTCGGATTCCGACAAAATTCACACCGTAGTTAATCAACCACGCTACGAACGCAATGGCGAAGTCGAAATCAACTTTCGACGATAAAAACTCGGGTTATCACTACCCGAAGCCAAAACACAAGCTGTAACGGTCCGGGCCCATCCCATGGGAACCCGCTGGACCGCCGGCCTACCAGAGTCCAGACCCGGGCCCACTCATGGTAGTCAGCCTATCACATTCAAGCCTGCAGGCCATGCACCCCAACCCCTCTCCGGCCTGTTTATCAGCACGGTAGGTTGTTGCCACTAGGTCTCGAACCCAGGACCTTGATAAGAGAGCTTTCCACCACTCCCTCAACACCAACCGAGCTGCAGCTCAATTGGTGATGAGGGAGTGGTGGAAAGCTCTCTTATCAAGGTCCTGGGTTCGAGACCTAGTGGCAACAACCTACCGTGCTGATAAACAGGCTGGAGAGGGGTTGGGGTGCATGGCCTGCAGACTTGAATATGATAGGCTGACTACCATGAGTGGGCCCGGGTCTGGACTCTGGTAGGCCGGCGGTCCAGCGGGTTCCCATGGGATGGGCCCGGACCATTACAAAAAGTGCACTTTTTATAACGGTCCGGGCCCATCCCATGGGAACCCGCTGGACCGCCGGCCTACCAGAGTCCAGACCCGGGCCCACTCATGGTAGTCAGCCTATCACATTCAAGCCTGCAGGCCATACACCCCAACCCCTCTCCGGCCTGTTTATCAGCACGATAGGTTGTTGCCACTAGGTCTCGAACCCAGGACCTTGATAAGAGAGCTTTCCACCACTCCCTCAACACCAATTGAGCTGCAGCTCAGTTGGTGTTGAGGGAGTGGTGGAAAGCTCTCTTATCAAGGTCCTGGGTTCGAGACCTAGTGTCAACAACCTACCGTGCTGATAAAAAGGCCGGAGAGGGGTTGGGGTGCATGGCCTGCAGGATTGAATGTGATAGGCTGACTACCATGAGTGGGCCCGGGTCTGGACTCTGGTAGTCCGGCGGTCCAGCGGGTTCCCATGGGATGGGCCCGGACCGTTACACAAGCATCCCCCGAGAGGCCTCACCGGTCACCAAAACAGACCCGACTTGCTAGGGGATCTTGCCAAAAAGGCTACCAATAACCACATGATGAACCTAAAGAGCTAAAACCACGCTCTAATAAATGGCACATGCCGGAAACACGTCAACGTAACACCCAACGAGAATTAAATAAATTGCAGAAAAAACGTGGGCGTTAAAGTGGTTGTCCAGGAAAATACCCTTATGATGTTTGTGATATTCAATGGGTTGTGCCAGTAAAGGGTAGTAGCAGGAAGTACTGGTGTGGTCGTCCAGGAAAATACCCTTGATGCTTGTGATGCTTGTTGGATTGTGCCTGTGAAGGGTAGTAGCAGGCAGTACTGCCGTGGAAGCCCAGGAAAAAAACTGCAAATGCTTATATTTTATGCTATGAACGATAAGGTTAAAGCTAGGGACGGAAAATGAGTTCTGTCGCTACCGCCGGGCGTGACACCAAGCTAACCTATGATTGTGAAGCCAGACCTGTGAGGATATTATGTCTATTTGTGAGCTTGAAGAGCTCTGAAATAGGATTTGTGCTGAATGGACAAGGGGATGCCGACACGCATTTGTTTGGTCATAGAACTAACGATTTGAGCAACAAGCAAAGGCTGAACTCTATCCGCGTTATGGTTGTCCGCCATGAGTTTCTGGATGATTGGTATTCGACAAAAATGCATAGCGAGAGTCTTAGGACTACGCCATTAGGACTAAAGTCTCCGACTGAAAGCCATTGAGCAAAATGCTAAAGTTTGTTGTTGGGCTTCGGGCCTTGAATGGCGGTGGGCGACTGGTATATACGGTACACCAAGAATGTACCATGAGTGCACGGATCGTCGGGCCGTATGGCTGACGGTTGTGATGGCTTTCTTATGCGTGAGAGCACAATGTATGATATATATATCTGCCTGTGAATTGCTATGCCTGCAGGGAAGGAATACCCCAGCCCTGGGAAAGGGGTAGGGTCGTTATAAATTGGTCAGCTGAATGCTGACCGTTGATTTGTTTTCCACCAATGGGTGGGCTATCCTTGTACAGGTGCTAGAGAGCCGAGCGGGACAAATAAAGGCTAAAGTCCATGCTGCGGCTGTTGCTGCTGCTAACCCTTGAAGGATAAGCTGAAAAATATTATGTTTTGTTCATGTGTGGCTGGCCTGCGCGCTAATGCTTGGAAGCCACTTTTGTAAAGAGTAACTGTAAGGCCATGAGGCCAAACAATATGATATTTGGTGTACATTCCTATATATATGTGGGTATTTATATCGGTGGACATTCATGATTGGAGTTCAGTATTTATGTGAAAAGCTTTCGCTAGAATGCTATGAGTTAGGATGCACTACTCTGATATCAACCCGTGACTTCACCGCCTGTTTTGTGGCATATGGTGTGGGGCCCCGGCCGGACCTTCTATTATATGTTATATAAACGGATGGAGTCGTTACATTCTTTGTATCAGCTGTCTCGGTCTTTCCCTTTCGAATTCGTGATCGAATTATTTTATGGGGTGGTGAGCACGTGTAAGTGCGAATCATGTTAACACTATTGAACTCTTGAATGTTCACTTAGGAATGCAAATACACTTGTTTGAGGAACCTGCGGATTCCTATATTGTTGTTTTTGTCTATGCGAGGTCACTAATGTGTGTTTCTTGTTCACCTATAAGTGACGCGGAGTGGTGCTGTGCAGTTAGAGTCCCAGCGTTCTTATGAGAGTACAGCACCAGCTGAGGTGCCTACACCTTCGCATTCTGCGGAAACTGTCCGCTTAGTTGCTGAGGCCCTATTTGCAATGATTCAAGCACAGCCTATATGGAAGGTGCAAGGGCAGGCACAACCGACATTGAGGCCAGAACAGGTTGCGGTGAGGCCAGAACCTGTTGCGGCTGTGGATCCTTGAGCAGCTGAAAGGCAGTTGAAGCAGTTCATGAGCTTCAATCAGACTATGTTTACGGGTGTGGGATCCCCCACGCAGGCAGAAGACTGGTTGTCGCGCGTCAAGCGTATCTTGATGGCAATCAGGACGGATGAAGATCAGAAGGTCACCTTGGCCACCTTCTTACTAGAAGGAGAGGCTCGGCTATGGTGGGACGAGATGGAGTTACACAACTTAGCGGGCAGGCAGTTAACACAAGTGTTGATTGAGGAGTTCTCCCGAATGTTCCGAGCAAAGCACCTACCAGCAGCACAGCGCATTGCCATGTAAAATGAGTTCCAACGGCTGACACAAGGAGAAGGCAGTGTTGAAACTTACCTGCATGAGTTCATGAGGTTGGGACGGTATGCAGGTTCGATCTTCGCCGATAAGCAGCGAAAAACCAATCGGTTCTATGAAGGATTGCGGGGCGAGTTGTGATTCCTGCTTTTGAGTTCAGTGAACCAAGGGTTCCAGGCATTGGTTCATACTGCATGTGCACTAGAGAAGGACATGAAGAGGGTGCAAGGAAAGCGGGCCTTGGTTGTGACAAAGTCGGAGTTTAAGGCTCCCCGACCTGGCAAATCGTATTATAAAATAAATTGGGGAAAGAGGTCCTAGTCGTCTGAATAAGCTCCTTATACGGTTGCATCTGGAGAAACGTCGGGGGCCACATCGAGTCCAGTTACTCGTACTTTCTTTACATGTGGAAAAGTGGGGCATATAGCCCGTCACTGCCGGAGTGGTCAACCAAAGGGTGAGAAGAAGACGGGAGCGTCGTATGCTAAGAAGCGAAAGGCAGTGGTGGAGTTCTCTTCATCCCATGTTGTAACATCCCTCAAACAACTAGACCCCTAGGAGTGGTTTTGTCATGACTAAGACATGACAAAACCCTAGGAAACCCAAGAAGGCCAAGTGAACCTAGGGATGTAGGTAAGATCACTATGGTCTGCAAACAGTAGATTTCTAAACCCTAGTTTAAGATGATTATGGCGCTTACCATGACTCTAAAGATCCCACCATGACCTCACCAATCCTCTAGGAGGTTCATTAGAGCCCTAAGGGTCCATTGGAGTCGACCTAGGGTGGTCAAGTTGACCTAAAACCACCCTAGGCCTAAATTGGGCAAGGTGTCATAACTAAGGGCAGTATGCACTAGTAAAGCCCAACCAACCCTACCAGGGTCTTCCTAGACCTAATGTGGGGTCAATGGGTCACTAAGGACCCATGGAGGGCTGTCAAAGTGGTTAAGTTGACAAAAGTCAACTCTAACCCTAAATGGTTCAAACTGACATATCTGGGTCAAACTGACCTATATTGGGTCAACTGACCTCCCCTTAGCCAAGTGGATCCTTATCATGTCCTCCTAACACTAGGGTAAGGTCAATGGGTCACCTAGGACCCATTGGGGTCAACTCCAGAGCCTAAGTTGACCCAAGTCAACCTTAGCCCTAAACTGCTCAAAGTGCCCTAACTAAGGGGCAAGTGGCCTTTTGAGTGTCATGTCAACCCTACCCATCGCTACCTAGACCCTAGAGGAGGACAATATGTCACCAAGGACCAAATGATGGTGACACAAAAGGTCAATTTGACCTCGGTCAACCCTAGTCAAGGTTAGGTCAAACCTAACTCAAATGGGCTAACCCAAGCTAAAACCCATTTCCCCCACTTGGGCTAAACTCATTTTTATTATTATCATGAGTTAGTGGGGTGATAATAGGCTGGATGAGAGATCAAAATCTACCTTGATGAATAGGAGAGAGAAATCTCCACTTTACCCTTTAATGGAGGAGAGTGAAAGAGGAGAGAAAATGACCATTCATGGTGATTGAATGCCATTGACTCCTCATTTCCGCTCCCAATTGATGGAGATTCACTCCCACTATCAGTTATGGGAGGTTTTCTGTTGTTGATTCATGCCTAGGGAAGGTGAAACCACCCTAGCTTTAATTTTCCCTTTAGTGGCCATTAATGCCCATTGATGCTACACCCATCCTCTCTCACATTTGAATGTTTTAAAAGCTTACCTAGACTTAGGGCAGGAGTTTCCACCATTTTCCTGAAGAAACCGAGCCCTCTGGCGGCACAGTTGTAGTGCACGAAAAAGCTCCACCACCGGCCATGGCAACTCGAAGATCGACCCGCCTACAACCCTCCAATAAGGTCCTCCTCTACTCCTTTTATGGATAGATCTTAGGAATCTTTTAGGATGAGGATCGGGATCAAATGAGTCAGATCAGGTGATGACTTTTCATGGTCTTTCTAAAAAAATGGAGTGGTCGGGTTCGCCAGAAACCACACCTCCGACGGCCGTGCCGCCGCCCGGCGATAGCCCCCACCTCAACGAAGGTGGTGGCGGTAGTGGCCGACCAGGGAGGTGGTCGGGTGGCCGGGAAATAGTTGGAAGAAGCTCCAGGTCGGGCTGATCACAGACCTTGGCTGGAGGTGGTAGATGACCAGGATGCGTTGAATTTGCTTTAAGATCCGTGCTGGATCAATTCTTTTATTTAGTTTTGATTTCTGAATTTTCTGTCCTGTTTACTGGGCTGTTTTAAGTAAACTAATCAAAATACTTAGGCGCCGTTTCAGAAAAAGTGGTAAACATGAACATTGTAGATCTATGATTCTACAAATGTAAAATTGGTTTCAACCAATTTGGGTAACTGGTTTGACCACAACACACATTTTGTTGAGCATTATACCTAGGCTAGACCCAAGACTATTTTGAGTGCCCCCAACATTCCATCCATCCAAATGACCTGAAATTTTGGCTGGAGATCATTTTTACATATACCTAGAAAATATCATAAATTGGGAATTTTTGGAAAAGAGTTTCCTAAAGTTTTTTGTAGGAATTTAATAATCAATATAGGAATTATTTAATATATCTAATGACCTCCAAACCCTAGCAAATTTTGGTTAGTGCTCCTTAGGGTCTTCAGAAGGCGGTGTATAAATTTTCATCTCATTTGGAGCTAATTTGGTTGGGAAATGAACAAACCCTAGCCTAGCCCTAATAAGGGGTATTTAGGTCAAAAGTTCACTTGTGAGTTTAGGTGACCAAACCACCTCAACATAGGTTGAAAACTAGGCCATTGACTTGGCAGGACTTTTAACACCCTCCTATGGAATATGGGGTGGATTGGAATAGATTTGCCCTAGCATCTAAGACCAAACCCTAAGGATGGGCTTTTGTGTCTTGTGAAGGGCATGGGGTCAAAAGATCTTGTATGGACTTGAAATTTAGTAGGGAGGGTACTAGAGTAGCTAAAGCCCTCTGGTAAAAATCTTAGGGGATTTGGGAAAGGGTAGGCCCCACAAAACTCTAACCCTTGTTTAGGTCACAAACTTTAAAGTGATAGAATACGGTATTAACACTCGTTGGACAATACTGAAATTTAAGTAGTGTGGTCATAGGGGTAGTGTGAACCTCTGGAAATTTAATTGAGAATTTTGGATCAATACTCTTAGTACTTCCTTTGTAATGCATGAATTAGCCCTACTTAAATATTTGGTTATTGTGAATCCACTGTTTATTGGAAATTCATGAAAATTAGGCAGAGGAAGTTTTAGACCATTATGCTCATGTATGAATTTTATTAGAATTTTTGAATACATAATTACAGTACCTACTTCACAAGCTCATTAATTTGGATACTTGTTCAATATTTTGTTTAGAGCTCATTATTTGTTTAAAAATTATGACACTTGACCTAGAGTATTTATATATCCTGACAATCATACCTGAATTTTCTCAGAATGTTTGGAAGTATTTTTGTTGCACTTGCCTCTTAAAATTGATTAAACTAGGTTATATTTATAATTAGAATTAGTTGCCTAAACCTTGCTTCAAAATTGGGAGACCTTGGATTATAGGTTAGATGGTCATCTTGTAATTATTATAAATTTTAAGGAGCATTTGCATGTCTGAAATTGACACCTCATGTTCAAACTTGAGTTTTTGAATTACTAGAGAAATTAGTTAAATTATCAGATTAATTAGGAAAATTATGAATTTCTGGATTTAGGCCAAACATATCATGATAGACCCCCAATAATTATTATAGGGTTATTGGATGACTATTTTGAGTACCTCCCATTTTACACACCATATAGCTTATGTTGGTCTGCATTTAGTAAAACTGCTGAAGATAGGTTGGAATATGAATTTAGGCACATGAGTTGGGGTTAGATGTTATGCTGGTTTGGATAAATAAAAATGAGTTCATCATTGGAAGTTTGGATGCGTAGAGTGTTGGATTGGCTATTGTTACGTGGTGCTCAGGATCGACGATAGATCGTTTTTCCCATAGGAGAGAAAGTGTCAAATACTTTAGGGTTAGATCTAGTAGAACAAGTGAGGGTTTGGGAAATTTGATAGCAACCAACAATAGTAAGTGCCTTGTGAAAGGGATCTTTGGGCCTAATCCCATCGTAGTTCCTAGTGCTCTCGAGAGCCTTCACGGGGAATACCTTGGTCAGTCCTGGGCTAACCAAAACTGTAGGTAAAGCTGAATTGCAAGAGTAACTAGTATAACTAGGGATTCACATACAGTCACCTTGGTGTCTCGGGGTGGTAGGTTGGGTCATTAGGGCAGTAGACTCAATGGATTTAGTGATGGGCAGGTTGGCCCGGCGAGCTTTGGCTCGGTGGTTGTTAAGATGGGCAGGTTGGCCCAGCGAGCTTTGGCTCGGTTGTTGTTTATGACAGACGGTATGATTCGGGGAGCTTTGGCTCAATGGTTATATATTAAGATTGAATGTGCATAAAGTATAAGGTGGTGGGTCTTCGATATGGGAGAGTCAATGCACCGACGCTAATACGTTCACTCGGCAAGTGTGGTTTAGCACTTGGCGAAATTAAGTCTGGTGTGCCAGCCGGCAAGAGTACGCAGGAGTTCCGCTTAGTGCACCAGCATTGAGACGTACGATAGGTTTGGCTGGTAGTGCAATTACCGGTTTAGAGGTGGGCGAGGCCCAACCCACCGCTTCCGTTTGCCACTACGGAGGTATCTTGGGAGGTTCGGCTCCAGAAAGTGGGAACTAAAGGTCTGTGTACACAGAGTTGAGTGGGTGTGTTGCACTTGCATGATCACATCATGACATAATTGTATTTCATAGCATAACCATTGCATTCAACCCCGACACTTATTGTATAAGTGGTATGAGACGCTTTATACAATAGGCCCTACAAAATGACCCCTTGGTTTATAAGTTCGTGCGAGCGTGCTTATAAGTTAAGGTTTATTTTAGTGTCTTTATATGTATGCTTATTAGAAAACCGACACCCTATCGTATAAATTGGTATGAGAATTTTTATACGATAGGAGCCCCGCAAAAGATCCCTTGGCTTATGTGTTTTCATATAAGTTAAAGTTACTTCTCTTGTTCAGTCTTTTTAACTTCATTCTATCTTATATACTATAGAACTGCTAGTTTAGCTTCACAGCCATCTGCTTATTTGTTATTCTCCACTTTCATGTCCTCTCCTTTACTTCTCCCCACTCGGTGCCTAGGAGACATGGGGGAAGGGGCGAGGGATTATAGGACTTAGTCTTTTAGACTAACGGTTTTCGAACCACATCATTTTAGGGGACTGTGGAGCCCAACATGGAGGAGCAGCTCCGGAGGTTGGCACTCTTGGAGATGGGGCAGTCTAGTACCGGAGTTCAGACAGTAGGGACTGTGAGTCCTGATCGCTAGTAGTTGTTTTAGTTTTGATTTCATGATGAGAGATATGTAGTGAGGACTTGATGTACTGAGCATGAGCCCAAGATTTAGTACTTTTATTATTTTTGTGGACACTCCCTTCGTGGAGTTTATTTACTATATATATGATGCGTGGACTTGCTTTATTATTTTGCTACATTTGTGATCGATTTGGCCGACAGGATCACCGTTTTGTAGTGATGACTTTCCCGGGCATGAAGGTGTCACCGCAAAGCGGCAGTTCTGGGCCTAAGACCCCGGTGTTTCAAAAAAAAGGGGGTCTTACAAGTGGTATCAGAGCAGACCTCGATCGAAAAGTAGCAGTCCACAACCCCTAGGTCACCCCCGCGCGAGTTTAGTTTGGTTACAAACTAAGCAGCAGATGCAGTGGTGTGCTCATATGGGGGATCGCATGTAAACCGTCCACTTTTAATTAGGTTTGGGTCGATTACTTACTAATGTAGTTTGTTACGTAGCCCCCAACACAGCCTATGCCATAGGGTGGAGTCCAGCAGACTCCGAATGTTGCACCACCTCCCCCGGTCCCCACTTCATTCCCACAGTCTGAGATGGGGCAGACTCTGACAGCTATCCTGGAGGCTTTTTGGGCTCAACAGGTTCCGGCTCCGCAGCCAAACCCGTGGGCCAACTGGCTGAGTATATTCTGAGGACATTCTCCCCCATCCTACTTGGGGACGGAGTCGACCGTTCAGATGGAGGAGTGGCTGGACATCATGTATGAGATGCTGACTGGGATATGGTGCCCGTGGGAGGAGAGGGTGCCACTAGTAGTCTCTTGCTTAGATTCCCATACCAAGAGGTGGTGGAAGACATCGCTGGACATGACGTTTGCTGATAGAGAGGTTGCAGAGATTGCTTGGGGGGGAATTCAAGACCGCATTGTTAGAGTATTTCGTTCCGCAGTCGGCCAGAGATGAGCTGGAGGATAGATTTCTACAGTTGAGACAGGGTAGCAAGACAGTGGTGGAGTATCATCGGGAGTTCAACCACCTAGCCCGGTTTGTGGATTCTTACTAGTTGTATGAGGCAGGTTACACTAAGAGGTTCTATTAGGGCCTACGAGAGGATCTGAGGGAGGCTCTGTTGTTCGTGTCCGGCGGGCCTATCCCTCGGATATTTGAGATGGCAAAAACAATGCAGATTGACATACTACCCGAGGCCTGAAGCGGCCAACTTAGGATCATGGCCGGGGAGTCAGAAATGATCAACGACAGGGCCGTATCACAGATGGGAGAAGAGCAGAAGATCAACCTCGTCAGGAGGTGATACAGGAATAGAGGGAACTGATGAGTCCGATTTATATTGGGTTTTTCGGACTCATCTGGGCTAGTTTTTATGTGTTTGAACTTCACTTTTAGTTCTATATCATTCATATTTCATCTTTTCTAAATTTTCATAGGAAGTGCACACTTTGGCCTGTGGTTGTTTATTTTTGTACTTTTATTGTTTGTACTCCTTATTATGCTCATCTTGAATGTCTGCACATATCAGTGCTGTGTTTAAGTGTCGTGGGCGTGTTTCGGGGACGTTTGGAAGCAGGAATACTGCGCACGATCATCGGATATAGTGCGCACGACCACTGGTTGTGCGCCGATGATCGTGCGCATTGTACCCTGATTTCCAGAATCTGCCTGGGGTAATCGCACGACCACTGGACATAGTGCGCATGACCACTGGTCATGCGCCACTGATCGTGTGCATTGATTCCTCTTTTCTTGGAATTCAGTCTGGGGTAATCGCACGACCATTGGACATAGTGCGCACGACCACCGGTCGTGCGCCATTGCTTGTGCGCAGTACCACAGTTCTTCTTCCTAATTTGCCAATGCCAGTGCGCACGATCACGGGACATAGTGCCCACGACCACTGGTCGTGCGCCCGTGATCGTGCGTATTGTTCAATTCTGCTTTCTATAAATATGCAGGTGCCGCCCTAATTCCTAAATCGCGCATTTTTCCTCCGCCATTTTCTTATCCTAGGAGTTATTCCGCCGTCCTCCTTCAATCTCCACCCTAGGGAGGTGCTCCGGGCAAGCTTTCACTTCCAAATCCAAGCCGGAGCTTCCTCTCGGCCTCCTCCTTCATCCTTGAGCTTTAAGAAGAGCTAGACCTAGCTATCTCCACCAAGATAGAGAAGTTGTGCCATCCTCCACCGGCTCGTGACACGAAGAAGACGGGTCCATTGGGAGTGAGTGACAGCCTCCTCTAACCCGGACGTAGTTGAGGACCGAGCTTGGACGCGGATTGACAACCTGACGATTCCAACCGTGAATCATCAGCAAGACTTCGGATCCGGTCAATCTCTCACACTTTTATTCTCTTGTTGTTGAATAGTATAGTTGATCTCTTGTTTATGATGAAGTTGTACTTATTTTGATATACATTTGTATCAAATCATGTCTATATGATTTCATATTTATGTTATTTTATTGAGGTGCGCCAGTCTTTCCTTCCGCCATCCATCCATTTTTGTCATTCTAGCAATTGCTATAAGCATGCATAGTGAAGAGGTGCTTTCGACCCTCATTCTGCCATTCTCACCACCTCATCCACAAGCCTACTCGTCCATACGCCCAGCGATTCGGTGCATAACGGCCCGACTAGTCTTCCATCCTGCATGGCGAAGCATCGCATAGCGGCGTTGCATAGGAGTAGTTGATAGCCTATTATTTTCTTTTTTCACAAATATCAAAACCCCCATCGTTACCGCCGACCTTGAGGACTTCAATCTCAAGTCCTCCTCTGTAACGCCCCGAAACTCGAAAGTGCGACGGGAGGCATTTTGTGTCAGATTTGGAATTTGGCAGGGGCACATGGCCTGGGACATGGGCGTGTCAGGCACGTGTCGACGATCGGCCCGGGGAGTCGACATTTTCGCTCGACGATGTGTCAAGACAGGGAACACGGCCTAGGACACGGGCGTGTCCAAGGCCGTGTCGTGTGATCGACGAACTTCGCTCGACGAAGTGTCGAGACAGTGAACACGGCTTGGAGCCCAGGCGTGTTCGGGTTTGACACAGGCGTGTCAAAAAGGACATGGGCGTGTCCAAGACCCGTGTGAGTCTCGGGTTATTTTCGGGGCTGTGTCGATGGGCGCACACGGCCAAACACACGGCCGTGTCAGTTGGAACACGTGAATGTCAGGTCGAATACGGGCGTGTCGGATGCCCGTTTGTTTTTCGAGATGCGTCGATTTTGACGGCGAATGTGGGACACGGCCCTGGACACGGGCGTGTCGCAGGTCGTGTTCGGCCCAGGTTTTACTTTTTAGCTACGAATCATAGCCATTCATTTCCTTATTTTTGGATCCAACGGTTGGGGGTTGCTCCTACTGGGATATACCCGGGATTGGTCCTTTGAAACCCTCATTTCACTTGAGTGGTTCTCTTTCTAAGTCAAGAGAGAGGGGAGAGCAAAGGAGGAAGAAGGAGCCTAGATCCGGTCACCGGCGGAGCTTCGGAGCTCCAAATCGCGAACCGACTTCGGATCTACAGAGGCAAGGAGAGTGCGGTGCTTTTCATCCGCTTACATTACCATGGCTCCAAGGAAGAACACCTGGGTAACGATTCTCTTCTTGAGCATGTGAAGCTCTACTTCTTTTGCATAGGGAAGCCCTCTCTCACGAGTATGCGGTGAGTTTGAGGCGTTCCTTCGGGTAGACATGAGTAGTCCCCATTGTGTACATGTAGAGTCCGTAATTGAGAACAGATATAGGCATGATATATGAAGCCTACCCGGACAAGTTGGTCTGGATCGGTGATGTTGCATTGCATAAGTGGCCGGAGAAGACTCCGTGCGAATGTTTGTTTTTCTAGTTTTCTACGAGGTAGATTGCAACAGGGAGCCTTGGGGATTAACTCCAAGGTCCACCCAAAAAACTGGGCGGATGCGTGGTTCTGCCATCATGTGGGCCTGGGAGCCAACTTGAACATAACTGGGTTATGTGATGTTTGTATACGATTTGGGACTCAGGAAAGTTTGACCCGCGCATATGTTTTAAATTAACGTTACGGTGTGAGCAACGGGTCAGGCGGAACCGCACCAACTATATGTTGTTTCGGTTAAAGAGACCTAAAGTTACTTGGCACTTACCGTTGACATAGATGGAGGGTCTTAGGCTGTGGCCAAAAAGACCAAATGCTCACGAGAGATTACCGTCCCGGGGACGGTGGTGAGTCGGAGGTCTTAGATCGTGATCACCGAGAATGTGCCCTGAGAGCACGGGGCGTATGGCCGTGCGTGCCAATGCCTGCGATGCAATGTATTTATGTACTGCTTGGTTATGCTAATAAAGTGCAAGGAAGTAGCATCGCCGCCCTGAATTGGGGACGGGATTGTTATAATTTGGTGAGCATGGCTGACCATTGCTTTGATTTGCCACCGTTATGGTGGATTGTGCTTGCAGGTGCTGCGGAGCCGAGCGGTAAATAGCGGGCTAAAGCCCAAGTTGCTGAGCTGGCCCTCGAAGTGCTAATTTTTGTGTGTTTTCTTTTATTCAAGTATGGTCGGCCTGCGTGCCGAGGTTTGGAAAACATGTAATATGAGGGGAACAATTATAAGGCCTTATGGCCAATACTTGTGTATTTGTACTTCATTCCTTTTTGGCGTATTAGTGGACATTCATGCTAGTGTTGGGTTCTTTATTAATGCAACAATTTTAATTGCTTTCGCTAGAATACTCTGTGTAGGACGTTGGATTGGTTGGATGGTATTTCATTGAGTAACCACCCGGCCTTTCTGTGGTATATGGTGTCGGGCTCCGACTGGACCTACTTCTATATGCTATGCGAAGGATAGGGGGTGTTACAATTTGGTATCAGACTACTGGTTTCGGTCAGACTTAAAATTAATTCATGGGTGAATTCTTTTAAGGGGTGCTGAGCACATGTGTGTGCGTCATCGTTATAACAGCAAAATAACTCATGAATGTCCACTTATGAATGAAAAATACACGTTGAAAGATAATAGTTACCTACCTAAATCACCTAGAGGGGGGTGAATAGGTGAGTTGTGTGTCTATTGCGGAATAAAAAAAAACTCAAAACAATGTACATATCAATCTACCAAATTATTACAGACGAGACAAGATTTATAGTGGTTCCCCGATCTTGGGTACATCCACTTCCCCTCACCGATCTAGCAATATACTATGCTCAGCAACTCCACTATCTCGGATTGAAAATCAATCCTACCCTCGGAATAAAGTTCCTAGTATCTCAATCCAACCAACAAGATCTACAACTCGGAAGCCAAAACTTTATACAAACTCGTAGTTAAAAACTCCTACACTTGGAGAAAACTTCTCCTACAAGAATGAAAATTATTTTAGAAAATACAAACAATGATTTCTCTGTCAGATCTGCAGGTAAGCAACCAGGATGAAAGATATGGTACCTAAACACCTAGAGGGGGGGGGGGGGTGAATAGGTGACCTAATCCTTTTTTAACTTTACTGGCAGCAAACAGTTTATTATCACAGATTTATAACTTTTGCACAGCAATCACAAAGCATTCACAGCATACACAGCACAATCACAGCACAACACAGTGGTTTATAGTGGTTCCCCAAGATATGGGTACATCCACTTTCCCCCTTCGCCTATCTAGCAGTGTACTAGATTTGGCCAAACTCCTCCACTGTCTCAGAACCCAAATTAGTTCCTACACCTCAGGCCCAAAGCCTTACAACTCAGCTTTATCCCAAAGCCTACACTCAGCCAATCAAGGCCTACACTCAGCCAATCAAGGCCTACACTCAGCCAACCAAGGCCTACACTCAGCCAACAAGGCCTACACTCAGAGATCTCAATCTCCTACACTCAGGCTCTCAAGCCCTACCCCCAGCCTTTATAATTATAGGCTTACAATTCTCTCAGATCCAAAGGATCCTACAAGTTAAAAATGTATTACAGATATTAACTCTACAACTCAGAAATAAAAGAGGGGAGTTGAGAGTTTCTTGATGAGTTCTTGGAAGAACTCAGCTGGATTCACTCTGACTTAGCTTTCTTCAAAGCTTCTTGAGTAGAACTGAATAAGACTGAATCCTCCTGCAGTTGTTCCTTGACCTCTGCCACTTAAGATCCAGAATTGAATCTGAATCCTTCTTCTCAGCCTAGTTCCAGAGGCTGATTTCTTGGATGGAGCCCTCTCTCTCCAACTTCTTAGATCTGCACTTGGACTGCAAGATCTTCTTGTGTTGATACTCTTGGTACCACTTTAATAACTTGTTCTTCAACAATGTGATCCACTTGAACAATTATCTGAACAACAGTTTCTGTAAACTGTAGGTGCCTATTTATAGGCCTTCTTCATGGTAACCGGCTGGTCCGGTCCATAACTGACTTCTGATATCTCTGACAGGTGCTGTAGACCGGCTGGAACGGCAGCTGTCAAGTCATCCAGTCATTTCTTGAAAATCTCTAACTGTCTGTAAGTGTCGAGACTTTCTGTCTTTAAGTGTCGACACTTATAGTCCAAGTGTCGACACATGTTGTGTAAGTGTCGACACAAGTCTACAAGGTGTCGACACAACTCCTTGTATGTCTCGACACAGATTCTTCTGCATGTGTCGACACTGAAATTGATTGTCGACACAAGTACTTGTTCTTCTAGCTTTTGCTGAATTCTTCTAAGTGTCGACACATCTCCTTTGTGTCGACACAACTTCTTGTGTTGAATCTGTCAAGTGTCGACACTACTTCTTGGTGTCGACACATAGTCTTCTATGTTGATTCTTGCTGAGTGTCGACACAGCTCCTTGTGTCGACACACCTTCTTCTTGTTGAGACTTCAGCTGAGTGTCGACACTTGTACTTAGAATATTTTGGAGATAATTCTGTTCTTTGCTAAGTGTCGACACAGCTCCTTGTGTCGACACTTTCTTCAAGTGTTGAGTCTTCAGCTGTGTGTCGACACATTGTTCTGGGTGTCGACACATACTTCAAATGCTGACTCTTCTTGTTGTGTGTCGACACATTGTGCTGGGTGTCGACACATACTTCAAGTGTTGACTCTTCTTGTTGTGTCGACACATTGTTCTGGGTGTCGACACTTTAACTTAGTCTCTGCTGACTTTTGCTGAGTGTCGACACAGCTCCAAGTGTCGACACTTTCTGGTGTAGACTCAGCTTCACTGGGTGTCGACACAGCTCCTTGTGTCGACACTTTCTGTCTGCACTTTTCTTCACTAAGTGTCGACACAGCTCCAAGTGTCGACACTTTCTGTCTGGTGTCGACTCTGCATCCCAGGTGTCGACACAATGACTCCAAGTGTCGACACTGCTTGTCTGGGTGTCGACACAAGTCTACTTAAGTGTCGACACTTTCCCTCTGGGTGTCGACACATGGACTTAGAAACTTTTTGCTTCAGTCCAGTGATTACATAACCTGCACAAGTAAACTCAACATACATCAAATACATTATGATGTATATCATTGAGTTGGGTGAGGCTTCTTCAAATCAGGTACATTTGACCAATGTACCCAACAATCTCCCCCTATTTGGAGAAGTCATAACCCTTAGTCAATGATATACACCATTCATAATTAAAAATTACAAAATGATGTAAAGCAGATTATATTCAGCAGGGTAAACATAAACATGTATTAATTTACACATGTATACACATCCATCATTTCAGAACAAACAAGAAATAAACACATTCACAGAACAATCATGAAATATATTTATCATATATTGTTCTAACATTTTTCTTATACATCTTCAGTGGTTTACATAAATGTTTTACATTTAAAAGATTACAAAATAATCTTCAAGTAAAATCTTAATCTATTTCTGATCAGATTCCTTGATAACTATTCCCTTGCCAGCTTGAACTTGAGCTTTGACAGGGGCTTCAACAGTTTCAGCAACAGCAGGATTCTTGCCTTTTAGATCTTTCTTTTTGAGTTCTTCTGCCTTGATCTTCTGCCTCTCAAAGTAGTGATATGGCTTAGGAAAGTACTTGCTAGGCTCCACTGCAGTAGGAGGTAGCTTTCCCATCTTAGCCTTTCTTCTATACTGAACTATTGCTTCCTGCCTGATCTCATGTTTTCTCCATTCTGCTTCAGAGAACCACTTGTTCCTGTCATGAGTATTGTCCTTGGCAGCTTTCCAGGCAGTTAAAATTATATTCCTAGAGGTAGGGCTCCACTGTTCAAAGTCTGGCCTTTGTTCTGCTTGTTCCCTAAACCTCTTCTTTGACAACCTTGTCTCTTCTTCTTTCTATAATGCCTCTTGCATGGCTTCAGATATAGGTTGAACAACCTTTTCAATGTGGACATTGTCCTTGCCCTCAAGTGGGCTATACATTGTGCTCACATCTGCTTGAATCATTTCAAAGTCTGGAGGTGGATAGATGACCTGAGCTACTTCTGGTTGCTCACCTCCAAAATAAGCAGGGTTAATGCCTGATTCAGCAACATCTTGGTCATCACACAGAGGAGGATATCCAAGTGTAGCTCTGATGGAATTTGATATCCACTTAGCATGTTCAGAGCTTGCCTTGACTAGTACTCTCTCCCCCTTTATGACTTCTCTAGCCATGTGATCTCTGACATCATCCTTTTGAAATCTGATCTGACTATCCAAGTACCTGATTCCATCTTTAAAGTAAGGTTTTAGCTTTTGAAGTTGTTCAGATATGACCTTCTGGGAGGCTTGGATAGCAGTCTTTACAGCAGTAATTTCTTCTTGAAATACTTTATCAAAATCAGCTTTAGCAGCAGCAGTAGATGTAGAAGGTTCAGCAGCCTTATTCTTCAACTCAGTGACTATAGCATTATGGGAGGCAGTCAAATTGTCATTCATTCTTAATTGATTCTCAAGAATATATCCTTGTTTCAATGCTATATCATCCACCTGTGACTTGATCTTCTCTTGGTGTGTTGCCAAATACACCACTGCATAGCCACCTTTGTGGAAGCAATCAGTCATTTCCTTTTTGTTAAGGTTCATTTCAAACCTTATGGATTTTATATCTTGGGCAAGATCAACCTGTAAAGCTTTGTGCCCTTCATCTACATAAGCCTCTATTGCCTTTCTCTGTTCATCCAGTTTAATCTGCAGTGCAATCATTAATGCACTATAATCAACAGGTGGAGCTTGTTGAACTATAGGCTGTGGGGCTAAAGATTGCAGAGCTTTCTTATAACTCTGACTTCTCCTTTTAAAAACATACAGTTTCTTCTTCTTAGCCCTAGCACTCTCCTCATCTTCAGAGGCAGAAGTGCTGGCTATGTCAACCCTATCCTTAGGGCTTGGAGGTTTGTCAGCTTGCACATCAGGTGCCTTCTCAGTTTCCAGCCTAATAGGCTCTTCCAGATCTTGTACTTGCTCCCCCTCAGCAGCAGCAGTATCTCTTCCAGCAGCTTCTTTGTCCATGTCAAAATCAGCTTGATCTAGATTTAGAAATAAATCTTCCATGGTGAACTCTTGAGGTGATTGAGCTGGAGACATTCTTTGCTCTTCAATTTTTGGATCAGGAATTTCTGGAACAGCAGATGTGTCTTTGATAACAACATCTGGTTCTTGACTATGCAGCTGAGTTTGCTGAGGAACATCAGACAAATCAGCATCTTCTATAAGATATTCTAAAGTATTTAGGTCAGTGAGTACCTCTTGGATGATGGTGGTGGCTTGCTCACTGTCCAGTGTAGATGGTTCTTCTACAACTGGAGGCTGCCCCTGGCTGTGATCCCTGTGGATGGGGCTAGCTTGTGGTAGCTCCCCCTGGATCTCAGCAATTTCTTGAGCAGCAGGGGTCTTCTCTACAGCCTCTTCCTCATGATCATCAGGAGTGAAGATAACATGTTCTTCACTCCCAGAACTACTAGAGGACTCTTGTTCCACTGGAGCAGTTTTTCTCTTTTTCTTTGGAGGAATCTCCTTCTCAGTTACTGTCTTCTCTGGGGTTGGTATTTCCTTGGACAATACCCTGTCCCATCTTGAAAAGATCCTTTGATCCATCTTCCTCATGTGGTTTATCTTGCTGCCTGCAGCAGTATTCATTACCTCTGGTATCACACCAGCTAGGTATAGACTAATAATTCTGCCCAGATTGGGCTTCTTCAAGCTCTCCTTGATCTTCTCATAAACCACCATAGACCAATCTGTTTTCAGAGTGAAGATTATCCTTGTCATGATGCCAAACATATGGGCAGACACTCTGTCATGCCCTCCAGGCTTGCTGAGTAAGACTTTTCCCACAATCTCAGACATGAACTTCCCTTGATTATTCATGCCTTTCCTATTGAAAACAGAACCTATCTTCATCTTTGGATCAAGACCACACCAGGTTAAAGCTTCCCTGGTCTTTGAAGCAGTAACCTCTTCTTCATCTTGAGTTTTTGGTAGCTGGAGTACCTTCCTCAGACTCTTTGGTGAAACCTTGACCTTAGTTCCATGAACTCTGGATTTGATTCTGAATCCAGATTCATCTACTGCAGCTCCATTAAGGAATTCAAGTACTTCCTTCTTCCAAATCTTTGTAGGTTCAGAAAAGAGATATTCTAGTCCAGAATCGCCGACGAGAGTTACAACCGCCTTGATTTCTGCATCTGCATCGTCGAACGCGCCGCGCACAAGCTCATAACCCTCGTTAACGTTCTCCTCAAGCTTAGGAGCCATTAGGGTTTGTAGAAGTTGTCTTTAGAAAAGAGAGGCGTCGACACAGTAGTTTTGGTCTCGAAACTTTGAAAGCGTGTCGACAAACAAAGACAGAACCCTATTTATACCTTTCTGATTTTGAAGATGAACAAGCGGGACAGCTAACTTAAAATGTGTCGACACTGGCTATAAGTGTCGACACTGACTTATAATGTCTCGACACACACGTGTCGACACAAGTTTAGTCAACAGATTTTATGTGTTGACACTTGGTTATGTGTCGACACAACATAACTCGACACATTGTCGAGACTTTACTTAGAAAATTCTGAGTAAAACATAAGTGTCGACACCATATTGGATGTGTCGACACCTACTTGTCATGTGTCGACACTAACATTCTGAAGTGTCGACACCACATTCCTAGATGTGTCGACACCTTTTTCCTGAAGTGTCGACACCACTATTCTGTGTCGACATAGACTTGTCTATGTGTCGACACCTTGTTACTTAGTCATTTTCAAATCTATAAACTTACTCTAAGTTTAACATTCCTAGTTCAATTTTGAATCTATTGAACTTAGCTTCTTCTAGTGGCTTAGTAAACATATCAGCTACTTGATTATCAGTTTTAACATATTCTAATAAAATATCTTTTCTTTCTACATGTTCCCTAAGAAAATGATATTTAATTTCAATATGTTTTGTCCTACTATGTGATACAGGGTTATTAGCTATGGAAATAACACTAGTAGAATCACAGAAAAGTGGAGTTCTACTTACCTGAAATCCATAGTCCTCTAGCTGATGTTGAATCCACAGAAGTTGAACACAACAACTTCCTGCAGCCACATACTCTGACTCTGCTGTGGAGATAGCCACACTGGTTTGCTTCTTGCTACTCCATGAAATTAGTCTCCCACCTAGGAATTGACAGGTTCCAGTAGTGCTCTTTCTATCCTCTTTGCATCCTGCAAAGTCTGCATCTGAATAACTTGTTAGATCAAAATCTCCATTCCTAGGGTACCAGAGGCCTAGATAGGGAGTGCCCTTTAGATATCTCAATATTCTTTTGACTGCTGTCAAATGAGACTCTTTAGGGCAGGCTTGATACCTGGCACAAACACATGTAACATACATGATGTCAGGTATACTAGCAGTCAAGTATAATAGGGAGCCAACTATCCCTCTATACAAGGTTTCATCTACAGGCTTCCCTGCATCATCCTTGCTAAGAGACATACTTGACCCCATAGGAGTCTTCATGGTGCTGGATGAATCCATACCATACTTCCTGATGAGTTCTAGGGTGAACTTTGACTGACAAATGGACAAACCACTCTCAGTCTGTTTAACTTGGAGACCCAAGAAAAACTTCAGCTCTCCCATACTACTCATCTCAAACTGACCTTGCATAAGTTTTGCAAACTTTTTGCAAAGGCTGCTTTCAGTAGACCCAAATATAATGTCATCTACATATATTTGGACTAGTATAACTTTGCCTCTAGATTCCCTAAGGAATAGAGTCTTATCTATTTTCCCCTTGAGAACTTGTTCTCAATGAGGAAACTAGATAGGGTTTCATACCAAGCCCTAGGGGCTTGCTTTAACCCATATAAAGCTTTCCTAAGTCTATAGACATGATGAGGTAGAGTTGGATCAACAAAACCTGAAGGCTGCTCCACATAGACTTCTTTTTTAAGATTACCATTTAGGAATGCTGCCTTAACATCCATTTGGTATACCTTGAATCCTTGATAGGTTGCATAGGCCAAGAACATCCTTATGGCTTCCAGTCTGGCTACTGGAGCAAAGGTTTGATCAAAATCAATACCTTCTTCTTGCCTATATCCTTTAGCAACCAGTCTAGCCTTATTCTTAATGATGATCCCATGTTCATCCATCTTATTCCTGTAGATCCACTTAGTTCCTATCAAATTGTGGTCTTTAGGTTTAGGAACTAATTCCCAGACCTTGCACCTCTTGAACTGATTAAGCTCTTCTTGCATTGCTTCAGTCCATTGTGGATCTTGTATTGCTTCTTCAAACTTCTTGGGTTCAACTTGTGACAGAAAGCTGGAATAGATTGCAGCATTCTGATTTCTGCTCCTTGTTTGAACTCCTTGTCTTGGATCTCCAATAATCAGCTCTACTGGATGATCTCTAAGATGCCTGTGGGCTGGAGGCATCCTAACTTCTGGTTGAACCACTTCAGCATCTGCATCATGCTGTATTCCTTGGATTTCTTCAGCAATTGGCACATGTAGTTCTCCCCCTGGACAACAGCTACTGTCTTCTACTTGCTGTCTTGCAGCAGGCACTTCTTCTATAGTAAGCTTGTCCATTTTCTTTGTCAAACTTGTGGGGCTGCATACACTGCTAGACAACTCATTATTAATAAGTTTAGTCTCATCAAAAACTACATGCACTGATTCTTCTACAACTTGTGTAGTCAAGTTGTAGACTCTATAAGCCTTACTATTATTGCTGTACCCAACAAAAATTCCTTCTTGGGACTTGGCAGCAAACTTAGTTAAGTAAGACTTCCCATTGTTAAGTATGAAGCATTTGCAACCAAAGATCCTAAAATAGGATAGGTTTGGTTTCCTGCCTTCCACAACTTCATAGGGGGTCTTGTTTAGCCCTTTAGTGATGGTGGCCCTATTTATAACATGGCATGCAGTGTTAACTGCCTCAGCCCAGAAATACTCTGGCAGTGATGTATCACTTAATAGGGTCCTACCAGCCTCTATCAAGGTTTTATTCTTCCTCTCAGCAATGCCATTTTGCTGAGGTGTTCTAGGTGAAGAGAATTCTTGAAATATCCCAAAGTCTTCACATAGTTTTGTCATGGTATCAGACTGAAATTCAGTACCATGGTCACTTCTAATTTTGACCACTGTACTATTTAGTTCATTCTGAATTTGCTTGACAAAGCTATAGAAGACACTAGGTGTTTCAGATTTCTGTCTTAAGAAGAACACCCAGGAAAACCTTGAGTAGTCATCTACAACTACAAAGGTATAGACCTTTCTACCTAAGCTGTGAACTGGCATTGGACCAAAGAGATCCATATGCAAGAGGTATAAACACCTCACAGCATCTTTGTTTTCTATGCTTCTAAAGGTGGGTTTAGTCTGCTTGCCCCTTTGACAAGCTGAGCAAATACCATCTTTAACACACTTAACTTGAGGACCATTCCTCACTAACTCTTTGCTAAAGAGTTTGCTAATAGTCTTGTAGTTAAGATGGGCAAGCCTCTTGTGCCATTTGACACAATGAGAGACTGTCACATCAGCTACAAGACAAACTGGAGAACCATTGTTCTCAACCATAATGTCTAGGCAGTAGACATTCCTCTTCCTATAACCTGTCAAAATGATCTCTTGATCACTTGACCTCTTGATATGACAACCATTTTTAACAAATGAGATGTCATACCCTACATCACTTAATTGACTTATACTTATTAGGTTGTGTTTCAACCCTTTAACATAAGCCACTTGAGTAATGGTAACTAAGTTTGTAGAAATGTTACCAAATCCTTTGATGATTCCTTTTTCAGAACCACCAAAGGTTACTTTTGGACCATCTTTTACTGGAATGTAGTCCTTTAGTAATCTTCTAGTTCCAGTCATATGTCTGGAACATCCACTGTCCAAGTACCATGTTGGGGTATGGCCACTTGGACTCACCTGCAAAACAGATTAATGAACCTTAGAACCCAAAGAATTCTTGGGTCCTTGGTACTTGTTAGTCTGCAATCTGACAAAGCTACCCACTGGCTTTCCAACAGGTAGTTTGGTACTCACTTTGGCACAAGCATTGTGCCAACAGTCCACTGCAAAGTGGCCAACCTTGCCACAACACCAGCATTCAAACTTATTGTACCTTTGCTTAGGTACAGCCTTTGCTGTCTTATCTACAACAGTCTTGTTGAATGTTGGGGCTTTGCCCTTGGACTTGGACTTGGACTGCTCAGTCCTAGCAGGTCTAATAAAACACAGTCCAGCCTTGCCTTTATGATGAACAAAATCATCAATTAAAGGTAACACTGACTTAGGTTTAGAAAACCTAGCAACTAAGTCCTTCTCCTTCTGAAGATTGATCTCCAGATTCTTAATTTGATCATTCTTAAATGATATAGTACCCATTTGAATCACTATTATGTGCTTCAACCTGGCTATCTCATTCAGTTTTTGATCAAAAGACTTGTCAAAATCTGTTGCTGCAGCTTTAAGAATATCAATTTCCTTTGCCTGACTTTTGGCTAGGGTCTTGCTTTTCTTGTAAGCCTGCAACAGCACCTTATATTCATCTATAAGCTGATGAATATCATCCTCAGATTCAGATACATTCTCATCACTTGATGAACAAGAATCTGAATCTGAACTAGAACAAGAAACTGAATTTAAGCTTGAACTTTGTACCTGACTGGGTCCTGGCTGCTCCAGGATTTTGGCACTCTCTGTCAAAGCCATTAGCCCTTGGCAATGACTGTCTTCTTGTTCATAAATAGACTCCATGATCTGCATGAATTCTTCCTCTTCTTCTTCAACAAACAGCCCTATGTAGGCTTCAGCCTCAGACTCAGTTTCTGAAGAAGAGATATCTGATAGAGTCTTCTCCTTCTTGGCAACAAAAGACTTCTCTTTCTTGCCTTTGAAGTGAGCCTTTTTCCTGTCACCAGCTTCCTTTCTCTTCTCTGGACAATCTGCAATAACATGGCCCTGTCTATTGCAGCAATAGCACACTATCTTTGAACTAGTTGCCTTGCTAGATTTTGTCCTTTTCTTGTCATTCTTTGAAGACTTCTTTTTCTGATAAGAGTCTTCCTTTCCATGTGATGTAGAAGGCCTTGACCTCCACTGTTTCTTTTTCAAAAACTTCTGAAAGTGTCTAGTGAAAGCAGCAAAGTCTTCATCACTTTCACTGCTTTCTAACTTGGTGCTGACTGTTTCATCTGACTCTGATTCAGCAATCTTTGGAGGTGGAGTTGGTGATTTATTCCTGCACTTCCTGGGAACTTCTGTCTTGAAAGCAACTGATCTTTCCTTGTGTTCAATTCTTGTTGACTTCTCCTCCTCTTTCCTCACTGTCAACTGCATCTCATATGACAATACCTTGCCAAACAGTGTAGGAGGAGGAATTTCTCCCAACTTAGCCATTTCTCTAATGGCACAGATCTTGGTGTCCCAATCTTTGGTTAGGGACCTTAGGAACTTGTCATTAAGTTCATAGTTACTGAACTCTCTTCCATAAGACATGAGTTCATTAACTATTCTGTAGAACTTCTTGTAGCACTCAGTTATGCTATCACCTTTACCTTGTCTAAAACTCTCATACTCCTGATTTAGCAAGGATTTTCTATCTTGTCTGACTTCTTCAGATCCTTCCATATACACTATAAGAGTGTCCCACATCTCCTTAGCTGTCTTACAGTGTATAAGATTCTGAAAAGTTGCATCATCAATGGCACTCACTATAATGTTTTGTGCCCTCTTGTCCATGGTAGCTAGGACAATCTCATCCTTAGTCATCTCAGAGAAATCCTTTGGAGTTCTCTGATTTGCATCTAGAACTGAAATCTTCATGGGCACATAAGGACCTTCCTTTACTGTGATGTAGATTCTAGGGTCTGAGGCCTCCATAAACAACCTCACCCTTTCCTTCCAGATCCCAAAGATCTCCTTTCTGCATATGGGTAATTTCATGGAACCCAATTCCTTGTGATTTTCAAAGGAACCCATGTTTCTTGATTTTCTTGAATTTCTTGAAGCTGTATTTTTGCCTTACACTGAATCTGCCAAATAGGATCTCCTCAGACTGTTAGTCCTTTTTGAGTAACCTGGCTCTGATACCACTTGAAAGATATAGTACTTAAACACCTAGAGGGGGGGGGGGGTGAATAGGTGACCTAATCCTTTTTTAACTTTACTGGCAGCAAATAGTTTATTATCACAGATTTATAACTTTTGCACAGCAATCACAAAGCATTCACAGCATACACAGCACAATCACAGCACAACACAGTGGTTTATAGTGGTTCCCCAAGATATGGGTACATCCACTTCCCCCTTCGCCTATCTAGCAGTGTACTAGATTTGGCCAAACTCCTCCACTGTCTCAGAACCCAAATTGGTTCCTACACCTCAGGCCCAAAGCCTTACAACTCAGCTTTATCCCAAAGCCTACACTCAGCCAATCAAGGCCTACACTCAGCCAATCAAGGCCTACACTCAGCCAACCAAGGCCTACACTCAACCAACAAGGCCTACACTCAGAGATCTCAATCTCCTACACTCAGGCTCTCAAGCCCTACCCTCAGCCTTTATAATTATAGGCTTACAATTCTCTCAGATCCAAAGGATCCTACAAGTTAAAAATGTATTACAGATATTAACTCTACAACTCAGAAATAAAAGAGGGGAGTTGAGAGTTTCTTGATGAGTTCTTGGAAGAACTCAGCTGGATTCACTCTGACTTAGCTTTCTTCAAAGCTTCTTGAGTAGAACTGAATAAGACTGAATCCTCCTACAGTTGTTCCTTGACCTCTGCCACTTAAGATCCAGAATTGAATCTGAATCCTTCTTCTCAGCCTAGTTCCAGAGGAGGATTTCTTGGATGGAGCCCTCTCTCTCCAACTTCTTAGATCTGCACTTGGACTGCAAGATCTTCTTGTGTTGATACTCTTGGTACCACTTTAATAACTTGTTCTTCAACAATGTGATCCACTTGAATAATTATCTGAACAACAGTTTCTGTAAACTGTAGGTGCCTATTTATAGGCCTTCTTCCTGGTAACCGGCTGGTCCGGTCCATAACTGACTTCTGATATCTCTGACAGGTGCTGTAGACCGGCTGGAACGGCAGCTGTCAAGTCATCCAGTCATTTCTTGAAAATCTCTAACTGTCTGTAAGTGTCGAGACTTTCTGTCTTTAAGTGTCGACACTTATAGTCCAAGTGTCGACACATGTTGTGTAAGTGTCGACACAAGTCTACAAGGTGTCGACACAACTCCTTGTATGTCTCGACACAGATTCTTCTGCATGTGTCGACACTGAAATTGAGTGTCGACACAAGTACTTGTTCTTCTAGCTTTTGCTGAATTCTTCTAAGTGTCGACACATCTCCTTTGTGTCGACACAACTTCTTGTGTTGAATCTGTCAAGTGTCGACACTACTTCTTGGTGTCGACACATAGTATTCTATGTTGATTCTTGCTGAGTGTCGACACAGCTCCTTGTGTCGACACACCTTCTTCTTGTTGAGACTTCAGCTGAGTGTCGACACTTGAACTTAGAATATTTTGGAGATAATTCTGTTCTTTGCTAAGTGTCGACACAGCTCCTTGTGTCGACACTTTCTTCAAGTGTTGAGTCTTCAGCTGTGTGTCGACACATTGTTCTGTGTGTCGACACATACTTCAAATGCTGACTCTTCTTGTTGTGTGTCGACACATTATGCTGGGTGTCGACACATACTTCAAGTGTTGACTCTTCTTGTTGTGTCGACACATTGTTCTGGGTGTCGACACTTTAACTTAGTCTCTGCTGACTTTTGCTGAGTGTCGACACAGCTCCAAGTGTCGACACTTTCTGGTGTAGACTCAGCTTCACTGGGTGTCGACACAGCTCCTTGTGTCGACACTTTCTGTCTGCACTTTTCTTCACTGAGTGTCGACACAGCTCCAAGTGTCGACACTTTCTGTCTGGTGTCGACTCTGCATCCCAGGTGTCGACACAATGACTCCAAGTGTCGACATTGCTTGTCTGGGTGTCGACACAAGTCTACTTAAGTGTCGACACTTTCCCTCTGGGTGTCGACACATGGACTTAGAAACTTTTTGCTTCAGTCCAGTGATTACATAACCTGCACAAGTAAACTCAACATACATCAAATACATTATGATGTATATCATTGAGTTGGGTGAGGCTTCTTCAAATCAGGTACATTTGACCAATGTACCCAACACATGATCTTCTTCTTGTAAGCTTTGCGACACTTTCAGAAAGATGAAGAAAATCACGACAACAATCTGGATTCTTCTTTGTCTTACACGATCGGAAAGAGGATGAGCATTTGAGAAACGATCTCGATCTGTAAAACTTCTTCAGTCTGATTCCTCTAAAAATCGAAACCCTTGCCGGAGAAGAACAGCGGCGGCAGCGGCTTTCGTTCATGAAGAGAGAAAGAGGAAACAACGAATTGGAGAGAGAGAAACGGTTGCAGAAATTTCTTAATAATTTTTGATCTTGAAAGCCTTTTGTTTTTTTAGGGTTTCTCGATTAGACAGGACCTTATATAAGATTTTGAATAACGGTCATAATCAGTCTTAATGATATACATGTGGACCAATCATGTTACGGGATTTGAAAATCCATCAATTATGGACTTAGAGAAATTTCGGAGAAAAAGAGGTGATAAACATGAGTAGTTAAATAACTACTCGAGTAGGTAAAGGACTACTCGAGTAAGTAAAGGAATGTTACTCGGGTATATAATTCATGACTACTCGAGTAGGTTGATGACAACTACTCGAGTGTGTAACTAGAACTACTCGAGTAGGTAGAAGGAGTTACTTGAGTACATGTAATCAACTACTCGAGTACTTAGAAGATCTACTCGAGTATACAAACGATTTCACGTCAAGTGAGTTGAACTACTCGAGTACAGGTTATACTACTCGAGTAGGGGAGAAAAACTACTCGAGTGGTTTGGCGAACTACTCGAGTGAAAGGACTTGGAAAAATTTCTAAACACTGGAAGATGAGCTACTCTAGCAGTCAGACTGAACAACTCGAGAGGATAAAATCTACTCGAGTATATGGAAAAGACTTACTCGAGTAAATGACTTAGAATATATTTAGGAGAAAAGAAATTTAGTTTACTCGAGTATGAGGCTTGAACTACTCGAGTATTAAGTGAACCACTCGAGAATATAACTTATACTACCCGAGTATATAGAAAATTTACTCTTGTGAAGAAAACGGTTACACGAGTCAGAAACTATAACTACTCGAGTATATATATATACTTACTCGAGTTGTTTACTTACAAAAACTTGGAGAGTGAAATCTGTACTACTCGAGTAATAAGAATGATCTACTCGACTATAGGAATTCTGACTCGAGTAAAAAGCAAGTAATCTACTCGAGTAGTTAATGACCTGCACGAGTAGAATACTTAGAAAAATTTTCATGGAGGAAATTCTTTCTTCTTCGGTGAAATCAGCATCCAACTCTATTCACATTGTCCAAGTGCTTGAATATGAAGTGTATCCCAATAGAGAGGCTACACATGAGTCAACATCTTGGGTCATACAATGAGGGATTACATTGCATGGTCCTGTGTTTGGTGACCCATTGTAGACTGACATTGGTCTACACTTCCCATTGGAATCCTGCAACCACATAAGTCAAACAAAGCATCAAATACAACCTAATTCATCTTAGTTCAGGATGACTTCATTAAATCTGGATTAATGTCGACATAGTTCACAACAATCTCCCCCAATTTGTTGAAGTCAGAACCCTTTACACTAAGGTGAATTATAGACATAAAAAGTGTTAAGTAGAAAAATATGTGCAAGTAAGCAAGAAGCTATGAAAAAGATAATGAGAGAAAAAACTTAGAATTATGTGAATAAGAATATCCAAAATTATCAATTCTACAGTCATTCATTTCACACTCTCAAAAGTCCTTGAAATTCAGCCTAGGTTCTATTGCTTGTCCAACTATTCTTGTTGTCTCCTTTGGTAGCTGAAAGGCTTAGGATAATATCTGGGAGGCCTAGGAGGAGCAGCAGGATTATTCCTTCCATACTTTCTGTCATAAATTCTTCTCTTGGTCATGGATTTCTCATATAATTCCCATTTCTGGGACCTATAGTGCAGGTTCCGGTTCTCATCAAAGTCCATTACTAGTTTTAGAGTATCTAGAATCAAGGATTTGGAAGTGGGAGACCAGACTTCAGCATAAACAACAGTAGATCATTTTTCAGCAGCAGGAACATGAATTGATCTACTAGTAGAATGACCTTCACCATATTTTCTCTTCTTTTTGGATGTTTGGATCTCTGGAGGAGCATGAAGGAAAATATCAGCAGGATCTTCTTCCCAGCCTTGAGTATAGGATTCTGGAGGAGCCACGTTATCTCCAGGCCTGGGAGAGAAGGTTGGTGAAGGTGTAGTTTGAGCAGAGGCTGCAACAGCTAGAGGATTTAAGTGACGGGGAATGATATTTGGATCTGCAACAAATTCAGGTATGATTTGATTATGCATCCAGACAGCAGTGTCATAAGTATGGAACTTGACACTCTGGATCTGAGCTAGCACATCAGCATGAATCTTTTACACATGATCTTTCAAAATATCTTTCTTCAAAGCAGTAGATTTTTGTAGATGTCCATTGACTAATTCCTCCCCCTTTCTGTTTTCAACAGATAATTTATCTATGGCAGTTTCTTTGAATAAACCAACTTCTTCACAGATTTGCACTTTGTTGGCTTCATTTCTCTTGTCTAGTTCTATTTGATTGTGGGCAAGAGTCACACTCTGGTCCATCACCTGACCAATACTTGTGATAGTGTGATCTAATGCTTTACCACCAATATGAAAGAGGCTTCGCAACTGATCTGTATTATGTTGGATCTCTGCAAATCCCCTGCTCATTTCAGCTTCCAGAGCAGTGATTTTGGCAGTGACAGCAGCTAGAGAAGTGTCAAAGTAATTCTTTTGGTCTTGCAGTAGTATGGATGTCTGAGACAGCAAATCTAGTGAGGCAATAGCAGCAGCAGTAGTTGAAGGAGCAGCAGATGGGGTTGGAAGAGGAGGAGCAATCTAGAGGGGTATCTCTTCAATGAGGATTGAGCTTTGGGCTCTGGAGGTAGGAATCAGACCAGCCCCTTCATCAAGTACAGTGGGGATGGAGAAATTTAAATTCCTGAGAGGAGCCTCAACAGGTTTTGGAGAGTGTTCATTAGAGAGGAGAATTGTTTCTACATGTTCTTGAGGAGCAACAGGAGATTGTAGAGGAGATGGTACTTGAGATTGTGCTGATGGTTGAAAGGGAAGTTCTTCTGAGGTCAACTCAGCTATCATGTCATTAATTGCAGCTTTAGAGGAGAGCATATCTTCTTGAGGTTGCTGATCTGATTGTGGGGTCGGTGGCGTTTTAGGTAGGGGAGAGGTATTTGGAGCAGGAGAAGAAGTGAATTCTTGTTGAGATGAAGGTAATCTGGGAGAAGGAGTCCTATCCGCTAATGCTGGAACTTCTGGAACCTTAGCGGCTTGGGCAGCATTCTTAAGTTTTAACTCCCATCTTTGAATGGTCTGATTTGAGACCTTCTTCATGTGGTGAAGAGGGGTCCCTGTGGAGAAGTTGAATAGCTGAGGATTTAACTCATGGAGGAATAGAGAGATGATCCTGACAAAATTGGGGGCCTTGATACTGTCCTTGAATTTGTCAAGAATCAGCATCCCAAATTGGAACTGTTTGCGGCAGACTATTGCCTGCATAATATCAAAGAAGTACAGAGGAATATCTCGGATAGAATTAGTCTTGCAGAGCAAGATTTTCCCAATGACATCAACAAGAAATTTTCCCTCCGCATTCATGTCTGAACGTTTGATGTACTACGTTTCAGCCGGAATACCACAGAATAGGCATGTTCTCTCAGAATCGTCTTCATATAGGTTGTCTTCTTCGTCCACTATTGGTAATCTGAGAAGTTGAGAGACGATAGTCTTGGTGAGTTTGATTGTCATACCTTTCACTTTGGATTTCAGAATTTGTCCTTTCCGTTTGACCTTGAGGTTCTTGAAGAATTCTGCTACTTCAGGGAAAAGGATTCAGCATGGTTCTTGCAGGATGAAAGATAGCCCTGCGGTGTCTAGTAGAATCAACAAATTGTGGAAATCATCCAAAAGTTCTGCAATACATGAGGCAACTAGTTCTGATCCCACACCGATCTTGGAGGAGGCGGCCATCATTCTTGCTTGACGGGAAGAGAGGAAGATGATGCGGCTCTGCAACTTCTTGAAGGGAGACGAGACGGTAGCCGGGTACACGAGAGAGTGAAATGATTTCGTGTAGAGAGATTTTCGGAAATTCGTATTTATATACCCTAGGTTTAAGTCTAGTTAATCTAGAAGGAAATAACTTAAACCATTGAAAAGGCGGCATAAGAAAATTTGAAAACCAAATGCACATACACGAGAGATAGAAGATGTACTCGAGTAGGTCCTTTAATTACTCGAGTAGGTCAAGTCTATCTCGAGTCATAAAGAGAAAATTTTTTTGAAATGCCAAATTTTGACTAACCCTTTAATTTTCTTTGCTTTCTTGAAATCCAAACTTCTCTAATCTTATTTGTTGAGCATCCCAAGTTCCGTTTTGAAGAATGAGAACTTGGTCTCGTCCAGCGGTTTCGTGAAAATATCTGCAACTTGCCTGTCTGTGCAGACATATTGGAGATCTATGTCCCCATGCTCTACATGCTCCTAGATTAAATGATACCTTAGCTTGATATGCTTTGTCCGGCTGTGCGAGACTGGATTGTTGGCTATTGCAATTGCGCTGGAAGAGTCGCAAAACAATGGGACATTCTTGAACTTCATGTTGTAATCCTCAAATTGATTCTTTATCCTGAGTAACTGTGCACAACAACTGCCTGCAGAGATGTACTCTGGCTCGACCGTTGAGATTGCGACACAGTTCTGCTTCTTACTACTCCAGGAGATTAGCCTTCTTCCAAAGAATTGGCAAGTCTCGGAGGTGCTTTTCCTATCATCTTTGCTTCCTGCAAAATCTTCATATGAAAAACCAATTAGTTCGCTGTCATTACTTCTTGGGTACCATAAGCAAAGATTTGGTATACCTTTAAGGTATCTCAAAATCCGCTTTGCAGCAGCGTAGTGAGATTCCTTAGAGTTCACCTGAAATCTAACACAAACACATGTTGAAAATATTATGTCAGCTCTACTGGCAGTAAGGTAGAGCAAGGATCCAATTATGCTTCTGTACTTGGTTTCATAAAAAAGGTTTCCCTTTTTCATCCTTGTCTAGAGACATAGTTGAGCCCATTGGAATCCTCATAGAGGTCGCGTTCTCCATTCCGAATTTCTTAATCAGCTCTTTGGTGAACTTGGTCTGCGAGATGAAAATTCCATCTTCAGATTGTTTCACCTGAAGCCCTAAGAAATACTTCAGCTCACTCATACTACTCATTTCAAACTTCCCTTGCATAAGTTTTGAGAACTTTTTGTAGAGGTTGTCGTCTGTAGAGCCAAAAATAATGTCGTCGACATAGATTTGCACTAGCAAAATCTTGCCTTTTATTTCCCTAAGAAATAATGTCTTGTCTCTTTTTCCCCTTGTGAACTTGTTCTCAAGTAGAAAGCTAGACAGCGTCTTATACCAAGCTCTAGGAGCTTGTTTCGACCATATAGGGCCTTGTGCAGGAAATAGACATAATCAGAAACGTTAGGATCAACGAAACCTCAAGGTTGTTCCACATACACTTCCTCCTTTATGTTACCAATTAGGAAGGCAGACATCACGTCCATCTGATAGACAGTGAAGCCTTTGAATGCAACATATGCTAGGAACAACCTTATAGCCTCCAGCCTTGCCACTGGAGCATATGTCTGGTCAAAGTCGATTCCTTCTTCTAGACGATAGCCTTTAGCGACAAGTCTGGCCTTATTTTTTATGATCTTTCTGTCTTCATCCATCTTGTTCTTGTAGACCCATTTTGTTCCAATGACGTTCTTTCCTTTGGGTCTTGGAACAAGTTTCCATACATTACAGCGCTTGAACTTATTTAGTTCTTCTTCCATAGCTAGTATCTACGATGCGTCCGAGTTTGCTTACTCAAACTTCTTCGGTTATACCTGTGAGAGAAAACTCAAATATAAATTCTCACTAGTTGTACTTCTTCGAGTTCTGACATAGTCCCGGGATCTCCTATGATCTGGTCCATGGGGTGATCCTTCAGATGTTTGAGCTCTAAAATTCTTGCACCTGGATTATCTTCAATCACCGGAGTGACTTCTTCAACTTGGACGATCTCTTTATTTTGATCATCTACCTCCCCAATAGGGGTTGGAGTGGTGATCTTGAAGAATTTTTCGTCTTTTTCCTCATTGGGCTCTTTCAGGTTGATTTCATCTAGCTTTGCACCTGCATCGTCAATGAGCACACTAGACGGATTGCTTTGCTGCAAGCTCATCTCATCAAATACAACATGTATCGATTCTTTACCACTAGGGTTTTTCTATTAAATATTCTATATGCCTTACTATGGTTACTATAACCTATAAAAATATCTTCAAAACTCTTTTCGCTGAACTTGGTGGTATGATACTTACCATTGTTAAGTACGAAGCATTTACAGCCAAAGATTCTAAAATATAAGATGGTTGGCTTCCTGCCCTTTAGAAGTTCGTAAGGTGTCATATCGTGGTTTTTGTTTATGAGTGCTCGATTTTGCACGTGGCATGCAGTGTTGACGACTTCAGCCCAGAAGTACTCCGGAAGTGAAGCATCACTCAACATTGTCCTGCAGGCCTCTATGAGTATTCTGTTCCTTCTCTCAGCCACTATGTTCTGTTGTGGAGTACGAGGAGAGGAAAACTCATGAAAGATACCTAAGCTTTCACAGAATTCTGTCATGGCCCCAGATTTGAACTCTGTTCCGTTGTCACTTCTGATTTTGACTATGGAGCAGTTGTGTTCATTCTGGATTTGCCTGACAAAATTAGTAAAGATCTCGAAGGTATCTGACTTGTGTTTCAGAAAGAATACCCATGTAAAGTGTGAGTAGTCATCAACAATTACTACCGTATAATCCTTACCTCCCAAACTTCTAATTTACAGTGGACCAAACAAGTCCATATGTAATAGATGGAGACATCTATTAGAGTTTTTACCAATAACGCTTTTAAATGTAGCCCTTGTTTGCTTGCGTTTTATGCACGCATGACAAGGTCTATCTTTGACATACTTGACATTTGGGGCATCACGTACTAAGTTCATTGAAAATATTTTATTAATAATTTTGAAATTAATATGTGCTAGTCTCTTGTGCCATTGGTCACCAAGAGACACACTATATTTTGCTAAAAAGCACACTGGTGTAGAGGAATCTATACAAATGAAATTTAAACAGAAAATGTTCCTGCTTCGAGTGCCGGATAGAATCGTTTCCATATAATCAACGGATTTTATCAAGCACTTATCAGCATGGAATTCAACTATGTATCGTTTATCATAGAGTTGGCTTATGCTTATGAGATTGTGTTCCAATCCTTCGACATAAGCCACATCCGAGAAGGATACATTGCCTTTAGTAATCATACCATAGCCTCTTGTAATTCAACGGTCTGAACCTCCAAAGATGACCTTTGGTCCGTTCACAACTGGAGTAAAGTTATGAATAAGCCTTCTAGTCCCGGTCATATGACGAGAGCATCCGCTGTCCAAATACCAGATTGGCGTTTTGTTGGCCTTTGGGCATACCTGCAATCATAATCAATTTGCCTTAGGAACCCAAACACGTTTGGGTCCTTGGTCTCAGGTTAGAGTACTCCCCCTACGAGTGTTAGCATTATGAGCGGTCTTTATCATACTACTGACATGAGGAGTTGCAGCGTTTCTGGGATTGAACCAGCAATCAGTGGTGAAGTGACCAACCTTGCCACAGCACCAACAGTCAAATCTGTTGTACCTTTGCCTCATGATCTCCTGCCTGACCTTTTGGAGTTTTGGTCTAGCAGGGTCAACATTCTTGGAGGAAGAAGCTTCGTGATAATGACAATCACATTTGTTCTTATCCTTAGGAGGCCTTTCCACAATGGGCTTTGGCTTTGGTGCCTTCTTGAAGTTATGCCCATGATTGAAAGGGTCATAGCTATGAAGAATAACTTCTTCATAAGGTGCCTTAAAGACACTTTCGCCAAAGTTTTTGGGTCGAGTCCATCCTTGATAACGGGACTTTGGCTCTACATAGGTAGGCCTAGCAAAGTACTTGTAGGATTAGTCAAAATCAAACTCATTTGAAGGAAATATAACCTTCTTGAACGTGGTCTGATCTTGAGGGGATTTCCCCTTCTCTTTGGCTAAGGCCTTTTTGGAGGCCTTATTCTTCCATTGAGCCTTATTTCTCCTAGAGCATTTACTAGGAGCTTCTTCATGACCTAATCCGGCACCCTTGGCCCTTGCTGAGAATTCAGCAACGAATGGAAGAACCGTCTTGGGCTTCGAGAAACTTTCAACTAGTTTCTTTTCAGCTGCAAGTTGGGCTTCCAATTCCTTGATGATTTTCTCTTTGAGGTCAAGGTGCTTAAGAGCCTTGTTATATTCTTCAATAGCATTATTGAAGTTTTCTTCGAGGGAGTCAGTCTTTGCGACTTTCTCTTTCAAGATGCTCTCCTCAACTTTGAGAGATTTTATCTCCTTAGCCTGAGTTTTCACAACTCGGTGACATTTGTCGTAAGCCATGATTAACTCCATGTACTGGGCCATTAGTTCTGACTCATCATCAGAGGTGCTATCCTCACAATCATGTTCAGAGACTTCAGAATCTGAAAGTGGGGTATGAGAGTTTACCTTCCCAGTGAACTGGGGCTCTTGATCATCATCTGTTTGAGCCATAAGCCAAAAATAAGCTTCTTCTTCTTCACTCGACTCAGTTGAGTCGGAGTCACTAAGAGTCTTGCTCTTTTTGGCTATCATGCTCTTCTCTTTTCCTCCTTTTGTTGTAAGAGGATTTCTTTTCTTCTCTTCTACCACCCTCCTTCTTCTTATGAGGGCAGTCAGCGATGACGTGTCCTGTCTTATTACAACAATAACAAATAATGTCAGTCGAAACATATTTATTTTGTTTAGAGGAATACCTGTCATGGCTACTTGAGCCTTTTCTTTGCCGATCACCATCGTGTCGTGATCTTCTATAGGAGGCATCCTTGCCTTTCCATTGCTTCTTCTTGTTCAGGAATTTCTTGAACTGACATGAGAGAAGTGAGAACTCTCTTCTGATAGCTCAGAGCCTGAGGTACTTGGCTCTGAAGTTTCGTCTTCTTCACTAATTTCTGGAGCTGGAGCAGGGGAGGCAGCCTTTGTCTTTCTAGAGGTGTCTACTTTTAGAGCAACAGACTTTTCTTTGAGAGAAGAACTGCTCCTCTCTTCTTCATCCTTCCTAGTGTTGAGTTGAAGCTCATATGACATAAGCTTCCCGAAGAGATTTTGTGGGTTCGTCTCAGCCAGCTTCCCAAACTCCCTGATGGCACAGACCTTGTTGTCTCATTCTTTGGTCAGGGATCTCAGGAACTTGTCATTCAGTTCTCCGTTAGTGAATACTCTGCCATAAACTCTTAGGCCATTCACTATCTTTAAAAAGTCTCAAAGGTATCAGCAATGGTCTCTTTGCTTTCCTGTCGGAAGTCTTCATACTTCTGATTGAGGAGGGATCTCTGATCATCCCTCACTTCTTCTGTACCTTCCATCAAGGTAACTAAGGATTGCCACATCTCCTTTGCAGATTGGCAGTGGATTAAGTTCTGCAGCATTGAGTCATCAACTTCACTTGCTATAATGTTTTTGGCTTTCTTATCTAGTGAGACAAGTACAATCTCGTCCTTGTCGAGATCCATTAACTTCTTAGGAACTCTCTTGGTAGGGTCTATGGTGTAGATAGTCATAGGGATGTAAGGACCTTCTTCAACTATCATGAAGATCCTCGGATCCACAGCTTCCATAAAGAATTTGATTCTTTCTTTTCACATGGGAAAGTTGTTGTTGTTGCATAGGGGAAGCTTGGAAAAATCCTTTGCCTTGTCCATGATAGATAGATCTCAAATGACAACTATTGAAGGATCTGATCAAGATGTTAACCTTTTAACGATCAACCTGGCTCTGATATCAATTGAAAGATAATAGTTGCCTACCTAAATCACCTAGAGGGGGTGAATAGGTGAGTTGTGTGTCTATTGCGGAATAAAAAAAACTCAGAACAAAGCACAGATCAATCTACCAAATTATCACAGACGAGATAAGATTTATAGTGGTTCCGCGATCTTGGGTACATCCACTTTCCCTCACCGATCTAGCAATATACTAGGCTCGGCTACTCCACTATCTCGGATTGAAAATCAGTCCTACCCTCGGAACAAAGTTCCTACAATCTCAATCCAACCAACTGGATCTACAACTCGAAAGCCAAAAACTTCCTACAAACTCGAAGTTGAAAACTCCTACCCTCGGAGAAATCTTCTCCTACAAGAATGAAAATTATTTTAGAAAATAAAAACAATGATTTCTCTGTCAGATTTGCAGGTAAGCAACCAGGATCTTCTGCTTGTAAGCTTTGCGGCACTTTCAGAAAGATGAAGAAAATCGCGACAACAGATCTGGATTCTTCTTTGTCTTACACAATCAGAAAGAGGATGAGTATTTGAGAAACGTTCTCGATCTGTAAAACTTCTTTATTCTGATTCCTCTGAAAATCAAAACCCTTGCCGGAGAAGAACAGCGGCGGCGGCGGCTTTCGTTCCGTGAAGAGAGAAAGAGGAAACAGCGACTTGGAGAGAGATAAACACCTGCAGAAATTTCTTAATAATTTTTGATCTTGAAAGCTTTTTATTTTTTTTAGGGTTTGTCGATTAGACAGGACCTTATGTACGATTTTGAATAACGATCATAATTAGTTTTAATGATATACACGTGGACCAATCATGTCACGGGATTTGAAAATCCGTCAATTATGGACTTAGAGAAATTTCGGAGAAAAAGAGGTGATAAACACGAGTAGGTAAATAACTACTCGAGTAGGTAAAGGACTACTCGAGTAAGTAAAGGAATGTTACTCGGGTATATAATTCATGACTACACGAGTAGGTTGATGACAACTACTCGAGTATGTAACTAGAACTACTCGAGTAGGTAGAAGGACTTACTTGAGTACAGGTAATCAACTACCCGAGTACTTAGAAGATCTACTCGAGTATACAAAAGATTTCAAGGGAAGTGGAGCTGAACTACTCGAGTACAGGTTATACTACTCGAGTAGGGGAGAAAAACTACTCAAGTGGTTTGGCGAACTACTCGAGTGAAAGGACTTGGAAAAATTTCTGAACACTGGAAGATGAGCTACTCGAGTAGTCAGACTGAACATCTCGAGAGGATAAAATTTACTCGAGTATATGGAAAAAACTTACTCGAGTAAATGACTTAGAATATATTTAGGAGAAGAGAAATTTAGTTTACTCGAGTATGAGGCTTGAACTACTCGAGTAGTAAGTGAACTACTCGAGTATATAACTTATACTACCCGGGTATATAGAAAATTTACTCTTGTGAAGAAAACGGTTACACGAGTCAGAAACTATAACTACTCGAGTATATATATATACTTACTCGAGTGGTTTACTTAGAAAAGCTTGGAGAGTGAAATCTGTACGACTCGAGTAAGAAGAATGATCTACTCGAGTATAGGAATTCTGACTCGAGTAAAAAGCAAGTAATCTACTCGAGTAGTTAATGACCTACACGAGTAGAATACTTAGAAAAATTTTCAAGGTGGAAATTCTTTCTTCTTTGGTGAAATCAGCATCCAACTCTATTCACATAGTCCAAGTGCTTGAATATGAAGTGTATCCCAATAGAGAGGCTACACATGAGTCAACACCTTGGGTCATACAATGAGGGATTACATTGCATGGTCCTGTGTTTGGTGACCCATTGTAGACTGACATTGGTCTACACTTCCCATCTGAATCCTGCAACCACATAACTCAAACAAAGCATCAAATACAACCTTATTAATCTTAGTTCCCGGATGACTTCATTAAATCTGGGTTAATGTGGACATAGTTCCCAACACACGTGTTTGAGGAACCTGCATGTTCCTATAATTGCGTTTTGCAATTTTGTTTGGTCGCTTAACGGTGTTTTGTACAACTATAGGTGACCAGAAGCGGTACTGGGCCGCCAGAATGTCCGGTTTCTGAGGAGTATAGTGCACCCGGTGAGGTGTTTTAGACCCCTCCTTCGTCCAAAACCGTAAGAAGGATCGTTGAAGCGGTGTTCGCTGTGACGAGTGCACAACATGGAAGAAAGCTACAACCATGTGCCCCTGTTGTGGATTCAACGCCGCGTGGCATGATGGAGCAGATGACTTTTGGTAGACCATCGGGGCAGCAGCTGAATATGCATTTAGTGCAGGGAGCGCACTCAGTTGATGAATATTTGAAAGAATGTCTTATAATAAACCGGTACCCATGCTTTGAGTTGGAGAATGAGCAGGCTATAGTCGATAGATTTTATAATGGTCTGCGTGGCGAGCTGCGAATCCTACTACTAGGACCAAAATTATTGGGATTCCGAGCCTTGGTGGAGTCGGCTAGATCTTTGGAAGCAGACTTGAGGAAGACTCACCCGATGCCAGCGACCATGGTATCTAACTATGCAAGCCCCATAAGAGCTGCATCCGACAGATTGTTGGAGAAGGGGGCTACAACATCGACTAGCAAAGCTACTTACACTTGTCGTACTTGGAGAAAGAAAGGGCACTTTGCCCGAGAGTGTTGGAATGGTGCTCAGAAGACTAAGAAAGCTATGTCAGGAGTAGTTGAGGACTTTAGCGCAAAAGAAACGGCGTTCAAAATGCTGAACACCTCAAAGTCTGGATATCGTAGGTGGTATAAGAAGGCTAGGACTTTGGGTCTAGCCCCTCCTCTCGGTGCTTCAGGGGCATCTACAGGCCAAACCCCGGGCGCATGTTACAACTGTGGGGAGTCGGGGAATTATGCCCGTGGGTGCCTAAAGTCCGAGAGAAAGCACGCCGCCGTGAGGACAGGTATGGTTTAAAGTTATAGCAGTTTAACCTTAAATACTTGTCTCCCTTGAGCATGTTAGCTTAGAACTACTTGTGCTAAGCGTTGTTCTGATTTTCGTTTATCCGACGAGAGCACCGTTCGTGTAAACGAAACTTCGCATTCCTTTATTTAGGAATTATATTACGCGTCGTAGTACCTCCTTCGATGGTAAGAGACAAATTGGATGCGTTATGGTCCAATGGTGCTCAATGCGCGTGGTAGAATCTGTTGCGCTTAGGTGTGGTCAGGGAGTCAAGACTTTGACTTACAAGTGTCGTTACTACCGCTAGGGGAGCTCGACGTGATCTTTGGTATGTACTAGCTCTCGGAGCAGCAAGCATACATTAATCAAAATCACAAGGAAGTCAAGTTGGGAACAGGTTGCGAGATGACTTTTACGGGCTTGAAAGGGGTCGAGCAAGACGTTGATGTCTGCTCTTCAGGTGGTGAAGGCGGTTCGTGCTGGTGCAGAGCTGTTCTTTACACTATTGGAGGTTGCAAAGCCGAAGCCTATATTGGATAGTATTTCAGTTTTAGCTGAGTACCCTGATGTGTTCCCCGCCGATTATCCTGGAGCCCCGCCTCAACGGGAGATAGATTTCACGATTGAGCTAGTCCCAGGTGCAAAGCCTGTGTCACGATCTCCATATCAGCTAGCGCCTAAGGAAATGGCGGAGCTGAAGGTGCAACTTCAAGAGTTGTTGGAGCAAGGGTTTGTGCGTCCAAGTTCGTCGCCTTGGAGCGCACTGGTCCTCTTTGTAAAGAAGAAGGACGGGAGCTTGAGACTTTGTATTGAATATCAGGGGTTAAACAATCTAACGGAAAAGAACAAGTACCCAATCCCAAGGATCGATGAACTTTTTGATCAGTTGGTCGGGTCGACGGTGTACTCTAAGTTGGATCTCAAGTCTGGTTACTATCAGCTGAGGATAAGGGAGAGTGATACCCCTAAGTCAGCGTGCAGTACAAGATACAAGCATTACGAGTTTACTGTCATGCCGTTTGGACTGATGAATGCGCCATCAGTGTTCATGGATTTGATGAACCGGACGTTCAGGGAGTACTTGGACCTTTTGTAATCGTCTTCATCAATGATATTTTGGTGTACTCGCAGAATGAGGAAGATCACTTCAGGCATCTTCATTTGGTTTTGGAGACGCTAAGGAGGGATCAATTGTACGCCAAGTTCTCGAAGTGCGAGTTTTGGTTGTCCTCAGTGGCGTTCCTTGGTTATATAGTGAGTGGGGAAGGTGTTGCAGTGGATCCGACGAAGATTGTTGCGATACGAGAGTGGCCTGAGCTTTCTACGGTAGCGAAAGTCCGGAACTTTTTGGGGCTTGCCGGCTATTAAAGGCGCTTCTTAGAGAACTTCTCGCGGATAGCGTTACCTATCACCACTTTGACGAGGAAAGAGCAGAAGTTCGTTTGGACGCCAGAGTGCGTGCGAGCTTTTGAGGAATTAAAATGTCGGTTGACCACGGCGCCTGTGTTGAGTTCGCCGAGTGGGACCAAAGGTTATGAGATTTATAACAATGCTTCGGGAAGTGATTTGGGTTGCGTGCTACTGCAACATGGAAGCGTTATAGCATATGGCTCGAGACAACTGAAAGTGCACGAGAGGAACTATCTGGTGCATGACTTGGAGTTAGCTGTCGTGATTTTTGCCTTGAAGCTGTGGAGACATTATTTGTACGGTGTGATGATTGATATCTACACCAATCACAAGAGCCTGAAGTATTTGATTGATCATAAAGATCTGAACATGCGGCAACATAGATGGTGATGTAGGGGTGACTGTGATTCGTGCCCGAATACGCTAACGGAAAATATTATCACAAGACATAAAACCAAAGGGGAGGGCTCTGACCAAAAAGCGAGCGAAAATGGGTCGGGTTTGCTCCCAAATCCGAAAGAGAAAATTGCCGGACTCGATACAACGTCCTTAGGACCTACCTCTCCAACAAGCACACAACTCACCGCACCTACACAAGCATCTATTGTACCAACTTGAGTCATTTCAACGCAGCAATAATTTATTTTCGGAGCGGCAGAAAACTTCAATAGGTGGTCGAGTTCGAGTTGTGATTAACTCCCTTGTTAACACCAAAATGTGCCAATCTTGGAGGGCAAGTCAAGGCTAGGCCAAGTCTCGCTCTCGCAACGGATCTACCCAATCCGGATCACAAGAGGTTCAATAACAACGAAATCGAAATAGGAATTTGCAAGCGACGTATTTAAAAATCTCGGAAGAAACGGTTTGCAAAAACCCTACACAAAATCTAAAGCAAGAATCTCTAAGGGGAAGAAGTTACCCAACCAAGAACAACAATCACACAAGATAAAGTGGGAGAATCACTCTCTCCACGGATCCACCGGCTTCACACCGAATGGGCTGCAACCTTCTTCCTTGGATTCGCACCGAAAGGAAGCCACGTCGGAGTCGCACCGAACGGGGATGGAGGAGGCAAGGCTTGGCTTCACACCAAAGGGGGGGCGGCTAATGGACTCTCTCCATGGTGGCCGAATTCTTCAAAGGGGGGTTTTTAGGTTTTCTTTTCATTCCATAACTCATCATAATAGCCTCCTTTAAATAGGAGTTACAAAAGAGATCCAACCGTCCATGATGGAGATGAAATCTCATCCATCCGGGCGGTTACATACACATAATAGCCTCCTTTAAATAGGAGTTACAAAAGAGATCCAACCGTCCATGATGGAGATGAAATCTCATCCATCCGGGCGGTTACATACACACCAAAATGTTTGCAGAAAATAATTAAAGATTACAAGTCACAAATGAATATAAAATTATTAACCAAGATTGGAATAATTTTATATTCACACATAAAATAATAAAGCATGACAAATTAATTAAAATAGTCTTCAACTGAGGGTAGCACGCCGCGGGCGGAGGTTGTAGCGGCGTCGTCCGTTAGCGTCATCACGGCTCCGAAGGTGTTTATGTTGTAGAGCCTCGACAACTGGATCGTCATCAAGTAGTGGCGGAGGGGCAGCGACATCAGATGGATGGAATTCTTGGGGGACTATACATTCAAGATCCACTACGTGTCTGGTAAAGGTAATGCGGTTGCGGACGCATTGAGTCGCCGGGCCCCATCTCAAGCCAATTGGCTGTCAGTCCATGACGAGCGGTTGGTTCGGGAGTTAGAGGCGTTGGAGATGTTTTGCGTTGATAAGCAATCAAGTGCTGAAACAGTATTGAATTGGACTGAAGTCCAATATGACCTGGTTGATTGCATTCGTCAGGTGTTGAATATGGATGTCCACATGAAGCAACTCATGATAGAGGCTCTGGATGGGTCAAATTCCCAATTCGTTGTGGAGGACGGATTACTTTGGAAAGACGATCGTCTGCCCGTCCCAAGCGTGGGAAATTTGCGGGTGGAATTGTTCTACGAGGCGCATCATACCAAGTACTCAATTCACCCGGGGAGCACGAAGATGTACCGCGATGTTAAGAAATTGTTCTGGTGGCCAGGACTGAAAAAGGATGTGGCGCTCTACGTGGCGAAGTGTCAAACTTGCGCCTTGGTGAAGGCGGAATGCCAGAAGCCGGGAGGATTCTTGAAATCCTTGCCTATTCCGGAGTGGAAGTTCGACGACATTACTATGGACTTTGTGCACAGGCTGCCAAGGTCGCAAAAGAGGAACGACTCCATTTGGTTGGTCGTAGATCGTCTAACGAAGGTGTCGCATTTCATTCCACATAGGAAGGATGATCCGGTTGAGAAATTGGCAAAGCTATATGTGGATAATATTGTACGGCTTCATGGTGTGCCCCGCAGCATCATGAGTGACCGAGATGGGCGGTTCACGTGCAATGATTAGAGGCTGGTGTAGCAGATATTGGGAACAAAGCTGAGTTTTAGCACAGCCTTTCATCCGCAAACGGATGTGCAGACCGAGAGGGTCAATAGGACAATGGAAGACATGCTTCGCATGTGTGTCCTGGACTTTGGAAAGCAATGGTAAGATCACCTATACTTGGTGGAATTCTCTTACAACAATAGCTATCAGGCGAGCATTCAAATGGCGCCCTTCGAGGCCATTTATGGTAGAAAATGTCGCACGTTGTTGTCCTGGTTGGAACACGGGTGAATGAAAGTTGTATAAGCGATTAGAGGTGGAGGATGCTACTTCTTTGGTGAGAATCATTCGGGAGAGGTTTCTAATCGCTCAGGACCAGCAGGCTAAGTACTATAATGCCAAGCACAGGAACGTGGAGTTCGCTGTTGGCGATTGGGTGTACTTGAAGATCAAGCCGTTCAAGGATGTCTCGCGGGTGCGGCGCTTGAAGAAGCTAAGCCCGAGGTACCTTGGACCGTTTGAGGTTCTGGAGCGGATTGGTGAATCAGCATACCGGTTGAAGCTGTCAGTGGAGCTTAGTGGTCTACATGATGTATTCCATATATCGATGCTACGGAAGGCGGTGCAAGAGCCTACGCAAGTGATCGCGGTCGATCAGGTGCTGGTTGATAGTGGGCTGACGACGAAGGTCAAGCCCGTACGTATTAAAGACTCGTAAGTCAAGCGGCTACACAATAAAGAGATCAGGATGGTCAAGCTCCGTTGGGACAATTGCGGTCGGGAGGATCTCTCTTGGGAGCAAGAGCAGACTATGCTTGAGGATTACCCGGAGTTGTTTTGCTCAGGTACCGTTTAAGTTTTATGTTTCTTTCCTTTATGTAATTTCGAGGACGAAATTCTTTTAAGAGGGTGAGAGTTGTAACGCCCCGAAACTCGAAAGAGCGACGGGAGGCATTTTGGGCCAGATTTGGAATTTGGGAGGGGGCACACGGCCTGGGACACGGGCGTGTCCGAGGGCGTGTCAAGCTCGTGTCGACAATCAGCCCGGGGAGTCGACATTTTAGCTCGATGATCTGTCGAGACAGGGAGCACGGCCTAGGACACGGGCGTGTCCAAGGCCGTGTCGTGTGGTCGACGAACTTCGCTCGACGAAGTGTCGAGACAGTGAACACGGCCTGGAGCCCAGGCATGTTCGGGTTTGACACGGGCGTGTCAAAGAGGATACGGGCGTGTCCAAGACCCGTATGAGTATCGGGTTGTTTTCGTGGCTGTGTCGATGGGCGCACACGGCCAAACACACGGCCGTGTCAGTTGGAACACGGGCATGTCAGGTCGAACATGGGCGTGTCGGATGCCCGTATGTTTTTCGAGATGCGTCAATTTTGACGTCGAATGAGGGTCACGTCCCGGGACATGGGCGTGTCGCAGGCCGTGTTCGCCCCAGGTTTTATTTTTCAGCTACGAATCGTAGCCATTCGTTTCCTTATTTTGGGATCCAATGGTTGGGGGTTGTTCCTACTGGGATATACCCGGGATTGGACCTTTGAAACCCTCATTTCACTTGAGTGGTTCTCTTTCTAAGTCAAGAGAGAGGGGAGAGCAAAGGAGGAAGTAGAAGCCTAGATCCGGTCACCGGCAAAGCTTCAGAGCTCCAAATTGCGAACCGACTTCGGATCTATGGAGGCAAGGAGAGTGCGGTGCTTTTCATCCGCTTACATTCCCATGGAGCCAAGGAAGAATGCTAGGGCAACGATTCTCTTCTTGAGCATGTGAAGCTCTACTTCTTTTGCATAGAGAAGCCCGCTCTCGCGAGTTTGCGGTGAGTTTGAGGTGTTCCTTCGGGTAAACATGAATAGTCCCCGTTTTGTACATGTAGAGTCCGTAATCGAGAACGGATATATGCATGATGTGTGAAGCCTACCCGGACAAGTTGGTCTGGATCGGTGATGTTGCATTGCATAAGTGGCCGGAGAAGACTCTGTGCGAATGTTTGTTTTTCGGGTTTTCTACAAGGTAGATTGCAACAGGGAGCCTTGGGGATTAACTCCAAGGTGCACCCGGAAAACTGGGCGGATGCGTGGTTCTGCCATCATGTGGGCCCGGGAGCCAACTTGAACATAACTGGGTTATGTGATGTTTGTATACGATTTGTGACTCGGGAAAGTTTGACACGTGCATATGTTTTAAATTAACGTTGCGGTGTGAGCAATTTGCCAGGCGGAACCGTACCTGCTCTATGTCATTCGGTTAAAGAGACCTAAAGATACTTGACACTTACCATTGGCATAGATGGAGGGTCTTAGGCATTGGCCAGAAAGACCAAATGCTCACGAGAGATTGTCGTCCCGGGGACGGTGGTGAGTCGGCAGGCTTCGACCGTGATCACCGAGAATGTTCCCTGAGAGCACGGGGCGTGTGGTCGTGCGTGCCAACGCTTGTGATGCAATGTATTTATATACTGCTTCGTTATACTAATAAAGTGCAGGGAGGGAGCATCGCGGCCCCGAATTGGGGACGGGATCGTTATAATTTGGTCAGCATGGCTGACTGTTGCTTTGATTTGTCACTGTTATGGTGGATTGTGCTTGCAGGTGCTGCGGAGCCGAGCGGTAAATAGCGGGCTAAAGCCCAAGTTGCTGAGACGACACTCGAAGACCTAATTTTTGTGTGTTTTCTTTTATTCATGTATGACCATCCTACGTGCCGAGGTTTGGAAAACATGTAATATGAGGAGAAGAATCGTAAGGCCTTAAGGCCAATACTTGTGTATTTGTACTTCATTCCTTTTTGGCGTATTAGTGGACATTCATGCTAGTGTTGGGTTCTTTATTAATGCAACAATTTTAATTGCTTCCGCTAGAATGCTCTGTGTAGAACGTTGGATTGGTTGGATAGTATTCCATTGAGTAACTACCCGGTTTGTCTGTGGTATATGGTGTCGGGCCCCGGCCGGACCAACTTCTATAAGCTATGCGACGGATAGGGGGTGTTACATCCTCGACATTAACTCCACCTTACTGTGTTCCTTGAGAGATCGATACGTGGGAAAACTCGCCCATTTTATATTACTTGTGCGACCGGTTCACTGCCGCAATCTTAAGCATCAAGTTTTTGGCGTCATTGCCGGGGAACACAGTCGTGTGAGTTTCTGGAGAGGGAGATGTGAGATTGCTTTCCTTTTCCTTTGTATATCGCTTTTGTTTTGTTCTATTTCTATTTTTCCTGCCTGTTTTTGTTTAGGCAATTGTAGTAATATATTGTTGGATTTCGTAATATGCACAATTTATTTTGAATCTGCCATTTCGACATCATGTAGAGATATTCGTATGCCCAATGTCATTGTTGTGGATAGCATTCCCACGCTAGTCGTGAATGCCCTACTAGAGATGCTGTATTTGTACAACCCTTCAAACACTATGCCCCAAGCTTATGGTCAATCGTCCTCGCTACATACACCGTTCACTTATTCCTCTCTAGCCCTACAAGGACCGCAGAGTAATGGGAGAAAGTGTTTGTATTGTCGTAGAATAGATCATGTCCTGAAGGATTGTGTCGAGTACCTCCGTGTTATGGAAGAGGATGATGAGCCGGACATCCGGATCATCCCGACTCCTACCCTCGGTGGCAAACCTTCATCATCTAGTTATGTGTACCTGCCACCTTCATTTGTTGAAGGGAATGATGTGGACACAACCACCAGATATGTGGCTGATATAGGCTTCGAAGTGGCTGAGCCCATCTCTCCTGTGCATACATCTCTAAGGGTGGAGCCGATTCTTTGTGAGGAACCTGCGCTTGACTTTTATCCAAGCAAAGTTCTTCCGCCTTTTGTGCATTCTGTTGAATCCCTAGTTTTATTTGGGCTAGGTTCACTAACTTAGGATCGTATGACCCACAATATATAGCCAGGGTCATGGTTGTATCCTAGAGTATAGGCCAAGTCCTCAGTAGCAACATCATATGGATCAACCATCATTAGACTGCCAGAGACTCAAAGACTTAGAGATTTTCCAGAGACCAAGTAAAATGAGTTCGACGTTCGTCAAACTCAGATCGACGATAGTCATGCTCAGCTCGATGATCACAGAGAAAAATTCTCTGAGCTGAGCTCGATGAACTTCATTCCCAGGTCGACGATCTTTGGACTCAACCTGCAGCATTCCAAGTATAGTTGTTCTCTTGACTCAGGTCGACGAACTTAGTTCTCTGGTCGACGATTTCTGAATTCTTTACTTCAACCAGAAGCTTCTCAATTTTTCTAAGTCCAGAATCATCTCCACTCGACAAACTCAGGATACTCAGCTCGACGAACTTTGATCACAATAGCTAGAGTTATCCAACAGCAGTTAGTGATCCTCAGCTCGACGAAACAAATTATTAGATCGACGAATTTTGGATACTTCACTTTGACACTTTCATCCAGAAGCATCTGAAATTATTCCAAGTCCAGAATCATCTCTAGTTGACGAAGTTGCAATCTCAGCTCGACGAACTTGAGATACGGAATAAGCAAGTCTGGATAATGCAGTTTTCTGCTTTAGCTCGACGAACAGAAGTCATCTGGTCGACGAACACAGCAACTCAGCTTGACGAAATGTGGACTCAGCTCGACGATTTCTGCTATCAGTTCGACGAATCCAGACATAGTCATTTTTTCATCCTTCTTTCCCCATTCTACTGTAATAATTCCTGAGTAATTAGTGCTCTAATATTCTCTGAATATAACCGTTAGAAGAGCATTGATTATGATATTCTCCGGGATTATTGCCTGCCGTTTTTCCATGGGATAGTTGCGGAAATAATTCAATGTTGTTTATTCTCTAGGCCGTCAACATTGATTACAGAAGATTTCAAATTTCGAAAGACAATTTTGACAGAAAATATAAAAGATATTTTCTATTTTTCCCTGTAGAGAGAATATAGAAGAACAAGAGAGACAGACGCACAAAAAAAGACAATCAGTCTGAAAAATAAGGATCTCTCTATCTCTGCTCCTTCTTACAAAGAACTCTGCTTACAGAAAACAAGCCCCAGACTAGAAGAACATCTGCTTCCTGAAGAAGAAGAACAATCAATCAAATATCAAGAGTCTTCCTTCTTCATTTCTGCAGGACACTTCAAAGGACAACAAGAAATCCATCTGTCAAAGAAGTTCCAGGAGATTTCTCTGGTCAAGGCTGCAGATTGAAGGCCTACATACCCTGTGTAAAGCTCCAGATTTCCCTGAACCATTCTACATCACAGGGGGAGCCATTTGCTAACATCAATATCCACTAGTCTTCTCTCTGATTGTTGACAGAGAAGATACCATCATCTCTCACCCCGCCCACTCTAAAAAGGGTTATAACTCCCTTCAAAAGTTATTCCTGGTTGCAAGTCACCTGATCAAAAGACTTGATGATTGGTTTTTGAGCACCTGATCCAAAGCTCATTGGTGTCAGGCACCTGATCAAAAATCTGAGTGGATTCCTACCAGGGTGGTAGAAGAGTGGATGTGCCCAGATTGGGGAACCACTATATATCCTTGTGTCCTCTATGTTGCTTGATCTTTTCGCTTTATTTTTTGTGTTGTGATTTACTTTATTTTTTGTGCTGTGATTTGATTTAAATGAAGATAAAGGGAGACTATCTAAAGAAAATAGTCTAAGTTGTGACAGTAGCTTATTTATTTTCATTTCTAAAAGACAAGAGAAGAGAGAAAGATACCAGGAGACAGCACAACATCAGGCCTTCTTCAAGCAAATACAAGAAGAAGGAGAAGGGTTTTGTGGCTGAAATCTGGAGTGAGACTGAAGAATAATCAACATCTTCTAGCTCCAGTGAAGATGAGGAAGAGGCAAGTGCCAAGGAGGTGTGCCTCATGGCAATTAATGCTTTCAGAAGCCATTCAGATGAAGAGGACTCAGACAATGAAGCAGTTTCAGATTCTAAAGCTGACAAGGTATTGTCTTCTTTTTATTACAGTTCTGATTCCTTTAAATTTGAATTTAAAACAATGTTTATAGATTTGATTAATTTAGAAAAGGAGATTAAAACTCTTAGGGCGAAACTAGGAATTTTAGAAAATGTAAACTCTAAAAATAATAGATTAAAAGATGAACTGTGTTAGCCAATGAACAAATCATAATGTTGAAGACTGAGCTTAGTGAGGCTAAACAACTTGAGGAAACTCTTAATGGAAGAAGCCTTAAGCTGATGGACATCACAAGCACTGTTTATGCCAGACTTAATGGCAAAGTAGGCTTGGGTGCTTCATCAAGTTTGCCCCCTATTCTCAAGAAAAACATACTGACAACCCCAATCAAATTTATTTCTGCTAAGGGGAAAGAGAAAGTAAAGCATAAACAAATAATAGAAAATGTTCCCAAATTAACAGGTCTGAAAAACAAAAATCAGAAAACCTTAAGTAAAAACAAGGTTCAGCAGAATTCATCGAACTTAGATCGATGAAATGCAGCCAGTTCGTCGAACCCATATCGACGAACTCTGAACGAAAACTATAGTTATAATTATTCATCTAACTGCGATCGACGAACTCGGTATGGTTCGTCGAGCAGAGGTCGACGAACGGGGGGTACAGAAAATGAACATGTTCATTCTCTGGGAAGAGATCGATGATCTCAACCCAATTCGTCGAACTCTGGTCGACGAACTCACAGAAATTCGTTGAACCCAGAAAGACTTAACCAAAACTTTAATTATAAAAGAAACTTAAATAATTCCAGGAAAGCTTTTCATCCACTGCTGATTGGGTCATACCACCTAGGAGATATCACCCTCTAGGACATAAGTCTCAACCAGAATATTCTGTTATTTCTAGCTTTTCATACCTGGAAAGCAAAGGACCCAAGATAACCTGGGTCAAGAACATTTAACTGTTTCAATTGCAGGTGAAGAGCTGTCCAGCAAATAATAAACATGGTACCTGGACAGTGGGTGCTCCAAACACATGATTGGCAGCAAGGACATCTTACACAACTACAAGTCCAAGCTGGGGCCAAAGGTTATCTTTAGGGATTCCAAATGTGGCCAGTCAAAAGGCTTTGGAGAAGTGAAGATTGGAGCTGTCACATTTAAGAAGGTAACATATGATTGAGGACTCCAGCATAACCTCATCTCCATAAGTCAGTTATGTGATTAAGGTTATCAGGTACATTTCAATTCATCTTCTTGTACTATTGCTAATAAAGAAAACCAAACAATTTTAATTGGAAATGGACAAGGAAATATTTACTTAATTGATTTTTTATCTGCCAATTCTGATATCTGCTTACTTAATATTACTAGTAATCAGAATGATTTATGACATAAAAGGCTAGATCATGTATACTTAAAAAACATTTCTAGGTTATCAAAAGAAAACCTTGTTAGAGATTTACCTTCTTGTCCCTACAAGAAGGAAGGCCTTTGTAGGGCTTGTCAACTAGGCAAGTAAACTAAATCTAGCTTTAAATCTGTTAATAAAAGTGATTCACCTAGGATTTTGTATTTGCTACATATGGATCTCTTTGGACTCATTGCTGTACAAAGCCTAAAAGGGAAATCCTACACCTTAGTTATTGTTGATGACTTCTCCAGGTTTACTTGGGTATCCTTTCTGAGATCTAAGTCAGATACCTTAAAAGTTCTTACAGATTTTCTCAGTACCATACAGATTAAGTTCTCTACTCATGTTGTATAGATCATAAGTGATCATGGAACAGAGTTTGAGTCTCTTCTTATGCATGAGTTCTGTGAGAAGGAAGGTATCAGACATTGGTTCTCAGCTCCTAGAACTCCTCAATAAAATGGGGTAGCAGAAAGGAAAAATAGGACACTCATTGAAGCTGCATGTACATTGCTTGCAGATGCTTACGCGCCCCTCACCTTTTGGGAAGAGGTTGTGAGCACAACAAATTATGTCCTGAACATGCGTTTAATTCATAAACTAAAGAATAGACTCCCTATGAATTTCTTAAAGGGAAGAAATCTAAAATCAACTATTTTAAAGTATTTGGCTGTATATGTTATATTCACAATAACAACAAAAGATATATTAGAAAGTTTGAGTCTAAGGCTGAAGAGGGAATTTTTCTAGGATATTCTCAAGTAAGCAAAGCCTATATGGTTTTTAACAAATCATCTCTAAAAATTGAAGAGTCTATTCATGTTATATTTGATGAAGCTAACATGTCTTGCAAGGAGAAAGAGATTTCTACCAATAGCACCTTGCAGGTACCACACTTGTGTGAGATCTTGGATGCACTAAACCTCACCCAAGAGGTTCCAACACGTCCTTCTCCAGAAGTCATTGAAGAATGTGAAGATGAAGGCACTGAAGGGATTGACATTCCCTCAACAGCACACATAATTCCACAAGAGGAATTAGTTCCTAATGCTGTTGCAGAACGAACTATACTCACTGATTTAGTCATACTTACGGATCACCCCGGATCTCAAGTGATTGGAGACATATCAGTAGGTGTACAGACAAGGCATTAACTCAATCAAGATGTTATGCATGCATGTTTTCTCTCTTAGGTTGAGCCTCTATCCATCCATGATGCAGAGCAATATCCCCACTGGATCATTGCAATGCAAGATGAATTAAACCAATTTGAGAGATGTAGAGTTTGGGATTTGGTTCCAAGACCCCAAGACTATCCAGTCATTAGAACCAAATGGATATACAGAAACAAACTGGATGCCCAAGGAGTGATTGTGAGGAACAAGGCTAGGCTTGTTGCTCAAGGTTATAGGCAAGAGGAAGGGATTGACTATGACCAAACATTTGCACCAGTTGCAAGGTTGGAGGCCATCAAAATTTTTTTAGTCTATGCAGCATACAAAAAATTCAAGGTGTATCAGATGGTTGTGAAGAGTGCATTCCTGAATGGAGTACTTAAAGAAGATATTTATGTTAAACAATCTCCAGGTTTTGTCTCTCCAACTCACCCTTATCGTGTTTTCAAATTGTATAAAGCTCTTTATGGTCTCAAGCAAGCTCTAAGAGCTTGGTATGAGACCCAAGCTAGCTTTTTGATAGAGCATAAATTCATTAGAGGCATTGTAGATAGAACACTTTTCACTAGACATCATAAGGATCAAATATTGTTAGTGCAAATATATGTGGATGACATCATATTTGGGTTTACTGATTCCAAATTATGCAAGAGGTTCTCTGATCTCATGCATTCAAAATTTAAAATGAGTAGCATGGGTGAGCTCTCCTACTTCATTGGTCTCCAAGTGAAGCAGCTCCCTGATGACATCTTCATCTCCCAAGCTAAATATGCAAAAGAGCTTATCAAAAAGTTTGGGATGGCTGATGCCTCAGCAAAGAAAACACTCATGGCTACAAATGCTGCAGTAGACTCTGATCCACATAGGAAACCTGTGGACCATAAATTATATAGGGGCATTGTTGGGTCCTTACTATATCTAACAGCAAACAGACCTGATATCATGTTTGCCACATGCCCTTGTGCTAAAGTTCCAAGTGAACCGTAACGAATCTCATCTAATTTTCTTAAAAGGAATTTTGAGATATATAAAGGGTTGTCCTAGTCTAGGCCTATGGTATCCAACTGAGTCAGAGTTTGATTTAACTGGATTTTCAGATGCTGACTTTGCTAGATGCAAGGTTGATAGAAAAAGTACCTCAGGGACTTGTCAGTTCCTTGGTTTGAGGTTGGTATCTTGGTTTTGCAAGAAGTAGTCTTCTGTATCCAACTCAACTGCTGAAGCAGAATATATTGCAGCATGCAGTTGTTGTTCTCAGATGCTGTGGATCCAAAACCAACTCCTAGACTATGGTCTCAACTTAAATAATTCAACTCTCTTTTGTGATAACACAAGTGCTATAGCAATAGCACAAAATCTAGTCCATCACAGTAGGACTAAGCATATAGACATTACACATCACTTCATTAGAGAGTGTGTAGACAAAAACAAAATTAATCTTGTCTATATCTACACTGATTTACAAAGAGCTGATATATTCATCAAACCTCTACATGAGAGAAATCACATATTCTTTATTAATCAGCTTGGAATGATTAATGGAGAAGACATAGTTTAGTTTATGTTTGTACTCGACGAATTATCCAGAGTTCGTCGAACGGAGCCCGACAAACTAGGGAAAGTTCGGGAGATATTCGTCGAACGAAGGTCGACGAACTCTCTGTGAGTGAAGTTGTTTTCGTCGAACGGAGATGGACGAATCCACTTCAGAAAACTTTCGTCGAACGGAGCTCAACGAAATGTCTTCAACTCTTCCAACTGAGCTCGATGAATTATTTCACTATCAATTATTTCGTCGATCTCAGGTCGAAGAATATCTTATTTTTCATGGAACGGAGCTTGTCGATTCATATTCCAGAAAATCTTATAACTAGGTTTTCTTCAACCTCCGTCCCGCGCTTTCTGTTCCCCTTGCACTTGATCGCCATGTCTCTCTTTTGCAGGTGATTTCATGGCGATTCAAGTAGGATCCCTAGCCGCTATGAAGTTTGACACAGGATTTGATGTCGACTTCGACTCATTTCAACACTCAGACCCAATCTTTTTACCTATTCTGGAACTTCTAGAAGAACAGAAACTGAAGAACATAATGATAACCAGGATCAAACTGTCTGGCATAGAAATTTGGGAATGGGTTTACACTTCGTCAACATCAGAAGAGAATACCATGACATGAATAATTACGGGTAACGCTATAACTCTCTCTCACGCGGTATTAACTGAAATTTTTGAATTGAACAACGAAGATGAAGAACTGGAAATAGATTTTTAGGAATATGATATGATGTTAAGTCTGATGGGTTATGCTGGAGATAACCCAAATAAGCTGTTGAAGAAGCACCTAACTGCAGAATATAAGTTTCTGGCAGATATAATGGGAAAAGTCTTACTGGGCAAGCACACTGCCCATGACTACATCACCAGGAATCAATTCTTTGTCATGTGTATAGTGGTCAATAAGAAGAAAGTGGATTGGGCACAGATCATCTTTGATATGATAAGGAAAAAGAATAATAAGAAAGAAGTTTTCTTTGGAAGGATACTGGGGATCTTCCTGAAGGAAAAGGCTGCTGATTCCCTGTTCTCACAGACCATATTCATTAATGCCAGCAAAAGGATCACATGTGCCTTGTTTGGCAGGTGGGAGAGGACCATAACTAAGCCATCCAAGGCTTCAACCTCTTCCACCCCAGCTTCTGAAAGCACAAGGGTTGTTAGAGCCACTCCTCACCCTTCTGAAGAGATCATCCCCATACCTCTATCCCTTCCAGCAACTCAACAACAATAACCCTCCACAGTTCATACTCCCTCTCTTCAACCACATCCACAACTCCAACAAAAACTCCAACAAGTTCATGTCCCTCCTACAGTTACATCTTCTGCCACCTCTCCACCCCTAGATCTTACCCACACCACTCATCTCCTAATTAGGAATACCATCAACCCACTCCACCTCAATCACCACAATCTCCCAATGATCTACCAGCCCCAACACCACCTTCATCTCCTCTTCCCCCACACTTATCCTCCATACCATCCTTCAATCTGCTGACATCTCCTCCCAATTCTCCTCCTCCACATCCATCCACACAGGATGTCCACATGTAAGATGTCCCTCCTCCATCCCCACCAACATCTACCATCCCTCCACATGTTTCCACCTCAACACCCTCTGCCACTCAATCACTAGATCCCTCCACCATCTCATCTATCATTACTCTCATCACTCCTCTACTCAAATCTCTTATAGCATAGGCCATTACACATCTTGCTACTTTAATCTCCACCCTTTCTGATCAACTCTCTGCCTTCACTACTTCCCCCTCTTCATTCAGGGGCCTGGCTCCAGTTACCACTGAAACCAGGCATGGAGAGATGCTTGATGATGAAGCTGCAGTAGCTCCAGCAGAAGCAACAGTTCCAACAACAACAACTCCAGCTCTAGCAGATGCAGAGGCACCAACAGCAGATGATATAGATTTACTTAATTTCATTAATTTTATTGATACTAACATGGACATAGAAGAGTCAGTTACTGAGGACATTATTACTGCTGGTGATTTCATTTTAAATCCCACAGTAGATATAGTTAATTTTTTGAGCATTTTTGATACTGCATATTTGAGATTTCCTCCAGCAGAGTATACTATGTCATCCTTGGCTATCATCCCCTATACTTCTCCTATTAGTACAAAAGTTGCTAAGCAACACAGTGACAGCTTTGTTGTTCCAGAACCAATAGTCATTCCATCTTCTCCAGCAATTTTTTCTGCACCTAGTTTTGTCATGGATGACTCTCTAATGCCAGATCTGTATGACTTGATCTTGGCTGACATTGAAGAAGAGGAAAAGGCAGCTGCGGAAAGCACTGTCAGAATTAGTTCTCCAGCTTCTCCTGTGGCTTCTCCTCCAGCTCGTATTGATATTCCTGCTCCATCTCCCTCTCTACCTGAAAAGCCTATCATTTCTTCTGAGGCTCTAAAAGCTTTAAATGATTTATATGATAACCCTTAGAGATCTGATGATGATGAGAGGATGAGGATGATGATTCTGATGATGAGCCCAAGAGGAAGCCAGTTTCCAAGAAAAGAAAAGCTCCTCCTCCTCCTGCTCCAAAGCCAAATCCAAACAATGACAGTCCCTATTATATCCTACAGAACTTAAATCCATACAAAGGGATGCCATCTTGTATGTGGATGTCCAAAAATCAGCAGAAGGAGAGCAATAAAATCAGAAGGTACTCTCCTCCTCCAGTTCAAAGATTCAGAAAAGATCCACCTCCTCCACCTCCTCCAGCTGCTGATGCTTCAGGTTCTAGTTCTCAAAGATCTATCCCCATAACTTTCATATTCTACTTCAGTCATCTCAAACGACATTTTCGACGATGCAACACAAGTTGAGGCTTGTGATACATGGATTGTTTCCACACCCATGGAGGAGGACAACCTTCCTGGTGTCGAGGATTCTCCCTCGATACCAAAGGAGGAATTCCAAGTCTTGGTGGAGGCCTCTATGGATCCAGCCGAGCCTTGTAGCATTGTCGACATTGCTGACGATATTTTCTACCTCAGCCTTTGGGGAGTGAAGCCGGGATCACTTCCCCGATTATTTCTTTATGTTCTTCGTCTCTTTTATTTCTTGACCCCCCTTCCTTATCTGAGCCTGTGCAGGTTGAATCTCCACGGGTAAGTTGGGTTGACGTTGAGCCTTGTGCTTAGGCTGTCGACGAGTGTATCCTCTTGTGTCAGGAGGTTCCTACCTCCTTCACAGTGGAAGCCCCTGCCGTCACCTTCGCCCCCAGAAAACTTGTGGTGGACGAAACCTTGCTAGGAAAGGATTTGTTTTGTGGTGAGATGAGTGAGGACCAGGCCTCCTCCTCATCCTACTTCCTATTTCCTCTGCCTGCGAGGAGCATGTATGATTATTTAGGCATAGGGATAACTGTTTTATCACTGTATCGGTACCCGTTATCGCAACGGATAATGGAATAGTTATCGGTGCATTTTTCTTTTCATAGGCCCATAATTGTATAGAATTTAATAAGTCGGGCTGGGATGAAAATAACCCCAGTACATATCTTTCATTTCCTGTATTTTTATTTTTCATGTCTAGATTAGTTTTAGTATTTCTTTGTATTTTGTATATTTTTCTTTTGTTTTTGCGGAGCTCACCCCTGCAGGTATTCATCGCGAATTGCATTGGCGGAGTTGTGATTCTTCATATGGAGGGCCTGCTTCGGTTTTTCACGCATCTTCTGGTATGCTCACTAGTTGAGCATTGGGTAACCTCTCCCCTTATTTCTATCTGATTTTAATTTCTATATCATATACTGTGTTGCTTAGTTTAAGTCTGGGGGAGAGCCATTATTTGTTACCTATAACACGCGCACATTTCTTGTGCATACTAGAAGCTTTTATAGATTTATTATGATTAGTTCATTGCATCACACACCACTGCACCCACATGAGCATGTGCTTAGCTTTTTGCGTGCTGCGAGTTAAACTCGTTTCTTTTGTATGATTTGGGAAAATTATGGTGCTAGCTTAGGACTGTAAGACAGAGAAAAATGTTGACATTGTTGTGTTTCTAGTCAACTGCTCTCGTCTCGTGTAGAAATTCGATTAGATTTAATTTTTTTGTATGCTTATGGTTTTATACTTTTCTATTTGCATAAAGATCTTTTGATTCTACTCAAAAGTTGGTGAATCCGGTGTGAATCAAACAGTAGTATAAGAATGTGTGTATCCGTCACTAGACTCGTTTTGCTCGAGTCTGGAGGAAGGATCATCTTTCTCGGTGGCTAAGAACTGCCCCAAGCTACACTCGAAGCATGGGTACTTGGTTAGTCTAGCGTAAGCGTGATGTAGGCCATCATTTTGGCCCGGTTGAGTCTTGTACCATTCCTAATGTCATGTCCTCGCTAGCCCCATTGTGCCTACCCTTCTTTTGATTCAGCTCCACCTTCATTCACCAAAGCCCCATAGCCTATCCTAGTCGCACACCCAAGTCGAGTTTAGTGTTTTATATTTTCATGTTGGGATGTGATGTGGTATTATTATTTGTGAAACTATGGAAGTGCTCCCAAGTGTATATCTGCTGAATAGTGAAAATAAAATGAAGAAAAAGAAAAAAAGAAAAATATTTGTAAAGAAAAGAAAAAGTGAAAAGAAAAAGTTCAAATTGAAAATCATTTTGGAAATGTGATTATATTTGGAGTAGGCGGTGCACACACCCATATGTTAAAAGTTAAGTCTGGAGGTGTGGTGTATCTGCATATATTGAGGTTAGCGGTTGGATTCTTTTTAGGCTAGCTCATTTGGGTTAGGTGCATAGCCTTTCTTTTTTATCATTGTTTACCTCACCGTAACCCAAGCCCCGTGATTATCCTAAAGTCCTACGGATTTGCGCTTGAGTCTAACTAGTGTCGTGGAGAGATTGTGAACGGGCAAGTGTATGGTCCCCGACATTGGTGGATTCCTTCGGAGGTGATCCTGAGCCCCGATCTTTGGCAAAGCTCACCTTAGTGGCCTACCTACTTTCTTCCTATGTGTGACCGGTTGATTCACCGTGATTCTATTTTTGAGTAGTAAAATAATTTTGATTTCCATCGTGAAAAATATAAACTATTATGCATACTTAGAAATTTTCTCTATTGTATTTTTACGTACGCGAGCATGCAACTTCGCATGGTACTTTGTTTTTCAATTTCTTTGTTAACTAGTAATTTTCCCTATCTGCTTAGATTTTGTTTGCTCGGGATGCGCAAACAGTTAAGTCTGGGGGTGTGATGAGTCTGATTTATATAGGGTTTTTCAGACTCATCTAGGCTAGTTTTCACGCGTTTGCACTTCACTTTTAGTTCTATATCATTCATATTTCATCTTGTCTACATTTCCATAGGAAGTGCACACTTTGGCCCGTGGTTGTGTATTTTTGTACTTTTATTGTTTGTACTCCTTATTGTGCTCGTCTGGAAAGTCTGCGCATATCAGTGCTGGGTTTAGGGGTCGTTTGTGTGTTCCGGGGATGTTTGGAAGCAGGAATACTGCGCACGATCATCGAATATAGTGCGCACGACCACTGGTCGTGCGCCGATGATCGTGCACAATGTACCCAGATTTCCAGAATCTGCCTGGGGTAATCACACGACTACTGGACATAGTGCGCACCACCACCGGTCGTGCGCCATTGATCGTGTGCATTGATTCCTCTTTTCCTGGAGTTCAGTCTGGGGTAATCGCACGACCATTGGACATAGTGCGCAGGACCACCAGTCGTGCGCCATTGCTCGTTCGCAGTACCCCAGTTCTTCTTCCTAATCTGCCATGCCAGTGCGCACGATCACTGGACATAGTGCGCACGACCACTGGTCATGCGGCTGTGATCGTGTGCATTGTTCAATTCTGCTTTCTATAAATATGCAGGTGCCACCCTAATTCCTAAATCACACATTTTTTCTCCGCCGTTTTCGTTTCCGAGGAGGGATTCCGCCATCCTCCTTCAATATCCACCTTAGGGAGGTGCTCCGGGCAAGCTTTCACCGCCAAATCCAAGCCAGAGCCTCCTCTCGGCCTCCTCCTTCATCCTTGAGCTTCAAGAAGAGCTAGACCTAGCTATCTCCACCAAGCTAGAGAAGTTGTGCCATCTTCCACCGGCTCGTGACACGAAGAAGACGGGTCCATTGGGAGTGAGTGACATCCTCCTCTAGCCCAGACGCAGTTGAGGACCAAGCTTGGATGAGGATTGACAACCCGACGATTCCAACCGTGAATCCTCAGCAAGACTTCTGATTCGGTTGATCTCGCACACTTTTCTTCTCTTGTTGTTGAATAGTATAGTTGATATCTTGTTTATGATGAAGTTGTACTTATTTTGATATACATTTGTATCAAATCTTGTCTATGTGATTTCATATTTATGTTATTTTCTTGAGGTGCCCCTATCTTTCCATCCGCCATCCATCCATTTTTATCGTTCTAGCAATTGCAAGAAGCGTGCGCAGCGAAGTGGTGCTTTCGACCCTCATTCCGTCGTTCTAACCACCTCATCCGCAAGCCTACTCGTCGATCCGCCCAGCGATTCGGTGCATAGCGGCCCGACTAGTCTTTCATCCCGCCTGGCGAAGCATAGCAAAGAGGCGTTGCATAGGAGTAGTTGTTAGCCTTTTATTTTCTTTTTCCGCAAATATCAAAACCACCATCGTTACCGCCGACCTTGAGGACTTCAATGTCAAGTCCTCCTCGACATTAACTCCACCTTACTATGTTCCTTGAGAGATCGATACTTGGGAAAACTCGCCCATTTTATATTACTTGTGTGACCGGTTCACTGTCGTGATCTTAAGCATCAGGAACCAGTAGTGGTGGCCCCTCAGCCACCCTAGATGCGGGAGGTGCAGAGACCCGGGGGTATGCCATATCCCCTACCAGAGTGCTTCAACTGTCATCAGGTGGGTCATATCCGGAGGAACTGTCCCATGAGGGGGCCACCACCACCAGCACCACCGGTTGCCCTGCCAGCTCAGTACTTTGGAGGCCGATGATGTGGCCGAGGTCATGGATACCAGGGCAGAGGCCGCTGGCAAGTGAGGGAGCAAGTGTATGCACTGAATCTGACTCAACAACGGAATCTGAAGCAAGTGATCACAAGCATAGTCTTTATCAGCGGCAAGCCCGCCTATACATTGTTCAATACGGGTGTTTCACACTCGTTCATGTCGGAAGCCTTCGTGGAAGGGATGGAAGGAGTGGAGCAATTCATAGGCTTCATGATGAGGATACGGATACCAGACGGATCAGAGTTATTCACCATCACCTGCTGCAACACGGAGGCGGAGATCGGTGGAAAGACATTTGAAGTGCCAGTGACGGTCCTGAAGTTTCCAGTCTTTGACTTGATCCTAGGCAGACATGGTTGTATTGGAACCATTCTCATATTGACTGCCTGTCAAAGAGGTTTACTATGAGGCATGGGGATTCCTACATCATCATCGAAGGTATTAGACCTATTCCCCGTCTCTTGTTGTCATCCGTGCAGGCCGTCAAGGCCCACTTGCAAGGGGAGGATGTCTACGAAGTGCTGTTTGAAATGGCTGAGGCCATGGATTCCATCTCGGATATCCCGGTTGTGCGAGATTTTGCTGACGTATTCCCAGAGAAGCTGCTAGGGCTACCCCCTCACCGGAAGCAAGATTTCCGGATACAGATGGTACAAGGGACAAAGCTGGCATCTAGAGCCCCTAACCGGATGGCCCCGAAGGAGTTGACAGAGTTTCGAAGCCTGCTCTAGGAACTAGTTGAAGCAGGATTTGTCCGACACAGCTCTTCACCGTGGGGATCCCCGGTGTTGTTCGTCAAGAAGAAGGACGAGATACTTAGATTGTGCATCGATTACCGAGAACTGAACTGACTGACAGTCCGGAATACCTATCCGTTGCCAAGGATAGATGAGCTGCTCGATCAGATAGAGGAGGCGCATTTCTTTTCAAAATTGGATTTGAGGTCGGGCTACTACCAGCTGTGGATCCAGGAGAAGGACATTCCGAAGACTGCCTTCACTAGTAGATATGGGCTGTTCAAGTTTACCGTGATGCCTTTCGCGCACACGAATGCACCGTCGGCATTTATGAGCCTCATGAATCGGGTGTTCGAGGCATATTTGGATGTTTTTGTCATCGTGTTTATTGATGACATCCTCATCTACTTGAGGACAGAGGAGGAGCACACACGACATCTGACGCTAACCCTAGAGAGATTGCCAGAGCATCAGCTTTATGCGAAGTTCAGCAATTACCAGTTCTGGTTGAGGGAGGTGGCTTTCCTATGCCATATCATCAGTGGTGCTGGGTTGGCAGTAGACCCAGCCAAGATTCAGGCAATTAGGGATTGGTCGCAGCTGAAGTCAGCCATAGACATGCGGAGTTTTCTAGGACTTGCCGGTTACTACCGGAAGTTTGTGGAGGGATTTTCTCATATTGCCCTTCCACTCACATCCCTAACGAGGAAAGATGTGCCCTTTCTCTGGACCCCGCAGTGCGAAGTGGCCTTCCAGGAGCTAAAGGATCGACTCACCTCGGCTCCTATACTTGCCCTTCCTTCGGGGAAAGAAGGATTCCAAGTCTACACCGATGCTTCTTACCAGGGCATGGGTGTAGTGCTGATGCAGAATGGTCATGTGATAGTGTACGCCTCATGATAGCTGAAGAAGCATGAGAAGAACTATCCTGTTCATGAATTCGAGATGGGAGCGGTCATATTTGCTCTAAAAGTCTGGCGGCACTATCTATAAGGTGTCCACTGTGACATATACTCCGACCACAAAAATTTGAGGTATGTGGACACGCAGAAAGAGCTGAATATCAGGCAGAGACGGTGGGTGGAGTTCCTAGCAGATTACCAGTACGAGATGCACTACCACCCTGGGAAGGCAAATGTGGTGGCAGATGCGCTGAGCCGGAAGGCCACAAATTCTGGAGCAGGATCGCAGTTGATGGCCTTGGAGTTGGTCTAGATGTTGGAAAAGATGCAGATATCCTTGGTGTCCGAGGGTCACCCTGGGCTGTACCGAGAGTACCTATCGTCGTTGGTTGCCACAGATGACACACGAGACCAAGTCAGAGATAGGCAGAGGCAGGATGCCAAGCTAGAGCTGATATTCAGGGCCTTAGAAGCAGGAACTACTAGTGATTACACACTGAGGGATTTTCTATTGTGCTTCAGAGGATGGGTTTACATACCAGAGGGAGGCCAGGTCTGGGAGGATATTATGACGGAGGCTCACTGCAGTTGGTACTTGGTACACCCGGGGATTACAAATATGACTGTGGATCTGAAGAGGACCATGTACGGGCCAGACATGAAGAAGGATATCACCTACTACGTGACTCACTGCGAGGCATGCCAGCCGGTGAAGGCAGAATGCAAAAACCCCGCAGGATTATTGCAGCCACTGTAATGCCCCCGATTTTTCTGCGATTATTTAATTCTCGTTTAGTGTTACGTTGACGTGTTTCTGGCATGTGTCGTTTATTAGTGCGTGGTCTTAGCTCTTTAGGATCCTTGTGTGGTTGTTGGTATCGTTTTTGTCAAGATTCCCTAGCAAGCCGGGTCTGTTTTGGTGACTGGTGAGGCCTCTCGGGGGAAGCTTGTGTTTTGGCTTCGGGTAGTGATAACCTGAGTTTTGTTTGTCGAAAGTTGATTTCGACTTCACTGTTGCGTTCGTAGCTTGGGTATTTAGCTACGGTGCAAATTTTGTCGAATTCCGAGGATGTTCGGGTTTCGTGTCATTTTGTATTTTATTTATACTAATGCGATATTATATATTATATATAGATATTTCATTTAGATAGTAGCAGTTATGTTGAATAGGTGGTTGGCAGCGTTTGGATTGGCTAAGAATAGAAAATATTTGGGATTTAGCCGCTATCTATATATAACCTTATTTAGAAAAGCCACTGTGGATGTTCTTTGTCTTTTTGGAATACAACCGTCCTCACTGTGCAAGAGAGGAAAACTGGCGTGCTGCCCTTGCCTTCCACCGCTGATTCCCGAAGTTTTAGCGGGCGGAATTCGATTTCGAAGGCGGATTTGGATTGCTCTCGCCTAGACCTACACTCCGACAAAATTTTCCTCTTGTACTGTGGTGCTGGTGCCGAGTGAGAGGAAGGGGCCGACCAAGCTTCACTGGAATTTGAGGCAAGTGGTGCTCCTACCCTTGCCAAGCTTTTCTCCTTTTTAAGTTCACATTTGCTGTTAACATTCATTTTTCCAGAGATCATTTATTTTGCTTTGTTTTCCCGCCAAAAATCATGTGGATCTTGAACCCTTAGGCCTATTCCAAACTTACTGTACATCGAATCTAGAACCATGAATGTCCCTCTATGTTTTTTTCTTCTTACTTTCTCAAGTTCTGGAACTCCAGGTTTTTGGCCGGGCTGCTGTAGTCTTGATTTTTATCAAATTGTTGCTTATTAGATCTCGGATTGGGTAGTATTTTAGCCTAATTCTTAATCTTCCCCTACTGTTAAGGTTTGCCCAGTTCGGGTGCTATGAGTTGTGTAGATGAGTGTTGGATTTGACCTTCCTGTATGGTAGTCGTTGCCCGGTAAGTTAGTTAGCATTGGATTTTAATGTTTTGCAAAAGTTCTGTTGGAAGTGCTGACAGCGTTGATTACACTCAACGCTGTTAGATCGACGAAGATCGTCGATATGAGTTTGACGAAAATCGTCGAACTGAGATCGACAATCTCTGGTTGCCAGATTGACGAAGATCGTCGATCTAAGTTCGACGAAAATCGTCGAACTGAGATCGACGATCTCCGGTTGCCTTAGATTAACGAAGATCGTCGATCTAAGTTCGACGAAAATCATCGAATTGAGTTCGACGATCTCTGGTTGCCTTAGATTGACGAAGATCGTCGATCTAAGTTCGACGAAAATCGTCGAACAGAGATTGACAATCTCTGGTTGCCTTAGATCGACGAAGATCGTCGATCTGAGTTCGACAAAAATCGTCGAACTAAGATCGACGATCTCCGGTTGCCTTAGATCGACGAAGATAATCGATCTGAGTTCGACAAAAATCGTCGAATTGAGATCGACGATCTCCGGTTGCCTGTGATCGACGAAGATCGTCGATCTGAGTTCGACAAAAATCATTGAACGCAGATCGATGATCTCCATTTCCCTGTGATCAGAGTTCGACAAAATCGTCGAACTGAGTTCGACGATTCCTGAAAGCTGTGATCGACGATTTTCCCTCTGTCTTCCCTTGTTTTCCCGAGTGAATCCCGTTGGGTTTGGGGTTGTTTGTCGGCTATTTTTCTGAACGTCGATTCGTGGGTTATGGCAGGTAGTGGTGTTTTGACACTCTAAAGGAGTGGGATGGTTTTGTGTGCGAGCCGTGGCCGCCACCTTTTAATCCCAGGTACGGGCTGGGTATTGTCGTGGCCGCCTCCTTTTAATCCCAGGTACGGGATGGGTATGTGGTTGCCTTGTGCTGATATAGTGAATTTTTAGTTGGAACTGTTTTGTTTGGGGGACTGTTTTTGGTCACCAACTCAGGTCCATGTTGTTTACTACAGCCATTAACTGACAAATTAGGATTGTTAGGTGTTTCTTCCTTGTAGAATGCAGCATATTGTGGCAAGTTCTCTTTTCTTTTGCCTTGTAGCCTTTACGAGATTTGAGGAGGGCTTGTTGTTGTTTCCTTGTACTTGGTGTACTTTGGCTTACTTTGGACAGCATTTGCTTTTACTGTCATGTTTACTTACTCTCTTTCATTCCATTTTGATATTATGCTCTAATTCAGAATTTTCTTGTTTTAGTTGTTGAGGTATTCTTTTCTTCTCTGAATGCCTCAGGTTCTGATTAGTAGCCGAGTAGGCGGCTAGTTTTGCTGTGTTGTTGCTGGTGATCTCTTGTACTGTAGAGATCAGTTTCTTGGTATTGTGAGGTAGTTTTTTATTTTTCTTACAGACATACATGCTCGCCAGTGGGTTCGTGTCAGGTTGTTGACGCCCGCTGGTGGTTTTTGCTTATGATACTAGATATGTTTCTTTTACTGCTATCTTTCTGGAGATAGTCTATTTGCTCTTGGAAAGATTTATGCTAGGTTGCTAGTTATTTTTAAACCTAAAAACACTATAATAAGTAAATCTCATGATCAGCATGTTTATAAAACTCATACACTACTTTCCAAGTAACGTAAAAAGATCGTTTTTCTACTTATAATATAAAATAAATCTAAAGTCTTGCATATTATAAGGGGACCTCGGGGGACACTTATGAACTCTCATAGGATGTCAAATATAAATAAAGTATTTTTCCGCTACGTATAAGTATAGTTTTTAAACTGTGGAATAGGTGATCCACTGAGCCGAGGGATACGGCCTTTAAAAATGTAACTGATTTTCTAATCATTAAACTTATGAATTTTCATAATCTAGTTAGATGGTGTTCGTCTGAGTGTCGACAGTTATCTCCTGCTCGACGTGGCATCACGACGCGTGTTTTCTCCTACTCTGATACTTCTTAAATTCGGAGAAAATGCGGGTTGTGACAGTTGGTATCAGAGGCAGGTTGCTTGAAAATTTGTCGGGCAACCTTTCCTTGTAGGTATTAGATGTTTAGTGTCATATCATACACACACCGATATGTCATCAGCACGTCTTGGCTGAAGCACGAACACTACACTCATAGAATAACATGAAGTATACATGGCATATTATATAGTATGAGAAGCATAATATTTGTCTGTATATGGATCCACCATAGGGGCAACATGTGAGGGTTATGTAGTATGAGATGCATAACCTCACCACATGAATGCGACTAGCACGTTTCTTTTTCGTTGCATGAGAATGTTATGTAGTATGGGATGCATAACATTTTGATGCATACGCCACTCATTACATGCATTAGGGCCTTTTTAGAATGCATAGCACAATCATGCATAACATAACATTGCACAAGCACAACGTGCCAACCTGAAGATTTGCAGGATGACATATATACACACATGGTTCTAAATCAGAAAAAGAATATAAATTCATGCATTCCTGATCTAGGCACAAGAGTTAGTTGATGGTGGTTAACCATCCTAGGTTAAGCATAGCATCACTTTTGTAAAAATAAAATAAAATCCCAGAGCAAGTATAACAGTTAAAAGTTCAGATTTATGTATGTATTGTCTGTAATGGTAGTTTGTTTTAACTGTTGTACTAGGTTCCGACCTCAATTTTTAAGGTTTTAGGATGGTGAGACGTCCTTCGACTAGGTCGACTCCCCTGTCTGAGGGTGAGTCTTCAGGAGCGCAGAGTGATGCGGTGATCGAGAGCCTGCGACAGAGCAACGTTTCCTTGACCAGGCAGTTGGTAGAGATGCAGGCCCAGATCTAGTCTCTGGTGGCAGTTGTGGCAGGACACACTCAGGGGGTGCAAGCCCCTATAGGGGGGGGTCAGCTGCTCCTCCCCCTCCTACTCCCCTGAGACCTCCAGTGGTGGTGCCAGCAGAGATGGCCTTTATTTCTCAGTTTTAGAGACTTAGCCCTCCTACATACGATGGGAAGGAAGATTTCATGGTCATAGATGATTGGCTGATCTCCATGGAGGAGATGTTCTCGTACTCCGGTGTTGCAGATGATCAGAGAGTGATGATAGCCGCTTATCAGCTAAAGGGTTTGGCTAAGAGCTGGTGGCTTAGGGAAAAGGATAGCTTGGTGGCTAGTTGCTCTTGGGGATTATTCAAGGAGATACTGTTGAGGAAGTTCCTGCCTTCAGTCGAGCGTGACCGACTAATGATCGACTTCCTTCACCTGAAGCAGAGGCAACTCACGGTCAGTGAGTACGAGATAGAGTTCAGAAAGTTGAGCCGGTTTGCCCCTGGGTTGGTGAGTGTTGAAGCAGATCGAGTCAAGCGGTTCCTTGGTGGCTTGAGGAGCGAGGTTCAGCTGTTGGCTAGTGCTTATGGATCAGAGACATATGTAGGGGTAGTGGATGCTGCTCTGAAAGTGGAGGCAATTGAGACCGCAAAGAACAGAGGCCAGCAAATGAGGAAGGACAAGAGGAAGTCTGCTGAAGAGAAGGACCCCCAGGTACCCGGTGCTGCTTCGGGAAAGAAGAGCAAGGTAGTGTGTAGCTTCTGTGGCCGCCCAGGTCACCCTGTTGAGAGGTGTTTCAAGAAGGAAGGAGCTCAGAAGAAGGAGCAAGTTCATGCTATTCAAGGTTCTCCTAGGAGGGATGTTTCTTGTTCTGTTTGTAAGCGACCCGGGCATGATGCTGCCTAGTGCTGGTCCAAGGATAAAGTCTACTATCAGTGTGGAAAGAAGGGCCATATCAAGACTAGGTGTCCTCAGGTCCAGCCTGTTCTTCAAGCAGTTCCACTTCAGGCTTTACCTCCGCCTCAACGTGTGGACAAGGGCAAAGGAAAGCTGAACGTGATCTCTTCTGAGGAGGCTCAAACTTCGACTCAGGTCATCTCAGGTTAGTTGTTTTCCCAGCCTGAAAGTTTTATTTATTAGAATGGTTACAGTTTTTGTTTTGGTGGTTCCTTAGTTGCTTATCTACTCCTATAGGGAAATTTAAGATGAAGAACCGCTGAGCGCGTGTTCTGTTCGACTCCGGTGCTACCCACTCATTTGTGGCTAGAGCTTTTGTAGAGCGATATCGGTTGATTCTAGGTCAAGTTCGTGATACCTTCCACGTCAAGTTCCCTTCTTGTGAATCTGTGTTGTCAGATTTGGGCATTCTGGATTGCCCTATTTTGTTGGGGGACTTTCTTGCGAAGGTAGATTTGAAGTTGATTGATCTAGAGGACTTCGATGTTATTCTGGGCATGGACTGGTTGTCTAAGTATGATGTGGTTATTCAGTGCAAAGGGAAGCGCTTGGACTTCATCAAGGACTACGGTCAGCCTGGAAGTGTGTATGCTGATCCGTGCCAGGATTCCCCTGTCATTACTGCGGTATGTGATCAGAAGTTATTTCGTTCTGATTGTTTTGCTTATTTAGTCTCGGTGGTTGGGACTGCTGTTAGTGTAGCACGCTTGGAGGAGATTCCTATTGTACGTGGTTTCTCTGATGTTTTTCCTGATGACCTTCCTGGTCTTCCCCCCAAGCGGGATGTTGAGTTTGTGATTGATTTGAAACCGGGTACGCGTCCTATTGCTAGGGCGCCGTATCGGATGGCCCCTCATGAGTTGGAGGAGTTGCGAGTCTAGTTGGATGAGTTGTTGGCAAAAGGTTTTATCAGGCCGAGTTCGTCGCCTTGCGGTGCTCCTGTTTTATTTCTGAAGAAGAAAGATGGGTCGATGAGGCTGTGCATTGATTATATGGAGCTGAACAAAGTCACCATTAAGAACAGATACCCTCTGTCGAGGATCGATGACTTATTTGATCAGTTGCGTGGTAGCACGGTGTTTTGCAAGATCGATCTTCGTTCTGGCTATCGTCAGCTCAGGATCCGTGAGGCAGATATTCCACGGACTGTGTTTAGATCGAGGCATGAACACTTCGAGTTTCTAGTGATGTCGTTTGGTTTGACCAACGCACCATCAGCTTTCATGGAAATGATGAACCGGGTGTTCAAGGACTTTCTAGACAAGTTCGTGGTGGTATTCATCGATGATGTGTTGATCTACTCTCGCAGTGCTGAGGAGCATGAGCAGCATCTGCGCTTGGTTCTATCGGAGTTGTGGAACCACAAGTTGTTCGCCAAGCTGAGCAAGTGCGAATTTTGGTTGCCTCAGGTCTCGTTTCTGGGCCACGTGGTGAATAAGGATGGGATCTCGGTCGACCCGAAAAAGATCGTAGCAGTGATGGATTGGAGCAGGACGGGCACACCCAAGGAGATTAGACGCTTCCTAGGGTTGGCCGGCTATGACAGGAAGTTCGTGGAGGGTTTCTCTACCCTGGACGCACCTTTGATCGGGTTGAATCAAAAGAACACGACCTTTGTTTGGAGCGCGAAGTGCGAAGAAGCCTTCCTGGAACTAAAGAACAGATTGTACATTGCTCCTATTCTGACCCTACCTACTGACGGCGTAGAGTATGATGTGTACGTGGATGCTTCACATGTTGGTCTGGGTTGCGTGTTGATGCAGGCTAGAAAAGTGATTGTGTATGGCTTAAGGAAATTAAAGACTCATGAGAGAAATTACCCTACGCATGACCTTGAGTTTGCAGCGGTGATTTATGCGCTAAAACTGTGGAGGCATCTACTTTATGGTGTTGAGTGCAAGATCTTCACAGATCATAAAAGTCTAAAGTACATGTTACCTCAGAAGGAGTTGAATCTGCGCCAGCGGCGGTGGCTAGAGTAAGTTGCCGATTATGATGTGGATATACAGTATCATCCGGGCAAGACCAATGTGGTGGCCAACGCCCTGAGCCGGGAGATGGGGAAGATCTTTAATCTCACCGCCGATCGTTTAGTGGAAGAGTTCCTCCTGTTGGATACTTTTGTGGGATGCTGTGACATGCAGAGCAGTTTGGCAGTGGCAGAACCATCTTAGATTGCACTTACTAGGTTGCACCAGAAGGATGATCCGGATCTTTTGCACTTATACCTCAGGATTGAGAGAGGGGAGTTGCCGGATTTTTCTATCGATGATGCGGGTACCTTGAAGTACCACGACATGTTTTGCATCCCCGCTGTTGGAGACATCAGGGGTATGATTTGCAGAGAGGCTCATGGATCCAGTGTTACCTACCACCCAGGATCTACAAAGATGTATCATGAATTGAAGCAGATTGCCTGGTGGTATGGGATGAAGGGTGATATATCCCGATTTGTTGCTGAGTGCCACACTTGCAATCGTGTGAAGGCCGATCATGGAAGGCCTAGTGGCAAGTTGACTTCATTGGAGATCCCGACTTGGAAGTGGGAGAGTATTTCTATGGACTTCATTACGGGCTTACCGAGATCTCCAAGGGGATTTGATTCAGTTTGGGTTATTGTGGACCGATTGACGAAGTATGCGCACTTCGTATCTTATAAGATAGATTACCCGATGAAGAAGATAGCAGAGCTGTACTTGAACGAGGTCATCAGATTACACGGTGTGCCAGTTAGCATCATTTCAGATCGAGACTCCCGTTTTACATCTCGCTTCTGGAGGAATCTGCAAGAGGGTTTGGGTACAGATTTGAGGTATTCTACAGCTTACCACCCGCAGACCAATGGTCATACTGAGCGGGCGAACCATATAGTTGTGGATATGATCAGGTGTTACATCTTGGACCACGGTGGAGTGTGGGATGAGCATTTGCGGCTTATGGAGTTTGCATATAATAACAGTTACCAGGAGAGCTTGTAAATGGCTCCGTTTAAAGCTTTGTTTGGGAGGCGCTGCAGAACTCCCTTGTTTTGGACCGAGGTCGGTGAGAGGCCTGTGTTGGGTCCAGACGCGCTCGAAGAAATGGAAGTCGCAGTGAAGCTGATTCCAGAAAAGCTTCGTATAGCTCAGGAGCTGTATGAGAAGAACGCCAACCGGCGTAGGTCTGACTTGGAGTTTTCTGTAGGGTACCTTGTGTTTCTTAAGGTTTCCCTGATTGTTGGTGTTAAGAGGTTCGGTAAGAACCGAAAATTGGATCCGAGGTATGTATGCCCGTTTAAGATTGTTGAGCGGATTGGTGTGTCAGCATATAGATTGGATTTGCCAGCAAATTTCCCAGATGTTCATAATGTGTTTCATGTAAGCCAATTACGGAAGTGTGTGCAAAGCAGTGTGCAAGTCTTGGATGTTGTGTCCCAGTTGGAGCCTAATATTTCATATTTTGGGGTGCCGGTCCGCATCTTGGGTACTCAAGATCGGGTGCTGCGGACAAAGTCTATCCCGATGGTGAAAGTTCTATGGAAGAATCAGGATTTGGAAAGCGCGACTTGGGAGCTAGAGTCGGCTATGAGGGAGGCTCACCCTCATCTGTTCCCTTGATTTGCTTGGTACGTTTTCTTTCTAGTAACTCTTGTTTTGTTACTTTCCTTCTATAGTAGGAGTTGTGTACGTAAAGTTTCAGGACGAAACTTTCTTTTAGGGGGAGTGACTGTAACACCCCCAATTTTTCTGCGATTATTTATTCTCGTTTGGCGTTATGTTGAAGCGTTTCCAGCATGTGCCGTTTGTTAGAGCGCGTTCTTATCTCTTTAGGATCCTTGTGTGGTTGTTGGTAGCCTTTTTGGCAAGATTCCCTAGCAAGCCGGGTCTGTTTTGGTGACCGGTGAGCCCTCTCGGGGGATGCTTGTGTTTTGGCTTCGGGTAGTGATAACGCGAGTTTTGTTTGTCAAAAGTTGATTTCGACTTCGCCGTTGCATTCGTAGCGTGGGTATTTAGCTACGGTGCAAATTTCGTCGAATTCCGAGGATGTTCGGGTTTCGCGTCGTTTTGTATTTTATTTATATTAATGTGATATTATATATTATATATAGATATTTCGTTTAGATAGTAGCAGTTATGGTGAATAGGTGGCTGGCAGCGTTTGGATTGGCTAAGAATAGAAAATATTTGGGATTTAGCCGCTATCTATATATAGCCTTATTTAGAAAAGTCACTGCGGTTGTTCTTTGTCTTTTCGGAATACAACCGCCGTGCCTGTGCAAGAGAGGAAAACTGGCGGGCTGCCCTTGCCTTCCACTGCCGATTCCCGAAGTTTCAGCGGGCGGAATTTGATTTCGAAGGCGGATTTGGATTGCACTCGCCTAGACCTACACTCCGATGAAATTTTCATCTTGTACCGTGCTGCTGGTGCCGAGTGAGAGGAAGTGGCCGACCAAGCTTCGCTGGAATTTGAGGCAAGTGGTGCTCAAACCCTTGCCAAGCTTTTCTCCCTTTTAAGTTCACAATTGCTATTAACATTCATTTTTCCCGAGATCGTTTATTTTGCTCTGTTTTCCCGCCAAAAATCATGTGGATCTTGAACCGTTAGGCCTATTCCAAACTTACTGAACATCGGATCTAGAACAATGAATGTCCCTCTATGTTTTTTTCTTATTACTTTCTCAAGTTCTGGAACTCCAGGTTTTTGGCCGGGCTGCTGTAGTCTTGATTTTTATCAAATTGTTCCTTATTAGATCTCGGATTGGGTAATATTTTAGCCTAATTCTTAATCTTCCCCTGCTGTTAAGGTTTGCCCAGTTCGGGTGCTGGGAGTTGTGTAGATGAGTGTTGGGTTTGACCTTCCTGTATGGTAGTCGTTGCCCGGTAAGTTAGGTAGCATTGGATTTTAATGTTTTGCAGAAGTTCTGTTGGAAGTGCCGATGCACTCAACGCTGCCAGATCGACGAAGATCGTCGATTTGAGTTCGACGAAAATCATCGAACTGAGATCGACGATCTCTGGTTGTGAAATTGACAAAGATCGTCGATATAAGTTCGATGAAAATCGTCAAACTGAGATCGACGATCTCCGGTTGCCTTCGATTGGCGAAGATCGTCGATCTAAGTTCGACGAAAATCATCGAACTGAGATCGACGATCTCCGGTTGCCTTAGATTGTCGAAGATCGTCGATCTAAGTTCGACGAAAATCGTCGAACTGAGATCGATGATCTCTGGTTGCCTTAGATCGACGAAGATCATCGATCTGAGTTCGACGAAAATCGTCGAACTGAGATCGACGATGTCCGGTTGCATTAGATCGACGAAGATCGTCGATCTGAGTTCGACGAAAATCGTCGAACTAAGATCGACGATCTCTGGTTGCCTGTGATCGACGAAGATTGTCGATCTGAGTTCGACGAAAATCGTCGAACTGAGATCGACGATCTCCGTTTCCCTGTGATCAGAGTTCGACAAAATCATCGAACTGAGTTTGACTATTCCTGTAAGCTGTGATCGACGATTTTCCCTCTGTCTTCCCTTGTTTTCCCGAGTGAATCCCGTTGGGTTTGGGGTTGTTTGTCGGCTATTTTTCTGAACGCCGAATCGTGGGTTATTGCAGGTAGTGGTGTTTTGACACTCTAAAGGATTGGGATGGTTTTGTGTGCGTGTCATGGCTGCCAACTTTTAATCCCAGGTACGGGCTGGGTATTGCCATGGCCGCCACCTTTTAATCCCAGGTACGAGCTGGGTATGTGGTGGCCTTGTGTTGATATAGTGAATTTTTAGTTGGAACTGTTTTGTTCGGGGGACTGTTTTTGGTCACCAACTCAGGTCCATGTTGTTTACTACTGCCATTAACTCACAAATTAGGATTTTTAGGTGTTTCTTCCTTGTAGAATGCAGCATATTGTGGCCAGTTCTCTTTTCTGTTGCCTTGTAGCCTCTGCAGGATTTAAGCAGGGCTTGTTGTTGTTTCTTTGTACTTGGTGTACTTTGGCTTACTTTGGACAGCATTTGCTTTTACTGTCATGTTTACTTACTCTCTTTCATTCCATTTTGATATTATGCTCTAATTTAGATTTTTCTTGTTTTACTTGCTGAGGTATTCTTTTCTTCTCTGAATGCCTCAGGTTCTGATTAGTAGCCGAGTAGGCGGCTAGTTTTGTTGTGCTGTTGCTGGTGATCTCTTGTACTGTAGAGATCAGTTTCTTGGTCTTGTGAAGTAGTTTTTTGTTTTTCTTACAGACATACATGCTTGTTAGTGGGTTCGTGTCAGGTTGTTGACGACCGCTGGTGGTTTTTGCTTATGATACTAGATATGTTTATTTTATTGCTACCTTTCTGGAGATAGTCTATTTTCTCTTGGGAAGATTTATGCTAGGTTGCTAGTTATTTTTAAACCTAAAAACACTATAATAAGTAAATCTCATGATCAGCATGTTTATAAAACTCATACACTACTTTCTAAGTAACGTAAAAAGATCGTTTTCCTACTTATAATATAAAATAAGTCTAGAGTCTTGCATAGTATAAGTGGACCTCGGGGGACACTTATGCACTCTTATAGGATGTCAAATATAAATAAAGTATTTTTCCGCTGCGTATAAGTATAGTTTTTAAACCGTAGACTAGGTGATCCACTGATACGAGGGATACGACCTTTAAAAATGTAACTGATTTTCTAATCATTAAACTTATGAATTTTCATAGTCTAGTTAGATGGTGTTCGCCTGAGCGTCGACAGTTATCCCCTGCTCGACGTGGCATCATGATGTGTATTTTCTCCTACTCTGATACTTCTTAAATTCGGAGAAAATGCGGGTTGTGACAGCCACTCCCAATGCCAGAGTGGAAGTTCGATGATATCGTGATGTACTTTATACATGAGCTTCACCGATCGCGGACGGGAAACTATTCGATCTGGGTGATCGTCGACCGGCTGACGAAGATAGCCAGATATATCCCGATCAGAAAGGATCACTCAATTGGTGTGCAAGTTCGGAAATTCGTGGATCAGTTCGTCCGTTATCATGGCATACCCATGATGATTATATCAAATCGGGATGGGTGGTTTACGTCCAGGGAGTGGAGATCAGTGCAGACTTACTTGGGCATGCGGCTGACATTCAGTACGGCTTTTCATCCCCAGGCTGATGGGCAGACGGAACACACTAACCGGACTTTGGAAGATCTGCTGTGAATTTGCATATTGGATCGCGGTGAGCCTTGGGAGAAGTTGTTGCCACTGATCGAGTTCTCATATAACTACAGCTACCAGTCCAGCATAGGGGTGGATCCTTATGAGGCCCTATACAGACGGAGGTGTAGAACTCTGCTGTCGTGGATACAGGATGACGATCCGAAGGATCTGGTGTCGGAGTTTGTTGAGGACACCGAGTCTCAAGTGAGGTTGATACGGGATAGGATGGTAGAGGCACAGAGCCGACATGCTAAGTATTATGATGCTCGACATCGTCAAGCAGAGTTCTAGGTGGGGGACCGACTATTCTTGAAGATCCTACCGATGCATGGGGTTTCACGGGTACGAGGTCGAAAGAAGAAGCTCAGCCCAAGATATATGGGGCCTTATAGGATCCGGGCGAGGATCGGTCCCTTGGCATACAAGCTGGAGCTGCCACTAGAGCTGGCGAGCCTGCATGACGTGTTCCATGTACCCGCTCTCAGAGGGATTTATTACGCCCGGAGCAGCAGATTACGACCATGGATGGGCCGATATCATCTGATCGGTCAGTTCATTTGGAGCCGGTCCGGATTGACGATAAGAGAATACGAGTCTTGCGCTGTAAGAAGTTTCCATTGGTCAAGGTCCTGTGGAGGAATCATGGGAGAGAGGAGCACACATGGGAGCCTCAGGACTTGATGCAACTGAGGTACCTGGAGCTTTTCAGTCAGGTATTACTCCCAACCTCTCGGGATGTTACAATTTTCCTTTCATATTTGAAACCTCGTAGGCCTAACTAGAATTTCGAGAATGAAATTTTTTTGTTTATATATTGGAATTTGTAACATCCCTCAAGCAACTAGACCCCTTGGAGTGGTTTTGTCATGACTAGGTCATGACAAAACCCTAGAAAGCCAAAGAAGGCCAAGTGAACCTAGGGATGTTTGTAAGATCACTATGGTCTGCAAACAGTAGATTTCGAAACCCTAGTTTAAGATGATCATGGGGCTTACCATGACTCTAACGATCCCACCATGACCTCACCAATCCTTTGGAAGGTTCATTAGAGCCCTAAGGGTCCATTGGAGTAGACCCAGGGAGGCCAAGTTGAACTAGAACCACCCTAGGCCTATATTGGGCAAGGTGCCCTAACTAACGGCAGTATGCCCTAGTAAAGCCCAACCAAACCTACCAGGGTCTTCCTATACATAGTGTGGGGTCAATGGGTCACTAAGGACCCATGGACGACAGTCAAAGTGGTTAAGTTGACCAAAGTCAACACTAACACTAAATGGGTCAAACTGACCTATATGGGTCAAATTGACCTATATTGGGTCAACTGACCTCCCCTTAGACAAGTGGATCCATCTCATGTCCTCCTAACCCTAGGGTGAGGTCAATGGGTCACCTAGGACCCATTGGGGTCAACTCTATAGCCTAAGTTGACCCAAGTCAACATTAGCCCTAAACTGGTCAAAGTGCCCTAACTAAGGGGAAAGTGGCCTTTTGAGTGCCATGTCAACCCTACCCATCCCTACCTAGACACTAGAGGAGGCCAGTAGGTCACTAAGGACTCAATGATGGTGACACAAAAGGTCAATTTGACCTAGGTCAACCCTAGTCAAGGTTAGGTCAAACTTAGCTCAAATGGGCTAACCCAAGCTCAAACCCATTTCCCCCACTTGGGCTAACCTCATTTTTATTATTAACATGAGTTAGTGGGGTGCTAAAAGGCTGGAAGAGAGATCAAAATCAGCCTTGATGTGTAGGAGAGAGAAAGCTCCATTTTCTCCTTCAATGGAGGAGAGAGAAAGAGGGAGAAAATGACCATTCATGGTGATTGAATGTCATTGACTCCTCATTTACTCTCCCAATTGATGGAGATTCACTCCCTCTATCAGTATCAGAGGTTTTCTGATGGATTCATGCCTAGGGAAGGTGTGGGAACCGTAGTTGTGATTTGGGCAAGGATCACTATTAGGTTTGTTTAGTCTGACCCAACATGTATAGCCAGGGTCATAGTTGTGTCCTATAGTCTAGGCCAAGTCAGTCAACATCACTTGGATCAACCTTCAACAGTTAGCCAAAGACTCAACCAGATTGTGTCGACACTAGACAACAATTGTGTCGACACTTGGGAAAGGCTGTGTCGACACCAGACAGATTGTGTCGACACTTGGGAAATGTTATGTCGACACTTGACCAAGATTGTGTCGACACTAGATAACAAGGTTGTGTCGACACCAGATAGCCAGACTGTGTCGACACACAGATCATCTGTCAACACCAACTGTGTCGACACTAGAAGCAACTCTGTCGACACCAACTGTGTTGACACCAGCACCAATTTTGTCGACACACATGACTTGTGTCGACACATTCCACAGAATCTATGAAGACACTAGAAGCTTAAGCAGAACTACTGACTCAGCTCGACGAAGTAAAACTGAGCTCGACGAATTCTGTACAGTTGGCAGAATTAATTACAGTCAATATTCAGACAGAAATATTTACAGCTGGCAGAATTAATTAAAGCTTAATTAAAGGAGATTACAGCTAGCAGATTTAATGTAATATATTCTTATGAATATAGCTGTTTGACGGCTGCATTAAATATGATATAAATCAGGATTTAATACAAAATCATTCCCAAAGCAATTACCATTCTCGGTAATAATTTAGCCAGTGCAGACTATGAATCCAAAGGTTTTGAATCAGATAAAAAAAATATTTTACAGAAAGAGATTTATATAGTGACAGTGATAGACAGATAGAGAGACAAGTAGAGACAAAAAGAGAATAACAACAGGACAATGAACAATAATAGTGAAGGCTTTTCAGTTTTACAGGAAAAGGAGGAACTCAACATCAAATCAACATATACACAGAGTTCTTCATCTGCTCCAGGCTTCTAAAGAGACACTCAATCAATTTTAGTCTAAGAAGCTTGCTGGAGACATCATCAATCTAAAGGCCTATCACCCTGAAGCAAAGTTCCTATTTTTCCCTGAACCACTCAACATCTAAGGGGGAGCTCTTTTGCTAACATCATATCCACTTGAGTCTTCTCTAAGACTATTGACAGAGAAGACATCATCACTATTTCCCCCCACTGTATAAAGGGTTGTCATCTCCGTTCAAAAGAGATTCTTGGTTACAAGTCACCTGACCAAAAAACTTGAGATTTAGTTTTTGAGCACCTGATCAAAAGCTCATTGGTGTTAGGCACCTGATCAAAAATCTGAGTGGATTCCTACCAGGGTGGTAGAAGAGTGGATGTACCCAGGTTGGGGAACCACTATAAATCCTTGTGTCTTTTGTATTTCTTGGTCTTCTTGCTTTATTTTTGTGCTGTGATTTGCTTTACTTAGTATATAACTCTAATTAGTTAAGTTAAGATCTATCCCCATAACTATCAATTGGAATTTGGGCTAGGAAAAGTAATTAGGGGAGATTGTTTGCTTTATACAGAGGAAACTAACTTATACGATGCAGCAATAGAATAGTTTTCTTTTATTTAATTTTATTTTAAAGCATTCATGTATATCTGCTGAAAACCTTATAAATCAGGCAGATTATTTTTGCTTTGCATTTTTATTTGTTTTTATGTAAATAGTGTTTTTACCCAAATAGGGGGAGATTTTTTGAACCCTAGTTGTGATTTCTGTAAGGATCATTATTAGGTTTGTTTAGTCTGACCCAACATGTATAGCCAGGGTCATAGATGCATCCTAGAGTCTAGGCCAAGTAAGTCAACATCACCTGGATCAACCTTCAACAGTTTGCCAAAGACTCAGCCAGATTGTGTCGACACCAGAAGAAAGTCTGTGTCGACACTAGACAACAATTGTGTCGACACTTGGGAAAGGATATGTCGACACCAGACAGATTATGTTGACAATTGAGAAATGTTGTGTCGACACTTGAGGAAGATTGTGTCGACACCAGATAGCCAGGCTGTGTTTGACAACAGAATAAGTTGTGTCGACAACAACTGTGTCGACACCAGAAGCAACTCTGTCGACACCAATTGTGTCGACACCAATTATGTCGACACCAACGACAATTGTGTCGACATCAAATGTGTCAACACCAGAAGCAATTGTGTCGACACACAGGAATTGTGTCGACACATTCCACATAAGCTGTGTCGACACTAGAAGCTTAAGCAGAACTGCTGTCTCAGCTCGACGAAGTAAAACTGAGCTCGACGAATTCTGTACAGTTGGTAGAATTAATTACAGTAAATATTCAGACAGAAATATTTGCAGCTGGCAGAATTAATTAAAGCTTAATTAAAGGAGATTACATCTAGCAGATTTAATGGCATATATTCTTATGAATATAGTCGTTTGGAGGCTGCATAAAATATGGAATAAATCAGGATTTAATACAAAATCATTCCCAAAGCAATTACCATTCTCGGGAATGATTTTTCCAGCGTAGACTATGAATCCAATGGTTTTGAATCAGATATAAAAAAGATTTTACAGAAAGAGATTTATATAGTGACAGTGATAGACAGATAAAGAGATAAGAAGAGACAGAAAGAGAATAACAATAAGACAGTGAAAAATAACAGTGAAGGCTTTTCAGTTTACAGGAAAAGGAGGAACTCAACATCAAATCAACATATACACAGAGTTCTTCATATGCTCCAGGCTTTTAAAGAGACACTCAATCAATATCAGTCTAAGAAGCTTGCTAGAGACATCATTAATCTGAAGGACTATCACCCTGAAGCAAAGCTCCTGTTTTTCCCGGAACCACTCAACATCTCAGGGGGAGCTCTTTTGCAAACATCATATCCACTTGAGTCGTCTCTAAGATTGTTGATAGAGAAGACATCATCACTATTCCCCCCCCCCCCACTGTATAAAGGGTTGTCATCTCCCTTCAAAAGTGATTCTTGGTTACAAGTCACCTGATCAAAATACTTGAGGATTGTGAAAGTGAGGGTTAGATCAACAATACTATAGAGGGGCGGGGGGTGAATAGAGTATATTTAAAAAATTGTTAGGTCCCAATAAAAGTGCTGCTACAGCTCTTGCTGTAAACAAAAGAAGTGCAGTAAATAGAAAACTGAAATACAGAAAATATTAAACCTAATCACAGCCACACAGCAAGAAACAAAAAGAAAAGATAAGCAACCAGACGATACAAGAAGTTTATAGTGGTTCCCCTTCAACTGGGCACATCCACTCTTCTACCACCCTTGGTAGGAATCCACTCAGATTTTTGATCAGGTGCCTGACACCAATGGGTTTTGATCAGTACCTCAAAAACCAACTCAAGTCTTTTGGTAAGGAGACTTGCAACCAGGAATCACTTTTGAAGGGAGATGACAACCCTTTATACAGGAGGGGGTGAGAGAGTGATTATGTCTTCTCTTTCTCAATAAACTGAGAAGACTTATATGGAATGATGTTAGCAAACAGCTCCCCCTGAGATGTAGAATGATTCAGGAAAGATCTAGAGCTTTGTTGTAGGGTGATAGGTCTTCAATCAGTGTTCTTGACAAGTAGTGATGCATGATCTTCTTGACTGATTTGATATCTGTTGTCCTTGGAGAAGTCCTGGAGAGAATGTTGATGAAGAAGACTCTTAATATAGTATAGTTGTTCTTCTTCTTCTGAAACAATATCACTGCCTATCACTGTAAGCTTCAGTGTGAGTTTTGTGTGAAGCTTTTCTGGTGCTGTATGAAATCTTGCAGTCAGTCTATCTGTCTGTGTTTTTCTGACTCAGTATTTTCTTGTATTCTAATTCTTGCTTCTTCCCTGCTTGATTGTTGATCTTCTTTTCTTCTATATCAATTCAAAATTTGAATCCTCTGTAATAAATGCAGACGCCTTGAGAATACTCGGCATTTAATCATTTCCTCAAATGTCCCGTGGAAAATCTGCAAGTAATATTCCTGAAGAAGACTGTAATTAATGCTTCCTCTAACGGCTACATTCAGAGAATGTTTGAGCATTTAATCTGTCAGGAATTATTGCATTTGAGTGAGGATTGAATGCCGGAAATGGCTAAGTCTGGAATCGTCGAACGAATAACAGAATTCGTCAAGATGAGTTAATAGTTTGTCGAGCTGAGTTCAAGTTCGTCGAGCTGATAACAGAACTTGTATGCTTCAGAACTTTGCCTTTTCTGTCTGAGGTTCATCGAGCTGATAATTGCATTCGTCGACTGGAGTTCAACAACAATTCTGGACTTAGTCAAATATTTTGTGTTGACTGATATTCTGTGTGTCGACATGAAAACTTCTGGTGTCGACACAGGTGGGTGTCGATTGATTAATCTGGGTGTTGACACAAGTCTTCCAGTGTCGACATAGTTTGCGTCGACAAATTATTCTTGGTGTCGACATAAATCTTCCAGTGTCGACATAGTTGGTGTCGACACATGCCCTAAGTGTCGACACAAATATTCTGGTTCTAGAATTCGTCGAGCAAAGAGCAGAGTTTGTCGACCTGAGAATTTGTCGGCCTGAGAAGTTGAATTCGTCGACCTGAGATCTTCTAATAGAAGGTTGTTGTGAACTCGAGGTCCAAATTCGTCGAGCTCAGAATCTTATTCGTCGACCAAAGTCTGAAGTTGGACTAAGAATAATCTGAAGATACCCTATCTTCAGTTTGTTGAAGTGTCCCAGTTTTCGTCGAACAGAGAATGAAGATCGTCGGTCTCAGCTCAGAGAAATATCTCAAGATCGTCGAACTAAGAACGCCTTTCGTCGACCTGAGTTCGACGAATGTCGAACTCATTTTACTTAGTCTTGAAATCTTCTAAGTCTTGAGTCTCTGATGATCTTGTTGATAGCCGATCCATCTGATATTGACTCTAAGGACTTGGCCAAGACTCTAGGACAAAATTTGACCCTGTCTATACATGTTGGGTCACATCCTAAGTTAGTGAACCTAGCCCAAATCAACTAGGGATCCAACAATCTCCCCCTATTTGGAGTGAGGTCACTAATAGACTCAAAACATAAACATAAAAATAAACAAAGCAATAAAATGATATATCTAGAATAGAATTACCAACACATACAGCAGATATATATGTTCATAGGCTTTGTTTAAACAAATAATATAGTTTGAGAGTAAATGCAGAAAGAAATTAAAACAAAGTAAAGATTACTTCTTCTGCTTCTTCTCTATGGTCTTGTCCTCTTTAGGCTTTTCTCCTGGCTTGGTAAAGATAATTTCTCTCTTTGCATCCAAAGCCTGTGCCTTTGTCATTGTCATATCAGCTGCCCCAATAATCTTCAGAGATGTAGTTCTAGGGACAACTGCTTCAGGATGGAGTTTCATGTAATCATCAACATTAAACAGTTTGTTGGCTTTATCAAATCTTTTTAGTTCTTCCTTCCTGTATTTTGACATAGTTGTATATTCTGATATGTCTTTGCCTTCAGCTTTTGCTTTGTTAATCAAGGATAGACCAACAATTTCCTGGAACCTGGCCATTCTAACAGTGTTTGCTGTCTCAGGATCCTCAAAAGAAACAGGAGGTGAACCTGGTTTTTCAGGACTCTTAGTTTTCTGTTCTGCAGAGAGAGTTGGTTGTTGCTATTGATGTTGTTGATGTTGCTGTTGTTGATTTCTTGAAGAATGATGCCCTTGCTGACTGCTTCCAGAAGATCTCCCTTGATTTCTCTGATAAGTTTGCATAGGAGCAGATCTCTGAGAGCTAGAGCCAATTGCACCAGCTGCTGGAGGAGGTGGATCTCTTCTGTATCTTTGAACTGGTGGAGGATAATATTTCCTACTTCTTTTCCTCTCCTTTTGCTGATTCTTAGACAACCACATCCATGCTGACATTCCTTTATAAGGAGTAATCTTTTGAAGGATGTAGAATGGGGTGTCATTCTTTGAGCTTGATTTAGCAACAACAGGAGGAGGGGCTTTCCTTTTCTTTGACAGCATTTTCTTCTTCTTCTTGGCAGCTTCTTCATCTGAATCATCTTCATCATCTTCACTGCCAGAACCCTGAGGGTTATCATATAGAGCATCCAATGCTTTCAAGGTTTTATCATAAGTGGCAGTATTTTCTGGAACAGGAGCAGAAGTTTCAAAAGCTGGAGCTTCAGCAGTAGTTGAAGAAGAGACTATACAGGAATCATAAGTAATTGGGACAGAGCTTTCAACTGCTGCCTTATTTTCTTCTTCAATATCAGCCAAGATCAACTCATCTAAATCTGGCATAAGGGAGTCATCCATTGTAAAGATTGGTGCTGAGATAGCTTCTGGAGAGGATGGAATGACTGCTGAGGTTGGTGCAGAAACTGGATTATCAAAACTGTCACATAGTTGCTATGCAACTGCTGGATTAACAGGAGAAGTATAGGGTACAATAGCCAACTGTGGCTTAGTAAATTCTCCTGGAAGATACTGCATATGTATAGTGTCAAAACTTTTCAACAATTCTTGTAAATTAACTGTAGGATTGAGGATAAAATCACCAACAGTTTCATCAATGTCCATATCAGTTTCAATAAAATCAATTAAATCAATTAAATCTGTATCTATACAATCTGTATATGCTGCTGGGGCTGAAGTCTCTGCTGCTGCTAGGGTTGAAGTCTCTGCTAGTGCTGGTGCTGAAGTATCTGAAGCTATTGTTGCTGCTTCATCATCAGGCATCTCCCCCTACCTGGTTTTAGTGGGGACTGAGGCCAGACCCCTGACTGAGGAGGGGGCAGCAGTAAGAGCAGATATTTGAGCAGATAAGGAGGTAATGGTAGTAACAAGAGGTGTAATAGCCTCTGCTATAAGGGATTGAAGAATGGGAGTGATGATGGTGATGATAGAGGATATGGTAGAGGGGTCCAGAGAGAAAGTGGTAGATGATGTGGCAGTGGGTGTGGAAGAGGTGGTAACCAGTGAGGGAATGGATGGTAGAACATCAGGTATGTTGAGATTTGATGGTGATGAGGATGGATGGATGGCATCTTGCATCATAGTGTCTGTGGGGAGGATGTAAGATGGTATGGAAGATAAATGTGGGGTAAGTGGAGACTGTGGTGATGTAGGAATGTAGGTGTCTTGAGGTGATTCAGGAGGTGTTGGTTGTGGATTTTCTTGAAGAGGTTTAGATAGAATGTTAGTTATGTCAAGTGGTGGAGATCGAGGTGGAGTTGGAACATGAGTATGTTGTGGTGATTGGGGTGTTGAAGAATGAATGGGAGAGGAAGTGAGTTATTTTGCTGGAAGGGGTGCTGGAAGAGATGGTGGAGTGGGATGAATCTCTTCAGCAGGTGTGGGAGGGGCTTTAACAGCCCTGGTGCCTTCAGAAGCTGGGGTGGAAGAGGTAGAAGCCTTAGTGGGCTTGGTGATTGTCCTCTCCCACCTGCCAAATAAGGCACAAGTGAGCCTTTTACTGGCATTAATGAATATGGTCTGGGAGACCAGGGATTCAGCAGCCTTTTCCTTGAGGAAGATCCCTAGGATCCTTCCAAAACATACTTCCTTCTTGATATTCTTCTTCTTTATCAAGTCAAACAGTAGTTGTGCCCAGTCTATTTGCTTCTTGTTGACAATATCACACATGACCAGAAACTATTGTCTAGTGATTTAGTCGCGTGCTGTGTGTTTTCCGAGTAACACTTTACCAACCAAGTCTGCTAAGAATTTATATGGTGCAGACAGATGTTTCTTCAACAGTTTGTGTGGGTTGTCACCGGCATAACCCATCAAATTTAGCATCATAGTAAACTCTTCAGAATCAATTTCTAATTCTTCCTCTTCATTTGTCAAACCAAATATTTCAGTTAAAATCGCGGGGGTTAAGGAGACAGTGTTACCGGCGATTGATCCTGTCATAGTATTGTCTTCAGAAGTGGTTGAGGTATAGACCCATTCTCTGATTTCTGTTCCTGCCAACTTTATCCTGGTGGTCATCAGATTCTTCAGATTGTGTTCTTCCAGAAGTTCCAGAATATATAAAAGATTGGGTCCGAGTCCTGGAATGATTCGAAGTCGACATCAAAGCCAGTGTCAAACTTCATAGCGGCTAGAGCGCCTGCTGGAATCGCCATTGAGGTCACCTCCAAGAAAGACAGAGAAAACGGCGATCAAGTGCAAGGGAACAGAAAGCTCGGGATGGAGGTCGAAGAAAACGTAGATATAAGGTTTTCCAGAATATGAATCGGCAATCTCCGTTCCACGAAAATAAAATTAATTCTTCGAACTGAGGTCGACGAAATGAGTTAATAATAAGTAATTTGTCGATCTCATTCAGAAGACTTGAAGACAATTCGTTGAACTCCGGTCGACGAATAACTTCTGAAGCAAGAGTTCGTTGAGCTACGGTCGACAAAAATTATTTCACACAGAGAATTCGGCGAACTCCGTTCGATGAATATCTCTCAAACCTTCCCTGGTTCGTCGAACTCCGTTCAACGAACTTTGGAAAATTCGTCGATTGCAGATAAAACTTAAGCTAAGTCTTCTTCATTGATCATTCCCAGCTGATTTAGAAAGAAAGCATGATTTTTCTCATCCAGAGGTTTGATGAATATGTCAGCTTTCTGTAAATCAGTGTAGATATAGACAAGCTTAATCTTATTTTTGTCTACACACTCACTAATGAAATGATGTCTTATATCAATATTCTTTGTCCTACTATGGTGAACTGGATTTTGTGTTATGGCTATAACACTAGTATTATCATAGAATAGGGTTGAATTATTTAAGTTGAACCCATAATCTAGTAGCTGGTTCTGTATCTAGAGCATCTGTGAACAACAGCTGCCTGCTGTAATGTATTCTGCTTCAGTAGTTGATGTTGACAGAGATGTTTGCTTTTTACAGAACCATGATACTAATCTCATACCCAGGAACTAACAAGTTCCTGAAGTACATTTTCTATCAACCCTGCATCCAGCAAAATCAGCATCAGAGTATCTAGTTAACTCAAATTCTGATTCAGTAGGATACCATAGGCCTAGATCAGGACAACTCTTTATATATCTTAAAATCCTTTTTAAGAAAATTAGATAAGATTCTTTAGGGTTTACTTGGAACCTAGCACAAAGGCATGTATCAAACATAATATCTGGCCTACTTGCTGTGAGGTATAATAGGGACCCAACAATGCCCCTATAAAGTTTCTGATCTGCAGGTTTTCCTGGTATATCGGAGTCCACAACTGCATTTGTGGCTATGGGAGGTCTCTTTGCTGAGGCATCAGCCATCCCAAACTTCTTTAGAAGTTCTTCAGCTTTTTTGCTTGTGAGATGAAGATGCCATCAGGGAGTTGTTTCACTTGGACACCAAGGAAATATGAAAGCTCTTCCATGCTACTAATTTCAAATTTAGAATGCATGAGGTCAGAAAACCTCTTGCACAATTTTGAATATGTAGAGCCAAATATAATTTCATCTACATAGATTTGTACTAACAATATTTGGTCCTTATGATGTCTAGTGAAAAAAAATTTATCTACAGTTTCTCTTGTAAATTTATGCTCTAATAAAAAACTTGCTAAGGTCTCATACCAAGCTCTTGGAGCTTGCTTTAGACCATAAAGAGCCTTATTTAATCTAAAAACATAAGAGGGATAAGTTTGAGAAACAAAACCTGGAGGTTGTTCTACATAAACCTCTTCATGTAGCACTCCATTTAAGAAGGCACTCTTCACATCCATTTGAAAAACTTTGAACCTTTTGAATGCTGCATAGGCAAGGAAAATCCTTATAGCTTCCAACCTTGCAACTGGTGCAAAGGTCTGATCATAGTCAATTCCTTCCTCTTGCCTATATCCTTAAGCAACTAGCCTATCCTTGTTCCTCACAATAACTCCTTAGGCATCAAGCTTATTCCTGAAAACCCATTTGGTTCCAATAACTGGATAGTTTTGGGGTCTTGGAACCAAATCCCAAAATCTACATCTCTCACATTAGTTTAATTCCTCTTGCATTGCAAGGATCTAGTGGGGATCTTGCTCAGCATCATGAATGGTAAGAGGTTCAATCTGAGAGAGAAAATAGGCATGCATCAAGTCTTGGTTGAGTTGATGCCTTGTCTGTACACCTGCTGAAATGTCTCCAATTACTTGAGATCTGTGGTGATCCCTAAGTGTGACAAAATCAGTGGGTGGAGTTTGTTGTGCAACAACATTTTGAATAAATTCCTCTTATGGAATTATATTTGCTGTTGGTTGAGGCTCATGTTCTTCAACTTCATCTTCTTCACTGTCTTCAATGACCTGTGGAGAGAGATGAGTGGGAATCTCTTGGGTGAGGTTTAGTCCATCCAATGTCTCACACAAGTGGGGTACCTGCAAGTTGCTGATGGTAGAAACTTCTTTCTCCTTCCAATACATGTTAGTTTCATCAAATAACACATGAATAGACTCTTCAACTTTCAAGGTTGATTTATTAAATACCCTATTAGTCTTGCTTACTTGGGAGTATCCTAGAAAAACACCCACTTCAGCCTTAGCTTCAAACTTTTTAATGCATTTCTTGTTGTTGTTGTGTATATAACATGTACAACCAAATACTTTAAAATAGCTAATTTTAGGTTTCTTCCCTTTGAGCAATTCATAGGGAGTCCTATTCTTTAGTTTGTGAATTAAACTCCTATTCAGGACATAGTTTGCTGTGCTTACAGCCTCTGCCCAAAAGGTTAGTGGCATGTATGCATCAACAAGTAATGTACCTGCAGCTTTAATGATTGTTCTATTTTTCCTTTCAGCTACCCCATTTTATTGGGGAGTTCTAGGAGCTGAGAAGCAATTCCTGATGCCTTCCTTCTCACGGAACTCATGCATAAGAGGAGACTCAAACTCTGTGCCATGATCACTTCTGATCAATGCAACATGAGTAAAGAACTCTATCTGTATGGTCCTGAGAAAATCTGTAAGAACCTTGAATGTATGTGACTTTGTTCTTAGAAAGAATACCCAACTGAACCTAGAGAAGTCATCCACAATAACCAAGGTGTAGGATTTCCCTCCTAGGCTTTGTACTGCAATGGGTCCAAAAAGATCCAAGTGTAGCAAGTACAAGATCCTAGGTGAATCACTCTTATTAATTGATTTGAAGCTAGTTTTAGTTTGTTTGCCTAATTGACAAGGCCTGCAGAGACCTTCCTTCTTATGGGGAGCAGAAGGTAGACCTCTAACATGGTTGTGCTTAGATAACCTAACTATATTTTTCAGATTTCCATGCCCTAGTCTTTTGTGCCATAAGTCATTCTAATTACTAGTTAAATTCAGTAAGCAAATATCAGTTGTGGCAGAAGAAAAATTTACTAGATATATATTGCCTTGTCTACTTCCAGTTAAAACAGTTTGGTTGTTTTTTTTCAATGATAGAGCAAGTAGAAGGGTTAAAGTATACCTGATAACCATTATCACATAATTGACTTATGGAGATGAGGTTATGCTTTATTCCACTTACATATATCACTTTTTTGAATGTGACAGCTCATATTTCTACTTCTCCAATTCCTTCTGACTGACCACATTTTGCGTCACCAAAGATAACCTTTGGTCCCAACTTGGACTTGTAGTTGAACAGGATGTCCTTGCTGTCAGTCATATACTTGGAGCAGCCACTGTCCAGGTACCAAGTTTCATTTACCCCTGGACACTTTTTCACCTGCAATATAAACAGTTAGTGATTTTTGACCGAGGTTACCTTGGGCCCTTTGTATGGCTGATAGGAGAAACTAGAAAAAACAGAAAATTCTGGCTGGGACTTATATCCTAGGGGGTGGTATCTCCTAGGTGGAATGGTTCAGTCAGCTAGGGGATTAAATGATCTCCTAGAAGTATTTAAGTTTCTGTTGCAGTTAAAGTTTTGGTTAAGTCTTCCTGGGTTCAACGAATGTATTTAAGTTTGTCGACCAGAATTCGACGAAATGGGTTGAGATCGTCGATCTCTGCGCAGAGAATAAACATGTTCATTCTCTGCGCCCCACGTTCGTCGATCTCTGCTCGACGAAAAATACAAAGTTCGTCGATCGCAGTTAGACGAATAATAATAGCTATAGTTGGCGTTCAGAGTTCGTCGATCTGGGTTCGATGAATTGGCCCCTTTTCGTCGATCTGAGGTCGACGAAAATTACTGAACTTCGTTTTTACTTGGTGTTTTTTGTTTTTCCATTTTGTCCTTAGTTTTAAATTTGTTCAAGAATTTTATTTACCTTATTTACTTGATTAGTGTTCTTCTTTCCTTTCTCAGAAATAAAGTTTATGGTTGTGATAGATAGTTGTTCTGAATAACAGGTGGTTCACGAGATGAGGTACCTAATCCTAACCTACTTCCATTAAATCTAGCATTAGATGTGTTAGTGATTTCTGCTAGTTGTTTACTTCTTCCATTTAGTGATTCTTCTAGCTGTTTTGTCTTATTTAATTCATCTTTTAGAAGGGTGATTTGTTCACTAAACATATCTATTTCATTTTTTAATTTAGTATTTTTTAATACTAATCTATCATAGTTAACTTGCTTATCTCTGAGAAGTTTGATTTCCTTCTCAGAGTTGATTTGGTATAAACACATGATCTTAAAGTCTAATTTAAAAGATTCTGAATTATAATCAAACAATGATAATACCTGATCAGCTTCTGATTCAGAAGCTTCCTCATTGTCTGACTCTCATTCTTCTGAATTGCTTCTTGAGGCATCAATTGCCATGAGCCAAATCTCTTTTGCTCTCTCTTCTTCTTCATCTTCACTGGAGCTTGAAGATGTTGACTCCTCTTCAGTCTCACTCCAAGTCTCAGCTACAAACCCCTTTTCCTTTCTCTTGTGCTTGGTGGAAGACGATTTGCTGGTGAACTGCTTTTTGGAATCCTTTTCCCTTTCTCTTCTCTTCTCTTTCTTCTGATTCTCTGGGCACTCAGAGAGGAAATGCCCAGGCTTTCTGCATCCATAACACACCACTTCCTTTGTTGGTGTCTTATCATACTTTGACATATAATCCTTTCTTGCTGACTTCCTCCTGAAGTCTTTTCTAGCCATCTTGAAGAATCTCTTTGCAAAGAGACTCATGAGCTCTTCATTTGATGTAGTGGCTTCTGATTCTTCTGAGGCTTTAAATGTTATGTTCTGATCTCTTCTAGCTGCAGGAGGTGTCCTTTGTTCAGCAGCCTCCCTTGTCTTTATTAGCTGCTCATAAGATTTCAGTTTGCCCAGTAGAGATTCAGTTGACATCTCATTCAGGCATCTAGCCTCCTTAATAGACCAAATTCTTGTGTCCCATGAGCTTGGGAAGCACATCAGAATTTTGTGATTCACTTCAGTGAGAGTGATGACCTTGTCTAGAGTTTTTAGCTCATTAATGATTGAGCTTAGTCTATTATACATCTCTGAGACTATTTCAGCTTCCTGCTTCTTAAAATTCTCATATTGGGATATGAGATTTGATCTTCTATCCTTCCTTTCATCAGCTGATCCATCAACCATTTGGTTCAGGGAATCCCAAATGTCCTTTGCTGATGTGCACTCAGCAACCTTCTGGAAAATATCATCAGACATTGTCTGTGCTAGTATGTTCATGGCCTTTGCATCAGCCATCTTGGCTTTCCTGTAAGCATCATTATAGTTTGGAGGAGGTACTGCAGTCATATTTGTGGAAGTGATTGGAGGAGCTGCAGGTGATGTAGGTACTCCTGTTAAGATGGAAGCAAAGATATCTTCATCAATAGAATTCATATACAACATGATCTTGCCTTCCAGATTCCAAACTTTTGCAAGTTACAAACTAGAGGTCTGGTGCTTGCATAATCTTTGTTCTGTTCCATGGCTGTGGTTCTACTTTAAAATGTGAACACTGTGATATGTACATCTAACACATGATATTTGGTTCAAGTATTAACTTGTGCAACCAAAGGAACTTGATCAACAATACTCTAGAGGGGGGATGTGAATAGAGTATATTTAAAAAATTGTTGGGTCCCAATAAAAGTGCTGCTACAGCTCTTGCTGTAGAAGTGCAGTAAATAGAAAACTGAAATACAGATAATATTAAACCTAATCACAGCCACACAGCAAGAAACAAAAAGAAAAGATAAGCAACCAGACGACACAAGAAGTTTATAGTGGTTCCCCTTCAACTGGGTACATCCACTCTTCTACCACCCTTAGTAGGAATACACTCAGATTTTTGATCAGGTGCCTGACACCAATGGGTTTTGATTAGGTCCCCAAAAACTAACTCAAGTATTTTGGTAAGGAGACTTGCAACCAGGAATCACTTTTAAAGGGAGATGACAACCCTTTATACATGTGGGGGTGAGAGAGTGATTATGTCTTCTCCTTCTCAATAAACTGAGAAGACTTATGTGGAATGATGTTAGCAAATAGCTCCCCCTGAGATGTAGAATGATTCAGGAAAGATCTGGAGCTTTGCTGTAGGGTGATAGGTCTTCAATCAGTGTTATTGACAAGCAGTGATGCAGGATCTTCTTGACTGATTTGATATCTGTTGTCCTTGGAGAAGTCCTGGAGAGAATGCTGAAGAATAAGACTCTTGATATAATATAGTTTTTCTTCTTCTTTTGAATCAATATCACTGCCTATCACTGTTAGCTTCAGTATGAGTTTTGTGTGAAGCTTTTCTGGTGCTGTATGAAATCTTGTAGTTAGTCTATCTGTCTGTGTTTTTCTGACTGAGTATTTTCTTGTATTCTAATTCTTGCTTCTTCCCTGCTTGATTGTCGATCTTCTTTTCTTCTATATTAATTCAAAATTTTGAATCCTCTGTAATAAATGCAGACGCCTTGAGAATACTCGGCATTTAATCATTTCCTCAACAGTCCCGTGGAACTCTGCAAGTAATATTCCTGAAGAAGACTGTAATTAATGCTTCCTCTAACGGCTACATTCAGAGAATGTTTGAGCATTTAATCTGTCAGGAATTGTTGCATTTGAGTGAGGATTGAATGACGGAAATGGCTAAGTATGGAATCATCGAACGAATAACAAAATTCTTTGAGCTGAGTTAATAGTTCATCGAGCTGAGTTCCAAGTTCGTCGAGCTAATAACAAAACTTGCATGCTTCAGAACTTTGCCTTTTCTATCTGAGGTTCGTCGAGCTGACAATTGCATTCGTCGACTGGAGTTCAGCAACAATTCTGTACTTAGTCAAATATTTTGTGTTGACTGATATTCTGTGTGTCGACATGAAAACTTCTAGTGTCGACACAGGTGGGTGTCGACTGATTAATCTGGGTGTCGACACAAGTCTTCCAGTGTCGACATAGTTGGTGTCGACAGATTATTCTTGGGGTCAACACAAATCTTCTAGTGTCGACATAGTTGGTGTCGACATATGCCCTAAGTGTCGACACAAATCTTCTGGTTCCAGAATTCGTCGACCAAAGAGCAGAGTTCGTCGACCTGAGAATTCGTCGGCCTGAGAAGTTGACTTCGTCTACCTGAGATCTTCTAACAGAAGGTTGTTGTGAACTCGAGGTTCAAATTCGTCGAGCTCTGAATCTTGTTCATCGACCAAAGTCTGAAGTTGGACTTAGAATAATCTGAAGATACCCTGTCTTCAGTTTGTTGAAGTGTCCCAGTTTTCATCGAATAGAGAATGAAGATCGTCGAGCTCAGCTCAGAGAAATATCTCAAGATGGTCGAGCTGAGAACGCCTTTCATCGACCTGAGTTTGACGAACGTCGAACTCATTTTACTTAGTCTTGAAATCTTCTAAGTCTTGAGTCTCTGATGATCTTGTTGATAGCTGGTCCATCTGATATTGACTCTAAGGACTTGGCCTAGACTCTAGGACACAAATTTGACCCTGGCTATACATGTTGGGTCACATCCTAAGTTAGTGAACCTAGCCCAAATCAACTAGGGATCCAACAGATTGGTTTTTGATCACCTGTTCAAAAACTCATTGGTGTCAGGCACCTGATCAAAAATCTGAGTGGATTCCTAGCAGGGTGGTAGGAGAGTGGATGTACCCAGGTTGGGGAACCAATATATATCCTTGTGTCTTCGGGTTGCTTCCTCTCTTTGTTCTTTATTTTTATGCTGTGATTTGCCTTACTTAGTATATAACTCTAATTATGTTAAGTTAAGATCTATCCCCATAACTTTCAATTGGTATCAGAGGAGGTTACTTTGGTTGTACAGGCTAACACCTAAACCAGAAATATCTGATAGATCTTAAATATCTTTAGAGTTTATCATGGCACAAATTGAAGGCTTTTCAATCACCATACTACCTATGTGCAATCTTGATAAGTTTGCACTATGGAAAACAAGGATTAGGTTTTATATGGACACCATTCATGAAAACATCTTTAAATCTATTTTGTCACGTCCAACTCAATCTCAGGCAACATCAAGCATCAATGTTGTTCCATCATCTCAATGGACAGATGCCCAAAAAAAGATGAAGATTGTTGATGCACAGGCAATGAACATCCTGGCACAATCAATGTCTGATGACACCTTTGAGGAACTTGCTGAATGTTCACGTGTAAAAGAGATGTGGGACTTTCTCACAGTATTGGCTGCAGGATCAGCTAAAGAAAGAAACCTTAAAGCCGCAACCTAGAGTGACTCAGATGCTTCATCCTGGACAACTAAAGATGAAGAAGCAAGAGCAAGAGAATTTTGCCTAATGGCAATAAATGCTTCTTGCAGCAACACTGATGCAGAAATAGACTCTGAAGAAGAATTAGAGTGTGAATCAAAAAAAGAAGATCACGTAATCTCTACCCTTGATCTTTCATCAGAAGAATTTAAGTTATTATGTAAAGATTTAATTCAATCTGAGAAGGAAATAAAACTTCTCAGAAAGAAATTAAATATTGTATCTTCAAAAAGTTTAAAACTTAAACAAGATTTACAAAATGCTTTTGAAAAGATAAGTCTTTTAGAATCATGTAAACTAAAAGAAAAATTAGAAGTGATCAACAAAAATACTGAAGAATTGGAAGAAAATAAAAATCTTTAGAAAACCTTAGTTCAAAATAATTCATTGAACGAAGCTCGACGAAATCAATACTATTTGTCGAACAGAGATCGATGAAAATGGAATACAGAAAGTTATTATATGAACAGATCTCGACGAACTCAATACCATTCGTCAAACTCAGCTCGACGAAAGTACTTTAATTCGTCGAACTCAAGATTTAAGAACAAAAACTTTTGTTCTCTTCAAAATTATCATCAAAGTCAGCATTCTAAAAATCCTTTCACTGAGTGGATAATCCCTCCTAGAAAATATCATTCACTTGGATACAAGGATCAACCTAAATGCTCTTTCATTTCTAATTATTATAAAAGAGATCCAGGACCCAAGGTAATCTGGGTCCAGTACTTTTAACCTCTCTTTGCAGGACAAGTCCTACTTTACCACAATGAAGCAGTGAGATTTGACAGTACAAAAAATCAATAGTCTCAGCCAATATCAAGGATATATTAGCGGTTGTATACTGAGAAATTGTTTGAAAAAGGCTACAGCAGTAGAGAGACTAATTATTCTAACAGATTATAAAGTCTACTGAGATTTGGGCCAGGAATTTGGGTAAGAAAAAGTAATTAAGGGAAATTGTTTGTTTTATACAGAGGAAACTACTTTGGAGGATGCAGCAATAGAATAGTTTTCTTTTTTTTTATTTTAAAGCATTCATGTATATCTGCTGAAAACCTTATAAATCAGGCAGATTATTTTTGCTTTGCATTTTTATTTTTTTTTATGTAAATAGTGTCCTTACACAAATAGGGGGAGATTGTTGGAACCCTAGTTGTGATTTGGGCAAGGATCACTATTAGGTTTGTTTAGTCTGACCCAACATGTATAGCCAGGGTAATAGTTGTGTCCTATAGTCTAGGACAAGTCAGTCAAAATCAGCTAAATCAACCGTCAACAGTTAGCCAAAGACTAAACCAGATTGTGTCGGTACCAGAAGAAAGTCTGTGTCGACACTAGACAACAATTGTGTCGACACTTGGGAAAGGCTGTGTCGACACCGGACAGATTATGTCAACACTTGGGAAATGTTGTGTCGACATTTGAGCAGGATTGTGTCGACACCAGATAGCAAGGTCGTGTCGACAACAGATAGCCAGGCTGTGTCGACACTAGAAGAAGTTGTGTCGACATACAGATCATCTGTCGACACGACCTGTGTCGACACCAGAAGCAACTCTGTCGACACAAATTGCATCGACACCAACTGTGTCGACACCAACACCAATTGTGTCGACACACATGACTTGTGTTGACACATTCCACAGAAGTTGTGCGACACTAGACGCTTAAGAAGAACTGCTGACTCAGCTCGACGAAGTAAAACTGAGCTCGACGAATTCTGTACAGTTGGCAGAATTAATTACATTCAATATTCAGACGGAAATATTTACAGCTGTTAGAATTAATTAAAGCTTAATTAAAGGAGATTACAACTAGCAGATTTAATGTCATATATTCTTATGAATATAGCCGTTTGGAGGCTGCATTAAATATGGAATAAATCAGGATTTAATACAAAATCATTCCCAAAGCAATTACCATTCTCGGGATGATTTAGCCAGTGCAGACTATGAATCCAAAGGTTTTGAATCAGATATAAAAAAGATTTTACAGAAAGAGATTTATATAGTGACGGTGATAGACAATAGAGAGACAAGTAGAGACAGAAAGAGAATAACAACAAGACAGTGAACAATAACAGTGAAGGCTTTTCAGGTTTATAGGGAAACGAGGAACTCAACATCAAATCAACATATACACAGAGTTCTTTATCTGCTCCAGGCTTCTAAAGAGACACTCAATCAATATTAGTCTAAGAAGCTTGTTGGAGACATCATCAATCTGAAGGCCTATCACCCTGAAGCAAAGTTCCTATTTTTCCCTGAACCACTCAACATCTAAGGGGGAGCTCTTTTGCTAACATCATATACACTTGAGTCTTCTCTAAGACTGTTGATAGAGAAGACATCATCACTATTTCCCCACACTGTATAAAGGGTTGTCATCTCCCTTCAAAAGTGATTCTTGGTTATAAGTGACCTGACCAAAAGACTTGAGATTTCGTTTTTGAGCACATGATCAAAAGATCATTGGTGTCAGGCACCTGATTAAAAATATGAGTGGATTCCTACCAGGGTGGTAGAAGAGTGGATGTACCCAGGTTGGGGAACCACTATAAATCCTTGTGTCTTCTGTGTTGCTTGGTCTTCTTGCTTTATTTTTGTGCTGTGATTTGCTTTACTTAGTATATAACTCTAATTAGTTAAGTTAAGATCTATCCCCATAACTTTCAAAAGGTGAAACCACCATGACTTTAATTTTCCTTTTAGTGGCCATTAATGGACATTGATACTACACCCATCCTCTCTCCCATTTGAATGTTTTAAAAGCTTACCAAGACTTAGGGCAGGAGTTCCACCATTTTCCTGAAGAAACTGAGCCCTCTGGCTGCACAGTTGTAGAGCACGGAAAAGCTCCACCACCAGCCATGGCAACTCGAAGATCGACCCGCCTACAGCCCTCCAATAAGGTCTTCCTCTACTCCTTCTTCTATGGATAGATCTTAGGAATCTTTTAGGATGAGAATCAGGCTGAAATGAGTCAGATCAGGTGATGACTTTTCCATGGTTTTTCCAAAAAAAAGGAGTGGTCGCGTTCGCTAGAAACCACCCCTCTGGCGGTCGTGCCGCCCCCAGGCAATAGCCCCCACCTCAACGAAGGTGGTGGCAGTGGTGGCCGGCCAGGGAGGTGGCCGGGTGGCCGGGAAAATGGCTTCGAAGAAGCTTCGGGTCAGCCTGATCACAACCCTTGGCTGGAGGAGGAAGATGACCAGGATGCGTTGGATTTGCTTTAAGATCCGTGCTGGATCATTTCTTTTATTTAGTTTTAATTTCTGAATTTTCTGTCATATTTATTGGGCTGTTTTAAATTAAATATTCAAAATACTTAGGTGTCGTTTCAGAAAAAGTGGTAAACATGAATATTATAGATCAATGCGTCCACTTTAATTTAAAATTGGTGTCAATCAATTTGGGTAACTAGTTTGACCACATCACTCATTTTGGTGAGCACTATACATAGTCTAGACCAGAGACTATTTTGAGTGTCCCCAACAATCCATCCCTCCAAATGAACTGAAATTTTGGATGGGGATCATTATTACCTATACCTAGAACATATCCAAAATTGGGAATTTGTGGAAAATATTTTCCTAAAGGTTTTGTAGGAATTTAATAATCCATGTAGGAATTATTTAATATGTCTAATTACCTCCAAACCCTACCAAACTTTGGTAAGTCGTCCTTAGGGTCTTCAGGAGGCTGTGTATAAATTTTCATCTCATTTGGAGCTGATTTGGTTGGGAAATGAACAAACCCTAGCCTAACCCTAATAAGGGGTATTTAGGTCAATAGTGCACTTGTGTGTTTAGGTGATCAAACCACCTCAACAGAGGTTGAAATTTGAGCCACTACCTTGGCATGACTTTTAACACCCTCCCATGTAAGATGGGGTGTATTGGAACAGATTTGCCCTATGATGTAAGACCAAACCCTAAAGATGGGCTTTTGTGTCTTGTGAAGGGCATGAGGTCAAACGACCTTGTACGGACTTGAAATTTGGTAGCGAGGGTACTAGGGTAGCTAAATCCCTCTGGTAAAAATCTTAGGGGATTTGGAAAAGTGTAGGCCCCACATAACCCTAACTCTAGTTTAGGGCACAAACATTATAGTGATAGAATAGGGTATTAAAACTCATTGAATAATACTGAAATTTTGGTAGTGTGGTCATAGGGGTAGTATGAACCTCTGGAAATTTAATTGGGAATTTTGGATCAATACTCTTAGTACTTCCTTTGTAATACATGAATTAGCCCTACTTAAATATTTGGTTATTGTGAATTCCCTATCTATTGGAATGTGATGCAAATTAGGCAGAGGAAGTTTCAGACCATTGTTCTCATATATGAATTTCATTAGAATTTTTGAATACATAATTACAGTACCTACTTCACAAGATCATTAATTTGGATACTTGTTCAATATTTTAGTTAGAGCTCATTATTTCTTGATAAATTATGAAACTTTACATAGAGTATTTATATATCCTTACAATTATCCCTGAATTTTCTCAGAATTTTTGGAAGTATTTTTGCTGCACTTGCCTCTTAAAATTGATTAAAAATAGATTATATTCAGAATTAGAATTAGAGGCCTAAACCTTGATGCAAAATTAGGAGACCTTGGATTCTATGTTAAATGGTCATCTTGTAATTATCATAAATTTTAAGGAGCATGTGCATGTCTGAAATTGACACTTCATGTTCAAACTTGAGTTTTTGGATTACTAGAGATAATTAATTAAATTATCAGATAAATTAGGAAAATTATGAATTTCTGGATTTAGGCCAAACCTGTCATGATAGGCACGTAATAATTATTATAGGATTATTGGATGATTATTTTGAGTACCACCCATTTTACACACCGTATAGCTTATGTTGGTCTACATTTAGTAAAACTGCAGAAGATAGGTTGGAATATGAATTTGGGCGCATGAGTTGGGGTTAGATGTTTGCTGGTTTGTATAAATAAAAATGAGTTCACCATTGGAAGTTAGGATGAGTAGAGTGTTGGATTGACTAGTGTTAGGTTGTGCTCGGGATCAACGAAAGATTGTTTTTCCCATAGGAGAGAAAGTGTCAAATACTCTAGGGTTAGATCCAGTACAACAAGTGAGTGTTTAGGAAATTTTATAGCAACCAAAAATAGTAAGTGCCTTGCGAAAGGGAGTTTGGGCGTAATCCTATCATAGTTCCTAGTGCCCTCGAGAGCCCTTCACGGGGAATACCTTGGGCAATCCCGGGCTAACCAAAACTGTAGGTAAAACTAAATTGCAAGAGTAACTAGTATAACTAGGGATTCACTTACACTCACCTCGGTATCTCGGAGTGGTATGTTGGGTCACTCGTGTAGTAGGCTTAGTGGATTTGGTGATGGGCAGGTTGGCCCAACTAGCTTTGGCTCGGTGGTTGTTAAGATGTGTTGGCCTGACGAGCTTTGGCTCGGTTATTATTTGTGACGGACGGGATGGTCCGGGGGGCTTTGGCTCGGAGGTTATATATCAAGGTTGCATGTGCATAAAGTATAAGATGGTGGGTCTTCGGTATTGGAGAGTCGATGCACCGACGCCAATACGTTGACTCGGCAAGTGTTGTTTAGCACTTTGCCAAATTAAGTCTGGTGTGTCAGCCGGCAAGAGTATGCAGGAGCTCTGCTTAGTGCACCAGCATTGAGGCATACGATAGGTCTGACTGGTAGTGCAATTATCAGTTTAGAGGTGGGCGAGGCCCAACCCACCGCTTCCATTTGCCACTACGGAGGTATCCTGGGAGGTTCGGCTCCAGATAGGGGGAACTAAAGGTCTGTGTACACAGAGTCGTGTGGGTGTGTTGCACTTGCATGATCACATCATGGAATAATTGTATTTCATAGCATAACCATTGCATTCAACCCCGACACCTATTATATAAGTAGTATGGGACGCTTTATACAATAGGCCCTGCAAAATAACCCCTTGGTTTATAAGTTTGTGCGAGCATGCTTATAAGTTAAGGTTTATTTCAGTATCTTTATATGTACGCTTGTTAGAAAACTGACACCCTATCATATAAATTGGTATGAGACTTTTTATCCGATAGGAGCCCCGCAAAAGATCACTTGGCTTATGTGTTTTCATATAAGTTAAGGTTACTTCTCTTGTTCAGTCTTTTTACCTTCATTCTATCTTATATACTATAGAACTGCTAGTTTAGTTTCACAGCCATCTGCTTATTTGTTATTCTCCACTTTCATGTCCTCTCCTTTACTTCTCCCCGCTCGGTGCCTAGGAGCCATGGGCGAAGGGGCGAGGGATGATATGACTTATTCTTTTAGATTAATGGTTTTTGAACCACATCATTTTAGGGGACCATGGAGCCCAGCATGGTGGAGCAGCCCCGGAGGTCAGCACGCTTTGAGATGGGGCAGTCTAGTACCGGAGTTCCGACAGTAGGGACTGTGAGTCCTGATCTCTAGTAGTTGTTTTAGTTTTGCTTCCGCGATGAGAGATATGTAGTGAGGACTTGATGTACTGGGCATGAGCCCAAGATTTAGTACTTTTATTATTTTTGTGGACACTCTCCTCGTGGAGTTTATTTACTATATATGTTATTTGCATGGATGTGCTTTATTATTTTGCTACAGTTGTGATCGATTTGGCAAGCAGGATCGGCGCTTTGTAGTGATGACCTTCCCGGGAATGAAGGTGTCACTGCAAGCGGCGGTTCTGGGCCTAAGACCCCGGTGTTTCAAAAAAAAAGGGGGTCTTACACAGGTGCAACCCCTAGTCTACAACCTTGGCCTGCAGGAGGCCATAAAGCAAAGTGACGTCATCACATGTATGATTTAAGTTATTAAATTGCTTTGCTTGTTGCATGCTTTCTATGTGGCTTGTGTGTGATACGGCTACCACAGGCTTTGTGATGATTCGGAACACGCTAGCGAGAGCACTTTTTGATACGGGTGCTTCGCAGTCTTTTCTGTCTCAAGACTTCGTAACTCGCATTGGAGTACCTAGTCATGTGAAGACAGATACCGTAAGGGTGTTATTACCGAATGGTTGTTTGATGCTTGCAGATAAGGCTTGCGATGTGGCGGTTCAAATTGGAAGTCGCGATTTCTGTTTGAACGCATCTGTGCTGCCGATATCAGAGTTTGATGTGATCTTTGGTATAGACTGGCTCGCGGAGCAGCATGCCTTTATTGATTGTAATTCCAAAGAAATCACACTTGGCCAAAATACCGAGCTTGAGACTAAGTTTGCGGGTATGCGAGGAGTGAGTGGGACCTTGATGTCTGCACTCCAAGTCGTCAATGCTGTTCGGAAGGGCGCGAAGTTATTCTTCACGCTGATTCAGGCTATTAAGCCTAAGGCCAATGTGAGTGATGTTCCGATTGTATTGGAGTTTGTGGATTTGTTTCCTAAGGATCTTCGTAGGCTACCACCCAAGCGGGAGATCGACTTCACGATCGAGTTGGTGCTAGGTGCGAAAACTGTGGCCCGCTCACCATATCTCGTCGCGCCTAAGGAAATGGTTGAGTTAAAAGTCCAATTGCAAGAGTTGCTGGAGCAGGGATATATACGCCCAAGTATGTCACCTTGGAGCGCATCTGTTCTGTTTGTGAAAAATAAGGACGGTGGTTTGCGGTTATGTATTGATTACCACGAATTGAATAAGCTGACAGAGAAAAACAAATATCTGATTCCACAGAAAAATGAATTGTTCGATCAGCTAGTGGGATCAACCGTCTACTCTAAATTGGATTTGAAATCTGGATATTACAAGTTGAGGATTTGGGAAGTTGATATTCCCAAGATCGCATTTGGATCATACTACAGTCATTATGAGTTCACGGTAATATTACAAGTTGATGCACTGAACGTTCCGAGAGTACATGGACTTGTTTGTGATCGTGTTCATTGATGATATCTTAGTGTACTCTCAATCTGAAGCTGATCACGTAAACCACTTGCGGCTGGTGTTGCACACCATGCGAGGGAATAAGCTCTATGCCAAGTTCTCAAATTGCGAGTTCTGACTGTCGTTGGTGGCTTTTCTTGGCCATGTGGTCAGTGGAGAGGGCAGAACAGTGGATCCGTCAAAGATAAAAGCCATTCAGGAGTGGTTGGTGTTGTCTTTTGTTGCCGAAGTCAGGAGTTTCCTTGACTGGCAGGCTACTACAGACGTTTTGTTGAAAACTTCTCGTGGATCGCTATGCCTCTGACCACACTGACGCGAAAGGATCAGAAGTTTGTTTGGATGCCGGAGTACACGCGAGCTTTTGAAGAGCTAAAGAGTCAGTTGACCACGGCGCCTTTGTTGACATCGCCATGTGGTACCGACGGATATGAGATCTATAGTGATTCTTCATGGAGCGGCTTAGGCTATGTTCTTCTGCAATTTGGGAAAGTGATTGCTTATGGCTCATGCCAGTTGAAAGTGCATGAGCGAAATTATCCCGTCCATGACTTAGAGATGGCGGCGGTGATCTTTGCACTGAATTTATGGCGATATTATGTTTATGGCGTAAAAGTGGATATCTTTACGGACCATTAGAGCCTAAAGTACTTGTTGGAGCGGAAAGATCTGAATATCCGACAACGAAGGTGGCGGAGTTCCTTGGTGACCACACCTTTGAGATTTATTATACTCACGGAAAGGGAAACGCCGTAGCTGATGCCTTGAGTCAGAAGACTCTGTCGATGGCAAATTAGTTGCAGATGCACGATAAGGGTCTGATCCAGGAGTTGGAAGTGTTAGAGATTTCTTGTGTTGACAAGAATTTCACAGCTGATTCATGTTTGAACTTTAGGAGGTACAATATGACCTGGCGGATAGGATTCGACGAGCAACGGAGCTGGATGAAAGTCTCCAACGCTATGCAAAAGATGGGCTGGATGGCCAATTCTCCTGGGATGACGGCCTTTTATGGAAAGTATGTTGTTTGCGCGTCCCAAATGTGGGAAGTTGCGAGAAGAGTTGATGTACAAAGCTCACTTTTTGAAGTACTCAATTCACACTAGGAGTACAAAGATGTTCAAGAATAAGAAGAAGCTATTCTGGTAGCCAGGACTCAAAACAGATATAGTGCATTATATGGATAAATGCCAAACGTGTGCTTTAGTGAAGGCGGAATGTCAGAAGCCTGGTGGTTTCTTGTGATCGTTGCTAATTCCGGAATGGAAGTTTGATGATATTTCAATGGATTTCGTGCACGGGTTGCCGAGATCTCAATGCGGAAATGATTCAATCTGGCAGATTGTAGACCGGTTTACGAAAGTGGCGCACTTTCTTCCGAACAAGCGGGACGATTCATAAAACGTTTGGCAAAACTTTATGTGGAGCAGATCGTACGGCTACACGGTGTTCCTCGTAGCATCGTAAGTGATCGTGATGGGCGATTTACATCGAGTGATTGGAGGCTAGTCCATCAGCTGTTGGGCACGAAGTTAACGTTCAGTACGGCCTTTCATCCCCAAACAGATGGCCAAACTGTGAGGACCAACAGAACAATGGTGGATATGCTCTGAATATGCGCCCTGGACTTTGGTAAGAGATGGGAAGATCATCTCTATATTGTGGAGTTTGCCTACAACAATAGCTACCAAGAGAGCATCGGTATGACACCGTTTGAAGCTATGTATGGTCGGAAATGCCATACACTATTAGATTGCGCAGAAGCATGCGAACCCAAACTATATAGGCATGAATAAGTCGATGAAGCTAACTAGACGATACGCACTTTTCGGGAGAGACTACTGATTGCCCGGGATCGACAAGCAAAGTACTACAACGCCAAGCACCGAAATGTGGAGTTTGTGGTAGGTGATTGGGTATATTTCAAGATCAAACCCTTCAAAGGCGTGCCCAGGATTAGGCGTTTGAGAAAGTTGAGTCCGAGATATCTTAGTCCGTTTGAAGTGGTGGAGCGAGTTGGGGAAGCTGCATATCGGCTAGGTCTTTCGGCAGAATTGAGTGGATTGCATGATGTGTTTCACATCTCTGTGCTTCGGAAAGCCGTTAAAGATCCAGCTCAAGTGATCGAGAATAATCGTGTGCCGGTTGAGTATGGGCTAACGACGAAGGTTAGGCCCATTCAAATCGAGGATCGAGCCAATAAACAGTTGCGGAACCAGACAATCAGGATGGTCAAGGTCCGGTGGGATAATTGTGGCCGTGAGGAGCTAACATGGGAGCGAGAGCAGAGCATGTGAGCTGAATTTCCCGACCTGTTTGTGTAAACTGTTGTATAACACAAATCTTGTTGAAGTTATAACAATTTGTTTGTTGTTTTCCTTACTGTGCACAAATTTCGGGACGAAATTTATTATAAGGAGTGGAGGGTTGTAACACCCCAAATCCAAATTTTGACCTAAGTTTGGAGTACACGGCCTGGGACACGGGCGTGTCACAGGCCGTGTCTTTCTCGGGTGAGCAGCCCGTCGAGAGTTTGATGAAAATGCGTTCGACGAATTTTCGGGGGGGGGGGGGACACGCCCCGTGACATGGGTGTGTCCGGGGGCGTGACCTAGGGCGTGTCTTCCTTTGGTCGACAAACTTCACTCGAGTAGCTGCGCTCAAAGAATACTCGAGAAAGAGAGTACACGGCCTGTGACACGGACGTGTCACAGGGCCGTGTCCCGCTATTTTTATACTCGAGTGAATCTCGAGGGGAAGTCTCGAGTTGGTATTAAATGACTCGAGTACGGGTGTGACACGGCCGTATAAGCCATGTGACACAGGCGTGTCACGTCTAAGTACTCGAGTAGTTGTATTTCTCTTAAGTAGTCCTCTCGAGTAGGTCTCAAGTGGGGTACACGCCCTGTGGAACGGGCGTGTCCGGGTTGACACGGGCATATCAAATAGTTGTGTCCTATTCTGGATAAGTCAGTTCGTGTGTAGCTTAAGGTACACGCCCTGTGACACGGGCGTGTCACAGGGCGTGTCAGACCCGAAAAGTCAATTTCAGAGAATTTTGTAGCCGTCCATTTTCTTCATCCAGGATCTGATGGCTCACGCTCCTCCCTGTTGCTTAAGGCTGAGAATGAGAAGAGAATTCTCATTATTCACTTGGCCATTATCTTTCTAAAAATCTAGAGAGAAGGGAGAGCAAGGAGAAGAAGGAGGAGGAGAAGAAGAGATCTGGTTACCGTTGGAGCTTGAGAGTTCTGATCTGAGGTCTGAGGCCATATTTGTGGAGGCAAAGCTGCAGCGGTGCTTTCCAACCGGCTAGAATTCAATGGCTCCTAAGTGATCATCAAGGGTAACGATCTTTCTTTTTGGACATGTGAAGTCCTTCCTTTTTGGCATGTGCATGGATTTCCCCCACCAAAGGGTGGATTGTGAAGGGATTTCCTTGGGTTGATTCTTGGAATCCCCACTAGTTGGCATATAGATCCGGAAATGAAGTATGGAATAGGCATGATGTGTGAAGCCTATATGGACAGGTTGGTCTGGATTGGTGATGTTGCATTTACACACCGGAGAAGAATCTGTGATTAAACTTGTAATTTTTGGAGTCGATGGGTTGTGCCTGTGAAGGGTAGTAGCAGGATGTACTGGAGTGGTAGTACAGGAAAATAACCTTGTGATGTTTGTGATATTCAATGGGTTGTGCCTATGAAGGGTAGTAGCAAGAAGTCCTGGCGTGGTCGTCCAGGAAAATACCATTGATGCTTGTGACACTTGTTGGGTTATGCCTGTGAAGGGTAGTAGCAGGCAGTACTGGCGTGGAAGCCCAGGAAAATAACCGCAAATGCTTATGTTGTATGCTTTGAACGATAAGGTTAAAGCTTCGTATGAAAAATGAGTTTTGTCACTACTACTGGGCGTGGCACTTAGCTAACCTATGATTGTGAAGCCAGTCCTGCGAGGATATTATGGCTATTTGTGAGCTTGAAGAGCTCTGAAAAAGGCTTTGTGCTGAACGGACAAGGGGATGCTGACCCACGTTAATCTGGTCATAGAACTAACGATTTGAGCAACGGGCAAAGGCTGAACTGTATCTGCGTTATGGTTGTCCTCCATGGGTGTCTGGATGATTGGCATTCGGCAGAAACACATAGCGAAAGTCTTAGGCCTGCGCGCCATTAAGACTATAGTCTCCGGCTGAAAGCCATGGAGCAAAACGCTCAAGTTTGTCGTTGGGCTTCGGGACTTGAATGACAGTGGGTGACTGGTATATCCGGTACACCAAGAATGTGCCCTGAGTGCATGGATCGTCGGGACGCATGGCTGACGGTTGTAATGGCTTGCTTGTGCGTGAGAGCACAATGTGTGATATATATATATCTGCCTGTGAATTGCTATGCCTGCATGGAAGGAAAACCACTGCACCGGGAACGGGGTAGGGTCATTATAAATTGGTCAGCTGAATGCTGACCGTTGCTTTATTTGCCAACAATGGTTGGGCTGTCCTTGTACAGGTGCTGGAGAGCCGAGCGGGACATATAAAGGCTGAAGTCCCTGTTGCTGCTACTGCTGCTAGCCCTTGTAGGCTAAGCTGAAAAATATTATGTTTTGTTCATGTGTGGCCGGCCTGCGAGCCGATGTTTTGAAGCCACTTTTGTAAAGGGTAACGGTAAGGCAATAAGGCCAAACAATATGATATTTGGTGTACATTCCTATATATAAATGTGGGTATTTATATCAGTGGATATTCATGGTTGGAGTTCATTTTTTCTGTGAAAAGCTTCCGCTAGAATGCTATGTGTTAGGATGCGCTACTCTGATATCAACCCGTGACTTCACCGCCTGTTTTGTGGCATATGGTGTGGGGCCCCGGCCGGACCTTCTATTATATGCTATATGAACGGATGGAGTCGTTACACCTCGCTCGAGGTATATCACAAACTCTATCTCCCTCACCGGAGGAAGTGCTAGAAGACAGTAAGGAAAAACATCCGGAAACTCTCGCACCACCGAGATATCCTCAAGACGTAGTGTTACAAAAGTAGTTTCCAAAGCAGAAATAGAAACAAAAAATGCCTCGAAACCAAACTCTATAGCACAATAAGCACGTACCACAGAAATGGTACGGGAAACCCTGTCCTGAAAACCATAGACGCTCATAGGTTGGCCATTGTCCATCCTGAAATCTAGTCGCTTTGCCATGTACTGGATGACCGTATCATACATGGACAACCAGTCCATGCCCAAAATCACATCAAAGTTCACCGAATCCAGAATCATCAGATCTGCAAAGGCTAGGAAATCGCCTAGACGAATAGGGCATCTCAGAAATCCATAATTAGATATCACTAATTCACCGGAGGGAAACTTGACATTGAAAGAGTCTCCTAATTGATCCACTCTCAAACGATGTTTATCTACAAACCTCCGATCCACAAAGGAATGGTGGTGTCGGGGAGACCGTGATACGTGCTCGACTACACTAACGAAAACTATCATCACAAAGCATAAAAGCAAGATAGGAGGGCTCCGACCAAAAGCGAATGAAAAGGGGTCGGGTTGGCTCCCAAATCCGAATGATAAAATCAATATAGAAGATTCCAGCCGGACTCGATACAACGTCCTTAAGACCTACCTCTCCAACAAGCACACAACTCACCGCTCCTACACAAGCATATATTGTACCAACTTGTGTCGTTTCAAATGCAGCAATAATTTATTTCGGAATAGCGGCAAACTTCAAATGACGGTCGAGTTCTAGTTGATATTAATTCCCTTGTTGACACAAAGTGTTCCAATCTTGGAGAGCAAGTCAAGGCTAGGCCAAGTCTCGCTCCCACAATGGATCTTCCCAATCCGGAATACAAGAGATTCAAAAACAACGAAGCCGGATCAGATTTTGCAAGCGATGTATTTTAAAATCACGGAAAAGACGGTTCGCAAAAGCCTCCACAAACGCAAAGCAAGAATCACTAAAGATGAAGAGATTACCCAACCAAGAACATCAATCACACAAGATAGGTGGGAGATTCACTCTCTCAATGGAACCACCTGTGTCACACCGAATGGGGCTGCAATCCTTCTTCCTCGGAGTCGCACCGAAGGAAGCCACGCCAGCGTCGCACCAAAGATGGGAGGAAGGAAGCAAGGGGGGTGGCTTCACACCACAAGGCCGGCGGCTTGGAGTCTCTCCTTGGCCGAATTTCTCTTAGGGAGTTTCTTTGGATTCAAATTCTTCTTCTTCTTGTCTATTAATTCTCATAAAGAGGTCTCCTTATATAGGAGTTACAAACACATAGGAGTTGCAAACACATAGAAGTTACAAACACATAGGAGTTACAGACACACATTTAACTGTCCAAATTGGAGACGAAATCTCATCCATACGGAAGGCTAAATACACACCAAAATGTTTAAATGCAGGAAATAGCAAAATAAAAGGTCCTCTCATGAATATAAAATTATTATCCAAGCATGGAATAATTTTATATTCACAAATATAAAAGGTAAATAAAATAACGTAAGCGCATAAATTAAAATAAGCCTTCAAGTGGGCTTAGAACGCCGCGGGCGGAGATTATAACGCTGTCTTCCGTTAGCATCATCATGGCTCCGAAAGTTTTTATGTTGTAACGCCTCGGCAACCGGATCATCATCAAGTAGTGGTGGCGAGGACGCGACATTAATCCTCCCCCGCTCAAAATCACGTATCTCTGATGCGTGGTCCAAGAAGTAGCGGTGGAGAAGAGCGGCATCCAAGCGTCGAAGTTCCGTCTCGAGTACCCATGAGTGGTCCGAAGGGGGCGGTCACGCCAACGGATGAGGAAGCGGTAGGTATCACCATCGGTAGTAGCAAGTGCCTCAGCCGCAAGTATCCTTTCTGGAGTAAGAAATGTCTTGGGAAACCTGGGGAACATGTTAGCAGTAGAAATAAAGGAATGCAACTCACCATCTGATGATATACCTGTGGGGACCGTAAGAGAGAGATCATCTAAAGTACCACTCCCCAACCCATTAGAAATTTTAGTGGAAGGAGAGGACGACAAAGAATTCAACTCGTGTGGAGGCGAAACAAACAACGTTAAATCCGAGACATTAAAAATGTCGGAGATACCCCAATCAGCATGCAAATCCAAAACGAAAGCATTGTCGCCTAGCTTCTTAAGAATCTGAAAAGGGCCGGCGTGCTTTGGTGCTAACTTTTTAACGGTGCACGTGGGCAGTCGTTCGGGAACAAACCGGACTAAGACCAGATCGCCAACATTAAAGTTCCACTTTGCCAATGATTGCTGGTTTAATCACAGAAATGCTGCATCCCCTCATATTGGCAATATGAAAAAGACCACTCCTAATGCTAATATTCGTAGGGGGAGTGTTCTAACCTGAGACCAAGAACCCAAACATATTTGGGTTCTTATGGAAAACTGATTATGATTGCAGGTATGTCCAAAGAACACCAAAACGCCAATATGGTATTTGGACAGTGGATGCTCTCGGAATATGACCGAGACTAGAATCCTACTTCAGAACTTCTCTCCAATCTTGAATGGACCAAAGGTTATCTTTGGAGGTTCAGAACATGGAATCACTAAAGGCTACAGTATGATTACGAACGATAGTGTATCTTTCTCAGATGTAGCTTATGTTGAAGGATTGGAACACAATCTTATAAACATAAGCCAACTCTGTGATAAACGATATATAGTTGAGTTTCACTCTGATAAGTGCTTGATAAAATCTGTTGACAATATGGAAACTACTCTATCCGGCACTTGAAGCAGAAACATATTTTGTTTGAATTTCATCTGTATAGACTCTTCTACACCAGTGTACTTTTTAGCAAAAGATAGTGCATCTCTTGGTGACTAATGACACAAGAGACTAGCCCACATTAATTCCAAAACTATAATAAATTATTTTCAATGAACTTAGTGTTGGATCCCTAGTTGATTTGGGCTAGGTTCACTGACTTAGGATGTGACCCATCATGTATAGTCTGGGTCAAGTTTGTGTCTTAGAGTCTAGGACAGTCCTCTATCTCAACTTCAGATGGACCAGCCTTCTTCAAGACCATCAGGAACTCCAGATCTATCAGTTTTTCAGACTAAGTGAAATGAGTTCGACGTTCGTCGAACTCAGCTCGACGAAGGAGGTTGTGCGCTCGACGATCGTGAGATAATTTGCAGTGCTGAGCTCGACGAAATTTGTTCTTTGCTCGACGAACACAAGGTTCTATTTCAAGCATTCTCAGGACTACTTCAAATTTCTCTAAGTCCAGCTCCATGCTTCGGTCGACGAATTATATTCTGAGCTCGACGAACTTGGACGTCAAGTTCATAGCTTCTCAGGTCGACGAATGCTAACCTCTACTCGATGATTTTTTGTGCTCAGAGAATCTGTGTCGACACTTAGGGCTTGTGTCGACACCAGACGATTTGTGTCGACACCCAGGATTTCAGTCGACACCAGCATGTGTCGACACCAGAGGATTTGTGTCGACACCTAGACCAATCTGTCGACACCATAGGAGTTGTGTCGATACCAAGATCAATCTGTCGACACCAATTTGTGTCGACACAGCATTTCAGTAGATGCAGAGTATTTTGTCCAAGTCCAGAACTTTTCTCAGGTCGACAAAGTTTATTCTCAGCTCGACGAATTTGGTTCTCTACTCAACGAATAATGTTTGTCTGATATTGAAGATTGTCTATTCAACGAATGAAGACTGTCAGCTCGACGAACTCAGCTCAGCTCGACGAACCCAGCTCAGCTCGACGAACTCAGCTTAGCTCGACGAACTCTTAACTTTGTTCGACGAATACTGTTCTTCGGTCGACGATTCTAGACTAGGTCTTCTTCTGTTCCCATCTCATCTGATGGCGCTGATTCCTAGACAATTAATGGCAGTTCCTCACAGTATACTACCGTTAGTATGCGCAGTTAATTCTGGATTATTACATGTCATTTTCCCATGGAAACAGTTGGGGAAATAATTAATTGCTGCTTCCTTTCCAGGCCGTCTGTCATTACTGCTCGACATTCAAAAATTCTGAAGGCTCTCCATGACAGACAGAGATACATAAAAACCAGAAGTAATACAACAAGTACACAACACCAGACAACAACAAGAAGAGGATAGACAGTGATTCAGACAACACAAGAAAAAGAATTCATTCTTGGCCCAGAGAGAAATTGATCTAGAAGAAGAAGAGGAACATTACATCAATATCAAGAGTCTTCTTCATCTGCTTTTACTCAGGAGAACTTCAAAACAATACAGTCATATCAGTTGCAAGAAGTTCCTGAAGACTTTCTCTGGACCTGGAATTCTAGGTCTTTGAAGACCTATCACCCTGAAGCAGTGCTCCAGTATTCTTCCTGAACCATTCTACATCTCAGGGGGAGCAAAGCTGCTAAACAACATTCCACAAGTCTTCTCATTTGACTTGAGAAAGAGAAGACCTCATCACTCTCACACTCCACCTCTGTACAGGGTTTTAATTCCCTTCAAAATTATTCTGGTTGCAAGTCTCCCACCAAAAGACTTGAGGGTTTGGTTTTTGGGAACCTGATCAAAACCCCATTGGTGCCAGGACACCTGATCAACCCCTTCCTGCAGTGGATTCCTACCAGGGTGGTAGAAGAGTGGACTACCCAGATTTGGGGAACCACTATAAAATTCTTGTGTCGTCTGGTTGCTTTCTTTTCTTTTTATTTTCTGGCCTTGCTCTGTGATTGTGCTGTGATTAGTCCTTTGCTGCTTTCTAGTTTATTGTATTTGCTGCACACACAAACACACACACATCTAAAATACAACAGCAGTTGTAAAAGTTTTAAAATCACCATATACTCTATTCACCCCCCTCTAGAGTATATCAAATCTAGCTACACTTTCAATTGGTATCAAAGCAAGGTTGGTTAAACATACCATACCTGATTGGTTGTACAGGCTAACACCTGAACCCAAAGATCCCTTAGTTAGATCTCTTTGTTTTTATTCTGTTATTAGATTTTGTTCTCACAGACATGACCCAAAACAAGGATTATACAAGCATCAGACCTCCAGTGTGCAATCTTAACAAGTTTGCCATCTGGAAGGCAAGAATTAGATTATATATGAACTCCATTGATGAGGATATTGTTTTCTCATTTCAACAGGTGTTCCTCCAGCTCCTACAACTTTTGCCAGCACATCAACTAATCTGAGTGCAGTACCACCTCCAGACAATACTGAAGCCTACAAGAAAGCCAAGATGGCTGATGCAAAGGCTATGAATATTCTGGCCCAAACAATGTCAGATGACATATTTCAGAAGGTGGCTGAGCGCACCTCAGCCAAGGCCATTTGGGACTCTCTCAATCAAATGGTAGCAGACTCAGCTAATGAAAGAAAGGATAGGAGATCCAGTCTCATTTCTCTCTATGAGAATTTCAAAAAGGATGAGACAGAATCAGTGGTTGAGATGTACACTAGATTAAGTTTAATCATTAGTGAACTCAAGACTCTTGACATGGACATCACCTTAACTGAGGTGAATGACAAGATATTGATGTGTTTCCCTAGTTCATGGAACTCCAGAATCTGGTCAATCAAAGAAGCCAGAAGCCTCAATGAGATCTCAACAGAATCTCTGCTAGGCAAGCTGAAGTCATATGAGCAGCTTGTCAAATCAAGAGAGGCAGCAGAACAGAAGGCAACTACCCCAGTTAGGAAGGAGCACAGTTTGGCCCTCAAAGCTTCTGAAGACAGTGAAACATCTACCTCCAATGAAGAGTTAATGAGCCTCTTTGCCAAAAGATTCTACAAAATGGCAAGAAAGGACTTTAGAAGAAAATCATCCAGGCAGGATGATAAACCCAAATATGACAAGACACCAACTAAGGAGGTTATGTGTTTTGGATGCAGAAAGCCAGGGCACTATATTTCAGAATGCCCAGAGAATCATAAAAAGGACAAGGGCAGGGACAAGGATTCCAGAAGAAAACCAAGCAGCAGACCCTCCTCCAACATGTATAAAAGGAAGGACAAAGGATTCGTTGCTGAGTCCTGGAGTGACACAGAAGAGGAAACATCCTCCTCCAGCTCCAGTGAAGAAGATGAAGAAGCCAAATCCAAGGAGGTGTGCCGAATGGCAATAGATGCCTCCAGAAGCAACTGTGGATCAGAAGAGGATTCTGAAGATGAAGGTGCCTCAGACTCAGAGGCTGATCAGGTGATTTCTAGTTTTGATTTCAATTCTGACTTATTTAAAGTAGAATTTAAAACTATGTGCATGGATTTAATAAACTCAGAGAAAGAGATAAAAACCCTGAGGACTAGACTAGAAAATCTTGAATATGTCAGCACAGAAAACAGAAAACTAACTGACCAATTGACTCTAGCTAATGAACAGATAATCAAGTTAAAATCTGAATTATGTGAGGCAAAACAACTTGAGCAATCTCTCAATGGGAGAAGCCTCAAGCTGATGGATATCACAAGCATAGTAAATGCCAGATTAAATGGCAGGCTGGGCTTGGGTGCTTCATCAGGTTTACCCCCCATAATAAAGAAGAATATACTTTCCACTCCCATAAAGTTTATCACTGCTAAAGGTAAAGAGAAACTAACTGAAAAACCCAGATCAGAAAACAAGTCAAATCCCCTAGACAATAGCAACAGAAAATAGAAGAAAGCTGTTAAAAACCAAGTTCAGCAGAATTCGTCGAACTTAGATCGACGAAATCCTGCAAGATCGTCGAACCCCGATCGACGAACGTTGAACGCAAATTTCAGAAATAATTATTCGTCTTACTGCGATCGACGAACTGTATATGGTTCGTCGAGCAGAGGTCGATGAACGTGGGATGCAGAAAATGACCATGGTCATTCTCTGAGTGGAGGTCGACGATCTCATCCCCATTCGTCGAACTCTGGTCGACGAACTTACAATAATTCGTCGATCCCAAAATGACCAAATATAAATAATTTCTCCTATAGAAATGTTAAAACAGCTAACAAGACATTTAATCCAGTAGCTAATTGGATAATTCCACCTAGGAGATATCACCCTCTAGTGTATAAGTCTCAACCTGCATTATTAGTCATTTCTAGTTTTTCCTTTCAACCAAACCAAGTACCCAAGGTAACCTGGGTCAAGAACAATTGAGCTTTGTTTTTTGATGCAGGTACATGTGAAGAACTGTCCAAGGCTATGTCAGACATGGTACCTGGACAGTGGCTGCTCCAAGCACATGACTGGCAGCAATGCAAATCTCTCCAACTATAAGTCCAAGCTAGGACCAAAGGTGATATTTGGAGACTCAAAGAGTGGTCAGTCAAAAGGGTATGGAAGAGTAAGCATTGGAGCAGTGACCTTCAAAAAGGTGACATATGTAAGAGGACTTAAACATAACCTTATATCCATAAGTCAATTATGTGATGAAGGTTATCAGGTACATTTCAACTCTACCTCTTGTTCTATTATAAATGATAAAAACCAAACCGTTTTAATTGGACTTAGACAAGGAAACATATATTTAGTAGATTTCATTTCTGCCACAACTGATATTTGTTTACTCAATATCACTAGTAACCAAAATGAGCTATGGCACAAAAGGCTAGGACTTGTAAACCTTAAGAACATATTTAGGTTATCTAAAGACAACCTTGTTAGAGGTTTACCCTCTGGTCCCTACAAGAAGGAAAGCCTATGCAGGGCTTGTCAACTAGGCAAGCAAACTAAAACTAGCTTCAAATCCATTAATAAAAGTGATTCACCTAGGATATTGTATCTGCTTCATGTGGATCTTTTTGGACCCATTGTAGTACAAAGCCTAGGAGGGAAGTCTTAAACCTTAGTTATTGTTGATGATTTCTCCAAATTCAGTTGGGTAGCCTTCCTGATAGCTAAGTCAGATACATTCAAAGTTCTTACAGATTTTCTCAGGACCATACAGATTGAGTTCTCTACTCATGTTGCATTGATCAGAAGTGATCATGGCACAGAGTTTGAGTCTCTTCTTATGCATGAGTTCTGTGAGAAGGAAGGTATCAGGCAGTGCTTCTCAGCTCCTAGAACTCCCCAACAAAATGGGGTAGCTGAAAGGAAAAATAGGACACTTATTGAAGTTGCAGGTACATTGTTAGCAGATGCCTACATGCCTCTATCCTTTTGTGCAGAAGCTGTAAGCACTGCTAACTATGTCCTGAACAGATGTCTTATACATAAACTAAAACACAGGACCCCCTATGAATTACTTAAAGAAAAGAAACCTAAAATCACCTACTTTAAAGTTTTTGGTTGCATATGTTACATCCACACTAATAACAAAAGATACATCAGAAAATTTTAGGCTAAGGCCGAAGAAGGGATTTTTCTAGGATATTCCCAAGAAAGCAAGGCCTATAGGGTTTTCAACAAATCATCCCTTAAAATTGAAGAATCTGTCCATGTGTCTTTTGATGAAGCTAACATGTCTTATAAGGAGAAAGAAATTTCTACTAATAGTCCTTTGCAGGTTTCACCAATGTGTGAGTCTATGGATGGACTAAACCTTACCCAAGAGGTTCCAACTCATCCGACTCCACAGGCTGCTGAAGATAGTGAAGAAGAAATCCAAGAGGAAGTAACTGAACTTCCATCAACAGCCAGTACCATTCCTCAAGAGGAATTATTTGCAGAAGCTGTTGCTCAACCAACTCCACCAACTGATCTTGTCACACTTAGAGATCACCACAGATCTCAAGTGATTGGGGACATTTCAGTTGGTGTACAGACAAGACATCAGCTCAATCAAGACTTGATGTATGCCTATTTTCTCTCTCAATTTGAACCTCTCACCATCCATGAAGCTGAGCAAGATCCCCACTGAATTCTTGCAATGCAAGAGGAACTAAATGAGTTTGAGAGATGTAGAGTTTGGGATTTGGTTCCAAGACCCCATAACTACCCAATTATTGGAACCAAATGGGTCTATAGGAACAAATTAGATGCAGAAGGGAACATAGTAAGGAACAAGGCTAGACTGGTTGCCCAAGGATATAAGAAAGAAGAAGGAATAGACTATGACCAAACCTTTGCCCCTGTTGCAAGGTTGGAGGCCATTAGAATATTTCTAGCCTATGCAGCATATAAAAAGTTCAAGGTATTCCAGATGGATGTCAAGAGTGCCTTTCTGAATGGTGTACTTCAAGAAGAGGTTTATGTAGAATAACCTCCAGGTTTTATCTCTCTAAATCAACCCTCTTATGTTTACAAGTTGCATAAAGCTCTCTATGGTTTAAAGCAAGCTCCAAGAGCTTGGTATGAGACCCTAGCTAGCTTTCTTTTAGTGCATAAATTTACAAGAGGAACCATAGATAAAACTCTTTTCACTAGACATCATAAGGACCAAATCTTATTGGTACAAATATATGTGGATAACATTATTTTTGGGTCTACTGATCCCAAATTGTGTCAGAGGTTTGCTGACCTCATGCATTCCAAATTTGAGATGAGTAGCATGGGTGAGCTTTCCTACTTCCTTGGTCTCCAAGTGAAGCAGCTCCCTGATGGTATCTTCCTCTCCCAATCTAAGTATGCTAAAGAGCTTATTAAAAAGTTTAGGATGGGTGATGCCTCAGGAATGAAAACACCTATGGCTACAAATGCTGTTGTGGATTTTGATGCAGCAGGGAAACCTGTAGATCAGAAACATTATAGGGCAATTGTTGGATCCCTATTATACTTAACAGCTAGCAGGCCTGACATAATGTTTGCCACATGCCTTTGTGCTAGATTCCAAGTGAATCCTAAAGAATCTCATCTTATTTTTCTAAAAAGGATTTTGAGATATATAAAAAGTTATCCTAGTTTAGGACTCTAGTATCCTGCAGAGTCAGAATTTGAGTTAAATGGATACTCAGATGCTGACTATGCTGCATGTAGAGTGGACAGGAAAAGTACCTCTGGAACTTGCCAGTTCCTGGGTATGAGACTTGTCTCTTGGTTTTGCAAAAAGCAGACATCTGTGTCTACATCAACTGCTGAGGCAGAGTATATGGCTGCTGGCAGCTGCTGTTCACAGATGCTATGGATACAAAACCAACTCCTAGATTATGGTATCAACTTAAATAATTCAACCTTATTTTGTGATAATACAAGTGCTATTGCTATAGCTCAGAATCCAGTTCATCATTCTAGGACTAAACATATTGAAATAAAACATCATTTCATTAGAGATAATGTGGACAAAAAGAAAATTAACTTGATCCACATTCCTACTGATCTATAGAGAGCAGATATCTTCACCAAGCCTTTGGATGAGAAAACCCATCTGTTCTTTATAAATCAACTGGGAATGATTGATGAAGAAGAGTTAAATTAATTTCTGTCTGCATTCGACGAATTTTCCAGAGTTCGTCGAACGGAGTTCGACGAATTAGGGAAAGTTCGAGAGATTCTCGTCGAACGAAGATCGACGAATTCTCTGTGTGAAAACAATTTTCGTCGACCGGAGATCGACGAACCTTGTTTCAGAAACCATTTCGTCGACCGGAGTTCGACAAACTGTTTTCAATTCTTCTGAATGGGTTCGACGAACTACTCTCCTATACCTTATTTCGTCGATCTCAGTTCGAAGATCTGTCTCTTTTTCGTGGAACGGAGCTTATCGATTCATATTCTGAAAATCGTATATCTACGTTTTCTTAGATCTCCGTCCCGCGCTTTCAGTTCCTTTGCTCTTGATCACCATTTTCTCTGTAATTTTCTTTGCAGGTCATCAATGGCAATTCCTCCAGGAGCACTTGCAGCGATGAAGTTTGATGCAGCATTCTCAATGGACTTTGAGTCCTTCCAGCATTCTGATCCAATTTTTCTGTATATCCTTGAATTACTTGAAGAATTGCATCTCAAGAACTTCATGACACGCAACATCAAGCTACACTCAAACGAGATCAGAGAATGGGTGTACACTGCCGCAATTTCTGAAGATGGAAATCTGACAGGAACTATTGGAAACACTGCCATTTCCCTGTCCCCAACAGTACTCTCTGAAATATTTGGTCTGATCAATGGGGAAGACAACTTGGAAATGGACGCTGAGGAATATGCTGATATGCTGAAAGTCATGGGTTTCTCCGGCAACAACCCTAATAAGCTTCTGAAGAAACAACTGTCCGCCGCTTATCAATTTTTGGCTGACACTGTCGGTAAAATTCTGTTGGGCAAGCACTCGGCACACGACTACATCACTTGCCATCAATTCCTGATCATGTGTGCAGTACTCAACAAGCGTCAGGTTGATTGGGGCATGATTTTCTTTGACCATATCAAGAAAAGAACTAGCAAGAAGGAAGTCTGCTACGGCAGAATCCTGGGGATTTTCCTCCAGGAAAAGGCCAGTGAATGTTTGGTCTCCCCGACCACATTCATCAATGCCAGCAAGCACCTCACCTGCGCCTTGTTTTGCCGATGGGAGAGGACAATCTCCAAACCCTCCAAGGGTTCCTCCTCCTCCGTCAATGCTTCTGAGAGCACCAGGACCGTCAAGGTCACTCCTCACCCTGACTCTGAAGAGGTCATTCCCCCTACCAAATCTCTTCCCACTCCTCCTTAACCTCAATTGACTCCACCTCAACATCAATGTCCACCGCCTGATCTTACACATATGCCTACACCTCCAGTTTCCCCCACTGAAACACATATTCCCTCACCTCCTCAATCCCCTCTTCCACCACACCTTTCCACTATTCCATCCTACACCATACACACTGAACCACAACCTGCTCTCCCTCTCTTATCCCCTCCACATATTCTTCCTTCCTCCTCTACTACTTTCTCTCCACCTATGGATTCTTCCACCATTCCCACCATCATCTCTCTTCTGACTCCTCTTATCAAATCACTCATCACAAAGGCTATTACACCTCTGGTGCATTCCATTGATTCTTTATCTGCCCAAATCTCAGCCCTCTCTGCTGCCCCCTCTTCATTCAGGGGCCTGGCTCCAGGTTCTCCTGAACCCAGGTAGGGGGAGATGCTCCATGATGAAGCTAGTGCAGCAGTTGCAGAAGTGAATATAGTTGATACAGATACAGATACTACAGATATAGTTGATTCGGTGCTTGATAATGCACTTGCAGTTACAGATACAACAATAGATTTTATTCAATTTATGGAGACTGACAGTAGCTTTGATAATGCACTTGCAGTTACAGATAATGCACTTGCAGTCCTGTATATATGAAGCTTCCTTCAGTAGAGATTGCTAAGCCATATTTGGCTATTGTCCAGTATACCTCTCCAGCAAATCCAGCAGTTGCCAGGCAACTTTGTGCATCCTTTATTGCTCCCTCTGCTGTTCCAACTCCTGTGTCTATTCCAAACATCTGCCCTATCCCAGACTTTGTCATGGATGATTCTCCCATGCCTGATCTGGATGAGCTCATTCTGGCAGACATTGAGGAAGAGAACAAGGTAGCAGCTGCAGGTTCTGTCTCTACTGATATTGTACCTTCACCCTCTGAACCTTCTATTCCCCCTCAAGACAAACCTATTACCATTCCTGATGCCACTCTGAGGAAGCTGAATGCTTTGTATGATAACCCTCAGAGTTCAAATTCTGATGATGGTGATGATGATGAATCAGATGAGGAGGCTGCTAAAAAGAAAAAGAAGTTGCTCTCTAAGAAAAGGAAGGCTCCTCCTGCTCCGCTCCCAAGCCTAATCCCACTGCAGACACTCCATATTATATTCTGCATAATGTTGCTCCTTACAAAGGGATGCCTGCATGGATGTGGCTATCTAAGAACCAGCAAAAAGAGAGGAAGAGGAGTAGGAGATACTCTCCTCCCCCAGTGCATAGATACAGAAAGGATCCTCCTCCTCCTCCTCCTCCAGCAGCAGGTGCCTCTGGCTCAAGCTCTCAAAGATCTGCTCCTATTCAAACTTATCAGAGACAAACAGGGAGATCCTCTGGTAGTAGTCAGCCAAGTCCACCATCTTCAGGCAGTCAACACCATCAACAACAACAGCAGCAGTACCAGGAATCTAAGGAACATGAAGCTGAAAGGCCATATTCTCCTCCTGAAGATCCAGAAACAGCCGATACAGCCAGAATGACAAGATTCCAAGAAATCATTGGCTTATCTCTAATCAACAAAGCTAAAGCTGAAGGCAAGGATACAACAGGCTTAACTACTATGTCTCAGTACAGGAGAGATGCACTAAAAAGATTTGGGAAAGCAAACAAGCTACTCAATGTTGATGAATACATGAATCTTCACCCAGAAGCAGTTGTCCCCAGAGCCACTTCACTGAACATCATAGGGGCAGCTGATATGACTATGACCAAGGCTCAAGCTTCAGATCCCAATAGGGAAATCATTTTCAAGAAGCCAGGAGATAAAGCAGCAGAAGTCAAGCCAAAATAGAAGAAATCAGAGAAGTAATTTTGTGTTTTCTTTTCATTTTTGCTTCTGTTTCAGTCTATATTTTGCATTAAAACAAAGCCAGTATGTATATATATATCTATTGCATGTGTTGTAAATTCTCTGCCAGATATATCTCTTAATTTTGCTTTGTTTTTCTATTTGTTCTTTGCTTAGAGTTTCTGTTAGTGACCTCACCCAAATAGGGGGAGATTGTTGGATCCCTAGTTGATTTGGCCTAGGTTCACTGACTTAGGATGTGACCCATCATGTATAGTCTGGGTCAAGTTTGTGTCTTAGAGTCTAGGACAGTCCTCTATCTCAACTTCAGATGGACCAGCCTTCTTCAAGACCATCAGGAATTCCAGATCTATCAGTTTTTCAGACAAAGTGAAATGAGTTCGACGTTCGTCGAACTCAGCTCGACGAAGGAGGTTGTGCGCTCGACGATCGTGAGACAATTCGCAGTGCTGAGCTCGACGAACTTTGTTCTTTGCTCGACGAACACCAGGTTCTATTTCAAGCATTCTCAGGACTACTTCAAATTTCTCTAAGTCCAGCTCCATGCTTCGGTCGACGAATTATATTCTGAGCTCGACGAACTTGGACCTCAAGTTCATAGCTTCTCAGGTCGACGAATGCTAATCTCTACTCGATGATTTTTTGTGCTCAGAGAATCTGTGTCGACACTTAGGGCTTGTGTCGACACCAGACGATTTGTGTCGACACCCAGGATTTCAGTCGACACCAGCGTGTGTCGACACCAGAGGATTTGTGTCGACACCTAGACCAATCTGTCGACACCAGAGGAGTTGTGTCGACACCAAGATCAATCTGTCGACACCAATTTGTGTTGACACAGCATTTCAGTAGATGCATAGTATTTCGTCCAAGTCCAGAACTTTTCTCAGGTCGACGAAGTTTATTCTCAGCTCGATGAATTTGGTTCTCTGCTCAACGAATAATGTTTGTTTGATATTGAAGATTGTCTATTCAACGAATGAAGACTGTCAGCTCGACGAACTCAACTCAGCTCGACGAACCCAGCTCAGCTCGACGAACTCAGCTTAGCTCGACGAACTCTTAACTCTGTTCGACGAATTCTGTTCTTCGGTCGACGATTCCAGACTAGGTCTTCTTCCGTTCCCGTCTCATCTCATGGCGCTGATTCCTGGACAATTAATGATAGTTCCTCACAGTATACTACCGTTAGGATGCGCAGTTAATTCTGGATTATTACATGCCATTTTCGCATGGAAACAGTTGGGGAAATAATTAATTGCTGCTTCCTTTACAGGCCGTCTGTCATTACTGCTCGACATTCAAAAATTTCGAAGGCTCTCATGACAGACAGATATACACAGAAACCAGAAGTAATACAACAAGTACAGAACACCAGACAACAACAAGAAGAGGATAGACAGTGATTCAGACAACACAAGAAAAAGAATTCATTCTTGGCCCAGAGAGAAATTGATCTAGAAGAAAAAGAAGAAGAACATTACATCAATATCAAGAGTCTTCTTCATCTGCTTTTACTCAGGAGAACTTCAAAACAATACAGTCATATCAGTTGCAAGAAGTTCCTGAAGACTTTCTCTGGACCTGTAATTCTAAGTCTTTGAAGACCTATCACCCTGAAGCAGTGCTCCAGTATTCTTCCTGAACCATTCTACATCTCAGGGGGAGCAAAGCTGCTAAACAACATTCCACAAGTCTTCTCATTTGACTTGAGAAAGAGAAGACCTCATCACTCTCACACTCCACCTCTGTACAGGGTTTTAATTCCCTTCAAAATTATTCTGGTTGCAAGTCTCCCACCAAAAGACTTGAGGGTTTGGTTTTTGGGAACCTGATCAAAACCCCATTGGTGCCAGGACACCTGATCAACCCCTTCCTGCAGTGGATTCCTACCAGGGTGGTAGAAGAGTGGACTACCCAGATTTGGGGAACCACTATAAAATTCTTGTGTCGTCTGGTTTCTTTCTTTTCCTTTTGTTTTCTGGCCTTGCTCTGTGATTGTGCTGTGATTAGTCCTTTGCTGCTTTCTGGTTTATTGTATTTACTGCACACACACACACACACATCTAAAATAAAACAGCAGTTGTAAAAGTTTTAAAATCACCATATACTCTATTCACCCCCCCTCTAGAGTATATCAGATCTAGCTACACTTTCACTTAGTACGTGATGCCCCAAATGTCAAGTACGTCAAAAATAGACCGTGTCATGCATGTGTAAAACGCAAGCAAACAAGGGCTACCTTTAAAAGCATTATCGGCAAAGACTCTAATAGATGTTTACATCTACTGCATATGGACTTGTTTGGTCCACTACAAATTAGAAGTTTGGGAGGTAAGGATTATACATTAGTAATTGTTGATGATTACTCGCGCTTTGCGTGGGTGTTCTTTCTGAAACACAATTCAGATACCTTCGATATCTTTACTAATTTTGTCAGGCAAGTCCAGAATGAATACAACTGCTCCATAGTCAAAATCAGAAGTGACAGTGGAACATAATTCAAGTCTGGGGCAATGACAGAATTTTGTGAAAGCTTGGGTATCTTTTATGAGTTTTCCTCTCCCCGTACTTCGCAACAGAACGGAGTGGCCGAGAGATGGAATAGGACACTCATAGATGCCTGCAGGACCATGTTGAGTGATGCCTCACTACCAGAATATTTTTATGCTGAAGCCGTCAACACTGCATGCCACGTGCAAAATTGAGCACTCATAAACAAAAACCACAATAACACACCTTACGAACTTCTAAAGGGTAGGAAACCAACTGTCTCATATTTTAGAATTTTTGGTTGTAAATGCTTCGTGCTTAACAATGGTAAGTATCACACTACCAAGTTTAGCAAAAAGAGTTTTGAAGGTATTTTTGTAGGATATAGTAGCCATAGTAAGGCATACAGGATATTCAATAGAAAAACTCTAGTTGTAGAAGAATCGATACATGTTGTATTTGATGAGACGAGCTTGCTGCAAGACAACTCTTCTATTGTGCTTACTGAAGATGCAGGTACAAAGTTGAAAGAACTCAGCTTAGATGAAGCATATGAAGACAAAGGTGAAAAGATCATCAAGATCACCACTCCAACCCCTATTGGAGAAATTGATGATCCAGATGAAGAAATAGTTCAAGATGATGAAGTCACTCCGGTGATTGAAGAGAATCCAGACGCAAGAACTCTAAAGCTCAGACATCTGAAGGATCACCCCATGGAGCAGATCATAGGAGATCGCCGGGATGGTGTTAGAACTCGTAGAGGTACAACTAATGAAAATTTATATCTAAATTTGCTCTCACAGGTTGAACCAAAGAAGTTTGAGGAAGCGAACTCAGACGCATCGTGGATAGTGGTAATAGAAGAAGAACTAAATCAGTTCAAGCGCTGCAAAGTATGGAAACTTGTTCCAAGACCCAAGGATAAGAATGTCATTGGCACAAAATGGGTCTACAGGAACAAGATGGACGAGGATGGAACGATCATAAAGAACAAGGCCAGACTCATCGCTAAAGGTTATCGTCAAGAAGAAGGAATCAACTTCGATCAGACGTATGCTCCAGTGGCAAGGCTGGAGGCAATAAGGTTATTCCTAGCATATGGTGCACTCAAAGGCTTCATTGTCTATCAAATGGACGTGAAGTCTGCCTTCCTTAATGGTGACATAAAGGAAAATGTGTATGTGGAACAACCTCCATGTTTCGTTGATTCTAACGTTCCTGATTATGTTTATTTATTGCATAAAGCCTTATATGGTCTGAAACAAGCTCCACGAGCTTGGTATGAGATGTTGTCTAGCTTTCTACTTGAGAACAAGTTCACAAGGGGAAAGATAGACAAGACATTATTTCTTAGGGAAATAAAAGGCAAGATTTTGCTAGTGCGAAACTATGTCGACGACATTATTTTTGGCTCTACTGATGAAAACCTCTGCAAGAAGATTTCAAAACTTATGTAAGGGAAGTTTGAAATGAGCAGTATGAGCGAGCTGAAGTATTTCTTAGGGCTTCAAGTGAAACAATCTGAAGATGGAATTTTCATCTCGCAGACCAAGTTCACTAAAGAGCTAATTAAGAAATTCGGAATGGAGAACGCAACCTCGATGAGGACTCCAATGGGTTCAACAATGTCTCTAGACAAGGATTAAAAGGGAAACCTTTTGATGAAACCAAGTACAGAAGCATAATTGGATCCTTGCTCTACCTTACTGCCAGTAGACCTGACATAATGTTCTCAACATGTGTCTGTGCTAGATTTCAGGTGAACTCTAAGGAATCTCACTATGCTACTGCAAAGCGTATTTTGATATGCCTTAAAGGTACGCCAAATCTTGGCTTATGGTACCCAAGAAGTAATGATAGCTAGCTAATAGGTTTTTCAGATGCAGATTTTGCAGGGAGGAAAGATGACTGGAAAAGCACTTCCGGGACATGCCAATTCTTGGGAAGAAGGTTTATCTCCTGGAGTAGCAAGAAGCAGAACTTTATAGCAATCTCAACGGCTGAGTTAGAGTACATCTCTGCAGGCAGTTGTTGTGCACAGCTGCTTTGGATAAAGAATCAATTTGAGGATTATAACATAAAGTTCCAAAAGATTCCATTGTTTTGCGACTCTTCCAGCGTAATTACAATAGCAAACAACCCAGTCTCACACAGCCGGACAAAGTATATAGAGCTAAGATATCACTTCATCCGGGAGCATGTGGAGTATGGGGACATAGACCTTCAATATGTCTCTACAGACAGGCAGATTGCAGACATTTTCACGAAGCCGCTGGACGAGACCAAGTTCTCGTTCTTCAAAACAGAACTTGAAATGCTCAACAAAGAGGATTAGAGAAGATGGACTTTCATGAAGGCTCAAACTTCAAGTATTTGTCAAAAGTTGGAATTATACAAAATTCTAACTCCTTGACACGAGTAAGAAGCAACCTACCCGAGTAAGAAAAATGACCTACTCGAGTAGTCCACTTGACCTACTCGAGTAGTCCACTTGACCTTCTCGTGTAGCAGACTCACCTACTCGAGTACTTCAACTCACCTACTCGAGTACTTCAGCATACCTACTCGAGTACTTCCAGACACATCTACTCGAGTACCTCACTTCATCTACTCGAGTAATATCGACTCACTCGAGTATTTGCCGGGACATTTCTCTTCCTAATTCAAATTTTCTTATACGCAACCTGAGGCTTATGCCGCCACTTCTAAGGTATGATTTCAACATTTCTATTTTCTTTAGACATAAACCTAGGGTTATATAAATAAGAAATTCCATCAATATCCTACACGAAATCATTTCCGCTCTCGAGTAGCCGACTGTCTCTTCGCCTTCCATCAACAAGTTGCAGAGCCGCGCCATTTCTTTCTCCCCGCCGAATTTTCCAAGGGTTTCTGAATCATGGTCGCCTCCTCAAAAATTGGCGTTGGTTTCGAATTGGTTGCCGTCAGGATTGCCGAACTTTCTGACGACTTTCATAACTTGATGATCCTACTCGACACCGCTGGACTCACCTTCATTCTCCAAGAAACCTATAGAATCCTCTTTCCAGAAGTTGCCGAGTTCTTCAGAAATATCAATGTTAAGCGCCATGCTGCCATTCTCAAATCAAAAGTCAAAGGTATCAAAATCAAGCTTACAAAAACTTCAGTATCTCAACTTCTTCGATTGCTAGTTATAGATGAAGTTGATGAACTTGGGGAAGAAGAATCAGACAGGACTTGCTTATTTTGTGGTATTTCTACAACTGCACAGTACATCAAGAGGTCAGATATGAATGCTGAAGGGAAGTTATTGGTTGATATAATTGGAAAGGTCCTTCTATGCAGAACCAACTCTATCAGAGATATTCCTCTTTACTTCTTTGACATCATGCAAGCCATAGTCTGCAGGAAGAATTTCTAGTTTGGCATGATGATCATGGATAAGATTAAAGACAGTATTAAAGCCCATAATTATACCAAAATCATTTCTCTAATCCTCCATGAAATCAACCCTGAAATCTTCAGTTTTTCTAAAGGGACTGTTCTTCACCACATGAAGAAAGTATCTATATCCTCCATACAAAGATGGGAGTTAAAATTGCAGAATCCCTCTTAGGCTGCAAAGGTTCCAGATGTACCAGACATAGAGGACATGACCCCATCTCCCTCTCTACCTCAAGTTTCCAACTCCTCTGGTGCACCTATTGAGGGGGAGCCTACTCCTTCTATCACAGCAAGGACTCCTACACCCCCAGCAGCAACTCCTCCACCTCCTCAGACTACAGAAGATATTACATCTGATCAACAACTTTAAGAAACTATACTCTCCATAGAAGCTGTTATCAATGAGATGATAGAAGAATTGACTGCAAATGATCTTCCTCCTCCTCTCTCTCCAAAGGAAACTACTACTGAAATTCCACCAGAATCTCAAGTACTATCTCCGACATATACTCCTTCTCCAGCAAAGTCTCCTACAGCACACCAAGAGCAGGATGAGACCATTGTCATTGATGATGAGCTATCCCCTGAGCCAGCTGAAGCTCCTCTAATGAATCTGGACTTCTCCATACCCTCAATCACTGATGAAGGGGATGTCCTATTTCCCACTACAAGAGTAAAAAGCTCTGTCTCCATTACAGATATAGCTCCATGGGTAGCCCCTCCTCCTCTAGTTCCCTCTTCTAGTGCTCCTGCTACTACTGCTGCTGCTTCAACAAATGATTTGATGACTCAAGTTGTACTTCTACTTCAAGAACAGAGAACCTACTTTGATGCTTCTATGGAAGCTGTTACAGATAATGTCACTGCTCTAGAGACTGAGATGTGCAGAGGATTTGTAGAAATCCAACACAACACTAACCAGCTAAGACACCTTTTCCAAATTGGTGGGAAGGCCCTAGACCACACTATTACTAGTGTTGGTCAAGTGATGGAGCAAGGTATCACCCTTGCTGGTAATCAGATTGAAATGGATAAAAGAGCTGAAACTACAATGATGAAGATCTGTGAAGAGGTTGGTATTTTCGAAGAAGATGCCATCTCTAAGCTATCTGTTGAAGTCAGAAAGGGGGAGAATTTGGTGAAAGAATACTTAGAAAAATCAGATGCTGACATGCAAGGGCTTTGGAAAGTCAAAATGATAGAAATCCATGATGATGTCTTAGCACAAATTCAGAGTGTCAAATTCCATACATATGATACTGCTGTCTGGATGCACAATCAAATCCTTCCTTAATTTACTACTGATCCCAATATCATTCCTCATCATCTCAACCCATGGCTGCTGCTGATCCTGCTCCTCCTCTGCAACCTACTTTCTCTCCCAAACCTGAAGGCCAGCAAGGCCCTCCTCCAGACTCTTATGCTCAAATCTGGGAGGATGACCTTGCAGATATTTTTCTTTAAGCTCCTCCTGAGATACAGACTTCAAGAAAGAAAAGAAAATATGGTGAAGGTCCCTCTGCCAGCAAGTCCATTCCAGTCTCAGATGCTGATAGAAGGAAAGCTCGAGAATTTTTAGAGTTCTGGTCTCCTACCTCTAAGTCCCTCATCTTGGACACTATCAAACTTGTTATGGACTTCCATGAAAGCAAGAACATTCATTATAGTTCACAAGAATGGGAGTTATATGAGAAATCTATGACCAAGAGGAGTTTATATGACAGAGAATTTGGGAGAAATAACCCTGCTGCTCCTCCAAGACCTCCTAAGTACTACCCCAAGCCTTACAGCTATCAAAGGAGATAACAAGAGAAGCAAGACAGGCAACACCACCAATTCTGATCTACAAGGGCATGTGAAGATGTGGAAATGATATTGTTGTAGAAATGACATTTTTGAATAATCACATTTATATAATTCTATGTTTTTGATCATGTTATCTTGTTCCTAGTCTTATGCTTGCTTACACTGATTTATCTATATATCACTTTTTATGTCTATAATTCACCTTAGTGTAAAGGGCTCTGACTTCTACAAATAGGGGGGGGGGATTGTTGGGTATTGTATCCACATTAACCCATATTTGATGAAGTCTCCCTTGAACTAAGATGAATTAAGTTGTATTTGATGCTTTGGTTGAGTTATGTGTTTGTAGGAATCTAATAGCAAGTGTAGACCAATGTCAGTCTACAATGGGTCACCAAACACATGACCATACAATGTAATCCCTCATCGTGTGATCCAAGGCGTTGACTTATAAGTAGTCTCTCTATTAGGATACACTTCATATTCAAAGCACTAAGACTTATTGGAAAAGACTTGATGTTGCTCTCACTAAGGAGAAGAGAATTCTGTCAAAAAACTTTGCTAAGTGTTTTACTCGAGTAGTTCTATACCTACTCGAGTGAATAGCTCAGTATATACTCGAGTAAAATTACTCTTACTCGAGTAAGGATGACAGATCCCGAGTAGTCAATTTATGGCTCTCGAGTAGTTAAGATTGCTACTAGAGTAGTTTCCATATTATTCTTGGGTTTACAGATTTCCCTCTATAAATATATTCTAATTAAATTACTCGAGTAGTATTTTATAGTACTCGAGTAGTTTATACATTCTATCTCGAGTAGTTAAGTCATGTACTCGAGTAGTTCATTTACTACTCGAGTAGTTGATTATTTATACTCGAGTAACCAGAATTTCTTCCCTCAAAATTTCTTTAAGTTAATTACTCGATTAGCTGTTTCCATATACTCGAGTAGTTCTTATCCTCTCGAGTAGTTCAGCTTCACTAGTCGAGTGACCCAGAATTCTAGTTCAGAAAAAATTCTAAGTCCCTGACTCATGTAGTTCATCTACCACTCGAGTAGCCTATTCTCATTTACTCAAGTAGTATTTCTTGTACTCGAGTAGTCTTACTCCACTTCACGTGTAATTCCTTAAGTACTCGAGTAAGTCTTTTTGGTACTCGAGTAGCTGATCAACTTCTCAATTTTCTTCAAGATTATACTCGAGTAGTTCTCTTCAGGTTACTCGAGTAACTATCTCTAAGTACTCGAGTAGTTATTTTCATCTCTCTCGAGTAGTTATATAATGTACTCGAGCAGTATCTTCGTCACTCGAGTATATTACTTCAGGTTTTTCTGAAAATTTCATTTAGTCCAATTTAACAGATTCTTTAATGATCCTTGACGTGATTGGTCCACGTGTCCCTCATTATGAATTAATTATGACAGATTATCTTCGATCCTATGTAAAGTCTTGTCAAACCGACAAACCCTAAAAAAAGAAGAAATTCCATCAGAAGTTTTTTGCAGCCGAATTTTTGCTATAAATTTTCTGATCCTCTCTCTTTCTCTCTCCAAGAAGCCGCCGCCGCCGATTCTCATCTGGCTAGGGTTTTCATTTTCAGAGGATTCAGATTAAGAAGATTTTACATATCGAGATTGCCTCACAACTCTTCATCTTCTAATCGATCGTGTAAAGTCAAGAAGATTCAGATCTGATCTTCACGAGATTTTCTTCACCTCGCTGATAAAGCCGAAAAGTCTAGAAGAAGAAGATCCAGGCCGATTCTTGCAGATCTGACAGAGATTCTTTGTTTGTATTTCATACACATTTTATTTCATTATTGTAGGAGAAGTTTTCTCCGAGTGTAGGTGCTTTTGACTCCGAGATTGTTGGAAGTTTTATCTTCCGAGTGTAGATCCGCTTTGTGGATCGAGATTGTAGGAACATTGTTCCGAGGCGTAGGATTGGTTTTTCAATCCGAGATAGTGGAGTAGGCGGGTCTAGTTTATTGCTAGATCGGTGAGGGAAAGTGGATGTACCCAAGATTGCGGAACCACTATAAATCTTGCTTCGTCTATGATTGATTGGTAGATAGTTCTGTGCTTAAATCTAATTTTTTATTCCGTAAAAAGACGCACATCTCATCTATTCACCCCCTCTAGGTGATTTCGGCAGAAAACTAATAAGTTTCAAGGTCAAACAACTTGAGGAATCTCTCAATGGGAGAAGCCTTAAGCTAATAGACATCAAAAGCACAGTCAATGCCAGACTGAATGGCAAACTAGGCATGGGTGCATCATCAAGTTTTCCCCCTATTCTCAAGAAGAACATATTATCAACACCCATCAGATTTGTTACAGCTAAGGGTAAAGAAGTAATGAACAACAACCGAACCACAGAAGAAGTAACTAACTTTAAAAATCATAATAACAGAAACCAGAAAACCATAGATAAAGACAAAGTTCGGCAGATTTCGTCGAACTTAGATCGACGAAATGTGGCCAGTTCATCGAACTCAAGTCAATGAATGCTGAACGCAAATCTATATAATAATCATTCGTCTTACTACAATCGACGAACTGTGTATGGTTTGTCGAGCAGAGATGAACGAACTTGGGGCACAGAAAATGAACATGTTCATTCTCTGAGCAGAGATCGACGATCTCATCCCGTTTCGTCGAACTCTGGTCGACAAACTCACAACATTTCGTCGAACCTAGAAAGACTTAATAAAAGTCATAACTTTAACAACAACTCTAATAAATCTAGGAAACCTTTTAATCCAGTGGTTGATTGGATAATTCCACCTAGAAGATATCACCCATTAGGATATAAATCACAACCTGAATTTTCTGTGATTTCTAGTTTTTTCTATCAGCAAAACAAAGGACCCAAGGTAACCTGGGTCAAGAACAATAAATTATTTTCTCTGCAGGTGAAGAGCTGTCTAGTTATTAATCAACTATGGTATCTGTACAGTGGATGCTCTAAGCACATGACTGACAGCAAGGACAACTTACACAATTACAAGTCCAAGCTGGGAGCAAAGATAATCTTTGGTGATTCAAAGTGTGGTCAGTCTGAAGGCTATGGAGAAGTAAGGATTGGAGCAGTCACGTTCAAGAAGGTGACTTATGTAAGAGGACTCAAGCATAACCTCATCTCCATAAGCCAAGAATGTGATGAAGGTTATCAGGTACACTTCAACTCAAAATCCTATATAAAGAAAAACAAAAAGTTTTAATTTGAAATAGGCAAGGAAACATATACTTAGTTGATTTTCATTCTACACCTTCAGACATTTGTCTACTTAATTTAGTTAGCAATCAAAATGAATTATGACGTAAAAGACTAGGACATGTAAACATGAAAAATATTGCTAGGCTATCTAAAGACAGCCTTCTAAGAGGGTTACCTTCTGGCCCCTACAAGAAGGAAGGCCATTGCATGGCTTGTCAACTAGGCAAGCAAACTAAATTTAGTTTTAAGTCAGTTAATAAAAGTGATTCACCTAGGATCTTATACTTGATACACATGGATCTCTTTGGACCCATTACTGTAAGACCCCCTCCCGGTTCCCAAAACACGGCACAAAGGGGGTCTTATGCCCGGAATAGCCGCCTTGCGGTAGCATTAGCACACAGGCTAACCTGTACCACAAGACGCCTATTCTGCTGGATACAACCAATATCGATATAAACATGCCAACCCAACCAAAATATAAGCAAGAAGAAGTCAAATCCACACTAAGAAAATAGTCAAAATATAATAAAAAGAGAAGCTAGAACATGTTCCTTCAATATCAGAGTACAGCTATGAAATTGCCCAAACGGGCTACATCAGAGTAGCTCAACAAAACTCACATCGGTAGCCGACGGTTGCGATGGCACCGTCACTTCAGGCCCTCTCATCCTGGCCTGGTTATCCTGCTGCAAAGTCTGCGGCAGCTCTACCTGTGGAGAGACCTCCTAAAAAGGAAGACGTAGCAACCATTAGTCGAAAAGACGAAGTGGCTTCACATCCGCTCCCCCGGCGACTCCTCGGCACCGGACAGAGAAAAGAGCAAGGGTACAAGTATAATAAATAGTGTAACAGGTAGAAGCATGTGGTAATGGTACAATAAGATTAATAGCATTTTATTCTAGCAGTTCTACATAAACAATAACAAATTATCAATGACATGTGTCTACAATAGGAAAGTAACTTAACTTATAAGGATGCCCATACAAGCTTATAAGTTAATGATCGGGTTACATAAGAGTAACTCATCGTATAAGAGTGCCCATACAAACTTATACGATGAGGATCTTATTGTGCAATGATACGAACTGGTATGTATGTTATGCTATGACTCACCCATGATCACACACATGCAATTGTCATGTCGACACAGACTAGTAGTTCCCACTATTCGAGCAGGTAGCTAACCTCTCAGGCATCAACCGTCGTGGCCAGGCGGTGATAATAGAGCGGGCATATCTACTACTAGGCAGGTATCCACACTACTTCACCTAGGACTCCGTACGACTCAATGCTAAGAACACAACAGCGGAGCCCATGTATACTATGGCCCAGCGGGGTCTCGGGTAGATGTGCACCGAGAACACATACCGAACTGGCCTGGTGTGACTCGGAAGGGGACTCAGAAGAAAGTACGAGGACACAGCCCAACCGTTTACTTGGCATGGAAGGGGCCTTGGGACGTAATCACCGTGGACACAACCCAACCGCCCAAAGTCTAACTGTCAACTCCTGTCGGTGTGACGATCGGCGAGCCCGTAGACCTGCCACACTATCCTTAACACAGGATTACGATACCACATGTCGACTCACACCGCATGCAAATTCTACATCACCGTGGTATGGAAGGGGCCTCGGAAGTAAGCACGAGGACACAACTCAACCATCCATCTATACCTCATCTCAACTCGAACCCAACTAGTGACGGTCAACACCGCACATACATCCCTCCACAATACTACCTGTAGGGAGACTACGCTCTAAGTATTGGACTAATAAATTTCATTCCAACCCTCAAATATACTCATGGTCATAGTTTATCTTTCTATATGTCATTCCAAATGATTTCAACATAATATAACATAATGCACATAAATAATAGTCTACCAATTATTAACAAGTCACTTTGTTCAAATAAGCTTGATTCACAATTCAATTGTATGAAATCCAATTAGTAATCTTCATCATTCATAGCACTACAGTGGTTAACATAAAATAGTTCACCAAAATCTCGAGTTAAATTTGCAACATTAATTCCACCGAATCCAAATTCATATTATATAAAAACCAAAAATTTAAGTGTAGAATAAATCTGGACAGCAAATTCAACCGGAGATTCCTGAAGCTACAAAAAACCGGTGAAGACTTGTAACCCTCGATGGAAAGGTCTTTCCATGGGCTACAACGTTTAATTTCAGACCACAACCCAGATTCAACAGTATGAAACTTGAAATCATCCTTGAAATCCGCTGCGTACAAAACACAATTTCTGCATGCAGGATTTATCGGATGTCAGGTTCGTTCAGACTTTCCCGTGGCTACAAACTTAGCATGAAGACGTTCGACCACTCGTTGGAAAGGTATTTGCAAGGACTTCAACTTTCGTGTTTAATCGAAAGCCCAGATCTGGCCATATCACATCAGAAAATGGCCAAGATGATTACTGCGCGCAGAACACAGATTCTGCACGCATCTTAAAGAGGTATGGATGGCATCGGTTCATCTTCCTCCTCATGTCGATCCTCCAAAATCACCTCCAAAAATACCTCCACCCTTATTCACCCTCATGAGGCCTTCCCTCTTCACGAAGCCATCTCCCATCTTCGCATAGAAGGTTGGAGAGGTTGAAAATATGACTAGCCTTAGAGCTCAAGCCCTAGGACGGGCTCTTCCTAGAGAAATCACCATCTCGCAAGTCTAGACTATTTTGAGTCGACATCTCGCCTAGCTAACTACCGATCTAGCACCAAGGGAGAGGGGAGGAAGCTCACCTCATTTCCGGCGTTTCCACTATTTCCGGCCATGGATCGTGTAACTCTTCTCGGTGGCATCTTCTCCTTCGCGGCAGCGGCTGATCTCCTCCTCTAGAATTAGCTACAGAAACTTTCTTCTCTCAACAAGAGTTTTTCTCAGAAAATAGGGGATGAAATGAGCATGAAAATGGCTAGGGTTTTCATTTACCTTTATATATGAAAAGTGATACGGGTAGGGACACGCCCGTGTCCTTACCCGTGTCCTGCTTGGGCGAAACGGCAACGACGGTTTCCGTGTTGGTTCAATACTCGACACGGGTCGGGACACGGGCGTGTCCCGACCCGTGTCCACATGACAGGGCCTTGTTCCCTAGCCGTGTCCTTCTCTGGATACATTTCGACAAACTCAACTCGACACAACGGTACACGGGTAGGGACACGCCCGTGTCGCTACCCGTATCATACAATTCGTCGATCTCGACACGTAGTTCGTCGATCTTTACATGCTCTATCGAGTGTAACTCGACACATATGGGTAGGGAAATGCCCGTGTCGCTACCCGTATCATACGATGTCGACACACCTCTTCGATCACGACACGCCTCGTCGAGTTCAACTCGACACACATGCACACAGGTAGGGATACGCCTGTGTCTCTACCAGTGTCACTTCACACGGGTAGTGACGCGTCCGTGTCACTACCCGTGTCCTTATCTAGACTAACTCGAGTCTTCGACTCGACAACTGGCCACTCCCATATGGGTAGGGACACGCCTGTGTCTCTACTCGTGTCCTATGTGTAACGCCCCAAATCTCAAAAGAGCGACGGGAGGTGTTTTGGGCCAAATCTGGAATCTGGCAGGAGGCACACGGCCTGGAACACGGGCGTGTCCCAAGGCGTGTCAGGCTTGAGTCGACGACTTGGCCGCAAAGTCGACGAATTTCGCTCGACAATGTGTCGAGATAGGGCACACGGCCTGAGACACGGGCATGTCTCAGGGCGTGTCGAGCCCGTGTCGACAATCGGCCCGGGGAGTCGACGAATTTCGCTCGACGATGTGTCGAGACAAGGCACACGGCCTAGGACACGGGCGTGTCCAAGGCCGTGTCAGGCAGTCGACGAACTTCACTCGACGAAGTATCGAGACCGTGAACACGGCCTGGAGCACAGGCGTGTTTGAGTAGACACGTGCTAGGAAACGGGCGTGTCCCATACCCGTGTGAGTCTCGGGTTGTTTTCGGGGCTGTGTTGATGGAGGCACACGGCCGACCACATGGCCGTGTCAGCTGGAACACAGGCGTGTCAGGTCGAACACGGGCATGCTGGATGCCCGTGTGTTGTTCCAGGCGCGTCAATTTTGACGGCGAATGGGGGACACGGCCCTGGACACGGGCATGTCGCAGGCCGTGTTCGGACCAGTTTTAGCATTTCAGGCCCGAATCAAGCCCGTTCGTTTCTTTAATTTGGGATCCAACGGCTGGGGGTTGCTCTTTATGGGATATACCCGAGATTGGACCTTTGAAACCCTCACTTTTACTTGAGTGGTTCTCTTTCTAAGTCAAGCGAGAGGGGAGAGCAAAGGTGGAAGAAGAAGCTAGATCCGGCCATTGGAGGAGCTTCGAAGCTCCAAATCGCGAGCCGACTTCGGATCTACGGAGGCAAAGAGAGTGTGGTGCTTTTCATCCGCTTACTTTTCCATGGCACCAAGGAAGAACGCTAGGGTAACGATTCTCTTCTTGAGCATGTGAAGCTCTTCTTCTTTTGCATAGGAAGCCCGCTCTCACGAGTTTGCGGTGAGATTGAGGCGTTCCTACGGGTAGACATGAATAGTCCCCGTTGTGTAGAGTCCGTATTCGAGAACGGACATAGGCATGATGTGTGAAGCCTACAAGGACATGTTGGTCTGGATCAGTGATGTTGAATTGAATAAATACTGGAGAAGACTCTGTGTGATTGGTTGTTTTTCTGGTTTCCTATGTGGCAGATTGCAACATGGAGCCTTGGGGATTAACCCAGAGGTGCACCCGAAAAACTGGGCGGATGCGTGATCTTGCCAACCTGTGGGCCTTGCAGCCAACTTGTACATAATTGGGTTACGTAATATTGTACGTTCGATTCACGGGCTTCGGGGAAACGTAACTCGTGCCGATGATATTAAAATGTCGTGGCAAGTGATCAACGGGTTGAGTGGAACCGTTCCTGCTTTATGCCGCGTGCATAGAGGTCGGGTCTTGCTGTCGATGATATTAAAGTATTGTGACATAGACTGTTGATGATATTAACTTTGTCGTAACATTTGCCTAAAAGACCAAATTGCTCATGAGAGATTGCCGTCCTGGAGATGGTGGTGAGTCAACGAGCTTAGACTGTGATCACCAAGAATGTGCCCTGAGAGCACAGGGCGTGTGGCCATGCATGCCAATGCCTGTGATGCAATGAATTTATATACTGCTTGGTTATGCTAATAAAAATGTAGGGAAGGAGCATCGCCGCCACGAGTTGGGGGCGGGATCGTTATAATTTGGTCAGCATTGTTGACCGTTGCCTTTGTTTGCCACCGTGCGGTGGTTTTGTTGCTTGCAGGTGCTGTTGGACTAAGCGGTCAATAGCGGGCTAAAGCCCAAATTGCGAATCCGGCCCTCGAAGGCCTAATTGGAGTGTTTACTTCTTTTATTCATGTATGACCGGCCTGCGTGCCGTGGTTTGTAAATCATGTAATATCAAGTAAACAATTTTGTAAGGCCTTAAGGCCAGTACTTGTGTATGTACTACATTCCTATTTGATATTTTAGTGGACATTCGTGCTCTTTGTGTTGTGTTCTTAATTGCAACTTTTATAAACTGCTTCCGCTAGAATGCTCTGTGTAGGACGTTAGATTGGTTGGATGGTTTCCATTGAGTAACCACCTGGTCTGTCTGTAGTATATGGCGTCGGGCCCCAGCCGGACCAACTACTATATGCTATGTGACTAATAGGGGGTGTTACACTATGCTTGACTGATTTCTCCTCCTTTTCACATGTGCTGCCCAGTTGTCAGCACTCCCCCTGAACCCAAGTCAGCTCTGCTGACTCAAAAACACGCACAAGGGGCCTAGTGCGATTCGGGACGTTACAAATACTATAAACAAAATAAAAGATTTCGTCCCCGAAATCAGGCTTAGGCTATGGGAAGAAAAGCATAACAGAAAATATAATATGCTTTTAAATAAAATTACCTTGAGCAAACAACTCCGGATAGTGTTTTTGCATCAAATCCATCGGCTCCCATGTATATTCCTCCTTCCCATGATTAGTCCATAGCACCTTCACCAAGGGAACACTTTTGTGGCGCAAAATTCTTGTTTCATTATCTATGATCTGCATCGGTTCTAGTCGCACAGACCTATCCGACGCCACAGCACTATCACTTGTGGGGATGTATTGACCGGGCTGCAACAGCGCCTTCCGAAGCGACGACAAATGAAACACGTCGTGGTGGTTCTCTAGCTCGGACGGTAACTCCAACCGATAGGCCAACGGGCCAATCCTTTCCAATATAATATAAGGCCCAACATACCTCAGGCTGAGCTTTTTCACACCACGCACACGTGACACTCCATGCATCGGTCGGATTTTCAGGAACACCTTATCACCCACTTGAAAATCCATCATCCAGTGCCTTGCATTATAATACTTCGCCTGCCGACATTGAGCCTACAACATGAAATCCCGTATCATTCTAACCGCTGCATCGGTATCATTAATATATTCAACACCCAAAGCCTTCGGGTATTCATCTTGCACCCAAGATAAGGGGGTTCTACACCTTCTTCCATAAAGAGATTCATGAGGAGCCATGACGATACTAGCCTGGTGGCTGTTATTGTAGTAGAATTCTACCAACGGTAAGAGTCTTTCCCACGGATCTCCTCTATCCAACACACATAATCTCAACAAATCTTCCAATGTCCGGATGGTCCTTTCAGATTGCACGTCCGTCTGAGGATGAAACGCAGTGCTGAAGGTAAGGCGCGAGCCCAAATACGACTGTACCGCTTTCCACTCCTTGGAGGTAAACCGCCCATCACGATCAGACACGATCGTCTTAGGCACGCCATGATTCCGTACGAATTGCTCCACAATGATGCGTACTAAGACATCCACATGGGCTTCTTTCTTCATTAAGATAAACCGGGCTACTTTTGTTAGGCGATCAACTATCACCCACACCGAATCATTTCCTGAGCGTGAGCAAGGTAACCCATGGACAAAGTCCATGGAGATATCCTCAAACTTCCACTCGAGGATGGGCAATGATTGTAGCAAACCAACGGGACTCTTGCATTCCGCCTTTACCCTTTGACAAGCTTCGCTTTGTGTAACAAAATATCGGACATCCTTTTTCATTCCCGGCCAACACAGGGTCTTCCGTAGGCCGGCGTACATCTTAGCAATGCCCAGGTGCACTGAATATTGAGAGCAATGAGCATCTCTCAAAATATCCTCCCAGATTTTACTGCCTTTGGGAATGTAGAGCCGACCACGAAAATAAATGAGACCGTCTTTTAGCGTATACTCATTCGTAGTCCCATCTTCAATTGACTTGATTGTCAGGGCCAGAGCCGCATCCATTCCTTGCTCCACCCTGATTCGGTCCCGGATATCACAAACTATGCTCATGCTTGCCAAGTACTCTGTATACTCTGCCGAAGGAGCCTTGACTATCAACGTAATATCCATCTCCTCAATCATCCGAGCCAACTCCATACTCATCAACCAAGACTCTGGTTTAGAACCTGTTACCTTTCTACTCAATGCATCAGCCACCGAGTTCGCCTTTCCGGGGTGGTAGTTCATGGTGAACTCATAGTCACATAGAAATTCTAACTACCACCGTTGCCTCAGGTTCAACTCCTTCTGAGTATGAACGTACTTCAAGTGTTTGTGGTCTGAAAAGATCTCGCAGTGGATGCCGTATAAATAATGCCTCCAAACCTTCAAGGCGAACACCACTGCTCCCAATTCCAAATCATGAATCGGGTAATTGATTTTATGCTTCTTCAACTTTCTTGAAGCGTAGGAAATCATGTGTCTGTGCTGCATCAACACCGCTCCCATCCATTGATATGATGCGTCGGTGTAAACTTGAAATCCTTCCTTCCCAGATGGAAGTGCAAGGATGGGGTCGGAGGTAAGTCTATCCTTCAGCTCCGGAACACCACTTCACATTGAGGTGTCCACTCAAATGGCACACCTTTCTACGTCAATGAAGTATGAGGAAGAGTAATCTTTGAAAATCCTTTGACGAACTTGCGGTAGTTCCCGACAAGTCCAAGGAAACTCCTCACATCGGCCGCCGACTTTAAAGGTGACCACACCTTCATGGCACGCACATTGGCCAGATCCACCGCTAGACCTGCTCCACTGATCACATGCCCCAAGAAAGCAACCTTTTTAAGCCAGAATTCGCACTTGCTGAACTTGGCGAACAAGGCATGCTCTTTTAATTTCTTCAATACTAAGGTCAAGTGCTCAACATGCTCCTCCTCTGTCTTTGAGTAGACCAAGATGTCGTCTATGAAAACAATGATGAAGACATCCAAATAAGGTTCAAACACCTTGTTCATCAGGCTCATGAAGGCCGAAGGGGCATTTGTGAGCCCAAACGGCATTACCGTGAACTCGTACAGTCCATATCTTGAACTAAAGGCCATTTTTTGGATGTCACCCCTTCTTGTATTCTTAACTGATAATACCCTGAGCGCAAGTCCAGCTTAGAAAACCAATGCGCTCTCATTATTTGATCGAACAACTCGTCGATCGGAGGTAGCGGATAAGTGTTCCGCACCGTCAGCCAATTGAGTTCCCGATAGTCTATGCAGAAACGCAGGGTTCTGTCCTTCTTCTTCATGAAAAATACAGGGGCTCCCCAGGGTGACGAATTGGGGTGAACGAACCCTCACTCCACCAGTTCTTACATTTGAACTCTAAATTCCGCGAGTTCCTTCTGGGCCATTCGGTAAGGGGCCTTGGATACCGGCTTGGCAGCCGGTACTAGATTAATTTGGAAGTCAACCTCTCTATGCGGGGGTAATCCTGGAAGTTTCTCAGGAAATACCTCAGGGAAGTCCCGCACTACCCGTACGTCTTTTATATCCATTGCTATCTCCTTCAACTCGAACAAGATCATGAAGACTTCATCCCCCTTCATATGGGCTTTTACTGTCTGAACTGAAGATAACAACATGCGAGGTGCGGAGCTAATACCTTGGAAGATGACATCGGAGTCCCCATGTCTCAAGTAGATTCGTTTCTCTGCACAGTCAATCCTTGCAAAGTGCCAGTCCAACAACGCCATGCCCAAAATGATGTCAAACTCCGGCATTCTCAAGACCGTGGCAGGCGTATCGAAGGCCTTTCCTTCAAAAAATATCTTGAACTCGCACTTAGCGGTTGCAATCAACTCCAAGCCGTCCGGTAGGCGCACTCGTCGGGCTATACTAGTAAAGTATTGTACGCTCTCCATGTTCTTAATGAAGTCCTTAGACACAAAGGAGTGTGAGGCACTAGACCACGGCGCCCTTCATGTGCTGAAATTGTTGAGGCTGAGGCGGTGGAGGCAACGCAGGCAGCTGCGGAACAGGATGCTCCACCCTAAAGTCTCGGTGAAAACATCCTCCACCTCTTTGATGTCCTCTTCCTCCTCTGAAGTCCCGCCTCTTCCTATTGCTTGGACCAGCTTCCATCACATCTTCCGCAGGCCTCTTACCACTACTCAAGTTATCCGCCTCCAATCTCTTCGCCATGTCGATAATCTCCGCCAAGCTAGCGTCCTCTTTAAACAAAAGGGCCTGCCTTAAGGGATCTCGTAGCCCTTTGTAGAAGCATTTGGCGTATCCTCTATCATCCAGGTCATATGAGTCTATGAACCTTGCGAGATGCTGGAATTCTCGCTGGTATTCGGTAACCGATTTTGTTCCCTGCTTCAGTAGTAAAAACCTCTGCTCGAGCTCATCTCGAGCTGATGTAGGAATGAAGTGCTCCAAGAAGACACCCGAGAACTCGCTCCAACTTATCTCGGTATACACCCGTCCTTGGAACGTGGAGCCCATGAGTGACTTCCACCACCTCTTAGCACGTAGATCCTAGACGGACACCGCCAACGATACAGCCATGTTGGTCGGGCAACGGATCCCCGCCAATAGCTCTTGGACCATGTCAAGCCATTCCTCCGTGCGTACGGTCGACTCCGTCCCGAGGTAGGTGGGAGGGGAGAGAGCTCGAAAGGTGCTCATCCAGTTAAAGCCCGGAGCTTGTTGTTGAACCGGAGACTGCTGCGCCCTAAAGGCATCTAGAATGGCGGTGAGCATCTGCCCCAACTCGGATTGTTGAAACTGAGTGGGTATGGAAGGGGCAGGAGTACCCCCCATCGACTCAACATGAACTGAAATCTACACGTAGAACACAAACTTATGGTCAGGTTGGCTAATCGTAAGGTCAAAGTTAGACAACATAGTGTGAATTACATATGGGCACACCATTGCTTCCGCTAAGTCAGTTTGTCCGCAAACTGACTAATCGAACGGGGGTGGTACCATTGTTTAATGACTTCTTTAGTTGAGGATCGTGGCAAGATAATACCATTTGTAAGACCCCCCCTCCCGGTTCCCAAAACACGGCACGAAGGGGGGTCTTATGCCCGAAGCAGCCACCTTGCGGTAGCATTAGCACATGGGCTAACCTGTACCACAAGACGCCTAATCTATCGGCAACAACCAATATCAATATAAACATGCCAACCCAACCAAAATATAAGCAAGAAGAAGTCAAATCCACATTAAGTAAATAGTCCAAATATAACAAAAAGAGAAGCTAAAACATGCTTCTTCAATATCAGAGTACAGCTATGAAATTGCCCAAACGGGCTACATCAGAGTCGCTCAATGATGGTTAGTTAAAACTCCAAAAATTATTACGAGCTCGCGGCGCCCTGAGCGGTTTTATTTAAGAATAAACAGATTTGGTTTTATTTAGGAAACGGGGCGTGCAGATTTATTATTTGGATATAAAACATTGAAATCGAGTTTTAACGAAAGAAGGTAAGTGCACCTATCGTGTGTAGTATAGGATATTCCGGTGTAGAATATCGAGGTCATATTGTTCTCAGGGTCGGTTCGATTATTTCTATTCTTCCCTATAGGGGACTATTATTTTACCGATAATTACTTGTCGGGTAATTTTTTATATATAAAGGAAAAAAGGCAGAAAATAAAGAGCTTTAAAAAGGTGGAGCCGATGAAGAGCTTAGCTCGATGGCACCGAATAAAATTGAACTAAAATAAACTTTTAATAAAAAAAGATCCTAATTTTCAACTCAATTAAGGCGGAGAGTTGGTCGTAGAGGTTCCACTAAAATAAGCTCACCTAGCTATAGGAATATCTCTCACCTGAACGCTAAGACTATTTGACCGGGCTCTCATCCGACGAAGGATTCCACTTAACACTCGCATTATGCTAAGAACCCCGCTATTAGGTGGGGAACCCAATCCGGTAGAGTTTGCGCGCGTCCTCTCTCGAGGGTTAGTGTGAAACTCTCTTTACCCAGGGGCGATTGGTCCATATCCACGGCCTCTCGGCTAGCAAGCGTATGGACTACGAAAATAGGGCCACAAATCGATTATGTGGCCCTACGCGTCGTAAACCTTAGACAAACCGTAAGTTAATTTTAATTAATTAGAATAACAGGAATTTTAATTATTTAAAGCAATTTTATTTGTCTCAGTGCTCTTCGATACTGAGGGATAAGAATGATTAGCCACTCATCGGAATGGGGACGGCTTGCGATGAAAAGCAATAAAATAAAGCAGTAAATAAAAGCGATAAAAGAAAGCAGTAAAGGAAAGCAGTAAAGTGCGAGTACTACTCAAACGAGTAGGACTGAAATGAAAGCAGGAAAATTACAAGTCACGGCACAAATGAGTGGGCGGGACAAAATAAAGTGAGTCCTACTCAAACGAGTAGGAGAAAATAAATGCATCCACGCACGCACTCTACTGAAAATTAAAACGCATGCACAAAAATTCTACTCAAATGAGTAGGAGAAAAATTAAGTCCTGCCATATAACTCATAGCGAATAGGCGGAAATAAATATAAGTACAAGTACTACTTAAATAATTACAGAATAAAGACCTGCCATTTAACTCAAATGAGTAGGCGGTAAATAAAATCCTGCCATTTAACTCCTAGCGAGTAGGCGGAAATAAATGCTAACACTCACGCACTCTACTTGAAAGTAATACACACACACACACAAGTCCTACTCAAATGAGTAGGAGAAAATTAAAGCGGGTCCTACTCAAATGAGTAGGAGAAAATAAATGCACACACTCTACAGAAAGAAAATACACAAACAGACCTGCCATTTTACTCAAATGAGTAGGCAGCAATAAAAGCTACACACACACACACTCTACAAAATTGAAATAAAGCTATAAAAACTAACTCATACACGCACGCACACGTACGAAAAATTGGAAAAAATAAGTTGCTGGAAAATTAAAACAACTACATTTGTACCGCTAGAATGCGGTAGAAATGCATAAAAAGTGAAAATAAAAATTAAAGGAGCAAAAAAAAGTTTGCAAATAAACGCAAAGTGCAACTGCTCAAAAAGTTAAAACGATTACATTTCTACCGCTAGAATGCGGTAAAAATGAATAAAATGAAGTCAGAAAAATTAAATAAGCAAAAAGTTTTGAAAAAAAAAGCAAAAATGAAGTGTTTGAAAAATTAAAACGATTACGTTTTCATTCTTATAACTTTATAGAAACGCATAAAAAGTGGAAATAAAACTAAAAGAGAACAAAAAATTTTACGATCCTAAACAGGCTAAGTTAAAGAAAATTAAAAACCACCCTTTAAACCATTTTTATAAACCCATAGGAATGAAAACAAAGTTAAAATTATAACAAAACCTAAACAAGCATGGAGCATGAAAATAATATTGCGATTACAATGGCTAGAAAATTGATAAATTTCTATGTTAAACTAGTTACGAAAGCTAAAGAAATACATAAAAAGCACAAAAAGAGGAACTAAAAATTAATTATGGTAGGGCGCTTTGGCGGATTTTCATACAACATAGAGGAGAAAAACAAACATTTCTATTAAGTAAAAAAGGGTTACAATGAAGAAAAAAAACAAATAAATAAAAAAAGTGGGAGAGAAAGTTCCCTTACATTGCATAAACAACCCCCAAGAACAGCCCTATCCTAAGCAAAGTGGTTCAAAAAGGGGAACCCTGAACTCATACAGCAGCTAGGAATTTATAGGGAAAAATTTCATGGTACACACCCTCTGACACGGGCGTGTCAGGGGGGCGTGTTGACACTGTTCAAATGGCGGTCGTTGATTTGATTTGAGATTTGACTTGGCGGCTGAAATCGCTGCGGTCACACCCTAGGTCGCAGGCGTGACATTGGGCGTGTCGACTTTATTTATCATCAGAATTCGTTGATTTGACGGCGTTGTTGACTTCGGGAGGTCCACGTGGTAGTCATGCCCCTAGTCACGGGAGTGATGGTGGGCGTATCGGGGAGGTTGAACTGGGTGTCGTTTGCATCGAAAGTCGTCGGCGGCGGTTTGTCGAGCCAAGTGGACGCGTAAAAGCCTGTGTCGTATCTAGACACGGGTGTGTCGGCTTGAGAAAAACGAATGTCGAGCGCAAAATGTTGAGAGATGGTCACGGGCTTCGGCACGAGGCATGTCACATGACACGGGCGTGTCGCTCATGGGACACGGGCGTGTCGGGTCGGGTCGACGAACATCGAGCGGAAGATCGTCGAACTAGCTGACACGGTTCAGGTCACGGCCGTGTCACATTTGACACGGCCGTGTGATAGGGCGTGTCACATGATTTTTTCACTTTTGCGACTGATTTCACGGGAATTGAGTTGTCACGCCCAGGTCACGGGCATGACCCATAGTACACGGGCGTGACCCATGGTACACGGGAGTGACCCATGCAAAAATTTGACTTTTCCTGAAAACTTTTAGAAAATCAAAAATAAACTAATTTAGAAAATATTTACAAAATAGGAGCAATTTATTTTAGAAAATTAAGTAAAAATAACAAAAATAAAGTAAAACGACTTATTTAATGTACATCAAAATAGGTATATTTACAACTCATCAAATACCCCCATAATTAAGCTTTTGCTATTTCAGAGCAAAAGTTGGAGATGAACTTATAATGAATTAAAGAAATCCTAAGTTTAGCTACCGCTTGAATTAATTAAAAGAAAGATCTAAATAAATATCCGAGGTTTTAGAGTTAAATCCTAAGTTATGCCAAAAATTTAAATAAAGTAAGAGTTTCAGCTGAAAACTTCTGATATGATCGAATAGATAGCAAAAAAATTTATTTGTTAGGCTAACAAAAATAGATTGTATTTATGAAAACTTTAGCTTGTAAGAATTACAGAAAATAATTTAATTTACAAATTATGCTCTACAAAAGATTTTTAAAATTTAAATCTAGAATTATTTGAGATTGGCGGAGTAGGATATCGTGGTATATGAAGAAAGCTTTGAATTAGAGGCGAGGGTATTTTTTTTCGCTCGAACCTCTAATGAAATTTTTTTTCGAATATGGATGTTAGGAAAATGAAATCTTATTTTCCATAACATAAATTTTTTTTACAATCTTCATAATAATCCAATGTATATGTGTATGAGTAATGAATTTTATCCTCTAACTCCATAACATATAATCTTTTTAAATATTGGATGCATATGTTTACGGAACGAAATCTTATTCCCATTAACATAGGATATTTTAAAGATCGAAATCATGCCCAATATGACATGAAAAAAGGATAGGTGTTTGTTCAAAAATAAAACTATGTTTAATAAAAGGTTTTAAGAGCAACCTTTATAAATTAAACGTTCTATATTGCGAAAAAAGCTTGGAGTTAACATAATTGAAATCTAAGATCATTATTTCTAACAAAAGAAATGTGCAACTATTTAGATAAGTAGAAGTAATTCTGAAAACAGGTCTCTATGTAAAAAAAAGGCATAAAATGTTTTTTAAAAACTTAACCCCAGATATCTAAATCTATCGATCTCCAATTAATAAACGAATAGTAAGCAAATAATAACTAAAATTCGCTTATAAATTAACTCGCAACTAAATTTTTGGAGAGCGAAAAAGGTTAAGAATTGAGATATTCGATTTATTCGTTACATAATTAACAAAATGTTTTTTTGATTTTTGGGGGTTTTATCGTTTTTTTTTTGGATTTTATTTTATTTTTTTATTTATTATCTTTTTTTATTTTTAGAGTTATTCTTTTTTTTAGGATTTTTGGTTTTTCAAAATTTTTTACAAAAAAGGACAAGGTAAAAACTCGATGGTTCGCGAACAGACTCTTATTTAGGTGGTTGGTTCGATGAGTCGAATGTCACGGGCTTGCTAATACAAGTAGAAAAATTTTTTTTGTGATTTTTTATTTATATAAAACAAGGAAAAAATTTTTATTGAAGGTTTTAATATTTAAAATTTTTTTGTATTATGATGATTTTTGTTATTATTGCATAATTTAAAAGCGCAAAAATAAAAACAAAAATAAGAAAAACCCTCAAATTTAAATCCAACATTGTCTCAAATGTTGCAATCTAAGCATGCAGAACGACTAATTTACAAAATAAAATATGCACAAAAATTAAAAGAGATGGTAGAAGCTTCCCTTAAAAGAGTTCGGGGAGGCACAAATGGAACCCTGCATTATGAAAAGAAATAGCAAAAATAGAACAGTAAAAAGCAAAAAACGAGAAACACGGCCGAAATTGTGCGGGTGGTAGGGGCACAAATTCTAAGTATGCGGAACGTATATGTTGTTATATATAATAATAAGATAATTTTTAAAATTTTTTTTAAAGTTTTTTTTACGTTTTTTAATTTTTTTAAGTAGTTTTTTTTAAATTCATAATAATAACATAATTTTTTTAAGTTTTTAAATTTTTTTAAAGTAGGTTTTTAAGTAATTTTCGAGTTTTTTTTTTTATTTTTTAAAGTAGTTTTTTCTTAAATTTTCAATTTTTATTAATAACACTTATTATTAATTTTAATTTTGGTGGCCATTTTTTTAAATATATATAATAGGTAAAATTAATAGGTCTCCAGAGTTTAAAATAATGACTCGAAATTTCCCCGGCAACGGCGCCAAAAACTTAATTATTAGTTAAAACTCCAAAAAGTATTACGAGCTCGCGGCGCACTGAGCGGTTTTATTTAAGAAAAAGCGGATTTGATTTTATTTAGGAAACGGGGCGCGCTGATTTATTATTTGGATATAAAACAGTGAAATCGAGTTTTAACGAAATGAGGAAAGTGCACCTATTGTATGTAGTACTGGATATTCCGGTGTGGAATATCGAGGTCGTATTGTTCTCAAGGTTGGTTCGATTTTTTTTTCTATTCTTCTCTAGAGGGGACTATTAGTTTACAGATAATTACTTGTTTGGTAATTTTATATATATAAAGGAATAAGACAGAAAATAAAAAGCTTTAAAAAGGTGGAGCCGATGAAGAGCTTAGTTCGATGGCAACACATAAAATTGAACTAAAATAAACTTTTAATAAAAAGAGATCATAATTTTCAAATCAATTAAGGCAGAGACTTGACCGTGGAGGTTCCACTAAAATATCGCTCACCTAGCTATAGGAATATCGCTCACCTGAATGCTAAGACTATTCGACTGGGCTCTCGTCCGACGAAGGATTCCTCTTAACGCCCACATTACGCTAAGAACCCCGCTATTGGGTGGGGAACCTAATCCGGTAGAGTTTACGTGCATCCTCTCTCGAGGGTTAGTGCGGAACTCTCTTTACCCAGGGGCGATCAGTCCATACGCAAGGCCTCTCGGCTAGCTAGCATATGGACTACGGAAATAGGGCCCACACATCGATTATGTGGTGTAACACCCCCATCTGTCGCATGGCATATAACAGAAGGTCCAGCTGGACCCGACGCCATATACCACAGACAGTCGGAAGGGTTACCAAATGAATATTCAAACCATCCAATTAAGACTACTCGTCCTACACAGAGCATTCTAGCGGAAGCTTTTAAAGTTGAAAGAACCCAAATCTTAAATTCAATACATATGAATGTCCACGACAACAACCACAGGAATGAAACCCAAATACACTGAAAAGGTACATGGCCTTATGGCCTTACAAATGTTCACTTAATAAAACATGTCTCACATACATTGGCTCGCAGGCCGGCCACACATGATAAAAGTAAAAACAACTATTCTACGTCCTTCTAGGGCCAGCACAGCAACATGGGCTCTAGCCCGCTATTTGGCACTCGGCTCCGCAGCACCTGCAAGCACATTCCACTGCACGGTGGCAAACAAAGCAACGGTCATCTAAAAGCCGACCAAATTATAACGACCCTGCCCCTTACTCGGGACGGTGGTGCTCTTTCCCTGCATAACATTGGCCCCGCTAAACAATAAAGTGCAATTGTATATTTCGCCACAGGTGTAGGCTCGCACGGCCAAACACCCTGTGCACTCAGGGCACATTAACGGTGAATCCTGACATATCAGTATCGTCACCACCATCCCAAAGATGGCAACCACGTGAGCATTTTAGCCTTTCTGACCCTGTCTAGTCTAAGGCTCCCGACTATGCCAGCGGCCAGTGCCCGTCTTTGGATTTCTCGCACTGTTCCACATAGCCTAGGTCCAATTCCACTTGCCCGTTGCTCACGTCGCATATACACTTTAAGTTCTGCACGCGGGCCAAGCTTCTCTCGGATCCTAAAATTTCCAAACAATCTCATAACCCAGTTATGATCAAAGCCGGTTCCCAGACCGCCAAGTTAGCAGAACACGTTTCCGCTCAGTTTTCCGGGTGCGCCTTGAAGCTAACATCCAAGGATCCCTGCTGTAATCTACCGCGTAGAAACGCGAAAACCCCAAAGCACGGAGTCTTCTCCGGCAAAACATATAAAATGTAACCTCACCGATCCAGACAATACACGTACGGGTAGGCTTCACTCACAATGCTTATGCCCGTACTTATGATTCCAGACTCTATATGCAACACAAGGGGACTATTCACATAAACCCTAAGGAACACCACGCACTCACCGCACACTCGCAGGAGTGGGATTCCCTATTCATAAAGAAAGAGCTTCACATGCTCAAGTAGAGAATCGTTACCCTTGTAGTTCGTTTTGGCTCCATGGAAAAACTACACGGACAGAACTCCTCGGAACGAACTTTCCTCCACGGATCCGCTCTCAGATTTCGAAACGGTGCTCCGATGCTCCGCTGGTGGACGGAAACCTCCTTCTTCTTCCTCTTCTCTCTAACACCTTGGAAAGAGAAAGGCTTGGAGAGAAGTGAGGGATTAACTTCCCTATTCCCGGACTTAACAGAGCAGGAAATCATCTGGGCCGTTGGATCTTAATTAAAGAAAACGAACGGCTCAGATCTAAACAAAATTTCCCAGACCTGGGCCGAACACTGATTGGCACACGACCGTGTCCCAGGCTGTGTGCCTCGATCCAGGCACGATCGTCGACCACAAAAAAGACACACGGGCTTAGACACGCCCGTGTCCAACCTGACACGCCCGTGTCGGGTCCCTCGACACGCCCGTGTCCGGGGGAGTATCACGCATAACCGCCACGCCAACCGACACGACCCAACTACACACGGGTTCTGACACGGGTCGGCACATGCCCGTGACCAATGACACGCCCGTGTCATGCAGCCGTGTTCTTGGCTGTGTCCTTCTCGGGATGAAAATGACCAAAAAATCACCAGCCAGACACGGCCTTGTACACGCCCGTGTCCTAGGCCGTGTACCCCTATACAGGCCCCAAAAACGCGACGGACTCCAACAAAATTTTCGGGGCTTTATAAATCTCCCCCACTTAAGGAATTTCGTCCCGAAATTAAGTAAAGGTACACAAATCTAAATGATACCTGAGTGGAATAAATCGGGATATTCCTCCAACATAGCTTGCTCTCGCTCCCAAGAAAGCTCCTCACATCCGCAATTGTCCCCACAGACTTTAACCATTCGGACCTCCTTATTGCGGAGTTGTTTGACTGTAACATCTTCAATATGTACTGGATTGACCCTCGTGGTCAACTCCTAATCAACGGGTACTTGATTGTCCGCAATGATCTGCGAAGGCTCTTGCACTGTCTTACGCAACACCGACACATGGAACACATCATGCAGCCCACTCAATTCTGCCGATAGCTTCAATCTATATGCCACCTCGCCAGCACGCTCCAGGATTTCAAATGTTCTAAGGTATCTCGGACTCAACTTCTTCAAGCGTCGAACCCGCAATACTCCCTTGAACGACTTGATTTTTAGATACACCTTGTTGCCAACATTAAACTCCACGTTCCTATGCTTGGCATTTTAGTACTTTGACTGTCTATCCTGAGCGATCTTCAACCTTTCCTGAATTGTTCACACCATTGAAGTGGCATCTTCCACCGCTTGACGTTTATACAACTTCGATTCGCCTGCCTCCAACCAAGACAACGACGTACGACACTTCCTCCCGTACTAGTCTTCGAAAGGTGCCATTCCAAAACTCGCCTGAAAGCTGTTGTTGTACGCAAACTCCACCATGTACAGGTGATCCTCCCAATGTTTTTCGAAATCTAGGACGCACATACGAAGCATGTCATCCACGGTCCTGTTGACCCTCTCAGTCTGACCATCCGTCTGTGGATGATAGGCTGTGCTGAAACTCAGCATAGTTCCCAACATACTATGCACAAACCTTCAATCCTTTGACGTAAAGCATCCATCTCGGTCACTAACCATACTGCGAGGCATACCATGCAATCGTACAATATTTTCCACGTAGAGTTTGGCTAACTTTTCCACCGGATCTTCCTTCCTGTTCGGAATAAAGTGCGAAACCTTTGTCAACCTATCTACGACCACCCATATGGCGTCGTTTCCCTTCTGCGACTTCGCAAGCCATGCACAAAATCCATAGATATGTCATCGAATTTCCATTCTGGGATTGGTAGGGGCTTCAAGAAACCTCCGGGCTTCTGGCATTCCGCCTTCACCAATGCGCAAGTACGACACTTGGCCACATAAAGTGCTATATCTTTCTTCAAACCCGGCCACTAGAATAACTTCTTCATGTCTCTATACATCTTCGTGCTTCCCGGGTGGATTGAGTACTTGGTATGATGAGCCTCATACATCAACTCCTCCTGAAGATTATCGGCACTAGGCATGCATAGGCGACCGTCCTTCCTTAGTAACCCATCCTCAACAGCAAACTCGGAATTTGACCCATCCAAAGATTCTTCCAAGATCTGTTTCATGTTGTTATCCTGAACCAAAGCCCGCCGAACTCTATCAGCTAGGTCACACTGCACCTTTGTCCAAAATAGTTTCGCCTCGGTACTAGATTGCTTGTCGACGCAAGATATCTCCAAAGCCTCCAACTCATGGACCAACCTCTCATCATGTACCGACAACCAGTTGGCTTGTGCGGGAATCTTACGACTCAACGCATCCGCCACTACATTTCCCTTCCCAGGCACATAATGAATCTTGAAGGTGTAGTCCCCTAAGAACTCCATCCACCTACGTTGCCTCATGTTCAGATCCTTTTGGTCCAACAGGTACTTCAAGCTCTTATGATCGGTGTAAATGCAGACCTTTACACCGTACAGATAATGCCTCCAAAGCTTTAGAGCAAATATCATGTCCGCTAACTCCAATTCATGGACCGGATATTTCCTCTCATGAACCTTCAGTTGTCGTGTACCATACGCTATCACTCTCCCATGCTGTAGCAGAACACATCCCAAAACACTGCCTGAAGCATCATTATAGATCTCGAACCCTTCGGTTCCACTTGGCGAACATAAAATGGGCGCCGTGGTCAACCGCCTCTTCAACTCTTCAAAAGCCTGTTCGCACTCCGAAGACCACACAAACTTTTGATCATTCCTAATCAACATCATGAGTGGTAGCACTATCCGCGAGAAGTTCTCTACGAAGTGCCTGTAGTAGCCAGCAAGCCCCCGAAAACTCCGGACCTCTGTCATTGTAGTCAAAGTATGCCACTCTCGTATCATCACTATTTTTGCCGGATCCATGACTATCCCTTCTCCACTGACAACATGACCTAGGAACGCTATCGAGGATAACCAGAATTCACACTTGGAGAACTTAGCATACACTGATTCCTCCTCAACGTCTCCAACTCCATGTGAAGATGATTGTAGTGATCCTCCTCGTACCGCGAGTACACCAGGATATCATCGATGAATACTATCACGAAACGATCCAGGTACTCTCTGAACGTCCTGTTCATCAGATCCATAAACACGGATGGTGTTTTCGTCAACCCAAACGACTTGACCGTGAACTCGTAATGCCCAAACCGCGTACTGAATGCTGTCTTTGGGATGTCGCTCTCCCTAATCCTCAACTGGTAGTATCCGGATTTCAGATCTAACTTCGAATATACTGTTGACCCAACCAACTGATCAAATAGGTCGTCAATCCTCGGAATCAGATACTTATTCTTCTCTGTAAGCTTGTTTAATTCTGGATAATCGATACAAAGCCGCAAGCTCCCATCTTTCTTCTTAACAAAGAGAACTGGTGCGCTCCAAGGCGATGAACTTGGATACACATAACCTTGCTCTAACAACTCTTGCAATTGCACCTTCAACTCCGCCATATCTCTTGGCGCTATCCGATATGAAGAGCGTGACACCGGTTTGGCTCCCGGTACCAGCACAACGGTAAAATCAATCTCCCGCTGAGGAGGGGCTCCTGGGAGATCATCTGGGAACACAACGGGATACTCAGACACAACTGGGATGCTGTCCAAACTAGGCTTAGGCGTCGAAGTCTGCACTAATGTGACAAATAGCTCCGCCCCAGACTGAGCTGCTTGATCACCTGAAGGGCCGACATCAAGATCTTACCCGATCCCTTCATGCCCGCAAATGTCACCTCAAGACTAGATCTTAACTGACCCACTAGCAACTTCGATCAACGTATGTCTGCTGCTCCGAGAGCCTGACCATATTAAAGATCACGTTGAACTCTCCTAGCGGGAGTAACAACGCTTGCAAATCAAACTTTTGACTCACAATCCAGACGTAAACGTAACAGATTCTATCTGCGCGCATTGAGCACTACTAGTCAACAGCACATCCATAAGTCTTTTGCCATCGGAAGATGTACTCCGACACGCAATATAATTCCTTTTGGCAAATGGAGACATGAAGCCCCCTATAACGAACGGTGCTCCCGCCGGATAAACGAAATTCAGAACAAAGCTTAGCACAAGTGGTTCTAGGCTAACATGCACAAAGGCAAAAAGTTTCTAAAGCTAAATGCTAGAATTTTAAACCTTACCTATCACCACGACCGCGTGCTTTCTGGCCTCTTGCTCACCCAGCCTGTACACGTTAGGCTTCCTCTCGGACATTAAGCGTTCATTCCAACAGCTACGGGAAAAATGCCCCACTTTTCCGCAGATATAGCAAGCTCCTGGGACTCGACTTGTGGTTGCCCCCAACGCACCAAACGAAGGGGCCGCGTTCGAAGTCTTCATCTTCTTGTTCGATCTGCAGACATCCGACTTTGAACTTGGCCCTTTGAACTGTGGTTTCTTAGTACTAGAGTCCTCACCTGCTCCTGACATAGCTTCCTTAATCTTCTGAGCACCATCCAAACATTCTCGTGCAAATGCCCTTTCTTGCCACAAGCTCGACAGTTGTACATAACTTTGCTAGTCCCAGCCTTAGCCCCCTCTTCGGACATTCTGCGGGATGTAGTCCTCCTAGGATTTACAGAGTTCGATACCCTACTCACTGGCATCGGGTGAATCCTCCCCAAATCTACTTCCAAAGATCTAGCCGACTCCACCAAGGCTCGGAATCCCAATAACTTTGGTCCTACTAGTAGGATTCGCAGCTCACCACGCAGCCCATTATAAAATCTATCAACTATAGACTGTTCGTTCTCCAATTCAAAGCATGGTTACCGGCTTATGAAAAGGAACGCCTGCAAATACTCATCAAATGAGTGCGTACCCTGCACCAAGGACATGTTCAACTGCTGGCCTGCTAGCCTTCTTAAAGTCCTTTGGTCCAAAACACCACCCGACATTGAAGTCATCACAGGGACAAAGGGTTGCACATTACTTCCCTGTTGTGCACTAGTCACAGTGAGCACCACTTCAACAATCCTTCTTATGGTTTCAAACGATGGAGGGGTCTCAAGAACGTCGCTGGGTGCAATATAATCCTCAGAAACCAGACGTTCTGTTGGCTCTGCGCCACTCCCGGTCACCTATAGTCGTACAAAATACCAATAAGTGACTTAAACAAAATTGCAAAAATCAACTATAGGAACACGCAGGTTCCTCAAAATAAGTGTATTTTTCATTCCTAAGTGGACATTCATGGGTTCTTTTTGATGTTATAACGATGACGCACACATGTGCTCACAACCCCTTGAAAGAATTCGCCCACGAATTCATTTAAGCCTGACTGTAACCAGAAGTCTGATACCAAATTGTAACACCCCTATTTGTCGCATGGCATATAACAGAAGGTCCAGCTGGAACCCGACGCCATATACCACAGACAGTCGGAAGGGTTACCAAATGAATATTCAAACCATCCAATTAAGACTACTCGTCCTACACAGAGCATTCTAGCGGAAGCTTTTAAAGTTGAAAGAATACATATCTTAAATCCAATACATATGAATGTCCACGACTACAACCACAGGAGTGAAACCCAAATACACTGAAAAGGTACATGGCCTTATGGCCTTACAAATGTTTACTTAATAAAACATGTCTTACATACATCGGCTCGCAGGCCGGCCACACATGATAAAAGTAAAAACAACTATTCTACGACCTTCTAAGGCCAGCACAGCAACATGGGCTCCAGTCCGCTATTTGGCACTCGGCTTCGCAGCACCTGCAAGCACATTCCACCGCACAGTGGCAAACAAAGCAACGGTCAGCTAAAAGCCGACCAAATTATAATGACCCCGCCCCTTACTCGGGACAGCGGTGCTCTTTCCCTGCATAACATTAGCCCCGCTAAACAATAAACTGCAACTATATATTTCGCCACAGGTGTAGGTTCGCACGGCCAAACACACCGTGCACTCAGGGCACATTAACGGTGAATCCTGACATATCAGTGTCTTCACCACCATCCCAAAGATGGCAACCAAGTGAGCATTTTAGCCTTTCTGACCCTGTCTAGTCTAAGGCTCCCGACTATGCCAACGGCCAGTGCCCGTCTTCTGATTTCTCGCACCGTTCCACATAGCCTAGGTCCAATTCCACTTGCCCGTTGCTTACGCCGCATATACACTTTAAGTTCTACGCGCGGGCCAAGCTTCTCTTGGATCCCAAAATTTCCAAACAATCTCATAATCCAGTTTTGATCAAGGCCGGTTCCCAGACCGCCAAGTTAGCAGAACACATTTCCGCTCAGTTTTCTGGGTGCGCCTTGAAGCTAACCTCCAAGGATCCCTACTGCAATCTACCGCGTAGAAACCCGAAAACCCCAAAGCACGGAGTCTTCTCCGGCAAAATATATAAAATGCAACATCACCGATCCAGACAATACACGTCTGGGTAGGCTCCATACACAATGCATATGCCCGTACTTACAATTTCGGACTCTATATGCAACACAAGGGGACTATTCACATCAACTCCAAGGAACACCACGCACTAACCACACACTCGCGGGAGCGGGATTCCCTATGCAGAAAGAAAGAGCTTCACATGCTCAAGTAGAGAATCGTTACCCTTGTAGTTCATTTTGGCTCCATGGAAAAACTACATGGACAGAACTCTTCGGAACGAACTTTTCTCCACGGATCCGCTCTCAGATTTCGAAACGGTGCTCCAATGCTCCACTGGTGGCCGGAAACCTCCTTCTTCCTCTTCTCTCTAACACCTTGGAAAGAGAAAGGTTTGTAGAGAAATGAGGGATTAACTTCCCTAATCCCGGCCTTAACAGAGCAGGAATCATCTGGGTCGTTGGATCTTAATTAAAGAAAATGAACAGCTCAGATCTGCACAAAATTTCCCAGACCTGGGCCGAAAACGGCTTGGCACACGGACGTATCCCAGACCGTGTGCCTCGATCCAGGCACGATCGTCGACCACAGAAAAGACACACGGGCTCAAACACGCCCGTGTCCAACCTGACACGCCCGTGTCGGGTCCCTCGACACGCCCGTGTCCGGGGGCGTATCACGCATAACCGCCACGCCAACCGACCCGACCCAACTGCACACGGGTACTGACAAAGGTCGGCACACTCCCGTGCCCAATGACACGCCCGTGTAACGCAGCCATGTTCCTGGCCGTGTCCTCGGGATGAAAATGACGAAAAAATCACCAGCCAGACACGGCCTTGGACACGCTCGTGTCCTAGGCCGTGTACCCCTATACAGGCACCAAAAACCCCTTTTTACGCGATGGACTCCAACACAATTTTCGGGGCATTACATGTGGTCCTACGCGTCGCAAACCCTAGGCAAACCTTAAGTTAATTTTAATTAATTAGAAAAACAGGACCTTTAATTATTTAAAGCAATTTTATTTGTCCCAATGCTCTTTGATACTGTGGGCTAAGAACGATTAGCCACTCATCGGAATGGGGACGGCTTGCGGTGAAAAGCAATAAAATAAAGCAGTAAATAAAAGCGATAAAAGAAAGCAATAAAGGAAAGTAGTAAAGTACGACACCTACTCAAACCAGTAGGACTGAAATGAAAGCAAGAAAATTATAAGTCCCGGCTCAATTGAGTGGGCGGGACAAAATAAAGCGAGTCCTACTCAAACGAGTTGGAGAAAATAAATGCATCCACGCACGCACTCTACTGAAAATTAAAACGAACGCACAGAAATTCTACTCAAATGAGTAGGAGAAAAATTAAGTCATGCCATTTAACTCCTAGCGAGTATGTGGAAATAAATACAAGTACAAGTACTACTTAAATAATTACAAAATAAAACCTGCCATTTAACTCAAATGAGTAGGAGGTAAATAAAATGCTGCCTTTTAACTCCTAGCGAGTAGGCGAAAATAAATGCTAACACTCACGCACTCTACTTGAAAGTAAAACACACGCACACAAGTCCTACTCAAATGAGTAGGAGAAAATTAAAGCGGGTCCTACTCAAATGAGTTGGAGAAAATAAATGTACACACTCTACAGAAAGAAAATACACACACAGACCTGCCATTTAACTCAAATGAGTAGGCGGTAATAAATGCTACACACGCACACGCTCTACAGAAATTGAAATAAAACTATAAAAACTAACTCATACACGCACGCACACGTACGAAATATAAGAAAAACTAAGTTGCTGGAAAATTAAAACAACTACATTTCTACCGCTAGAACGTGGTAGAAATGCATAAAAAGTGAAATTTAAAATTAAAGGAGCAAAAAAAAGTTTGCAAATAAATGCAAAGTGCAAGTGCTCAAAAAGTTAAAACGATTACATTTCTACCGCTTGAATGCGATAAAAAAGAATAAAATGAAGTCAGAAAAAATAAATAAGCAAAAAGTTCTTGAAAATAAAAGCAAAAATGAAGTGTTTGAAAAATTAAAATGATTACGTTTTCATTCTTATAACTTTATAGAAAAGCATAACAAGTGGAAATAAAACTAAAAGAGAATGAAAAGTTTTACGATCCTAAACATGCTAAGTTAAAGAAAATTAAAACCACCCTTTAAACCATTTTTATAAACCCATAGGAATGAAAACAAAGTTAAAATTATAACAAAACCTAAACAAGCATGGAGCATGAAAATAATATTGCGATTACAACAGCTAGAAAAATGATAAATTTCTAAGTTAAACTAGTTACGAAAGCTAAAGAAAAACATAAAAAACACAAAAAGAGGAACTAGAAATTACTTAAGGTAGGGCGCTTTGGCGGATTTTCATACAACATAGAGCAGAAAAACAAACATTTCTATTAAGTAAAAAGGGTTACAATGAAGCAAAAAAAAAATAGATAAATAAAAAAGGGGTGAGAGAAAGTTCCCTTACATTGCATAAACAGCCCCCAAGAATAGCCCTATCCTAAGCAAAGTGGTTCAAAAAGGGGAACCCTGAACTCCTACAGCAGCTAGGAATTTATAGGGAAAACTTTCATGGTACACGCCCTCTGACACGGGCATGTCAGGGGGCATGTTGAAACTGTTCAAATGGCGGCTGTTGATTTGATTTGAGATTTGACTTGGCGGCTGAAATCGCGGTGGTCACGCCCCATGTCACGGGCATGATATTGGGCGTGTCGGCTTTATTTATCATCAGAATTCGGCGATTTGACGGCATTGTTGACTTCGGGAGGTCCACGTGGCAGTCACATTCCTAGTCACGGGCATGACGGTGGGCGCATCAGGGAGGTTGAACTGGGCGTCGTTTGCGTCGAAAGTTGCCGGCGGTGGTTCGTCGGGCCAGGTGGAGGCGTACACGCCCTTGTTGCATCTTGACATGGGCGTGACGACTTGAGTCGACGAATGTCGAGTGCAAAATGTTGAGAGATGGTCACAGGCTTTGGCACAAGGCGTGTCACATGACACGTGTGTGTCGCTCATGGGACACGGGCGTGTCGGATCGGGTCGACGAACGTCGAGCGGAAGATCGTCGAACTGGCTAACACGGGTCAGGTCACAGCCATGTCACATTTCACACGGCCGTGTGACCGGGAATTTCACATGATTTTTTCTCTTTTGCGGCTAATTTCATGGGAATTGAGTTGTCATGCCCAGGTCACGGGCGTGACCCATAGTACACGGGCGTGACCCATGGTACACGGGCATGACCCATGCAAAAATTTAACTTTTCCTGAAAATTTTTAGAAAATCAAAAATAAACTAAGTTAGAAAATATTTACAAAATAGGAGCAATTTATTACAGAAAATTAAGTAAATATAACAAAAATAAAGTAAAACGACTTATTTAATGTACATCAATATAAGTATATTTACAACTCATCAAATACCCTCACACTTAATCTTTTGCTATTCCAGAGCAAAAGTTGGAGATGAACATATAATGAATTAAAGAAATTGTTGGGTATTGTATCCACACTAACCCAGATTTGATGAAGTCATCCTTGAACTAAGATGAATTAAGTTATATTTGATACTTTGTTTGAGTTATGTGTTTGCAGGAATCTTATGGGAAGTGTACACCAATGTTAGTCTACAATGGGTCACCAAACAAAGGACCATATAATGTAATCCCTCATTATGTGCTCCAAGGTGTTGACTCATGTGTAGCCTCTCTATTGGGATACACTTCATATTCAAGATCTAGGACTATGTGAAAAGACTTGATGTTGGTCATCCCTTAGAAGAAGAAAAATATGTCAAGAAAATATTCCTAAGTAAAGTACTCGAGTAGTTCTTTACTTACTCGAGTAAGTTACTGGGTTCATACTCGAGTAATAATACTCCTACTCGAGTAGCTAAGATATATCCCAAGTAATCAATTATGGCTCTCGAGTAGTTAAGACAACTACTCGAGTAGTTTCTTTTCCCCTCTCGGGTTTACAGAAATTCTCTTCTCAAAATTTTCTAAGTTAAATACTCGAGTGGTACTGTACAATACTCGAGTAGTTTTATTTTCTATCTCGATTAGTTTTATCTTATATACTTGAGTAGTTCCATTTGTCTCGAGTAGTTTATCTACTACTCGAGTAGTCCAGTATTTATACTCGTGTAATCCATAATTCCATTCCTGAAAATTTCTCTAAGTGAAATAATCGAGTAGTCATCTCCATATACTCGAGTAGTTCTATTTGTCTCGAGTAGTTCATCTTCTATACTCGAGTAATACAGTTTTCTTGTTCCAGAAATTTTCTAAGTCTTTGTGTCGAGTAGTATTTCTTATACTCGAGTAGTTCATTCTTATATAATCGAGTAGTATTTCTTTTACTCGAGTAATTTACTCCAGCTCTCGTGTAAGTACTCAAGTACTCGAGTATGTTATTTTTGTTACTCGAGTAGCTGATTCCTTTTCTTCCTATTTACTCGAGTAGTTGACTCCATGTACTCGAGTAATCATCTCATTCTCTCTCGAGTAGTTTTTCCCATATACTCAAGTAGGCATCTTCTACCTACTCGAGTAGTGATGCATGTACTCGAGTAGTCTGCTACATCTCGAGTATTTTACTTCGACTTTTCCGAAAATTCATTAAGTCCAGTCTAACGGTCTTATTCATAAACTTTGATGTGATTGGTCCACGTGTCTCTCATAATGACTCAATTATGTCTAATATTTTCTGATCCTATAAAAGATCTTGTCTAAACCGACAAACCCTAATTTTTCAAAGAAGATTATTCTAAGAAGTTTTGCAGCCGTACTCTCTCAAGTTTTCAGTCTCCTCTTTCTCTCTCCAAGAAGGCTCTCCTGATCGAGATTCGCTCAACTCCTCATCCTCTGATTAGATCAATCGTGAGAAGCTAAGAAGGTTCAGATCCATTCTTCTCGAGATTTCTCTTCATCATTCTGATAAAGCCGCAAAGCCTAGAAGAAGAAATTTCTGGTCGACTGTTGCATATCTAAACAAGGGATCACTGTTTGTATTTCTTTACAAAGTTTATTTCATTATTGTAGGAGAAATATCTCCGAGTGTAGGAGCTTTTGTCTCCGAGATTTTAGGAAGTTTTATCTTCCGAGTGTAGATTCATTTTGTTTATTGAGATTGTATGAACGTTATTCCGAGGGTAGGATTGATTTTCAATCCGATATAGTGGAGTAGCCGAGTCTAGTGTATTGCTAGATCAGTGAGGGAAAGTGGATGTACCCAAGGTTGGGGAACCACTATAAATATTGCCTCGTATGTGTTTGATTGGTAGATAGATCTGTGCATTGGTTTGTAATTTTTTATTCCGCAAAAAGACGCACAATTCACCTATTCACCCCCCTCTAGGTGATTTAGGTAGGCAAATATCAACTTTCAATTGGTATCAGAGTGAGGTTGATCGTTAAAAGGTTAACACCTTGATCAGATCCTTCAATAGTTGTCCTTTGAGATCTACCAAAAAATGGACAAGGCTAAAGATTTTGCCAAGCTTCCTTTGTGCACCAAAAAATAATTTTCCCATGTGTAAAGAGAGAATCAAGTTCTTTATGGAAGCTGTGGATCCAAGGATCTTCATGATAGTTGAAGAAGGTCCTTATATTCCCATGACCGTCTCCGCTATAGATCCAACAAAGAAAGTCCCAAAGAAACTTATGGATCTAGATAAGGATGAGATTGCACTTGTCTCATTGGACAAAAAAGCAAAAAATATTATAGCAAGTGCAGTCGATGATTCCATGCTGTAAAACCTGATTCACTGCCAGTCTGCGAAGGAGATGTGACAATCACTAGTTACCTTGATGGAAGGTACAGAAGAAGTGAGGGATGATAGAAGATCCCTTCTTAATCAGAAGTATGAAGCTTTCGACAAGGAAACACAGATACCATTGCTGACACCTTTGAGAATTTCTTCAAGATAGTGAATGGGCTAAGGGTCAACGACAGAGTCTTCACTCATGGAGAATTAAATGATAAGTTCTTGAGATCCCTAACTAAGGAATGGGATAACAAGGTCTTTGCCATAAGGGAGTTTGGAAAATTGGCCGAGACAGATCCTCAGAATCTCTTCGGGAAGCTTATATCATATGAGCTTCAACTCAACACCAGAAAGGCTGAAGAAGAGAAGAGCAGGTTTGCATTCAAAGAGAAGTCTGTTGCTTTAAAGACAGACACCTCTAAGAAGACAAAGGTTGTTCCTCCTACTCCAGCACAAGAAGTTAGTGAAGAAGAAACCTCAGAGCCAAGCACCTCAGGCTATGAACAATCAGAAGGAGAGTTCTCACTACTCTCTCGATAGTTCAAGAAATTCTTGAACAAGAAGAAGCAATGGAAAGGCAAGGATGCCTCCTATAGAAGATCACGACATGATGGTGATCGTCAACGAAAATGCTCAAGCAGCCATGACAGGTATAATTCTAAACAGAATAAACATGTTTTGACTGACATTATTTGTTATTGTTGTAATAAGCCAGGACACGTCATCGCTGACTGCCCTCACAAGAAGAAGGAGGGTGGTATAAGAGAGGAAAAGAAGTCCTCGTACAACAAGAAGAGGACTGAGAAGAGCTTGATGGCCAAAAATGGCAAGACTTTTAGTGACTCTGACTCATCTGAGTCAAGTGAAGAAGAAGAAACTTATTTTGGGCTCATGGCTCAAACTGATGACAAACAAGAGCCCCAGTTCACTGGGAAGATAAACTCCCCCACTCCTCTTTCTGATTTTGAAGTTTCTGAACATGATTGTGATTATAGCTCTTCAGACAACGAGTCAAAACTCATGGCCCTATATAAGGAGTTAATCATGGCTTACGACAAATGTCACCGAGTCTTGAAAACTCAGGCTAAAGAGATAAAGTCTCTCAAAGCTAAAGAGAGCGCCTTGAGAGAGAAAGTCGCAAAGACTGACTCCCTCAAAGATAACTTCAATAATGCTATTGAAGAATATAACAAAGCTCTTGAGCACCTTGACCTCAAAGAGAAATTCATCAAGGAACTAGAAGCCCAACTTGCTGCTGAAAAGAAACTCGTTGAAAGTTTCTTGAAGCCCAAGACAGTTCTTCCATTCGTTGGTGAATTCTCAACCAAGGCCGAGGGTGCTAGACTAGGCCATGAAGAAGCTCCTACTAAGTCTTCTAGGAGAAACAAGGCTCAACAGAAGAATATGACCGCCAAAAAGGCCTTAGCCAAAGAGAAGGGGAAAGCCGCTCAAGATCAGACCTAATTCAAAAATGTTATATTTCCTTCAAACGAGTTTGATCTTGATTCATCTTACGTACACTTTGCTAGGCCTACTTATGTAGAGCCAAAGTCCCGTTATCAAGGATGAACTCGACCCAGAAACTTTGGTGAAAGTGTCTTTAAGGCACCTTATGAAGAAGTCATTATTCAGAGCTATGGCCCTTTCAATCATGGCCATAACTTCAAGAAGGCACCAAAGGAAAAGCCTGTTGTAGAAAAGCAAGTGAAGGAGAAGAAAACATGTGATTGTCATAATCATGAAGCCTCTTCCTCCAAGAATGCTTCCCCTGCTAGAACACAATTCCAAAAGGTCAAGCAGGAGAACATAAGGCAAAGATACAACAGATTTGACTGTTGGTGTTGTGGCAGAATTGGTCACTCTGTCATTGATTGCTGTTTTAATCCCAAAAATGCTGCAACCCCACATGTTGGCAATATGAGGAAGACCACTCCTAATGCTAATATTCGTAGGGGTAGTATTCTAACCCATGACCAAGGACCCAAACATATTTGGGTTACTAAGGCAAACTGATTGTGATTGCAAGTATGTCCAAAGGCCACCAAAACACCAATCTGGTATTTGGACAGTGGATGCTCTGGGCATATGACCGGGACATGAAGCCTAATTCAGAACTTTACTCCAGTCGTGAACGGACCGAAGGTCATCTTTGGAGGTTCAGACTATGGAATTACTAAAGGCTACGGTATAATTACAAACGGTAATGTATCCTTCCCGATGTGGCTTAAGTTGAAGGTTTGGAACATAACCTTATAAGCATAAGCCAACTCTGCGATAAAGGATACATAGTTGAGTTTCACACTGATAAGTGCTTGATAAAATCTGTTGACAATATGGAAACGATTCTATCCGGCACTCGAAGCAGAAGCATATTTTGCATGAATTTCATTTGTATAGATTCTTTGACACCAGTGTGCTTTTTAGCAAAAGATAATGTATCTCTTGGTGACCAATGACACAAGAGAGTAGCACATATTAATTCCAAAACTATTAATAAATTATTTTCAATGAACTTAGTACGTGATGCCCCAAATGTCAAGTACGTCAAAGATAGACCTTGTCATGCATGTGTTAAAGGCAAGCAAACAAGGGCTACCTTTAAAAGCGTTATTGGCAAGGATTCTAATAGATGTCTTCATCTACTACATATGGACTTATTTGGTCCACTAAAAATTAGAAGTTTGGGTGGTAAGGATTATATGTTAGTAATTGTTGATGATTAATCGCGCTTTGCGTGGGTGTTCTTTCTGAAACACAAGTCAGATACCTTCGACATCTTTACTAATTTTGTCAGTCAAGTCCATAATGAATACAACTGCTCCATAGTCAAAATCAGAAGTGACAATGGAACAGAGTTTAAATCTGGGGCCATGACAGAATTTGCGAAATCCTAGGTATCTTTCATGAGTTTTCCTCTCTTCGCACTCCTCAATAAAATGGAGTGGCTGAGAGAAGGAATAGAACACTCATAGAGGCCTACAGGACCATGTTGAGTGATGCTTCACTTCCGGAATATTTTTGGGCTGAATCCATCACCACTGCATGTCACCTGCAAAATCGAGCCCTTATGAACAAAAACCACGATAAGACACCTTACGAACTTCTGAAGGGCAGGAAACCAACAGTCTCATATTTTAGAATTTTTGGCTGTAAATGCTTCGTGCTCAATAATTGCAAGTATCATACTACTAAATTTAACGAAAAGAGTTTTGAAGCTATTTTTGTAGGTTATAATAGCCATAGTAAGGCATACAGGATCTTTAATAGAAAAACACTGGTCGTGGAAGAATCGACACATGTTGTATTTTATGAGACGAGTTTGCTGCAAAGCAACTCTTCTAGTGTGCTTATTGAATATGCAGGTGCAAAGCTGAAAGAAATTAGCTTGGATGGACCGTCCGAAGATAAAGGTGAAAAGTTCATCAAGATCACCACTCCAACCCCTATTGGAGAGGCTGATGATCAAGATGAAGAAGTCATCCACGATGAAGAATTCACTTTGGTGATAGAAGACAATCCTGATGCAAGGACTCTAGAGCTCAGACATCTGAAGGATCACCCCATGGACCAGATCATAGGAGATCCCCGTGATGGTGTCAAAACTCAAAGAGGTACAACTAATGAGAATCTATATCTAAGTTTTCTCTCACAGGTTGAACCAAAGAAGTTTGAGGAAGAAAAGTCAGACGCATCGTGGATAATGACGATGGAAGAAGAACTAAAGCACTTCAAGCGCTGCAAAGTATGGAAACTTATTCCAAGACCCAAAGGTAAGAACGTCATTGGGACAAAATGAGTCTACAGGAACAAGATGGACGAGGATGGAACGATAGTAAAGAACAAGGCCAGACTTGTCGCAAAAGGCTATCGTCAAGAAGAAGGAATCGACTTCGACCAAACATACGCTCCAGTGGCAAGGCTTGAGGCCATAAGGTTATTCCTAGCATATGCTGCAATCAAATGCTTCACTGTCTACCAGATGGCCGTGAAGTCTGCCTTCCTTAATTATGACATAAAGGAAAAGGTGTATGTGGAACAACCTTCAGGTTTTGTTGATTTTAACTTTCCTGATTACGTTTATTTACTGCATAAAGCATTATATGGTCTAAAACAACCTCCTCAAGCTTGGCATGAGACGTTGTCTAGCTTTCTACTTGAGAACAAATTCACAAGTGGAAAGATAGACAAGACATTATTTCTTTGGGAAATTAAAGGCAATATTTTGCTATTGCAAATCTATGTCGACGACATTATTTTTGGCTCTACTGATGACAACCTCTGCAAGAAGTTTTCAAAACTTATGCAAGGGACGTTTGAAATGAGAAGTATGGACGAGCTGAAGTATGTCTTAGGGCTTCAAGTGAAATAGTCTGAAGATCGAATTTTCATCTCATAGACCAATTTTACCAAAGAGCTGATTAAGAAATTCGGAATGGAGAATGCAACCTCGATGAGGACTCTAATGGGTTCAACTATGTCTCTGGGCAAGGATGAAAAAGGGAAACTTTTTGATAAAACCATGTATAGAAGTATAATTGAATCCTTGTTGTACCTTACTGCAAGTAGACCTGACATAATGTTCTCAACATGTGTTTGTGCTAGATTTCAGGTGAACTCTAAGGAATCTCACTACGCTGCTGCAAAGCAGATTATGAGATACCTTAAACGTACACCAAATCTTGGCTTATGGTACCCAAGAAGTAATGACAGCAAACCATTAGGTTTTTCAGATGTAGATTTTGCAGGGAGCAAAGATGACAGGAAAAGCACTTACGGGACATGTCAATTCTTTGGAAGAAGACTTATCTCCTGGAGTAGCAAGAAGCAAAACTGTATGACAATCTCAATGGCTGAGTCAGAGTACATCTCTGCAAGTAGTTGTTGTGCACAGTTACTCTGGATAAAGAATCAGTTTGAGGAGTACAACATGAAGTTTGAAAAGATTCCATTATTTTGCGACTCTTCCAGCGCATTAGCAATAGTCAACAACCCAGTCTCACACAGCCGGACAATGCATATAGAGCTAAGGTATCACTTCATCCGGGAGCATGTGGAGCATGGGGACATAGACCTTCAATATGTATCTACAGATAGGCAAATTGCAGATATTTTCACGAAGCCGCTAGATGATACCAAGTTCTCATTCTTCAAAACAGAACTTGGGATGCTTAACAAAGAAGACTAGAGAAGTTGTACTTTCTAGAAGGATCAAGGCTCAAAGATGGAATTGGACAAAAGAGCTAAAGCAACCAAGGTGAAGATTTGTGAAGAAGTTGGACTCTTCAAAGAAGATGCTATTACCAAGCTATCTGTTGAAGTTAGAAAGGGGGAGAAATTGGTAAAAGAATATCTAAAAAATTTTCATAGTTCTTATGCTAGCTTACACTGCTTTATATACTTAGCATTCTTTTTATGTCCATAATTCACCTTAGTGTAAAGGGTTATGACTTCTATAAATAGGGAGAGATTGTTGGATATTGTGCCCACACTAACCCAGATTGGATGAAGTCATCCTTGAACTAATATGAATTAAGTTGTATTTGATGCTTGGTTTGAGTTATGTGTTTGTAGTAATCTTTTGGGAAGTGTAGACCAATGTCAGTCTACAATGGGTCACCAAACAAAGGACCATACAATGTAATCCCTCATTATGTGCTCCAAGGTGTTGACTCATGTGTAGCCTCTCTATTGGGATACACTTCATATTCAAGCTCTAGGACTATGTGAAAAGACCTGATGTTGGTCATCCCTTAGAAGAAGAAAAATCTGTCAAGAAAATTTTCCTAAGTAAAGTACTCGAGTAGTTCTTTACTTACTCAAGTAAGTTACTGGGTTCGTACTTGAGTAATAATAATCCTACTCGAGTAGCTAAGATATATCCCGAGTAGTCAATTATGGCTCTCAAGTAGTTAAGACAACTACTCGAGTAATTTCTTTTCTCCTCTCCGGTTTACAGAAATTCTCTTCTCAAAATTTTCTAAGTTAAATACTGGAGTAGTACTGTATAGTACTCGAGTAGTTTTATTTTTCTGTCTCGAGTAGTTTTATCTTATATACTCGAGTAGTTCCATTTGTCTTGAGTAGTTCATCTACTACTCGAGTAGTCTAGTGTTTATACTCGTGTAATCCATAATTCCATTCCAGAAAATTTCTCTAAGTGAATTACTCGAGTAGTCATCTCCATATACTCGAGTAGTTCTATCTGTCTCAAGTAGTTCATCTTTTATATTCAAGTAATACAGTTTTCCTGTTCCAGAAATTTCCTAAGTCTTTGTCTCGAGTAGTATTTCTTATACTCGAGTAATTTATTCTTATATACTCGAGTAGTATTTTTTTTACTCGAGTAATTTACTCCACCTCTCTTGAAAGTACTAAAGTACTCGAGTATGTTATTTTTGTTACTCGAGTAGCTGATTCTTTTTCTTCTTATTTACTCGAGTAGTTGACTCCATGTACTCGAGTAATCATCTCATTCGCTCTCGAGTCGTTTTACCCATATACTCGAGTAGTCATCTTCTACCTACTCGAGTAGTACTGCATGTACTCGAGTAGTCTGTTATATCTCGAGTATTTTACTTCGACTTTTCCGAAAATTCATTAAGTCCAGTATAACGGTCTTATTCATAAACTTTAATGTAATTGGTCCACGTGTCTCTCATAATGACTCAATTATGTCTAATCTTTTCTGATCCTATAAAAGGTCATGTCTAAACCGAAAACCCCAATTTTTCAAAGAAGATTATTCTAAAAAGTTTTGCAGTCGTACTCTCTCAAGTTTTCTGTCTTCTCTTTCTCTCTCCAAGAAACGAAATCCTCTGTCGCCGCCGTCGCTGATTCCCGACCGGCTAGGGTTTCATCTTTTGAGGATTCAGAGCAAGAAGGCTCTCCAGATCGAGATTCGCTCAACTCCTCATCCTCTGATTAGATCGATCGTGAGAAGCCAAGAAGGTTCAGATCCATTCTTCTCGAGATTTCTCTTCATCATTTTGATAAAGCCGCAAAGCCTAGAAGAAGAAATTTCTGGTAGAGTGTTGCAGATCTGAACAAGGGATCACTGTTTGTATTTCTTTACAAAGTTTATTTCATTATTGTAGGAGCTTTTGTCTCCGAGATTGTAGGAAGTTTTATCTTCCGAGTGTAGATTCGTTGTGTGGATCGAGATTGTAAGAACATGGTTCCAAGGGTAGGATTGATTTTCAATCCGAGATAGTAGAGTAGCCGAGTCTAGTGTATTGCTAGATCGGTGAGGAAAAGTGGATGTACCCAAGGTTGGGGAACCATTATAAATCTTGCCTCATCTGTGTTTGATTGGTAGATAGATATATGCATTGGTTTGTAATTTTTTATTCCGCAAAAAGACGCACAATTCACATATTCACCCCACTCTATGCGATTTAGGTAGACAACTATAAACTTTCAGAAATCATAAGTTTAGCTACCGCTTAAATTAGTTGAAATAAAGATCTATATAAATATCCGGGGTTTTAGAGTTAAATCCTAAGTTATGCCAAAAAATTAAATAAAGTAAGAGTTTTAGTTGACAGTTTCAGATATGATCGAATAGATAGCAAAAAATTTTATTTGTTAGGCTAACAAAAATAGATTGGATTTATGAAAGCTTTAGCTTGTAAGAATTACATGAATTAATTTAATTTACAAATTATGCTCTCAAAAATATTTTTAAAATTTATATCTAGAATTATTTGAGATTGGCGGAGTAGGATATCGTGGTATATGAAGAAGGCTTTGAATTAGAGGCGAGAGTATATTTTTTTTTATTCAAACCTCTAATGAAATTATTTTTCAAATATGGATGTTAGGAAAACGAAATCTTATTTTTCATAACATAAATTTTTTTTTTACAATCTTCATAATAATCCAATATATATGTGTAGGAGTAATGAATTTTATCTTCTTACTCCATAACATATAATCTTTTTAAATATTGGATGCCTATGTTTACGGAACGAAATCTTATTCTCATTGACATAGGATCTTTTAAAGATCGAAATCATGCCCAATATGACATGAAAAAAGGATAGGTGTTTGTTCAAAAATAAAACTAGATTTAATAAAAAAAATTTGAGAATAACCTTTATAAATTAAACGTTCCTATATTGCGAAAAAAAGCGTGGAGTTAACATAATTGAAATCTAAGATCGTTATTTCTAACAAAAGAAATGTGCAACTATTTAGATAAGTAGAAATAATTCTGAAAACAGGTCTCTATCTAAATAAATAGTCATAAAAAGAATTTTTAAAACTTAACCCAGTTATCTAAATCTATCAATCTTCAATTAATAAATGAATAGTAAGCAAAGAATAACTAAAATTCGCTTATAATTTAACTCGCAACTAATTTTTTGGAGAGCAAAAAGGGTTAAGAATTGAGATATTCGATTTATTCATTACATAATTAACAAAATGTTTTTTTTTGATTTTTGGGGTTTTTATCGTTTTTTTTTGTATTTTATTTTATTTTTTGATTTATTATCTTTTTTTAATTTTTAGAGTTATTCTTTTTTTTTAGAATTTTTGGTTTTTCGAAATTTTTTACAAAAAAAGGACAAGGTAAAAACTCGATGGCCCGCGAACAGACTCTTATTTAGCGGTTGGTTCGATAAGTCGAACGCCGCGGGCTTGCTAAAAAAAGGAGAAATTTTTTTTTGTGATTTATTTATTTATTTATTTATTTTTGACTTTTTTCTTTATAAAAAATAAGGGAAAATTTTTTTTTTGAAGGTTTTAATATTAAATTTTTTTTATTATTTTGATGATTTTTGTTATTATTGCAGAATATAAAAGTGCACAAACAGAAAAATAAGAAAAAGAGTATGCGGAACGAATAATTTACAAAATAAAATATGCACAAAAATTAAAAGAGAGGGTAGAAGCTTCCCTTAGACGAGTTCGGGGAGGCCCATATGGAACCCTACATTATGAAAAAAAATAGCAAAAATAGAATAGTAAAAACAAAAAACGAGAAACGCGCCCGAAATTATGTGGCTGGTAGGGGGCATAAATTCTAAGTATGTGGAACGTATGTGTTGTTTTAGATAATAATAAGATAATTTTTTTAAAATTTATTTTTAAGTTTTTTTTTAAGTTTTTTTTAAGTTGTTTAAGTTTTTAATTTTTTTTTAGTTTTTTTTTTAATTCATAATAATAACATAATTTTTTTAAGATTTTAAATTTTTTTAAAGTAGTTTTCTAGTTTTTTTTTTAATTTTTTTAAGTAGTTTTTTTTAAAAAAATTTAATTTTTATTAATAATACTTATTATTAATTTTAATTTTGGTGGCCATTTTTTTTAAATATATATAATAGGTAAAATTAATAGGTCTCCAGAGTTTAAAATAACGACTCGAAATTTCCCCGACAACGGTGCCAAAAACTTGATGGTTAGTTAAAACTCCAAAAATTATTACGGCTCACGGCGCCCTGAGCGGTTTTATTTAAGAAAAAGCGGATTTGGTTTTATTTAGAAAACGGGGCGCGCGGATTTATTATTTGGATATAAAACAGTGATATCGAGTTTTAACGAAAAGAGGCAAGTGCACCTATCGTGTGTAGTACAGGATATTTCGGTGTGGAATATCGAGGTCGTATTGTTCTCAGGGTTGGTTTGATTAATTCTATTCTTCCCTAGAGGGGACTATTATTTTACTGATAATTATTTGTCGGGTAATTTTTTATATATAAAGGAAAAAAGGCAGAAAATAAAGAGCTTTAAAAAGGTGGAGCCGTTGAAGAGCTTAGCTCGATGGCACCGAATAAAATTGAATTAAAATAAACTTTTAATAAAAAGAGATCCTAATTTTCAAATCAATTAATGCGGAGACTTGGCCGTGGAGGTTCCACTAAAATGAGCTCACCAAGCTATAGGAATATCGCTCACCTGAACGCTAAGACTATTCGACCGGGCTCTCGTCCGACGAAGGATTCCTCTTAACGCCCGCATTACGCTAAGATCTCGCTATTGGGTGGGGAACCCAATCGGCTAGAGTTTGCGTGCCTCCTCTCTCGATGGTTAGTGCGGAACTCTCTTTATCCACGGGCGATCAGTCCATACACACGGCTTCTCGGCTAACTAGCGTATGGACTACAGAAATAGGGCCCACATATCGATTATGTGGTCATACGCGTCGTAAACCCTAGGCTAACCATAAGTTAATTTTAATTAATTAGAAAAATAGGACCTTTAATTATTTAAAGCAATTTTATTTGTCCCAATGCTCTTCGATATTGAGGGCTAAGAACGATTAGCCACTCGTCGGAATGGGGACGGCTTGCGGTGAAAAGCAATAAAATAAAGCAGTAAATAAAAGCGATAAAAGAAAGTAGTAATGGAAAGCAGTAAAGTGCGAGTCCTACTCAAACAAGTAGGACTGAAATGAAATTAGGAAAATTACAAGTCCCGACTCAAATGAGTGGGTGGGAAAAAATAAAGCGAGTCCTACTCAAATGAGTAGGAGAAAATAAATGCATCAACGCATGCACTCTACTGAAAATTAAAACGCACGCACAGAAATTCTACTCAAATGAGTAGGAGAGAAATTAAGACTTGCCATTTAACTCCTAGCGAGTAAGCGGAAATAAATACAAGTACACGTACTACTTAAATAATTACAGTATAAAGACATGCCATTTAACTCAAATTAGTAGGCGGTAAATAAAATCCTGTCATTTAACTCATAGCGAGTAGGCGAAAATAAATGCTAACACTCACGCACTCTACTTGAAAGTAAAACACACGCACATAAGTCCTACTCAAATGAGTAGAAGAAAATTAAAGTGGGTCCTACTCAAATGAGTAGGAGAAAATAAATGCACACACTCTACAGAAAGAAAATACACACATAGACCTGTCATTTAACTCAAATGAGTAGGCGGTAATAAATGCTACACACACACACTCTACAGAAATTGAAATAAAGCTATAAAAACTTACTCATACACGCACGTACACGTACGAAAAATAGGAAAAACTAAGATGCTGGAAAATTAAAACAACTACATTTGTACCGCTAGAATGCTGTAGAAATGCATTAAAAGGTGAAAATAAAAATTAAAGGAGCAAAACAAAGTTTGCAAATAAATGCAAAGTGCAAGTGCTCGAAAAGTTAAAACGATAACATTTCTACCGCTAGAATGCGGTAGAAATGAATAAAATGAAGTCAAAAAATTAAGGAAAAAGTTTTTGAAAATAAAAGCAAAAATGAAGTGTTTGAAAAATTAAAACGATTACGTTTTCATTCTTATAACTTTATAGAAATGCATAAAAAGTGAAAATGATACTAAAAGAGAACGAAAAGTTTTACGATCGTAAACAGGCTAAGTTAAAGAAAATTAAAAACCACCCTTTAAACCATTTTTATAAACCCATAGGAATGAAAACAAAGTTAAAATTATAACAAAACCTAAACAAGCATGGAGCATGAAAATAATATTGTGATTACAACAACTAAAAAATTGATAAATTTCTAAGTTAAACTAGTTACGAAAGCTAAAGAAAAACATAAAAAGCACAAAAAGAGGAACTAAAAATTACTTAAGGTAGGGCGCTTTGGCGAATTATCATACAACATAGAGGAGAAAAACAAACATTTCTATTAAGTAAAAAAGGGTTACAATGAAGCAAAAAAAAAACAAATAAATAAAAAATGGGGGAGGGAAAGTTCCCTTACATTGCATAAACAGCCCCCAAGAATAGGCCTATCTTAAGCAAAGTGGTTCAAAAAGGGGAACCCTAAACTCATACAGCAGCTAGGAATTTATAGGGAAAAATTTCATGGTACACGCCCTCTAACACGGGCGTGTCAGGGGGTGTGTTGACACTGTTCAAATGGCGGTCGTTGATTTTATTTTAGATTTGACTTGGCGGCTGAAATCGCGGCGGTCACGCCCCAGGTCGCGGGCGTGACATTGGTTGCGTCGGCTTTATTAATCATCAGAATTCAGCGATTTGACTACATTATTGACTTCGGGAGGTCCACGTGGCAGTCACGTCCCTAGTCACGGGCGTGACGGTGGGCGTGTCGAGGAGGTTGAACTGGGCATTATTTGCGTCGAAAGTCGCTGGAGGAGGTTTGTCGGGCCGGGTGGAGGCGTACACGCCCGTGTCGCTTCTTGACACGGGCGTGTTGGCTTGAGTCCACGAATGTCGAGTGCAAATTATTGAGAGATGGTCACGGGCTTCGGCATGAGGTGTGTCACATGACACGGGCGTGTCGCTCATGGGACACGGGCCTGTCGGGTCGGGTCGACGAACATCGAGCGGAAGATCGTCAAACTGGCTGACACAGGTCAGGTCACGGCCGTGTCACATTTGACACGGCAGCGTGACAGGGCATATCACATGATTTTTTCACTTTTGCGACTGATTTCACGGGAATTGAGTTGTCACACCCAGGTCACTGGCGTGACCCATAGTACACGGGCGTGACACATGGTACACGGGTGTGACGCATGCAAAAATTTGACTTTTCCTGAAAAATTTCAGAAAATCAAAAATAAACTAAGTTAGAAAATATTTACAAAATATGAGCAATTTATTATAGAAAATTAAGTAAAAATAACAAAAATAAAGTAAAACAACTTATTTAACGTACATCAAAATAGGTATATTTACAATTCATCACTCAACAAAACTCACATCGGTAACCTACGGTTGCGATGTCACCGTCACTTCAGGCCCTGTCGTCCTAGCCTGGCTGTCCTGCTGCAAAGTCTGCGGCAGCTCTACCTGTGGGGAGATGTAACACCTCCCCGGTAGTGAACGTATAATATGGGTCCGGCCGGGGCCCCACAACATACGGACGCCACAGCTTTAGCATTAAAAGTTGCTATAGCTACCCACTCTCAAAACACTTTGCACAACACAGCGGAAACAAAACAGGACTAGAAGTTATCCACCACTAAAGAGTAAAATAAATGGCCTTATGGCCTTACAACAAGAGTCCAAATTCAAATAATACAACAATCAAGAAAGTGCATAGCACACCTAGTCTACCTCGGCGTGCAAGTCGGAACATGAGTCTCAAACATACAACATCATATAAGTAAAGCTACAAAAGAGAGAGAAGCACTTTATGAAGCTTAGGCCTTTCTGGCCGGCGAGCTAGCTCATGCATGCGATCCTTGCCCTGTAAAGTTTATTAGTAACGTGGGTCAGCAAAGGCTGACCTCAAACTGTGTAACAACACATCTCCTCCTGGCCGCCCCTAACGGACCCCGGGGTACCCCTCCAACCTGCAAGTTAGCACTTCGTATGCAATAATCATAAGCAAGAAAGGCAACTACAGAAACAGGCTTGGATGTCACATACATCATACATGTTCTCTACCGGTTGAGCATATAATAAAAGGGCCTACTTATGCAATTATGTATGCAATAACCTGGGTTTCCCCAAGGCATCCTAGCTCGTATGCATCTAGCACATCATCACATCATATGGGTTCTCATCGATTCCCCATTGGCATAAAGACGCAAACAAAGGGGTCATCATTTCCCCCAACGGCTCACAGGCTGCCTCATGGAACTATTGTCATGGCCCCACCCGATCAAGGTCTTAAACCCCTGGCTTGCCTACAAGGTCTAACGTCTCATGTCAGGATTCCAACAAACACAAAACTGACCGATTCTAAGAAGCCTTGCCGGACCCCACCCGCTCATGGCCTCATTGCCCGGGCTTGTCCCCATGCTTGGCATTCTTGTCAGTCTCACAGAAGGGGACTAGTCTCGCCGGGACACTCTCCGCACATGACGTGAACGTCACGGGATAGCCAGCCGACCACGGAGACATAGCCACGCCTTGGCACAACACAAACCAAGACAAATCCATCCTAGTCCCTCATTTGTACTGCAGCGTTCCCGCGCACCAAGGAAACCATCTCCAACTCATGCGGAGCTAACCTTGTCCACCAAGGAAAACATATACCGCCACGAGGAGCTAACCTTGTCCGGTTCCGACTACACGTACTCACTCGAGAAAAAGGGAGAAACATCACCACATCAAAAACAGCGTCTTGCCGCAACGGAATCTCTACGAATCCTTAACGTTCTTATGCAACATCACCGAGTCGGACTAACGGTCGCGACAACGACTTCACCCACCATGCCTAATCCACTAACGGAGCGGATCTCTAATGAAAAAAAAATATGTCGGGGACGGACTCAATCAACCCGGAGGTTCCTCTTGAACCTTGGCAAACCAAAACCCCTCTCATTTGAGAGTTTGGTGCCCAAAAACTAGAAAGAAGAATAATTGATGCTAAAACATGCATCCTAAGACCGAGAGGAGAAGTGTCGTTACCTTCCGACTCCATTTCCTTGCCATGGCAAAATAGCCAGATGAAAACCTTCGCAACGATCTAAGATCCACGGATCTGGACTCGGCTCGCGATTTGGAGCACCGAAACCCCTCCTACAGCCCAAACTCTCCTTCTCCTTCTTCCTTGTTCTCACTTCTCTCTAGATCTTTAGTAAGAGAAATCTTGGAGAAGAATGAGGGTTTTCAACCCTATTCTCGGACTTAACTCCCCAAGAACAGTCCTGAACCATCAGATCCTAAAATCTGGGAAAGAATGGCCACGATCCGCCTGGAAAATAAAAGACCTGGGCCGAACACGGCCTGGCACACACCCATGTCCAGGGCCGTGTGCATCATTCGCCATCTCAAATTGACGCGCCTGGAACAGCACACGGGCATCTGACACGCCCGTGTTCAATTCGACACGCCCGTGTCCCCAGTGACACGGCCGTGTGCCTCCAACGACACGGCCCCGAAACCAACCCGAGAGGTGACACAGCCTGGGACACGCCCGTGTCCCAAGCCGTGTGCCAAGTCTCAACACTTGTCGACAGCCTTTGTGTCGACACCGCGAAAAAACGTCGAGCGAAGATCGTCGACCAAGCGGGACACGCATTGTGACACGCCCGTGTCACAGGCCGTGTGCCTTGTCTCGACACGCTGTCGAGCGAAAGTGTCGACACCCCGGGCCGAGTGTCGACACGGGCTCAACACGCCCTGCGACACGCCCGTGTCGCGGGCCGTGTGCCCTACTCTCGACACGCTGTCGAGCGAAGGTGTCGACACCTGGGCCGAGTGTCGACACAGGATCGACACGCCCTGCGACACACCCGTGTCGCAGGCCGTGTGCCTTACTCTCGACACACTGTCGAGCGAAAGTGTCGACACCTGGGCCGAGTGTCGACACGGGCTCGACACGCCCTCCAACACTCCTGTGTCGCAGGCCGTGTGCCCCCTGCCAGAAACCCAAAAATTTCAAGAAATGCAGACTGACCCTCTCTCAAAACTAGGGTGTTACAACTCTCCCCCTCTTAACAGAATTTCGTCCCGAAATTACAAAACAAAAGGGTACAAAACTTAACTTGTACCTGACATGAAGAGTTCTGGATATTCTTCTAGCATGGCCTGTTCTCTCTCCCAAGAGAACTCCTCACGACCGCAGTTGTCCCATCGAACTTTCAAGAGTTTAACTTCCTTATTCCGCAACTACCGAGTCTCCGAATCCTCTACAGCAATTGGAAGGACTCACGTATTCAAGTCTTCCTCAATCGGCACCGATGCCGGCTCAATCACCACACTAGCCTCCACCAAGGCTTTCCTCAAAACGGAGACGTGGAAGACGTCATGCAATCCACTCAACTCCGCGGACAACGCCAACCGATAGGCTGCTTCTCCCACCCGTTCGATAACTTCAAAAGGCCCCAAAAACCCTGGACTCAACTTCTTGAGTCGGCGAATCCGTGAGATGCCCTTGAACGGTTTGATCTTCAAATAGACCCACTCACCTACCGCAAACTCCAACTTCCAGTGACGAGCATTAAAGTATTTTGCTTGTCGGTCTTGGGCCACCTTCATTCGCTCTTGAATGGTCTGTACCAACTCACAAGCGTCTACTACCACCTCTTTTCCCAAAATTATGGTGTCTCCCGCCTCTGCCCAAGACATTGGTGTTCGACACTGCCTCCCATACAAAGCTTCGTATGGCGCCATTTTTATACTTGCTTGAAAACTGTTGTTGTACGCGAATTCCACCATGAAGAGGTGATCCTCCCACTTTTTGCCGAAATCAAGAACTCATATTCTCAACATATCCTCCATAGTACGGTTCGTTCTTTCAGTTTGCCCATCGGTTTGAGGATGGGACGCCGTACTGAACTTTAGCTTCGTGCCCAAGCTCTTCTGAACCAATCTCCAGTCCTTGGACGTAAACCGTCCATCTCGATCACTGTCTATGCTCTTAGGAATCCCATGCAGTCGCACAATGTTGCGAACATACAACTCCACCAGTTTCTCCACGCTGTCCTCTTTCCGATTTGGGATGAAGTGAGCCACCTTGGTTAGGCGATCCACGATCACCCAAATAGCATCATTACCATGCAGTGATCTAGGCAAACCATGCACAAAGTCCATGGAGATGTCATCAAATTTCCACTCAGGGATTGGAAGGGGCTTCAGAAACCCGCCCGGCTTATGACACTCGGCCTTCACCAAGGCGCAAGTCTGGCAACGATTCACATACAAAGCTACGTCCCGCTTCAACCCCGGCCACCAAAAGGATTTCTTCATATCCAAGTACATCTTTGTACTGCCCGGGTGAATGGAGTACTTTGTGAAGTGAGCCTCAAACATCAACTCCTCACCGAGTTTGTCGAACTGCGGTACACAAACCCTTTAGTCCTTCCTCAAAATCCCATCAATCATCTCCCAGGCGCTACTCTCTCCCGTTTGAGCCTCCAACACAAAAGGTTGAAACTCCACATCCAACCGAGTCGCTTCCCGAATGCGATCGGACAAGTCATTCTGCACTTTAATCCAATTCAACCGAGCCACGCTGGACTCGCCTCTCGCAACACATTCCAAACCAAGGGACTCTCATTCCCGCACCAACAGCTCATCATGAGCTTCGATCCAATTCCCTTGCCCTGAGTACTTTCTACTCAAAGCATCCGCCACCACATTGGCTTTACCTGGCGTGTACTGAATTGCCACTTCGTAGTCTCCAAGAAACTCAACCCACCTGCGTTGCCGCATGTTCAAGTCCTTTTGGTCCAAGAGATACTTCAGGATTTTGTGATCCTTGAAGATCTCCACCTTTGCACCATATACATAATGCCGCCATATTTTCAGCGCAAAAATTACCGCCGCCAACTCCAAGTCATGGACGGGGTAATTCCTCTCATGAGGCTTCAGCTGTCTAGACCCAAAAGCTATCACCTTACCATGTTGCACCAAAACGCAACCCAAACCGCATCCCGATGCGTCACTGCAGATATGAAATCCCCCGGTCCCTTGCGATAGACTTAGGACTGGAGCCGTCATCAGTCTCTCCTTTAGTGCCTCAAATGCTTGACTACACTCTTGAGTCTACACAAACTTATGATCTTTACGTGTGAGTGAGGTGAGGGGTAGAGCTATCCGCGAAAAATTTTCCACGAACCTCCTGTAATACCCGGCTAGTCCAAGAAAACTTCGGACCTCCGCCACGGTCCTCAAAACTGGCCAATCTCTAATGGCTTCAACTTTTGTTGGATCCACTTCCACCCCTTCCCCACTAATCACGTGTCCCAAAAATGCCACCTTCTCTAACCAGAACTCGCATTTGGAGAATTTTGCATACAACTCATTCTCCCTCAACACTTGTAGAACCACTCTCAAGTGGGTCTCATGATCCACTTGCGATTTGGAAAACACCAAGATGTCATCAATGAAGACAACCACAAAAGAATCCAAGTATTCCTGAAATACCCGATTCATAAGATCCATGAACACAAATGGTGCGTCCGTCAGCCCGAACGGCATCACCGTAAACTCAAAGTGTCCATACCTTGTAGCAAAGGAAGTCTTGGGTATGTCCTCATCCCGAATTCGCAACTGATAATAGCCTGACTTCAAGTACAATTTTGAATACACCACTGACCATACCAATTGGTCGAACAAGTCATCTATCCGAGGAATCAGATACTTATTCTTGACGGTCAATTTATTCAGCTCTTGGTAGTCTATGCATAGCCTATGCTTCCGTCTTTCTTCTTTACCAACAACACCGGTGCACTCCACGGTGAAGCACTGGGTCTAATATACCCTTGCTCCAATAATTCCTGCAACTGCACTTTGAGTTCTGCCAACGCCTTTGGTGCCATCCTAAACGGAGGACGTGACACCGGCCTAGCCTCCGGCACTAACTCGATCGAGAAATCGATCTCCCTCCAAGGAGGCGGTCCAGGAAGTTCATCCGGAAACACATCCTTGAACTCTGCCACAACGGGCACTTCCTCAACAGTCAGCTGGGAGAGACGAACCTCCAATAACGCTACAAGTGCTACACCACCCTGGTTAACAGCCTGCGCCAACTGCATGGCCGAAATCAAGGAACAGGCCACTCCACATAGGCCCTCAAATTTGTCCTCCGCCTGCCCTTTGCTCTTTAGAGTCACTACCTTAGATAGGCAATCAATACTGGCGCGCTGCTCTGCAAGCCAATCCATGCCCAAAATGACATCGAACTCAACCAACGGTAAAATCTCTGCTACCAAAACGAAGCCAACTCCGTCTAGCTCCCAACAGATGCGCCCTTTGACCCCAGTAGTCATGGATGACCTATTGGGCATGCGCACTTTCAACTCCGCATCCGCCGAGAAAGACTCAACTCCTATTCTCCGGATGAAACTCTCCGCAAGAAAAGAGTGCGATGCTCCCGTATCAAACAATACCCTAGTGGGGTGTCCGGAAACTAATACGAAGCCTACAACATAGATATCACACAAAAATGGGGGTCTAAAAGTATGAAGCACAAAATTTCAACTTAAACTTTCTTCATACCTGTCACCACATTGGCTTGGCGGATCGCTTCTTGCTGTCCAAGGTTGTAAGCCCTTGGTTGCACCGGTTGGAACCGAGAAGCACTCGACTCCGCCATCTTCCCTTTCTCTGCAGCACTGGGGCCAGAGCGCACAGTCTGCTCCTGCTTTGTCTCTTGCCCCACTCCTCCTTGGGAACAAACACGAGCTATATGCCCCACCTTACCGCAGTTGTAACACGTCGGCGGTCCCCTCGAGTGAGAACCCCCAGGCATCCAATTGCTCCTCTCACCAGATCTGGAAGTGTGAGGCTTCTTCCTCCACCTACTCCCATCAGACTTTCCATGAGATTGGGAAGGCTTCCCTTCCCCTTGCTTGGGAGTAAAACCATTTCGGCGTTGGGTTCGCTCCAAATCACTTTCCAAAATCCTGGCAGCCTCAACTAGTTCATTAAATCCCGCCCTCTTCATGGAGATGAGGGGTTGCCTCAGATTCTCCCTCTGCCCCTGGTAGAATAGGTTATCCCTCTCTACATCATCTGCCATCGTCGTTCCCGCGTAACGACCCAACCGGTTGAACTCCTGCACATACTCATCCACTGTCTTGTCTCGCTGCATTAAATGCAGAAACTGCCTCTGAAGGGCCAACCGTGTAGAAACTGGAATATACCTCTTAAGAAAAGCATCCCCAAACTCTTCCACCGATGGGGTGCGTCCCGAGAACTGGCGGCCGCTATGGCTCACCCACCATAACTTGGCGTCTCCTTCCAACATGAAAGCCGCATACTCAGCTTTCTTTTCCTCTGGCGTCTCTGCCGCCCTTAATAGCTCTTGCATGAGAACCCACCAGTCCTCCGCATCCGTTGGCGTACCAACTCCCTTGAATGACGGGGGATGGAAGCTCAGAAAATACTTCAGGTGCCGGTCTCCATGTCCGACAACTACCCTCTCTGCCAGAGGCTCCACTCGCCTGGCTTCTCCTCCTGGCACGGCCGTCGCCGTATCCGGTGTGGCAGGGGTAGCCACCTGAGCTGCTGCTGCAGCATTTGCTGCCACCATCGCTTCTGCAAGCATGCGACAGAAGTCGGCCAGGTTCACACCCGTGCCCAAAAGACCTGGAGCAGTAGCACTGCTCGCCGAAAGCTCTTCTCTTGCTCTCGACGTTCCCGCCTCGTTGCTTGCACTCTTCAAGAAACAAGAAACAAGGATTCAGTCTCAAATCTCAAGAGTTAAACATAAGGACACCCATGGTCCGGCGTTACTCTTATGTGGATAACTTCTCTACGCATTGACCTTGAATCTAACCTGGCTTTGAAACCAAATTGTAATACCTCCCCTGTAGTGAACGTATAATATGGGTCCGGCCGGGGCCCCACAACATACGGATGCCACAGCTTTAGCATTAAAAGTTGATATAGCTACCCACACTCAAAACACTTTGCACAACACAACGGAAACAAAACAGGACTAGAAGTTATCCACCACTAAAGAGTAAAACAAATGGCCTTATGGCCTTACAATAAGAGTCCAAATTTAAATAATACAACAATCAAGAAAGTGCATAGCACACCTAGTCTACCTCGGCGTGCAAGCCGGAACATGAGTCCAAAACATACAACATCATATAAGTAAAGCTACAAAAGAGAGAGAAGCACTTCATGAAGCTTAGGCCATTCTGGCCGGCGATCTAGCTCCTGAATGCGATCCTTACCCTGTAAAGTTTATTAGTAACGTGGGTCAGCAAAGGCTGACCTCAAACTGTGTAACATCACATCTCCTCCCGGCCGCCCCTAACGGACCCCGGGGTACCCCTCCAACCTGCAAGTTAGCACTTCATATGCAATAATCATAAGCAAGAAAGGCAACTACAGAAACAGGCTTGGATGTCACATACATCATACATGTTCTCTACTGGTTGAACATATAATAAAAGGGCCTACTTATGCAATCATGTATGCAATAACCTGGGTTTCCCCCAAGGCATCCTAGCTCGTATGCATCTAGCACATCATCACATCATATGGGTTCTCATCGATTCCCCATTGGCATAAAGCCGCAAACAAAGGGGTCATCATTTCCCCCAACGGCTCACAGGCTGTCTCATGGAACTCTTGTCAAGGCCCCACCCGCTCAAGGTCTTAAACCCCGGGCTTGCCTACAAGGTCTGACGTCTCATGTCAGGACTCCAACAAACACAAAACTGACTGATTCTAAGAAGCCTTGCCGGACCCCACCCGCTCATGGCCTCATTGCCCGGGCTTGTCCCCATGCTTGGCATTCTTGTCAGTCTCACAGAAGGGGACTAGTCTCGCCGGGACACTCTCCGCACATGACGTGAACGTCACGGGATAGCCAGCCGACCTCGGAGACATAGCCACGCCTTGGCACAACACAAACCAAGACAAATCCATCCTAGTCCCTCATTTGTACTGCAGCGTTCCCGCGCACCAAGGAAACCATCTCCAACTCATGCGGAGCTAACCTTGTCCACCAAGGAAAACATCTACCGCCATGAGGAGCTAACCTTGTCCGGTTCCGACTACACGTACTCATTCGAGAAAAAGGGGGAAACATCACCACATCACAAATGGCGTCTTGCCGCAACGGAATCTCTACGAATCCTTAACGTTCTTATGCAACATCACCGAGTCGGACTAACGGTCGCGACAACGGCTTCAGCCACGATGCCTAATCCACTAACGGAGCGGATCTCTAATGCAAAAAAAATATGCCGGGGACGGACTCAATCAACCCGGAGGTTCCTCTTGAACCTTGGAAAACCAAAACCCCTCTCCTTTGAGAGTTTGATGCCCAAAAACTAGAAAGAAGAATAATTGATGCTAAAACATGCATCCTAAGACCGAGAGAGGAAGTGTCGTTACCTTCCGACTCCTATTACTTTCCATGTCAAAATAGCCGGATGAAAACCTTCGCAACGATCTAAGCTCCACGGATCTGGACTCGGCTCGCGATTTGGAGCACCGAAACCCCTCCTACAGCCCAAACTCTCCTTCTCCTTCTTCCTTGTTCTCACTTCTCTCTAGATCTTTAGTAAGAGAAAGCATGGAGAAGAATGAGGGTTTTCAACCCTATTCTCGGACTTAACTCCCCAAGAACAGTCCTGAACCATCAGATCCTAAAATCTGGGAAAGAATGGCCACGATCCGCCTGAAAAATAAAAGACCTGGGCCGAACACGGCCTGGCACACGCCCGTGTCCAGGGCTGTGTGCCTCATTCGCCATCTCAAATCGACGCGCCTGGAACAGTACACGGGCATCCGTCACGCCCGTGTTCAATCCGACACGCCCGTGTCCCCAGTGACACGGCCGTGTGGCCGGCCGTGTGCCTCCAACGACACGGCCCCGAAACCAACCCGAGAGGTGACACGGCCTGGGACACACCCGTGTCCCAAGCCGTGTTCCAAGTCTCGACACTCGTCGATAGCCTTTGTGTCGACACCGTGGAAAAACGTCGAGCGAAGATCGTCGACCAAGCGGGACACGCCCTGTGACACGCCCGTGTCACATGTCGTGTGCCTTGTCTCGACACGCTGTCGAGCGAAAGTGTCGACACCCCGGGCCGAGTGTCGACACGGGCTCGACACGCCCTGCGACACGCCCGTGTCGTAGGCCGTATGGCCTACTCTCGACACGCTGTCAAGCGTAAGTGTCGACACCTGGGCCGAGTGTCGATACAGGCTCGACACGCCCTGCGACACGCCCGTGTCGCAGGCCGTGTGCCCTACTCTCGACACACTGTCGAGCGAAAGTGTCGACACCTGGGCTGAGTGTCGACACGGGCTCGACACGCCCTGCAACACGCCCGTGTCGCAGGCCGTGTGTCCCCTGCCAGAAACCCAAAAAATTCCAGAAATGCAGACTGACCCTCTCTCAAAACTGGGGTGTTACAGGAGACCTACTAAAAAGGAAGACGTAGCCACCGTTAGTCGAAAAGACTAAGTGGCTTCACATCCGCTCCCCCGATGATTCCACGTCACCGGGCGGAGAAAAGAGCAAGGGTACAAGTATAATAAATTGTGTAATAGGTAGAAGCAGGTGGTAATGGTACAATAAGATTAAAAGCATTTTATTCTAGCAGCTCTACATAAACAAAAACAAACTATCAAGTACATGTGTCTACAGCAGGAAAGTAAGTTAACTTGTAAGGATGTCCATACAAGCTTATAAGTTAAGTATCGGGTTACATAAAAGTAACTCATCGTATAAGAGTGCCCATACAAACTTATACGATGAGGATCTTGTTGTGCAATGATATGAAATGGTATGTATGCTATGTTATGACTCACCCATGATCACACACATGCAATAGCCATGTCGACACAGACTAGTAGTTCCCACTATTTGAGTAGGTAGCTAATCTCTGAGGGATCAACCGCCATGGCCAGGCGGTGACAGTAGAGCGGGCATCTCTACTACTAGGCGGGTTTCCACACTACTTCACCTATGCCTCCATACGTCTCAACGCTAAGAACACAACAGCGGAGCCCATGCGTACTATGGCCCTACGGGGTCTCGGGTAGATGTGAAGCGAGAACATCGCCCAAACTGGCCTGGTGTGACCCGGAAGGGGCCTCAGAAGAAATCACGAGGACACAGCCCAACCGTTCACTTGGCATGGAAGGGGCCTCAGGACGTGAACACCGAGGACACAGCCCAACCACCCAAAGTCTAACTGTCAACTCCCGTCGGTGTGACGATCGACGAGCCTGTAGACTTGCCACACTATCCTTAACCCAGGATTATGACACCGCGTGTCGACTCACACCGCATGCAAATTCCACATCACTGTGGTATGGAAGGGGCCTTGGAAGTAAGCACGAGGACACAGCCCAACCATCCATCTATACCTCATCTCAACTCGAACCCAACTAGTGACGGTCAACACCGCACTTACATCCCTCCATAATAATACCCGTAGGGAGACTACGCTCTAAGTATTGGACTACTAAATTTCATTCCAACCCTCAAATATACTCATGGCAATATTTTATCTTTCTATATGTCATTCCAAATGATTTCAACATAATATAACATAATATGCATAAATAATAGTCTACCAATTTCTAACAAGTCACTTTGTTCAAATAAGCTTGCTTCACAATTCAGTTATTTGAAATCCAATTAGTAATCTTCATCATTCATAACACTACAGTGGTTAACATAAAATAGTTCACCAAAATCTCGAGTTAAATTTGCAACATTAATTCCACAGAATCCAAATTCATATTATATAAAAACCCGAAATTTAAGTGCAGAATAAATCTGCACAGTAACTTCAACCGGAGATTCTTGAAGCTACATAAAACCGGTGAAGACATGTAACCCCTCGATGGAAAGGTCTTTCCATAGGCTACAACTTTTAAGTTCAGACCACAACCCAGATTAAATAGAATCAAACTTGAAATCAGCCTTGAAGTTCGCTGCGTACAAAACACAATTTCTGCATGGAGGATTTATCGAACGTCATGTTCGTTTAGACTTTCCTAGGGCTATAGACTCCGCATGAATACATGCACCACTCATTGGAAAGGTATTTTCAAGGGCTTCAACTTTCGTGTTTAGTCGAATGCCCGGATCTGGCCATATCACATCAGAAAATGGCCAAGAAGATTACTACGCGAAGAACACAGATTCTGTATGCATCTTAAAGAGGAATGAATGACATCGGTTCATCTTCCTCCTCAAGTCGATTCTCCAAAATCACCTCCAGAAATTCCTCCACCCTTAGTCACCCTCATGAGGCCTTCACTCTTCACGAATCCATCCCCCATATTTGCATATAAGGTTGGAGAGATTGAAGACACGACTAGCCTTAGAACTCAAGCCCTAGGACGGCCTCTTCCTAGAGAAATCACCATCTCGCAAGTCTAGACTCTTTTGAGTCGACATCTCGCCTAGGTAACTACAAATCTAGCACCAAGGGATAGGGGAGGATGCTCACCACATTTCCGGCATTTCCACTATTTCCGGCCATGGATCGTGTAACTCTTCTCGGTGGCATCTTCTCCTTCACGGCGGCGGCAGATCTCCTCCTCTAGAATTGGCTACATCAACTTCCTTCTCTCAACAGGAGTTTCTCTCAAAAAATAGGGGATGAAATGAGCATGAAAATGGCTAGGGTTTTCATTTCGCTTTATATATGAAAAGTGATACGGGTAGGGACACCCCTGTGTCCTTACCCGTGTCCTGCTTGGACGAAATGACAACGACGGTTTCCGTGTCTGTTCAATACTCGACACGGGTAGGGACCGCCCGTGTCCCGACCCATGTCCACATGACAAGGCCGTGTTCCCTAGCCGTGTCCTTCTCTGGATACATTTTGACAAACTCAACTCGATACAACGGCACACGGGTAGGAACACTCCCGTGTCACTACCAGTGTCATACAATTTGTCGATCTCGACACGCTCTGTCGAGTGTAACTCGACACACACGGGTAGGGACACGCCTGTATCGCTACCCGAGTCATTCGATGTCGACACACCTCGTCGATCTCGACACGCCTCGTCGAGTTCAACTCGATGCACACGCACACGGTTAGGGACACGCCCGTGTATCTACCAGTGTCACTTCATACGGGTAGTGACACATTCGTGTCACTACCCGTGTCCTTATCTGGACGAACTCGAGTCTTTGACTCGAGAGTTGGCCACTCCCACACGGGTAGGGACACGCCCGTATCTCTACCCGTGTCCTATGCTTGACTAATTTCTCCTCCTTTTCACATGTGCTTCCCAGTTGTCAACACTCCCCCTGAACCCAAGTCAGCTCTCCTGACTCAAAAACACACACGACAGAACTAGTGCGATTCAGGACATTACAATTACTGTGCAAATCCTTGGAGGGAAATCATATACTCTAGTCATTGTAGATGACTTCTCAAGATTCACTTCGGTGTTCTTTTTGAGATCTAAGTCAGATACCTTTAAAGTTCTTACAGATTTTCTAAAGACCATACAGATTGAGTACTCTACTCATGTTGCATTGATTAGAAGTGATCATGCTACAAAGTTTAAGTCTCTTCTTATGCATGAGTTCTGTGAGAAGGAAGGTATCAAACACTTCTTCTCAGCTCCTAGAACTCCCCAACAAAATAGGGTAGCTGAAAGTAAGAATAGGACCTTGATTAAAGCTGCAAGCACATTACTTGCAGATGGTTATATGCCACTATCCTTTTGGGCAGAGGTTGTAAGCACAGCAAATTATCTACTGAACAGAAGTTTGATACATAAACTTAAGAATATGATTCCCTATGAATTACTTAAAGGGAAGAAACCTAAAATCACTTACTTTAAAGTATTTGGATGTATATGTTATATTCATAATAACAACAAGAAATATATTAGAAAGTTTGAAGCTAAGGGTGAAGAGGGAATTTTTTTAGGATATTCCCAAGTAAACAAAGCCTATAGGGTATTTAATAAATCATCTTTAAAAATTGAGGAATAAAAACATGTAACCTTTGATGAAACTAACATGTCTCACAAGGAGAAAGAAATTTCTATCAGTAGCACTTTGCAGGTACCTCACTTGTGTGAGAGGTTGGATGAACTAAGCCTCACCCAAGAGGTTCCAACACATCCTTCTCTACAGGCTGAAGAAGAAAGTGAAGAAGAAAGCACAGAAGTGATTGAACTTCCTTCAACAACAAACATAATTCCACAAGAGGAATAAACTCCAAATGTTGTTGCTGAACAAACTCCACCCACTGATCTTGTCACACTAAGGGATCACCCTGGATCCCAAGTGATTGGAGACATATTAGCAGGTGTACACATAAGGAATCAACTCAACCAAGATGTGATGCATGCCTGTTTTCTCTCTCAAGTTGAGCCTCAATCCATAAAAGATGCTGATCAAGATCCCCAGTGGATCATTGAAATGCAAGAGGAACTCAACCAGTTTGAGAGATGTAGAGTTTGGGATTTGGTTCCAAGACCCAAATACTAACCAGTCATTGGAACCAAATGGGTATATAGAAACAAGCTTGATGCCCATGGTGCAACTATGAGGAACAAGGCTATGCTTGTTGCTCAAGGCTATAGGCAAGATGAGGGTATAGACTATGACCAAACATTTGCACCAGTTGCAAGGTTAGAAGACATCAGAATCTTCCTTGCCTATGTTGCCTATAAGAAGTTTAAAGTCTACAAGATGGATGTGAAAAGTGCCTTTCTAAACGGAGTACTAAAAGAAGAGGTTTATGTTGAACAACTTACAGATTTTATCTCTCCAACCCTTCCTTCTTATGTATTTAGATTGCATAAAGCCCTCTATGGTCTAAAGCAAGCTCCAAGAGCTTGGTATGAGAACTTAGCTAGCTTTTTGATAGAGCATAAATTCACTAGAGGCATTGTAGATAAAACATTATTCACTAGGCACCATAAGGGTCAAACATTGTTAGTATAAATATATGTAGATGACATTATATTTAGGTCTACTGATTCTAAACTATGCAAGAGGTTTTCTGACCTTATGCTTTCTAAGTTTTAGATGAGTAGCATGGGTGAGCTCTCCTACTTCCTTGGTCTCCAAGTGAAGCAGCTACCTGATGACATCTTCATCTCCCAGGCTAAATATGCTAAAGAGCTTCTTAAAACGTTTGGTATGGCTGATGGCTCAGCAAAAAAAACACTTATGGCTACTAATGTTGTAATAGACACTGATGAACATGGGAAACCAGTTGATCAGAAATTTTATAGTGGCATTATTCGGTCCCTATTATATCTTACATCTAGCAGACCTGATATAATGTTTGCCATATGTCTTTGTGCTAGTTCCAAGTGAACCCTAAAGAATCTCACCTAGTTTTTCTAAAAAGAATTTTGAGATATATAAAGAGTTGTTCTAGTGTAGGCCTTTGGTATCCTACTTAGTCAAATTTTGATTTAACAGGATATTCAGATGCTGACTTTGATGGATGCAGGGTAAACAAGAAAAGTACCTCAGGAATTTATCAGTTCCTTAGTATGAGATTAGTGTCTTGGTTCTACAAGAAATAATCATATGTGTCCACATCAACTGTTGAAGCAGAATACATTGCAGAAGGCAGTTATTGTTCCCAGATGTTGTGGATTCAAAACCAACTCCTAGACTATGGGTTCAACTTAAATAATTCAACTCTCTTATGTGATAACACAAGTACTATATCCATAGCACAGAATCCAGTACATCATAGTATGACTAAGCATATAGACATTAGGCATCATTTCATTAGAGAGTGTGTAGATAAAAACAAAATCAAACTTCTCTATATCTACACTGATCTACAAAGAGCAGATATTTTCACCAAACTATTGGATGAAAGAAATCACTTGTTCTTTATAAATCAGCTGGGCATGATCAATGGAGAAACTTTGATTTAACTTCTATCTGCACTCAACGAATTTTTCAAAGTTCATCGAATGGAGCTCGACGAGCTGTGAAACGTTCTTGAGATATTCGTCGAAGGGAGATCGACGAACTCTGTGTGAGTGAAGCTGTTTTCATCAAACGGAGATCGACGAATCTGCTTTAGAAAACTTTCGTCGAACGGCGCTCGACGAAATGTTTTCAAATCTTCAGACTGAGCTCGACGAGTTATTTAACTACAAATTATTTCGTCGACCTCAGATCGAAGAATTATTTTATTTTTCGTGGAACGGAGTTTGTCGATTCATATTCTAGAAAATCTTATATCTTGGTTTTCTTCGACCTTCGTCCCGCGCTTTCAGTTCCCTTGCACTTGATCTTCATTTTTCTCTTGCAGGTGAACTAATGGTGATTCCAGCAGGCAGTCTTGCAACGATGAAATTCGATATAGGATTCGATGTGGACTTTGAATCATTTCAACATTCAGACCCCATATTCTTGGACATTCTGAAACTTCTTAAAGATCAGTAGTTGAAGACTCTGATGTCCACCCGAATCAAACTAGCCAGTGCTGAAATCAGAGAGTGGGTCTACACTTCCTCCACCACAGATGAGAACTCTATGACTGGCACAATCTCTGGTAATGCTGTTTCAATTACCCCTGCCGTCTTGACTGACATTTTTGAATTAATAAATGGTGAAGAGGAACTTGAAATTGATAATGAAGAATTTACTAAAATGCTGGATAAGATGGGTTATTCTGGAGAAACCCCAAATAAATTGCTGAAAAAACACCTATCTGCTGAGTACAAATTTCTAGTAGATATTGTGGGAAAGTACTGCTGGGCAAGCACACTGCCCATGATTACATCACCAGACACTAATTCCTGGTAATGTGTGCTGTGGTGAACAAGAAACCAGTGAGCTGGGCTCTGATTATGTTTGAATTAATCAAGAAAAAGAACACAAAGAAATAGGTTTGTTTTGGAAGAATTTTTGGAATCTTTCTTAAAGAAAAGGCTGCTGAATCCCTGGTCTCCCTGACCATATTCATCAATACCTCCAAAAGGCTCACTTGTGCCCTCTTTGGCAGGTGGGAGAGGACCATCACCAAGCCCTCCATGGCTTATTCCTCTTCCACCAGGCCTTCTGAGAGTACTAGGGCTGATCCAACCACTTCCCACCCTATTAAAGATATCCCTCCTCCACCTCCATCACCTCCAGCCATCCAAAATCATCCTCAGATAGCATAACAACTCCCCTCCACAATCCATACCACAATCCACACTCCCACACCTCCATCATCCCCAATACATACATCCCACACTCATATTCACTTTCATACATCCCCTTACACCCAACATGGTACATCAATTCCATCACACACTCATACTCCCTCTCCTACTTCATCTCCTCATGGTACACCAACTACATCACCACCTTCCTCTCCCTTACCTCACCATATGGACACCTTCCCCTCTTCAATCTGCCTTCATCCCCCTCCATACATCTACTCCTCCAGATGAACACATGTCAGATACTCTACCTCCTCCACCACCATCAACTATCATCCCCACTTCTGCCTCCACTGAGCCTCCCTTAGCATTCCTGCCCCTGGACCCCTCTATCTTCCCCCTTCTAGCCCTTCTCACTCCCCTCCTCAAAAATCATATAACATAAGCTATTTCACCTCTAGCTTCCTCCATCTCTTCTCTTGTTAATACAATATCTGCTCTCTCTGCTCCTCCATCTTCAATCAGGAGTCTGGCTCCAGTTCCCACTGAAACCAGGCAAGGGGAGATGCTCTATGAAGAAGTAACAGCAGAAGCAGTAATTACAGCAGAAGCAGCAGTAATCGCAGAAGCAGCAGTAACAGCAGCAGCAGTAACAACAAAAAAAGAAGCAGCAGAAGTAGAAGTAATAGCAGAAAAAGAAGCAGCAGAAGCAATAGTAGATGTAGATGCTGATAAAGAATTATTTGATTTAATTAATTTAATTGAGTCTAATATGGATCTGGATGAGCAAGTCCCAGAGGAAATAACAACTGATGGTGATTACATTATAAATCCTACAGTTGATTTGATGAATTTGTTGAATGTTTTTGATACAGTTTATTTGAGTGGACTTCCAGAGTATAGTACAAAGCCATCTTTGGCTATAGTCCCTTATAAATCTCCCATATGCCCCAAGGTTGCCAAGTAACTAAAGGCCAGTTTTGCTATAATAGAGGTTCCAGCCAATCCATCTCCACCAAAATCTGCTTCCCCCATTATCTCATCCCCTCCCAGAGACACTCCTGCTCCAACTTTTGTCATGGATGATTCTCTAATGCCTGATCTAGATGAACTGATCATGGCTGACAAAGAAGAAGAAAATAAATCAGTTACTTAAAGCACTGATATGCACAGCTCTCTTTCTCCAGCTCTAGCTCCTCCTCTAATTCTTTCTCCAGCTCCTACTCAGGCTGAAATGCCCATTGATAAATCTGTACTAAAAGCTATTGATGCTTTGTATGATGCTCCTAAAAACTCTGATGATGAGGATGATGATGAAGAGGACTCTGATGATGAGCCTAAGAAAAAGAAAGTCTCCAAGAAAAGAAAGGCTCCTCCACCTCCTGCCCCAAAACCAAATCCAGCAAATGACACTTCATATTATATACTGCAGAAAATCACACCTTATAAGGGCATGCCAGTATGGATGTTGTTGTCCAAGAACTAATAAAAAGAAAGAAAGAAAAGCAAAAAGTACTCCCCACCTCCTCAGAGATATATAAAGGATCCTCCTCCTCCTCCACCTGCTGCTGGTGCTTCAAGTACTTTAACTCAGAGGACTACCCATTATCAAACATATCATAGACATCAGGGTAGGTACTCCTCTTCTTCAGGAAGCAGCTAGCAGAGGAATTACTCATCAGGCAAACAACAACATCAACAACAACATAAACAACATCAACAACGACAAATCTCTGAACATAAAAAAGCTGAAAGCCCAAAAAGACCTGCCTCCCCTCCTGTACCCTTTAAAGATCCAGAAACAGCTACAATTGCTAGGATGGCTAGGTTCCAAGAGTTGGTTGGCCTATCCATGATCAACAAGGTAAAAGCTGAAGGAAAGGATCCTTCTCAATATTCAACCATTTCCAAATATAGGAAGGAAGAACTTAAAAAGTTTGCTAAGGCTAACAAATTTTTTAATGTTGATGAATATATGAAACTACATCCTAAAGCTGTAGTGCCAAGGGCTACCTCCCTTAATATCATTGGTGATGTTGATATGACAATGAGCAAAACTCAAGCAGCTAACCCTAACAGGGAAATTAAGTTTACTCAGCCAGGAGACAAAGCTAAGGAGGTTAAGCCATAAGAGCCCAAGAAGAAGAAATAAACATTTTGAACTGTTTTTAGTCTCTCTATTCTTTTAAAAACTGCTTATTTATATCTTGATACAAAGCTCTCTGTATATATATATATGCTACATTTGTTAAAAATTTCCTGCCAGATATATGTTTTCTTGCTTTGTCATTATTGTGAGTCTGTAATTAGTGACGTCACGCAAATACTTGGAGATTGTTGTATCCCTAGTTGGATTTGGGGTAGGTTCACTAAACTAGGATGTTTGACCCAACATGTATAACTAGGGTCATGTTTGTGTCCTAGAGTCTAGGCCATGTCCTTAGAATTAACCTTGCATGAACCAGCCATCAACAGACTGTAGAAGACTCAAGACTTAGAGAAATTTCAATTACTCAGAAAATGAGTTCGACGTTCGTCGAACTTAGGTCGATGATAGTCATGTTCAGCTCGACGAACTCAGAGAAAATTCTCTGAGCTTAGCTTGATGAACTTGGTTCTCAGGTCGACGATCTACGAACACTATACTTCAACATTCCAAGTCCAGAATTCTTCTCACTGAACTCCAGTCGACGAAGTTAGAATATCAGCTCGACGAACTTGGATCTTAGGTCGACGATTTCTGGATCATCTACTTCGACATTTTAAGACTAGAAACACTTAAATATTCTAAGTACAGAATCATACTTCAGTCGACGAATTCATTTTTTCAGTTCGACGAACTTAGACCACAATCCGGACAAGTTTTATCAAGTAGCAGTTAGCAGTTTTCAGCTCGATGAAATTAATTCTCAGGTCGACGATTTCTGGATACTTCACTACAACATTCTAAAAGTCCAAGAATCATTTCTCTGAAAACTAGTCGATGAAGTCAGAATCTCAGCTCGACGATCTTGATGCACAGAGTTGGCAAGGTTACAGAAAAAGCAGTTATATGTTCTCAGGTCGACGATCTTGGATCTCATTTCGACGAACAACTATTATCAATTCGACGAACGTGACTTCTCTGCTAAACGAACTCTAGACCAGGTCGACGAATTCTGCTCTTCACTCGATGACTTCTGTGTTGTTCCAGACATGGACTTTTCCTCTTCTCTGTCCCTTAGTTTACTACGATAATTTCTGTGTAATCAATGCTTAACATTCTATGAATATTAACGTTAGAAGCAACATTGATTATGGACTTCATCAGGATCATTGCTTGCTATTTTTCAATGGGACGGTTGGGGAAATCAATCAATGCAAATATTCTTCAGGCCATCAACATTGAATGAAGGAAGAAATTCAAATTTCAGAAGGAAGATTTCATGCAAAATATAAAAAGGATTTTTCATCTTTCTTCCAGAAGACAGTGTATAGGGCTTTTCTTCTTCCCCCTCGTCTAAACACACAGAACAACATATACAGGGCAATAACACAGTAAAGATACAAGAAGCCCTAGACCTTGACCAGAGAAATTATAGCAAGCTAAAGAAGAAGAAGAACATACATTCAAATCAAGAGTCTTCTTCCTTCTTCATCTCAGGATACTTCAAACGACAACACACTCTATCTATCAAGAAGCTCCTGGATAACTGTTGGTCAAGGCTGAAATATTGAAGGCCTACTCACCCTACAGCAAGGCTCAAATCTTCCTGAGTTCAATATCTCAGGGGGAGCTTTTGCTAACATCATATATCCACTAAGTCTTCTCAGTTGTATTTGAGAAAATAGAAGACACCATCACTCTCTCATCGCCCACTGTAAAAAAGGTTGTTTAACTCCCTTCAAAAGTTATTCTTGGTTGCAAGTCTCCTGATCAAAAGCTCATTGGTGGCAGTCACCTAATGAAAAACCTGAGTGGATTCCTACCATGGTGGTAGAAGAGTGGATGTACCTAGGTTTGGAAACCACCATAAAATTATTGTATTGTCTGGTTGCACTTTTTCTTTTATTCTTGCTATGGCTGTGATAGTTAGGTTTTGCTGTGCATGAGATAGTGCTAGATTAATTTATCTTAGGTCTGTTTTTTATTTATAGCAAAAGAGTTTTAAAGTTTTCAAGATACTCTATTCACCCCCCCCCCCCTCTAGAGTATTTTAGATCTAACCCTTACTTTCAGACATCATCAAATTTCTCTTCCACTCATGTATAAAGGATTTATTAACTCCCTTCAAAAGTTTATTTTGGTTTTTGGGCACCTGGTCAAAAGCTCAAAGGTGGCAGTCACCCGATCAAAATCCTGCGAGTGGAATCCTACTAGGGTGGTAGAAGAGTGGATGTACCTAGGTTGGGGAACCACTATAAAATTTCTTGTGTTTTCTGGTTACCCTTTTTTTGTTGGTCTTGTTGTGGCTTTGATAGACTAGTTTACTTTGTTAGAGTAGAGTAGATTAGATTAGATTATCTTTTCTTTCTTTTACTACTACTGATATCACCTATTTTATTTACACTGATAATATTTAAAAATAGCCAAAGTTTTAACATACTCTATTCACCCCCCCCCCCCCCCCTCTAGAGTAATCAGATTTAACCACTATCTTACAATTGGAATCAGAGGAGTGTTCCTTTGGTTGTATAAGCTAAAACTTGAACCAAAAGATCCTTGTTAGATCTGTCCCTTAAGTTTTCTGTTTATTTCACACCATGACACATAATGATAAGTCTATATTTATAGTTATTTTATATAGTTTTTATTAAATAAAGATTCAATTTTTATTTAGTTTAGATTAATATTTTTCTAAATTACTTTATTTTTCTAATTTTAGGTATAATTGTGCTTTAAATATCAATTTTAAGTCTACGCCCATGTTCTGGAGGCAATTTAGAGAAAATTAACATTTTTGGTCGCAGATAGCTGAACTTCAAATGGTCATAACTTTCAAACCAGGAAGAGTTACAGGAAGTGCAACCAGTCAATGGAAAGAGGACGACGTCCTCTACAAATCTGGAGAGTTTCACAAGTACATACCCCAATGACATGGGCGTGACCAGGTCATGAACATGGGCGTGTACAAGGGCGTGACCTTCCAGAAGTTTTTCCTATAAATTCCAGATGAGTTCAAGAGCTGAGGAGGGGCAAGGAGTTTAATCTAGGAGTAGTTCAGTAGCTATTTTTCCTGTTTTATGTATTTTCTTTCCTGTAATTTCAATTTCATAATTGTAGTCTTTAATTCTAGCCTTTTAATTTTTAGAATGTCTTTGCTTTTCTTTTCATGTATCCTTCTATTATGATAATGAGAATCTAATTCTATTAGCACTTGATCTTGTCAAGCTTTGGAATAAATTAATCTTCTTCTTTTTGTCAACTCTTTATTTATCGCTTCTGATTTATCTTTGATTTATTACTTCCGATTTCGATCTAAGATTCATATCCTAAATGACCAAGAGGTTGCGGATATGGGGATATCACTCAAAGATAAAAGGAGTTGATTGCACTCCTCGAGAGAGGACGACATAACTCTTCTGGATTGGAGTGAAATCCAATAGAGGGGTTCACTTCCTAAAGCAGGCTTAGGGGTTTCGACTGGCCGAGAGGTCTTAATCGATCAACCTAAGTTTAGTCGAGAGCGTATTCTCGAGAGAGGAGTTTTCATAATTTAGGAACCACCATGGTCGAAGTAGGTAATTTAGAAGTTTACCTTAATGATGATGTTTATTTTATTATAAAGTAAGTCTAGATCAGGTATTTTCGTTTTAGTTTATTTTTTAGTTGTAATTTTAATTCACTTCTTTTATTAATCGATAAAATAATATTAATTTGAGTGAGTAGGAGTACTCAACAGGCCCCGAGTCTAATACGACATTTCTTATACTATTTTTCGATAGGTACACTTGCCTATTTCGAGATTATAGTTTGGATATAATTTTTAAAACTATAAAATTCTTCATCAAGTTTTTGGCGCCGTTGCCGGGGACTCTTTTTGTTGATATTTAGAAAGCGCAAATTTTATTACTTTTATCATTCTCTTTCTCTACCCCAATTCTCCTTTTGATTTTCTTTTTCATTCACTTCCATTAGGTAAAGGTTGTTTTAGTTTCTTCTTACATTAAAAAAATGTTATCTCAGTTGTCCGCTAAAAATGCTAGGCTTCAAAATCAATTAGATATTTTGAAAGCGGCAAAACATCGCCAAAGTGTTTGTTATTATTGTGGTGGTTCGCATCGAAGTGAGTATTGTTATCTTTATAATTATAATTCACAGCTCCCTTATGAAAATAAAATTGAATATAATTATGCAAATAACTATTCTCACTTTTATGATAATTCTTTTTCCAATTTTCATGAAAATAATTTTCCCAATTCCTTTAATTTCCATGAAAATAAATTTTCGAATTTAAACGATAATACTTATTTTGATTTCACTAATTTTTCTTCTAACTCGGACGTTTGTTTTCCTTATTCACAAGATCAACCAGAAAACTTTTCGAGTTATGAGAATAATTATTTAGATCCTAATTTTTGTTCTTCTTTTAGCACACCACAATCGCTTTCTTCTAATTTTGGGGACTTTACACAATTCATTGTTGATCCTCCCCAAAATTTAGAAGAAATTATTTGTTGTTCTAATGATTCTTCAACCCCTCCAAATAGTACACCTAGTACGGAACATGAATCTTCATGTGCCCCCTTGGTGACTTATTTGGAAGAGGAGGAAGAATTATTATATCAAGAATATTTTAAAGTTATGGGCACGCCGGGTGAAATAGAAGAAAAACATATTTTTTTCTCCTATTTGTTCCGATTTTCCTTCGACTCATGAATCTTCAAACTCCAATTATGAATATTTAGAAATTAAAATTCATGATACTATAGTGCCCGGTAATTTTCCTTTAGATAACAACTTTATTTTAGAAAATACACAACCTATACCTAATCATATATCTTCGCAAGAACCTCCTCCTTGCGAAGATTTTTCTGACGCACTTACTTTTGATTTTTCTTTAACAAATGAATTTCATGAAGATGATGAGCCATTGCAATCACACGTCATCAACGATCCATTTGCGGCTCATCTACAAAAATTCACATCGCCTCAGGTATGTATAGGTGATGTGAATTTACATTTTCAAGTCAAATGTTCAAAAAAGGAGAATCAAGAAGTAAGCGGAGGAGTAGCTAGGCGATCGTTTTCAGCGTATTCCCCCAAGCGCGAATTAAGGGAGTTACCCCTTCACTTACATTTTTATTTTCCATTCTCCTAATAATAACTGTCTAGCTTAAAGACGGGAAAAAGAAAAGTGCTCTTGGGAGACACCCCTTGTTTATCTTTAATAATTTTTTTTTTTGTTTAAAAAATTTTCTAAAAAAATTGAAATTTATTTCTTCTTGTTTCCCCCCTCTTACTTGACTTATAAACATTGGGGACAATGTTTATTTTTAAGTATGTGGGTAGATTTCTATTTATTATTTTTATTTAAAAATTAAAAAAATGAAAAAATCTTTAAAAATTTTAAAAATATAAAAATCTTAAAAAATTACAAAATTTTGTTTTTTTTATTATAAAAAAATAGAAAAAAAATCCAAAAATATAATAAACCCCTACTTAATCTCGTTGTGACTTTTCAGAAATTTCTTTTGAGTTTATTTCTAAGAATTTCTATAATTTTTGATTTTCTAATCTTTTATTTCATCAAAGTAGTTAGATTTAATTTTTAGGTGATTTGATTTTTAAGAAATAAATTTATGAAGTAAGTTTGTTTAGAGAGATTTATTTAGTTTTTTTTTCTCTCAAATTTTAATTAGTTTCAATTTCTTAGTGCTTAGTTTAACAATCCTTAGATTTTAATTATCTTCACTTTATGCTTTAAGATTCTTTCGAAAGCTTAAATCACTATAGTTGCTCTCTTAGTTTTTTAATTTAATCTAAATTTTGTTAAGTCCTTCCCCTTGTTTTTAATTTTTCTTGTTAGATCATATGTCACGGGGATAAGAGGATAAAATTCATTATCCCCTGGTACACATATGCATTTTTTTTCTTTTTTTAGTTAGATCATATGTCATGGGAATCAAGTATTCCTTGGTATACATATGCACCCCCCCCCCCAAAAAAAAAGGAGTAAGAGGATAAAATTCATTACTCCTAAGCAATTTTGTTTGAAGAGAAAAAAAAAAGAAAAAAAACAACATCAAAAAGAAAAAAATTTGTGCGGGGTGAGAGGATAAAATTCATCACCCTCAATCTAAGATCTCTTCAATTTTCCTTTTTGCAAACCCAAAACCCAATATAATTGCTTAGATTTAAATTAAATTTGTAAGAGAGCATAAGTAGTAGTTTGATTTTCCTTGAAGTCTCTTTTTAGTGGAAAAAGTGTTTATAATTTTTAATCTAATTTTGTTTGCTAAATACTTAATGTTGAAGTTGGTGACCGGGCGGTCTGGCGGTTTGTCTTGACGGGTTGAAGACCGCGCGGTCTGGCGGTTTGTCTCAGCCGGCTTGGAGACCGGGCGGTCTTGCGGTCTACCCTTGCAGTCTCTCTTCCTCTCTGGTGGTAGCCGTGCGGTTAGCCCTGCTATCTAACCGCGCGGCTTGTGCGGTTTGTTTTTTATAGTCCGCTTAGTCCTGTAAATTATAGTCCCACATCTCTTATTTGTATTCTCTCATCTCTCCTCCATTCTATATAAAGGAGGGCATACCTTTGTAATAGATATCTTTTTTGGATAATAAAATTTCAATTATTCAAAAGTTTATTCGCTTGTTCTCTACTTTTCGCTTCTTTTCGCTACTTTCTAACATGGTATCAGAGGACACGGTCATTTCCTCCTGATTCTGTGCGCTCTCTGCTTCTAGCGGCTTGTTTTCCGCTATCCGCGACCTCTCTCGCGGCTTGTCTTCTCTTCTGTCCGCCGCCCTGTTCGAGCGGCTTGTTTTTGTCTGCTGCCCTGATCGCGCGGCTTGCTTCTTGGTTCCCTTCTCCTACTGCTATTCGTCGCAGCGACCTATTTCCTTGTCGCCGCGCTACTTGCTCTTTCTTGCCTCTCCAACTTCCTTGTCTTTGCGGCTTGTGTCTACCCGCTGCGGACTTCTTCTCCCTGTCCGCTTCTGCTTTCCCCTATCCGCTTGTCCCTATACTCGCGGTTTGCTGCTGTGATCTGCCTGACCGTGCGGGTTGTTCCTTTCTCACCCGCATCTTGGTCGCGGTCACCTGCTCTTCTCCTTCCTTCTGTTCGCTCGACCTTTTCAGTCCGCGCGACCTCTTCCCCGCTGTGCCTTTGACCTCTTGCTAGCCGCTACTGTTCGCGCTCTGCTTGTGGTTGGCTTCTACCCGCTCCTACTTACTAGTCGCGCCGGCCTCATCTTTTGTCGTACGACCTGTTCTCCTCTGTTCGCCCGACTTTTTCAAGCCGTGCGACTTCTTTCCCTCTGCTTTGCTCTGCTTCTTGGTAGCGGCCTTCCTAGCCGCCCGACCTGTTTTCTGTTCGCCCGGCTTGGTGCTCTTTTCTCTTCTCGCGGCTTGTTCTTATCGTCACGGCTTGCTCCTCTCTTGCTTCCATGGCTTTCCCCTCCTCCAGCCTGTCCGCCTCCGTGGTCACCTCTTCTGGTAGTGCTCATGTTGTTACTCGCGGAAGATGGCTCATCGACTCTGGTGCAACTAATCATATGACAGGCAATCCTCAATGTTTCTCTCTTCTTGCCACACATGCTCAGTTGCCCCCGGTCATTGTTGCTGATGGATCTCCCTCCCCGGTCCATGGGACGGGCATGGTTCAAGTCACTCCGTCTCTCTGCCTGGATGAAACCCTCTATGTGCCCAAGTTTCCGTGCAATTTATTATCGGTTACTTCTTTATACAAGCAACTACGGTGTTCTGTCATATTCACCCCTAGTTCTTATGTTTTTCAAGATCCGGACTCCCAACGGACGATTGCTACCGGGACTGAGAGTGGTGGCCTCTACTTCCTCGACAACGTTTCTGCTCTATCCGCCTTCTCCTCCTCCTCTACAGATCTTCTCTAATGGCATCTTCACCTTGGACATGCTCCTCCCCGAATTCTCCACCAGCTCCTGCCGCACCTCCCTCCTCATCATCCTCCTCTAAACTGTGATGCCTGTCAACTTGGCAAACATCACCGCTCATCCTTCCCACCAACGCAAAGTCAGGGCTCTTCCCGTCCATTCGACCTCGTTCACTCTGACATATGGGGTCCCGCTCCTAACCTCACCATCGGTCGGGGTAGTTCCTATTTTGTCACCTTCATTGATGATTTCTCTCGATGTACATGGGTATATCTTCTTAAAGATCGCTCCGAGCTGTTCTCGGTTTGGACCTCCTTTTATTATATGGTTAAGACTCAGTTTGATACATCTATTAAACTCCTTCGTTCTGACAATGCTAAGGAGTATCTAAGCCACGACTTCTCCTCCTTTTGTTTTCACCATGGTGTTATTCGTCAGACAAGTTGTGTCTACACCTCCCAACAAAATGGGGTGGCAGAACGCAAAAACCGTCACCTCCTTGATGTCGCTCGCACTATGATGACTCAAATGCATGTTCCTCGCTCCTATTGGGGATATGCTGTCCTCCTCTCCTGCTATCTCATCCATCGCCTTCCCTCCACAGTTCTCCACGGTGCTACCCCCTTCTCCATTCTTTATCCAGACAAGGATCCCTTTCCTCTTCCTCTACACATCTTTGGGTGCACTGCTTTTGTGCACTCTCCCGCTGCCACCCGTGATAAACTCTCACCACGTGCCACTAAATGTGTCTTTCTGGGCTACTCTCCCACTCAGAAAGGATATTGCTGCTTTGACCCTGTTACCCGCAAGCAATTTGTCTCTGCGGATGTCACCTTCTTTGCCAATGCCTCTTACTTCTCTCCCCCGTCCTCTTCTACTCCTCCTGATCCTACTTCTCATACCAACCCATCCATTCCCTCTGCTCCCACTGATGTTCCGCCCTCTCCACCCACTCCACCGTCTTCTCCATCCTCAACCTCTCCACCCTCTACTCCGCTTTCTCCCTCCACTCCGCTGCCATCTCTCTCTACTCCCGGGCCAGCTCTCTCCACCACGGATTCTCCGGATACTGAGGCACCTGCTGACCTGGATCTCCCGATTGCTCTTCGCAAAGGGGTTCGGGCCTGTACCCAACACCCGCTTGCTGTAGTTGTTTCCTATGATCATCTTACCCCTGCTCGCAGAGCTTTTGCACTGGCTATCTCGGCCACTGGCACCCCCCATTCCTATCAGGAGGCCCTTACTATTCCTCATTGGAAAGTTGCCATGGATGAGGAGATTGCTACTCTCACTGAACGGGGTACTTGGACCCTTGTTCCTCCTCCTTTCGGCACAGATGTTGTTGGCTGTCGCTGGGTCTTCGTGGTGAAGTTTCTCCCGGATGGCAGTGTGGATCGTTATAAGGCTCGCCTGGTTGCCAAGGGTTTTACCCAAACTTATGGGATTGATTACTTTGACACTTTCTCTCCCATGGCTCGTCTCAGCACTATTCGGGTTCTTCTCTCTATGGCTGTCAACCGGGATTGGCCCATCTCGCAGCTAGATGTTAAGAATGCCTTCCTCTATGGTGATCTGCAGGAGGATGTTTACATGGAGCAACCTCCTGGGTATGTTGCTCAGGGGGAGACACGGGTATGCCGGCTAAAGAAGGCTAACTATGGCCTCAAGCAGAGTCCTCGTGCCTGGTTTGACAAGTTCAGTAGCATTGTTGCGGCCATTGGTTTTACACGAAGCTCAGCAGATCACTCCTTGTTTATTCGGAAAACCGCCTCTGGTCTTGTTGTTCTTGCGGTTTATGTTGATGACATTCTTCTTACTGGCGATGACTAGGATGGGGTATTGATGACCAAGAAACACCTTCGTCAACATCTGGTCACAAAGGATATGGGCTCCCCGAAATACTTTCTGGGGATTGAAATCTCTAGAAAGCCCAACTTCATGGTCCTTTCACAACGGAAGTATGCTCTTGATCTTTTAAAGGAGGCAGGACTGACTGGTGCTAAACCTGCACGTTGTCCTATGGCTGTTGGAGAAGACAAAACTTGGACAAATGACTCACCTCTTCTCTCCGATCCTACGAGATACCGGCATCTGGTGGGAAAGCTCATATATCTCATGGTAACCAGACCCGACATCTCTTATGCTGTTGGCAAGGTGAGCCAGTTCATGCAAGCTCCGAGGGAGTGTCATCTACAATCTGCTCTGAGGATATTAGAGTATATTAAAGCTGCTCTAGGGAAAGGACTCCTATTTCAGAAGAATGGTCACCTAAGGGTTGAAGCTTACTCTGATTTAAGCTATGCGGATGACAAAGGGGACCGCAGATCGACTTCAGGTTTCTGCACATTTGTTGGAGGCAATCTTGTGAGTTGGAAGAGCAAGAAACAGTCTGTCGTTTCCAGGTCTAGTGCAGAGGCGGAATATCGCAGCATGGCATCGACTACATGTGAGTTGAAGTGGTTGCGGGCTCTCATGCTTGACTTAGGAGAGGTCTACAACTATCCTCTTCCTATGTTCTGTAACAATAAGGCCGCGATACACATTTCCAAAAATCCGGTCTTTCATGAGAGAACAAAACACATAGAAGTCGACTGTCATTTTATTCGGGAAGAAATATTGAAGAAATAGATTTGCACTCCATTTGTCACTTCCGATAACGAGTTGGCAGATGTCTTCACCAAGCCGGTGTCCGCTTCCTTTTTCCACATCTGCGACAAGCTGGGCATGATCGATACATATGCTCCAGCTTGAGGGGGAGTGTTGAAGTTGGTGACCGGGCGGTCTGGCGGTTTGTCTTGGCGGGTTGAAGACCGCGCGGTCTGGCGGTTTGTCTCAGCCGGCTTGGAGATCGGGCGGTCTGGCGGTCTACCCTGGCAGTCTCTCTTCCTCTCTGGTGGTAGCCGTGCGGTTAGCCCTGCTATCTAACCGCGCGGCTTGTGCGGTTTGTTTTGTATAGTCCGCTTAGTCCTGTAAATTATAGTCCCACATCTCTTATTTGTATTCTCTCATCTCTCCTCTATTCTATATAAAGGAGGGCATACCTTTGTAATAGATATCTTTTTTGGATAATAAAATTTCAATTATTCAAAAATTTATTCGCTTGTTCTCTACTTTTCGCTTCTTTTCGCTACTTTCTAACACTTAATTTTGAGTTCTAATTATTTTATTAGAGAAAACTTTGCTAAATATTTAACCCTTCATATTTTACTTTCATATTTTAGGACTTAAAAAATTTGATTCCCTAAAGTTAATCTTTAACTTTCTTTTGATTTAATAAATTTTTAGTTTAATTAAAAATTATATTAATTCCTTATAAGTATTCTCATAGTTTTGCTCTGGAATAGCAAAAGATTAAGTACGGGGGTATTTGATAAGTCTATATTTATAGTTATTTTATATAGTTTTTATTAAATAAAGAATCGATTTTGATTTAGTTTAGATTAATATTTTTCTAAATTACTTTATTTTTCTAATTTTAGGTATAATTAGGCTTTAAATATCAATTTTAAGTCCATGCCCATGTTCTGGAGGCAATTTGGTGAAAATTAACATTTTTGGTCGCGGATAGCTAAACTTCAAATGGTCATAACTTTCAATCCAGGAACAGTTACGGGACGTGCAACTAGTCAACGGAAAGAGAACGACATCCTCTACAAATCTGGAGAGTTTCATAAGTACACTCCCCAATGACACGGGCGTGACCTGGTCATGAACACTGTCGTGTCTAGTTCAAGAAAGCAGTTTCTTCCAGAAATCTTCCCGGGGCAATTCTAGAACATTTCCCAAGTACACGCCCTGGGTCACGGGCGTGACCTAGGGTCGTGACACTTCAGGAACTGCCAGAATTTATTTTCCGGCATTTCTCCTTCCCGCCGTTTCCAGCAACAGACTTGACAGGCTCTAGGTCACGGGCGTGACCTAGGGGCGTGACCCGCAAAACGACGACTTTTGGAGGTTTATCTCCAACGTTCCCGGGCTTTCAAGACAGCGGTTTACGAACTTGACACGCCCTAGGTTTGGGCATGACCAAGGGCGTGACCTTCCAGAAGTTTTTCCTATAAATTCCAGATGAGTTCAAGAGCTGAGGAGGGGCAAGGAGGTCAATCTAGGAGTAGTTCAGTAGCTAGTTTTCCCGTTTTATGTATTTTCTTTGCTGTAATTTCAATTTCATAATTGTAGTATTTAATTCTAGACTTTTAATTTTTAGAATGTCCTTGCTTTTCTTTTCATGTATCCTTCTATTATGATAATGAGAATCTAATTCTATTAGCACTTGATCTTGTCAAGCTTTGGAATTAATTAATCTTATTCTTTTTGTCAACTCTTTATTTATCGCTGCTGATTTATCTTTGATTTATTACTTCTGATTTCGATCTAAGATCCATATCCTAAATGACCGAGAGGTTGCGGATACGGGGAGATCACTCAAAGATAAAAGGAGTTGATTGCACTCCTCGAGAGAGGATGACATAACTCTTCTGGATTGGAGTGAAATCCAATAGAGGGGTTCACTTCCTAAAGTAGGCGTAGGGGTTTCGACTGGCCGAGAGGTCTTAATCGATCAACCTAAGTTTAGTCGAGAGCATATTCTTGAGAGAGGCGTTTTCGTAATTTAGGAACCTCCACGGTCGAAGTAGGTAATTTAGAAGTTTACCTTAATGATGATGTTTATTTTATTATAAAGTAAGTCTAGATCAGGTGTTTTCGTTTTATTTTATTTTCTAGTTGTAATTTTAATTCACTTCTTTTATTAATCGATAAAATAATATTAATTTGCATGAGTAGGAGTACTCAACAGGCCCCGAGTCTAATACGACATTTCTTATACTATATTTCGATAGGTACACTTGCCTATTTCGAGATTATAGTTTGGATATAATTTTTAAAACTATAAAATTCTTCATCACATAACAAAGATTATACAAGTACCAGACCTCCAGTCTGCATCTTGAATAAATTTGCAATCTGGAAGGCAACAATCCAGCTGTATATGAATTCTATTGATGAGGACATATAATTCTATTTTGACAGGTCCTCCACAACCAACTGCTGCTACTACATCTACTTCAACTTCAAGCACACATGCTGTTCCACCACCTAAGTGGATAGATGCTCAGAAAAAGGCAAAGATTGCAGATGCAACGGCCATGAATATATTGGCTCAGACTATGTCAGATGACATATTTCAAAAAGTGGTTGAATGCACGTCTACTAAGGCAATCTTTGACTCTCTCAACCAGATGGTTACTGGATTAGATTGTTACTAGATCAGTTGATGAGAGGAAAGATAGATGATCAACTCTCATCTCCCAGTATGAGAACTTTAAGAAGGAAGAATCAGAATTTGTTAGTGACATGTACAATAGATTAAGTTCAATTATCAGTGAGCTGAAGACCTTGGACAAAGACATCTCCCTCGCTGAGGTGAATGATAAAATCCTAATGTGCTTCCCCAGCACTTGGGATTCCAGAATTTTACTAATCAAGGAGGCCAAAAGTCTTAATGAGATTTCTACAGAATCTCTTCTGGGCAAGCTCAAATCATTTGAGCAGGTTATCAAGTCCAGGGAGATTGTAGAACAGAAGACTACTATAACATCAAGAAAAGAGCAGAACATAGCTTTTAAAGCTATAGAAGAAATTGAAGCTCCAACATCAAATGAAGAACTCCTGAGTCTCTTATCCAAGAGATTCTACAAGATAGCAAGGAAGGACACCAGGAGAAAGTCATCCATGCATGATGATAAACCCAGGTATGACAAAACACCCACTAAAGAAATTATTTATTTTAGGTGCAGGAAGCCATCACACTTTATCTCAGAATGTCCTGAGAATCAAAAGAAGGAAAGAAGAAGAAAGAAGGACTCTAAGAAGCCTCACTATAGCAAGCCTTCTTGCAGTAAGCACAAAAGAAAAGAGAAGGGCTTTGTGGCTGAGACCAGGAGTGATACTGAAGATGAATCCTCATCTTCTAACTCCAGTGAAGAGGAAGAAGAAGCTAAGGCAAGGGAAGTTAGCCTTATGCCTATCAATGGCTCTTGCAGTCCATCAGATGCTGAGGAACAAACAAAATAGTCGGATAATGAAGAATCTTTGGAATCAGAGGCAGATCAGGTACTATCTTCCTTTGACTATAATTCAGATATTTTCAAAACTGAATTTAAATCTTTATGCATAGATTTAATAAATTCTGAAAAAGAAATTAAAACACTCAGGGAAAAATTAACTGATCATGAAAACCTTGTCTCTAAAAATATTAAGTTAAAAAATTAATTAACTCTAGCTCAAGAAGAGGCTAGGCAACTTGAAGAATCCCTAAATGGGAGAAGCATCAGGTTGATGGACATTACAAGCAAAGTTAATGACATGTTAAATGACAAGCTGGGCTTAGGTGCTTCATCAAGCCAACCCCCACTACTACAAAAACATATAGTGTCAACTCCAATTAAATTTGTCTCAGAAAAGGGAAAAGAGAAGATATAAAATGATAATAATGATAAACTAACTGAATTAAAACTAAAGAATAAGAAAAGGAAACAGAATAAGAAAAATCCAACCTACAACAATGTTCAACAGATTTCGTCGAACTCCGATCGACAAAAGGTGTACAGTTCGTCGAACTCCAGTCGACGAACTCCGAACGCAAACTTACACTATAACTATTCGTTGAACTACGATCGACGAAACCAGTATGGTTCGTCGAGTAGAGATCGATGATTTTGGGGCCCAAAGAATGGATATTCTCATTCTCTGAGTGGAGTTCGATGAACTCATCCCCATTCGTCGAACTCAGATTGACGAACTCACTTGAATTCGTCGAACCCAGTTAAAGTTAACAGAAATTTTAATTTCTCTAAAACTCATAACCAACCAAGATCTTCTTTTAATCAATTTAATCAATGGATTATACCACCTAGAAGATATCACCCTTTAGGTTATAAATGACAACCAGAATACTCTTATATCTCTAGTTTTAGTTATGTGAAGAAAGAAGTACCCAAGGGAACTTGGGTCAAGAATAGCTAATATGTTTCTTTTCAGGTGAAAGACTATCCCACTACATAGCAATAGTGATATCTAGATAGTGGATATTCTAAACACATGACTGGAAACAAGGACAACCTAATCAACTTGAAGTCAAAGTTAGGACCAAAAGTGATATTTTGTGACTCCAATTATGGCCAGACTGAAGTCTATGGAAAGGTCAAGATTGGAGCTGTCACCTTAAGGAAGGTTGCATATGTAAATGGACTGAATCATAACCTCATCTCCATAAGTTATTTATCTGATGAAAGGTTTCAGTTTTTCATTAATAAAACCTCTTGTATTATTACTTCTTTAGATAACCATGTAGTATTGACTGGCACTAAAGTAGGAAACATTTACATAGTTATTTTCCAGTCAGCTAAATCTAAAATATGTTTATTTAATCAAACTAGCAATAATAATGATCATAGGCATAAGAGATTAGGTCATGTAAATCTGAAAAATATTGCCAAACTATCTAGGGAGAATCTTGTTAGAGGATTTCCTTCTTGCCCCTACAAGAAGGAAAGCCTTTGCAAGGCTTGTTAATTAGGCATGCAAACTAAAAATAGTTTCAAATCTGTAAATAAAAGTGACTCACCTAGAATATTGTACTATCTATAAATGGACCTTTTTGGCCCTATTGCAGTATAAAGTCTATGAGGGAAATCTTATACATTAGTGATTGTAGATGACCTTTCTAGATCCACTTGGGTATTCTTTCTGATATCTAAGTCTGATAACTTCAAGGTTCTTACAGATTTTCTCAAGAACATACAGATTGAGTAATCTACTCCAGATACATTGATCAGAAGTGATCATGGTACTGAGTTTGAGTCTCTTCTTATGCAAGAGTTCTGTGAGAAGTAAGGTATCAGGCACTGCTTCTCAGCTCCTAGAACACCTCAACAAAATGTGGTTGCTGAAAGGAAGAATAGAACCATAATTGAATCTGCAGGCACATTACTTGCAGATGCTCATTTGCCCATATCCTTTTGGGCAGAGGCTATGAGCATAAAAAATTATATACTGAATAGAAGTCTTATACAGAAGCTTAAGAATAAGACTCCTTATGAGCTACTTAAAGGGAAGAAACCTAAAGTAGACTATTTTAAAATTTTTGGTTTCTTATGTTACATTCACAATAATAATAAGAAACACATTAGAAAATGTGAAGCCAAGAATGAAATGAGAATTTTTTTGGATATTCCCAAGTAAGCAAGGCTTATATGGTCTTTAATAAATCTACCATGAAAATTGAAGAATCTGTACATATTTCATTTGATGAAACTAACATGTTTTATAAGGAGATAAAAATTTCTACCAGTAACTCTTTATAGGAACCAAATTTGTGTGAGAAGTTAAATGAACTGACCCTAACCAATGACGTTGTTAGCCATCCTTCTCGATAAATTGTTGAAGATAATGAAGTTGAAGACAGTGAAGATGAAAAGACTAAAATCAGTGAAGAGCCAATAAAAGCTACCATAATTCCACAAGAGGAATTTATTCCCTAAGCTGTTGCACAACCAACTCCACCTACTAAATTTGTCAAACTTAGAGATCACCCTGTATCTCAATTGATTGGAGACATTTCAGTTGGTGTGCAAACTAGGCATCAACTCAACCAAGACTTGATGCATCACTACTTCATATCTCAAATTGAACCCCAATCCATGAAAGATGCAGAGCAAGATCCCCACTATATTATTGCAATGAAAGAGGATCTCAACTAATTTGAGAGATGCAGAGTTTGTGATTTAGTTCCAGGACCAAAAGACTACCCAATAATTGGAACTAAATGGGTACTTAGGAACAAACTAGATGCCCAAGGTATTATAATAAGGAACATGGCAAGGCTGGTTACTCAAGGCTATAGGCAAGAGGAAGGGATTAACAATGATCAGACATTTGCACCTGTTACAAGGCTGGAAGCAATCAGAATCTTCCTTGCATATGCTTCCTAAAAAAAGTTCAAGGTATACCAAATGGATGTCAAGAGTGCATTCTTGAATGGTGAACTTAAAGAAGAAGTTTATGTGGAGCAACGACCAGGTTTTATCTCTCCAACTCATCCCTCTTATGTCTTTAAATTGCATAAAGCTCTCTATGGTTTAAAACAAGCTACAAGAGCTTGGTATGAAACCTTAGCTAGCTTTCTTATAGAGCATAGGTTTTCTAGGGGCACTGTAGATAGGGCTTATTTCACTAGACACCATAAGGATCAAATAATGTTAGTACAAATCTATATAGATGACATTATTTTTGGGTCTACATATTTCAAACTATGCAAGAGGTTCTCTGGCCTCATGCATTCAAAATTTGAAATGAGTATCATGGGTGACCCTTCCTACTTCCTTGCTCTCCAAGTGAAGCAGCTTCCTGATGGCATCTTTATATCCCAATTTATGTATGCTAAAGAGCTAATCAAAAAGTTTGGGATGTCAGATGTCTCAGCCAAGAAAACACCTATGGCTACAAATGCTATAATTGACTCTGATAAACATGGGAAACCTGTTGATCAGAAATTATATAGGGCCATTGTTGGGTCCCTGTTATATCTTACAGTAAGTAGACCAGACATAATGTTTGATACATGTCTTTGTGGTAGGTTCCAGGTGAACCCTAAAGAATCACACCATATTTTCTTAAAAAGAATTTTAAGATATATAAAGAGTTGTCCTAGTCTAGGACTCTAGTATCCAACTAAGTCAGAGTTTGAGTTTACTGCATACTCAGATGCTGACTTAACTAGATGTAGAGTAGACAGAAAAAGTACCTCAGGGACATGGCAGTTCCTTGGTATGAGATTAGTGTCTTGGTTTTGCAAAAAACAGTCATCTGTGTCTACTTCAACTACTAAAGCAGAATACATAGCTGCTGGTAGTTGTTGTTCCCAGATGTTGTGGATTCAAAATCAACTCCTAAATTATGGGTTCAACTTAAATAATTCAACTTTACTATGTGATAACATAAGTGCAATTTCCATTGCACAAAATCCAGTGCATCATAGTATGACCAAACACATAGACATTAGACATCATTTCATTAGAGAGTATGTGGACAAAAATAAAATTAAGCTTGTCTACATCTACACTGATTTGCAAAGAGCAGATATCATCACCAAACCATTGGATGAGAGGAAACATCTGTTCTTTATAAATCAGCTTGGTATAATCAATGAAGAGGACTTAATTTAAATTTCTGACTATGGTCGAAGAATTTACCTCAATTTGTCAAACGGAGATCGACAAACTGAGAAGAGTTCTATAGAAATTCATCGAACTGAGATCGATGAACTCTCTGTGTGTGAAGTTATATTCGTCGAACGAAGATTAACGATATTGCTTCAGAAAATTTTCATCAAACTGAACTCGATGAAATGTTTTCACTTTTTCTGACTTAGATCGACGAATTCTTTTGTCAATAAAATATTTCGTCGAACCCAGATCGAAGAATTTTTACTTTTCGTCGGACGGAGTCTGCCGCTTCATATTCTAAAAACCATATATCTAGGTTTTCTTCGAGCTCCGTCCCGCGCTTTCTGTTCCCATGCACTTGATCTCTGTTTTTCTTTTGGAGGCGAACTAATGGCGATTCCGGCGAACAACCTTACTGCAATAAAGTTCGACACAGGCTTTGATGTTGATTTCGACTCATTATCCCATACCGATCAAGTATTCATTGACATCCTCCAGTTATGTGAAGAACAAAAACTGAAGCAGTTCATGACTACCCGCATCCAGATATCAGCCAATGAAATAATGGAATGGGTTTTCTCTGCAATGTCACCTGATGCAAATACAATGATAGGCACTATCAGTGGCACTCAGGTTATTTTGTCTCCTACAGTTCTTATTGAAATATTTGATTTATCGTTCGGAGAAGATGACATAGAGATAAATACTGAAGAATATGAGAGTATGCTGAATACTATGGGGCACACAGAAAGAAACCCCAATAAACTGTTGAAAAAGAATCTGTCTGTCCAATATAAGTTGTTGGCAGACAGAGTCGGCAAAGTGTTGCTTGGAAAACATACTGCACATAATTACATCACCAGGCACCAGTTCCTTGTGATGTGTGCTCTGGTTAACAAGAAATAGATAAACTGGGGACAAATATTGTTTGAGTTAATAAAGAAGAAAAACACAAAGAAGGAAGTGTGTTTTGGAAAGATTTTGGGAATCTTTCTTCAAGAAAGGGCTCCTAAACTACTGGTCTCCATGACATTGTTCATTAATGCCTCGAAGAGGCTTACCTCTGCCCTTTTCGGTAGATGGGAGAGGACAATCACAAGGCCATCCAAGGCTTCTTCATCTTCCCGGACTTCTGAGGGCACCATGGCAAAGACAACCGCTCCTCCACCTCCAGAAGAAATTCCTCCCTCCACCAGAATTCCTTCACCTCCTCCTCAACAACCACAACAACAACCATCTTCTTCTCCAGCTTATACTCCACCAACTCAACAACAATATCAACCCTCAACAGTTCTATCTCCAGAGCATACCACACCACCTATATCTCCACCTCCACATTCCCCACCTCCACCACTTAATATATCTGAAATTAAATCTGAAATTCCATCTACCTCCCAACCCTCTTTCAATCTTCTATCTCCTCAACCAACACCTCATAATTCTCCAATTCAGGAACCTATTTCCTCCCCCACAACCACAGCCCAACCTTCTACCACTGCAACTCCTTCAATTGATATCCCTTCAGTGATCCACACTGACATACCATCTACTGCTCCAGACTACACACATACAGATCTTTCCACTGCATTCTTTGTATGTTCAAACTGTGGACATCACATTCCTTATTCCTCCTCTGCTCTAGAATATCTATATCTAAACTTTTCTGATATAGTTAAAGATCTTCTTGCATTTATTTCTCCCACTCTTGAGAAGCTTAAAACTGTTGTTATAGCTCCCCTCTCTGCTTCAATCACCTCTCTTTCTTCCAGAGTTGCTGCTCTGTCCTCTGTCCCTTCTTCTAGAGGACTGGCTTCAGGACACCCTAAAACCAGTTAGGGGGAGATATTATTTGAAGAAGCTCCATTTCCCCCCTATACAGTAGCAGAAATAACAGCAGCAGATTCTGAGATGACTGATGATTCAGTAGAAACAGCCCCTCCTGCAGATATAATTATTTTACTTGATTCTGATACAGAGATAGATGACACAGTTATTACAGAAATAATAACTATTGGTGATTGTATTGTTAATCCCACAGTTAATTTATTCAGTTTATTAAATTCTTTTTATACAATTCATTTGAACTTTCTTCCAGTAGTCTGCCCAAAGCATTCTATGGCTATTGTACCATGTACTTCACCAATAAGCCCCAAAGTTGCAAATCAACTCAAGGACAGTTTTGTAGTAACAAAGCCTACAAAATTATCATCCCCTCCCAAGGCTATTTCTCCTCAAAAAGCTATCTCTCCTCCAACCTATGTAATGGATGACAGTCCCCTTCCAAACTTAGATGAAATTATTATGGCTGATATTGAAGAAGAAAATAAATTAGTTGCTGAAAGCACTATAGTGAAAGATATTCCAGCTCTTCCAGAACCTTCAGTACAGCCTCAGGCTGAAAAATAAATTTCTCAAGATATTCTGAAGGCACTTGATGATCTATATGACAATCCTCCGGGATCTTTTGATGATGAAGAAAATAATGATGATTCTGATGATTCTGATAATACTATGGCTAAGAAGAAAGCTGTAAAGAATAGAAAAGCTGTTTCAAAAGCTGCGCCTAAGCTTAATCCCACTCATGATACTCCATACTATATTCTGCAGAATATCGCTCCATATCCAGGGATGCCAATATGGATGTGGCTTTATAAGAATGAGCAGAAAGCCAGAAAGAAAAGTAGGAGGTACTCTCCTCCTTCTCAAAGGAACTGGAGATGACCTCCTCCTCCTACTCCTGCTACTGATGCTTCAGGTAACATTTCTCAGAGGTCTACTCCATATGCTAGAACATATGTAAGATAACCTGATAGATCCTCAAGATCACATGGAAGCAGTCAGCACAGGTATTCTAGCAGCAGCAGACAACAGCAGCAACAACAAGCATCTGAAATTGAAAGAGCTAATAGACCAAAAAGAGCAGACTCTCCTCCAGTTCCATTTGTGGATCCTGAAATAGAAAATACTCCAAGAATGGTCAGATTCCAAGAGCACGTTGGATTATCAATGATTAACAAAGTTAAAGCTGAAGGCAGAGATCCTTCTCAATATTCCACTATGTCATCCTATAGAAAAGAAGAACTTAAAAGGTATGAAAAGACTAACAAATTTTTCAATGTAGGTGCCTATATGAATTTAAATCCAGAGGCTGTTGTACCCAAAGCTACTTCTCTTAATATAATTGGTGCTGCTGACATGACCATGTCCAAAAGAGATGCAGCCAATCCTAATAGAGAAATCAAATTCACACAGCCCTCTGAGAAAGTCAAAGATGACAAGGAAAAGCAGAAGAAGAAGAAGAAGAAATGAATTTATTATTTAGTTAATATTGTCTGAACTTTATTTATATTTTGTCACAAAGCTACTATCTATGTACATATCTGCTTAATGTTTCAATTGTCTGCCAGATATATTTATTCTGCTTTGTGAATGTTTTTCTTTCATTTTTATTAGTGACCTCACCCAAATAGGGGGATATTGTTGGATCCCTAGTTGGATTTGGGCTAGGTTCACTAATTAGGATGTCTGACCCACAATGTATTGCCAGGGTCATGTGTTTTGAGTCTTATAGTTTAAGCTAAGTCTTTAGATTCAACCTTACATGGACCAGCCAGCAGAAGACCTCAGATTGACTCAAGACGTAGAAGAAATCAAGTTCAGTATATAAGTTTGACGTTCATCGAACTCAGCTCAACGATCGTCGATCGCCAATCGACGAACTCAGAGTTAATTCTCTGAGTTGAGCTCGACGATATTCGAGCTCAGGTCGACGATGTCTGGATTTCAACTTCAACACATTCTTTCCAGAATATTTTCTCTGAACTCAGCATGACGAAGATAGATTATCAGCTCAACGAACTTAGAGCGCTGAATTGGCAAGTTATTCACAGAATGCAGTTCGCTGTGCTCATGTCGACAAACTTGGATCTCGGGTCGACGAACAAGTTTTCTCAGGTCTACGAACAGTATTTCCCAGCTCAACGAACTTGGATCTAAGGTCGACGAAATCTGTTCTATATTCGACGATTTCTATTGCAGTTCCAGATTTATAACTTTCCTCTTTTTCTGTCCTTATTCCATATTATTTAACATTAAAATCCTGAGTAATTAATGCACATATTCTCTGAATATAGCCATTTTGGTAGCATTAATTATGGTATTCATCAAGTAAATTACTTGCTTAATTAATTGGGACAGTTGGGGAAACTCATTAAAGCAAATATTCTCAAACCGATTTTCATTCTCCAGACAGTCAGCTTCAATGCAGAGAATTCAAAATTCAAAGGAGAATTCAACTGCAGAATATAAAAGATATTTTCTCTTTTAGAGGGTAACAAGAAAACACAACACAGAGATTAGACAGATAATACAGAAACAACACTCAGACATTCTCAGTGTAGAAAACACTTTGTTTTCTCCTTGATCTTACTAAAGAAGAAGAAGAAGAAGAACAATCACTATCAAGAGCCTTCTTCAACTTCAACTCTAGGAGCTTTCAAGGACAACAATCTATGAGTCAGTTAGAAGTTCCTGGATCTTCTTAAGTCACGGCAGAAGACCTACACCCTGAGCAAGGCTTCAAGTGATTTCCGAAGAAGTCTTGACAACAGCAATCCACTAAGTCTTCTCAGTTGTTTGAGAAAGAGAAGACATCATCAAATTTCACTCCTCCTCCTGTATAAAGTGTTTATTAACACCCTTCAAAAGTTTATTTTTGTTTTTGGGCACTTGATCAAAAGCTCAAAGGTGGCAGTCACCTGATCAAAATCCTGATAGTGGATTCCAACAAGGGTGGTAGAAGAGAGGATGTACCCAGGTTGGGGAACCACTATAAAATTTCTTGTGTTATGTGGTTGCCCTTTTTGTTGTTCTTATTGTGGCTATGATAGACTAGTTTGCTGTATTAGAGTTGATTATATTAGATTAGATTAGATTATCTTTTCTTTCTTTTACTACTACTGGTATCACCTATTTTATTTACTCTGGTAATATTTAAAAACAACCAAAGTTTTAACATACTCTATTCACCCCCCCCCCCCCACCTAGAGTAATCAGATCTAACCCCTATCTTTCAGTAGGGCAGAGATTTTCTCAGCTCAAGAAGTAGAGGAAACAGAGAAAATCTCTCTGGTGTCAAGAAACAAACAACCAATCCTTTGCCTCTATAGGATCTTTCTAGATCTGAGTTGTAAGCCTAATTATAAAGGCCGAGTGTAGGATCTTGTATATATCTGAGAGGTAGGATTCAAGGGTGAATCTGAGTTGTCGGATCCTCTGGTTTTGAGGTAGTGCTATCCTCCAAGCCTGAGTGGTAGGTCCTTTTGTCATGAGGTAGCTGATCGTTTGATCTATGAGTTGTAAGGTTTTGTGCCCGAGTTGTAGGTCTTGGAGGAGACTGAGTGGTCCTGCTAGATTATGTTGTATGCTCTTAGTAGCAAAGATATTGGAGAAGTGTCATGTTTAACTCACTGCTTGAAAGGCAGGAGGGATAGTGGACATACCCATAATCTTTGGAAGCACTATAAATTGATATGTCGTCTGGGTGATTGTCTTGAAAGTAATATGAAGTAAATCACCACTCACAACCTAAACTTATAAAGGTTTAATGATATACAAAAGACCTAGAAACCTTTTCACTCCCCCGCTAGGTGGTTTATCTACCCTTGAAAATAAAGAATTTCAGTAAGCCTTTATGAACAATATCCCTTTGATACCTCTTGAAAGTTTAGGGTTTCTGCTCACCTAGAGGGGGTGAATAGGTAATTTACTTATCTTTGAAATTTCTTGAGTTATACTTTAGAGAGCATAATGAGAAAGCATATCACAATTAGTAAACACAGCACACCACACAACACATAGTGATTTATAGTGGTTCCCCATGAATGGGTACATCCACTTCCCCTCTACACCTATCTAGCAAAGAGCTAGCTTAGGACAAACTCCTCCAAATTATCTTCTCAGATCCTCAAATCTCATATTCTTAGGAACACAAGTTCCATACCTCAGACCATTACACATAGGTCCTACACCTCGGATCTCCAAATATATCCTTCATTTTAGGCTTTGAATAGAAGACCTACAAACTCAGGCTTTCATTAAGCATTACAAACTCAAATATAAAAATAGTTCCTACACTCAAATTCGCACAGGAATCTTACAAACTCAGATCCTTCATGGATCTTACAAAATAATTGCAAAGAGATTTTAACTCAACACTCAAGATCTTGAGTATTCAAGTAGGGGCACAAACAACTGGCTACATCTTTCTTGTCTTGATCAATATCAATCATTGTAATGTAATCAATATCAATCATTGCCAACCCAACCAAGAATATAAAACAGAAGTCAAATCCACACATAAGCAATATAATCCAAAAGAATGTACATAAAATAAAAGAAGCATCAACAATCTTCTATCACATCAGTGTACATGAACAAAATGAGTCTCCATAACTCACATCAGTCACTAACGGTAGCGATGGAACCGTCACTTCAGGCCCTGTCGTCCTGGCCTGGCTGCCTTGCTACATAATCTACTGTTGCTCTGTCTGCGGGGTTCCCTCCTAAAAAGGAAGACATAACAATTTTTAGTCATAAAGACTAAATTGATTCACATCCACTCCCCCGGCAACACCTCGGCACCGGGCGGAGAAAAGGATAAGGTAAAATATATAAAAATGAGCAGTAGTACAAATAGGTGTTATAAGAGTGAGCAACATCAGTAATACAATAAATGAGTAAAAATCTACTCTACCAATTCTACCATCAACAATAGTATAAAGATAAAGAACTACCACTTAAAGTAACTCAACTTATATGAAAGCTCATATAGACATATAAGTTGAGGATCAGCTCAACAATAAAGTAACTCATCGTATAATAGTGCTCATACAAACTTATACGATAAGGATCTTGTGTATGCAATGTAATGTAATGATCTGAATGCAATGCAATGACTCACCCATGATCACGCACATACAACTGCTATGTCGACACAGACTTGTAGTTAACACTTTTCAAGCAGGTTGCTAACCTCTCAGGCATCAACCGTCGTGGCCAGGAGGTGATAGTGGAGCGGGCTTCTCCACTACTAAGTGGGAATCCACACTACCAATCCTAGACCTCCATACACCTCGACGCTAAGAATACAACAGCGGAGCTCACATGCGTACTACGGCTCAAAAGGGGTCTCAGTTAGATGTGCACAGAGAGCTTAGCCCAACTGACCTATCTTTGTGGCACGGAAGGTGCCACTGTGAACAAATCACCAAAGGACCAAGGCCAAATGTCGATTATCACAGAGGTGACTCGGGAAGTAAGCAATGAGGATCAAGGCCCAACCGTGCAAGTCTATCAGTCAACTACCATCGGTGTGACGACTGGCGAGCCCGTAGACCTTCCACACTAACCTTAACCCATGATTATGAGACTGCGTGTCAACTCACACTGCATGCAATTTCACATGTTAGGGCTCCACTTCGAGTCCTTTTTTATTTAATCACATCTCGTGCTCAACATCATGCAAGGGCTCCACACTGAGTCCCTTATTAGCATGTCATTTTAGTGTGGAAACACCCTCGCACTTCCATCCCTTCCATATGTCCTTCACAACAACATAATGATACTTCACATATTCATCAATCATTTGATTATCATAATTACATATAGACAATGGTCACTTAACTTTAACATCAACTAGATACAATCTTTTTCCCAAGTTCAAACCATTCGTGCACACATGGATCTATCAACTAAATGCCAACAACCATTTGTTCATAGCAATCACTACCAACTATATACAACATGCTTCAAGCCAACCTAATCATTATTCAATGTATTACCATTGTCAAGTACGTCCTTATTGTTTCACAAATTTAAACCATTCCTACCATCCCAACTCGTCAATGCATTCGTTCACTAACCTCGTCCAAATCGTCTCGTTTATATACACTTCACTACACCATTTGTTCGTTAAGGATATATCCAACAAATGTTATTAACAATATTTTATCACAATTACTTATAGACTAAATTCACCAATACTTTAAAGTTATTGTACTACTGCCTCTCTCTACCAAATCCAAAGACGATTCAACACAAACTCGTGAATTATATGTGCAGGAAAGATTACTGTACATCAACTTAGATCGGGGATTCCTAAGGCTACAGGAATCCGGTGAAAGCGTGTTGTTCAAATTTATGAAGTGAAAGTGGGTGATGGAGCAGGACGGGCGGTCTGAGCAGTTTGAGTCCGCAGCCTGGGCGGATTGATGTTGCGGCCTAGGTGTCTTGCCTGTTGGACTTGGTGGCTTGGTTGTTCTTGTGGAGCGGCCTGTGTTGCCTGTCTTTGGCGGTCTGGTGGCGGTTCTCTGTTCGACCTGTGGTGCTGCAGTTAAGCCTGTTCTTGTGGTAACCGGGCGGATTGGTGGTTATCCACGAGAGTTGTAGTGGACTTGGTTGAGTCTGTGGTGTCCCCTTAGCAGACTGTTTTTGGAGATCAGCTTTGGTCCTTGCCGAGCTCTTCGGTGATGTCGTGGGTGTTGGCCACATTCTTTGTGGCAGACTGTCCTGATGTTGGCGGTCTAGGTATTTTGTGTCTGCCATGCTCGCGCCAGTTGGTTGATGGGCTGCTGGACTTGGTCTTTTTCTATGACAAGTCTATGGTCTTCGCGATGTCCGCAAAGTCCGATGTTAACTGGGCAGACTGCCTATTAGTCTTGGACTCGTGGCGGACTATGGCATTATTCTCGAGCTGTGCGGACTGCCGCTTTGTCTGCATATAAGTGTGCGGACTGATGCAGTAAGGGTTATTGCTGTGTCTGCGTGCTGTGTTGAGTGGCGGACTGGCGCTGTGCTTGTGTGCAGTGCGTACTGGCATAGTGTCCGTATGGTGGCGGTCTGTTTTTGACCTGGCGCCTAGCGGGTTGTTTGAAGTCTGGCCAAGTCCTTGCGGACTCAGCGGACTAAGATGTGCTAGCTCGAACTGGGGCGGTGACTCTATTCACTAGGGCGGTGACCATACTCCTCACCCTGCCTATAAATAGACCCCCACGATACGTCTACAGTAACTGAGTGAATAGTTAGTTGAGTCTTGGTTAATTATTGCAGACTGGGTTTTCCTGTCTGCATGGGTTGAGAAGAGAACTGATTGTTGTTTGCATGTTATGCGGCTAGTACTGTGGAGCCAGGAGTTTGGCTTTGACTTCGGTCAGGATCAGTGAAGTTTGCGGTTACAATCGACGATCTTACCAGGTCGCTTCTGCGGCTTATCAATTTTCTCTCCTTCATTTTTTCCAAGTTCAATAACCTATCCGTCGGACTCGGGCGGGTAGGTGATCTGTTCTTCAGTTTGACAACAGTCAGCGAATAACGATGTGTCCGCGCGACCTCGCAGTCTCGGTGGACTCTGTGTTCTATTCGTCTTCTAGCAGCAGCAGTTTGGGCGGGCTCGGCGACTTTGGCAGACTTTGCAGTCTCGACGGTCTCCAGTTCTATCTGCTCGGATTGATTTATTTCTTTTTATTGTTCCTTGTGTACTGGCGAAATCATGTCTCGCCACGTATACCTCGCCTTGTAAAGCAGTAAATAAATATATGATCTGCTTGTTCCTTCTACTTGCACTTGGTGTTTGAGCTTGTTTTCCGGGTTTTCGCTTGATCAAGGTGTGATCTCAATAGCTTTGAGAATATTAATTTGGCGTCAGACTATCTCGTTGACCACTTTGAGAAAATTCAACATGGTATAATTTGGGCGGTTGGGCTTGGTCCTTGGTGGACACTCCTGGGGATCCTTCCATGCTAATTGTATGGTTGGGCTTGGTCCTTTGGTGATACGCTCCAAGAGGCTCCATCTATGCCACACTGATAGGCCAGTTGGACTGTGTTCTTGGTTCATATCTACCCGAGACCCCACTGAGCTGTAGTACACATGGGTTCCACTGTTGTCTTCTTAGCATCGAGGAGTACGGAGGTCTAGGCTAGGTAGTGTAGATGCCAGCCTAGTAGTGGATAAGCCCGCTCTACTGTCACCATCTAGCCATGACGAAAGACGCCTAAGAGGTTAGTTATTAGCTCAAAAAGTGGGAACTATAAGTCTATGTTGACATAGCATTGTTGGTGTGTGTGCATGCGTGAGTCATCATATTGTATTCATAACATTACATTGCATTACATTACACAAGATCCTCATCATATAAGTTTGTATGTTCATTCATATATGATGAGTTACTTTACTGTTAAGTTGATCTTTAACTTATAAATCTGTATATGCATTTTTATAAGTTGAGTTACATTCCTGTATTAGAAGTAGATATAATGTGGTTGCATAATGTTATACTCTTACTTAATTGCTTTGATTGCATGATTCTATTTCTTCTATAAACTACTACTATTACAACTCATGATATGTAAAGATATACTACCTGCTGGTTCTTACTGCTTATATATTTATGTATTGTACCATTTCTCCTTCGACCGCCCGGTACCTAAGAGCCACCAGGGTGAGCGGATGTGATTGCCACTTAGTCTTTATGATTAACGGTTGCAACGTCTTTCATTTTAGATGGAAACCCAATAGATATAGCAGCAGCAGGAGGTCATACAGAAGGGCAGCCAGGTCAGGGTAACATGGCCTTATACGACGATACATTTGCTGTCGTTGGTGACTGATGTGAGTTTTAAGAGACTCATGTTGTAGCCCTTTAGGCAATTTGTGTGCTTTAATATTAAATAAGCTTGTAGCTTCTTATTATTAATGTACTTGTTTAGACTTATACTAGTGTGCAATTTTGACTTCTCTATATATTATTTATGTTGGGTTGGCACGAATGATATTGGTTTAGCCGGAAGGATAGACACCTTGTGGTACAGGATATCCCATGTACAACCCTGTGTCCGGCGAGCGGGCCCAGCCAGGGAGGTTGAGCGGGCCTGGACCCGCGACCCGCACCCGGGCGGCGAAACAGGCTATGCGGCAGAAGGCCTGACCCGCTCCCGCCCACCTCAGGCGAGCGGGCTGGCAACCTGCGGCGAGCGGGCTGGCAACCCGCGGCGAGCGAGCTGGACCCAAGGATGGCGGCCCGCCGGCTGATCCCCCCTGCATGCGACCTGACCGCCGATCCGCCCGGCAAAAGGCTGGCAGCTCGCCCACATCGGCTCGCACTCGCCCAGTGAGGGTAGGTGAGCCCCAGAGCCAGGTCGCGCCCGCCCCCCTCGGACGGGATCGGAGGCGAGCTGACTCCCCATGGGTGCGAATAGCTATTCAGAACAGCGGAGCCTGGCTGTTGGCAGACCAGGTTGGACTGCGCATAGCTATCCAAAACAGCGGAGTTTGGCTGTTGGCAGACCCAACCAGGGGCCTTTTTGGTATTTCCAGGTCAGTTCTTTTGGTTATTGGCAGTTCAGATTCTGAAAATCTATAAATAAGACCCAAGGGGTACCTCAGAGGGCACGCTTTCAGTGCCTCCTTGCCCTCATTTTCAAGTGTTCTCTGAGGGTACCTTAGCTCGGCTCTTGGCTAAGGAGGGGAAGCGCTCAGAGATCTTCCGGGTTTGTGGTGGGACCTCCCTGCCGAGCCCTTGGGTCTGTTCTTTCTTGTCTCTTCCGTTGTTTTTCTTGCAGGAGCGAAGTAGGTGCGAGACCACCCCTTCCCCAAGGGCAGAACTCCACAAGAGGCCGGATTCCGGTTTCAACATTTTGGTGCGGTGAGCGTGGACAGTGGTCAGTGCAGAAAAGCTTCGGCGAGCTCAATGACGGGAGGTCAAGGATCCGACAGGCAGAACTCGCCGCCCCCTCCGCCTCTCGCGACAGTGGGAATGTTTGAAGACTTCAGGAATGAGGTGCTGGACCTCGTCAAGATCGCACTCGGCGTTCGGGCCGAGTGCTCGACTCCGGCAGCCCAGATCGCGGCCACCCCCTCTTTAGGCGAAGACGCTCCTGGCAGGCGAGCCGGGAAGGAAGTGGCTGAGGAAGGTCGGGGGAGCGAGGTCTCGGGGCGCGAGCTCTTCCCCGGCTCGGCAGGCCAAGGTCGATTCGGCGAGTTGGGCTCGCGGGACTCGCCGGCTCGCCCGGCGGTTGGAAGCAGCCCATTCAGCGAGCTGGTCTCCTCAGCACCAGTACCAGAAGGGTTCAGGGAGCCCGAGATGTCCTACTACACCGGGAAGGGAGATCCGGTTCAGCACGTCCAGTGGTTCGAGGACGTGGTCTCCATCCGTCAGATGTCGGACGGATTCAAGTGTCGTCTCTTCGCCATCACCCTCCGAGAGAAGGCAAGGGAGTGGTTCCACCAGCTGCCGGCCAGTTCCATCTATTGCTTCGAGGACCTGCGCCGAGGGTTCATGTTGAGGTTCACTACCTCAAAGAAGAGGAAGAAGGAGTCTGAGTCCTTGTTCCACATAAAGCAGGGGGTGAACGAGACGTTGGGAAGCTACGTCGATCGGTTCCAGGAGGAGGTTACCCAAGTCCAGGAGATGCCGGGCCACAGTCTGATGATGGCCTTCACACTAGGCCTGCAGCAGGGTTTCTTCCGCATGGAGCTGAAAAGGATTGCCCCCCTCTCCTACAAGGAGCTGATGGAGAGGGCGGCGAGAGAGGTCGACGGGGAGGCGTCGAACCCAGAATTTGCGAGGAAGTTGGCCAGGTGGGCGACTGAGGAGGAGAAGGAGTCGAAGGGAGGAAGAAGACAGGAAGAGAGGAGGGAGGAGCCCAGGCAGAGGGAGCAGAGGGAGCAGAGGCAGCTCCAAGGACAGCAGCCGGGATGGGGGCGTCAGGAGCCCGACCGTAGGCTGGGCTGGAGACCAGAGTGGCAGGGGCAGGGGCCACAGAGGGGATACTACGGGAGAGGTCACTATCAGGGGAGGCAGGACCAGTTCCACCCCCCAGGCTGGAGGCAGGGTCAGAGGCCGCGGCTCCCCGATCAGGAGGAGGCCATGGCCATAGCTCTGGGAGCAAGGAGAGGGGTCATGAGAAGGAGGAGAAGGGAGTTCAGGGTGGAACTGTAACGCCCCGAAACTCAAAGGAGCAAAGGGGGACGTTTTGGGCCAGTTTTGGTTTCTGGCTGAAAGCACACGGCCTGGGACACGGGCGTGTCCCAGGGCGTGTCAAGCGTGTGTCGACACTTAGCCGCGAAGTCGTCGAGTTATTCTCGACGATTCGTCGAGAATGGGCACACGGCCTGCGACACGGGCGTGTCGCAGGGCGTGTCGACCCGTGTCGACACTTAGCCGTGAAATCGTCGAGTTATTCTCGACGATTCGTCGAGAATGGGCACACGGCCTGCGACACGGGCGTGTCGCAGGGCGTGTCGACCCGTGTCGACGATCGTCAAGGTGAAATCGTCGAGATTCACTCGACGATCGTCGAGACAAGGCACACGCCCTAGGACACGGGCGTGTCCAAGGCCGTGTCATCCAGTCGTCGTTCTCCCCTCGACGAAATGCCCCGTGTACACGGCCTGGGGGCCCAGGCGTGTCAATGTGACACGGGCAAGGACACGAGCGTGTCCTAGAACCCGTGCAGTGCTCGGGTTGGAAACGGGGGAAAAATGATGGGGTACACGGCCGGCTACACGGCCGTGTCAGCTGGAACACGGGCGTGTCAACTCGAACACGGGCGTGTTCGATACCCGTGTGCGTGTTCAGAAGATTCGATTTTTACGGCGAATGCGGCACACGGCCCTGGACACGGGCGTGTGCCAGGCCGTGTTCGGCCCAGATTGGGCATTTCAGCCCCGAATCAAAGCCGCTCGTTTTCTTAGGTTGAGATCCAACGGCTGGGGATGGTTCCTGGGAGGATATACACGGGTTTGACTTAAGAAAAATCCATTTTCCTTCACTTGATCATCTCTCCAAACCCTTGGAGAAAGAGGAAAGCTATTGGAGGAAGAAGAGCTAGATCCGCCATTGGAGGAGCTTCGGAGCTCCGAATCGCAAGCCGACTCCGGATCCACGGAGGCAACGCAAGCGCGGTGATTTCTATCTGATTACATTTCGATGGCGCCAAAGAGGAACGCAAGGGTAACGATCCTCACTTGTGAGCATGATAGCTCTCTTTCTTAGCATAGGAAGCCCTCTCTCGCGAGTTTGCGAAGAGTTGGAGGCGTTCCTTCGGGTAGATATGTAAAGTCCCCGTTGTTTAGCGTCCGTATGCGAGAACGGACATAGGCATTTTGGTTGAAGCCTACCCGAACATGTAGTTCGGATCGGTGATGTTGCATTGCATAAGGCCGGAGAAGACTCCGTGCTATTGGGTGTTTTTCGGGTTTTCTACGCGGTAGATTGCAGCAGGGAGCCTTGGGGACTAACCCAAAGGTGCACCCGGAAAACTGGGCGGACACGAGGTCTTGCCAACTTGGTGGCCTGAGAGCCAACTTGAACATAACGGGGTTATGTGATTTGTGGTAGAATGGGAATCGGTGAAAGTTTGACCCGCGCAGATGGCTTAAATTGCCGTTGCGATGTGAGCACGGGTTAGATGGAGCCGTACCCGCTTTATGTCGTTCGGGTTAGAGAGACCTAAAGTTACATGGCACTCGCCGTTGGCATAGATGTGAGTCTTCGGTGGTCGATGGCTTAAATTGACGTGACCAATACCATGAAGACAAATTGCTCATAGGAATGACCGTCTAAGTGGCGGTGGTGAGTCCGGAATGTTAATGGCTTTTATTGACGTAACATCGACCGGTTCACCGAGAATGTGCCCTGAGTGCACGGGACGTGTGGCCGTACGAGCCAACGTCTGTGATGAATTGGCTATGGTTATATGCATTGCTCGCTTGTGCTAATGAAATGCAGGGAAGGAGTATCGCCGCCCCGAGTTGGGGGCGGGATCGTTATAATTTGGTCAGCATTGCTGACCGTTGCTTTGTTTGCCACCGTGCGGTGGTTTGTTTGCTTGCAGGTGCAGCTGGACCAAGCGGTCAATAGCGGGCTAAAGCCCTTTTTGCGAAGCTGGCCCTCGAAGGCCCAAGTGGAATTGTTTTATGTTTTATTCATGTATGGCCGGCCTGCGAGCCGAGGTTTGGAAATCATGTAAAAGATAAGTGAAACATTTTGTAAGGCCTTAAGGCCGACTTTTGAGTATTTTGTAATAACATTCCTATTATCATGTTAGTGGACATTCATGCTTGTTGCTGGGTTCTTGTTTTGCAACTTTTATAAACTGCTTCTGCTAGAATGCTCTGTGTAGGACGTTGAGATTGGTTGGATGGTTTCCATACGTAACCACCCGGTCTGTCTGTGGTATATGGCGTCGGGCCCCGGCCGGACCAACTGCTATATGCTATGCGACGGATAGGGGGTGTTACAATTTGGTATCAGACTTCTAGTTTTGGTCGGGCTTCAAGTGAATTCGTGGGCGAATTCTTTTTTAAGGGGTGGTGAGCACATTGTGTGCGTCATCGTTATAACGGTAAAAGAACCCATGAATGTCCACTTAGGAATGAAAATACTCGTGTTTGAGGAACCTGCGTGTTCCTATAATTGTTGTTTGCAATGTTATGTGGTCGCTTAACGGTGTTTTGTACCACTATAGGTGACCAGAAGTGGTGTTGGGCCGTCAGAACGCCGAGTTTCTGAGGCAAGTAGTGCACCGGATGTTGCTCCCGCAACACCTCTGTCGGCTGAGAATATTAGATTGGTTGCTGAAGCGGTGTTGGCCGTGATAAATGCGCAGCCTGGGAGGCAAGCGCAGCAGCCCGCTCCTGTGATGGAGCAAGTACCTCTTCAAGAGGCTGAGCCGAGGAGGGTGGAGCAAGTGGTTGTGGAACCATTAGTGCCAAGGAGGGCAACTGAGAGGCAGTTGAAGCATGTAATGAGCTTTAACCCTCAGTTATTCTCGGGGTTGGGAACCCCATCGCAGGCTGAAGACTGGCTCTCTAGGGTGAAGAGAGTCATGACAGCGACGGAGACGGAGGAGTGGCAAATGACCACCATCGCTACGTTCCTTCTAGACTGGGAAGCGAGGATGTGGTGGGAAGGCTTGGAGCTGCATCATCTGAGAGGAAGACAATTGATAGACGTTCCGATGGAAGAGTTCTCGGAATTGTTCTTAGCAAGATACCTCCCTTCTACTCAGAGGATTTCAATGGAGAATGAGTTCCTGAGGTTGGTGCAGGGTGAGCGAAGCGTGGATGAATATCTCCACGAGTTTACGCGGTTGAGTCGTTATGCGAGCTCTACCATCATGGATGAGGAGCGCAAGACTAATCGCTTCTACGAAGGTCTGAGGGATGAGCTGAGACTATTACTGTCGGGGCCGATGACGCAGGGTTTCTTAACCTTGGTCAATACTGCCCGGTCCTTGGAGAAGGACATGAAGAGTGTACAAGCGAAGAAAGGCTTGGCTGATAAGAAATCTGAGTTCAGAGTGCCGACTACCTCAAAGTCAGGCTATCGGAGGACTTTCAAGAAGCATAGGACTTCGGGTCCAGCTCCTTCTGGCGCTTCTGGGGCGACTACGGGTCGGACCCCGGGTGCGTGCTTTACGTGTGGAAAGACGGGGCATTTCGCCCGTGACTGTTGGAGCGGACGTCCTAAGTCTGAGCGGAGGCCAGGAGCTACTTATGAAGAGAAGGGAAAGGCAGTGGAGTCGACCGCATCCCACTATGCTCCGGCCCAACCAAGGGTTTACAATCTTGGCCAACAGGAGGCCATTAAACAAGCTGATGTGGTGACAGGTACGGTTTAATTTATAGCAAGTCAATTCCTTTTTATGCTTGTTATGTATATGTTACCTTACCACTGCTTGTTAGGATTTGTGTTGATTTGTGAAAACTCGGCACGAGCACTCTTTGATACGGGAGCTTCACACTCCTTCTTGTCCGAAGGATTTATATCACGCATCGGAGTCCCTTCTTCGATGGCGAAGGACAAGTTGGATGTGTTGTTGCCCAATGGGTGTTCGATGCGAGCGGTTAGGATCTGCGAGGTTAAGACTCGTATTGGAGAGCAGGAGTTCGACCTGCGGGCGTCTTTACTTCCGTTAGTGGAGTTCGACGTCATATTTGGCATGGACTGGCTCTCGGAGCAGCAGGCCCATATAGATTGCGGTAGCAAGGAAGTCAAGCTGGGAGCGAGTCATGAGACGACTTTTACGGGCTTAAAGGGGTCGAGCAAGACGTTGATGTCTGCTCTTCAGGTGGTGAAGGCGGTTCGTGCTGGAGCAGAACTGTTCTTTACACTAGTGGAGGTTGCAAAGCCGAAGCCCGCGTTGGATTGTATTTCAGTGGTATCGGAATACCCTGATGTGTTCCCCGCAGATCTTCCTGGAGCCCCGCCTCAACGGGAGATAGATTTTACGATCGAGCTAGTGCCAGGTGCAAAGCCGGTGTCACGATCTCCGTATCGGCTAGCGCCTAAGGAAATGGCGGAGCTGAAAGTTCAACTACAAGAGTTGTTGGAGCAAGGGTATGTGCGCCCGAGTTCTTCGCCTTGGAGCGCACCGGTCCTCTTTGTTAAGAAGAAGGACGGAAGCTTGAGATTGTGTATTGATTATCGGGAGCTAAACAAGCTGACTGAGAAGAATAAGTACCCGATCCCTAGGATTGATGATCTCTTTGATCAGTTAGTCGGGTCGACGGTGTACTCGAAGTTAGATCTCAAGTCTGGGTACTATCAGCTGCGGATAAGGGAGAGTGATATCCCGAAGACAGCGTTTAGTACGAGATACGGGCATTATGAGTTTACGGTCATGCCGTTTGGGCTGACTAATGCGCCGTCGGTGTTCATGGATTTGATGAACAGGACGTTCAGGGAGTACTTGGACCATTTCGTGATCGTCTTCATCGACGATATTTTGGTGTACTCGCAAAGTGAGGAAGATCACTTCAAGCATCTTCATTTGGTGCTGGAGATGCTAAGGAGAAACCAGTTGTATGCCAAGTTCTCGAAGTGCGAGTTTTGGCTATCCTCAGTAGCGTTCCTCGGGCATATAGTGAGTGGAGAGGGTATTGCGGTGGATCCGGCGAAGATTGTTGCGATACGGGAGTGGCCTGAGCTTGCTACGGTAGCAGAAGTCCGGAGCTTTTTGGGGCTTGCCGGTTATTATAGGCGCTTCGTAGAGAACTTCTCGCGGATAGCGCTACCTCTCACTACTTTGACGAGGAAGGAGCATAAGTTCGTTTGGACGCCGGAGTGCGCGCGAGCTTTTGAGGAATTGAAGTGTCGGTTGACCACGGCGCCTGTGTTGAGTTCGCCGGTTGGGACCGAAGGCTATGAGATATATAGCGACGCTTCAGGCAGCGGTTTGGGTTGCGTGCTATTGCAGCACGGCAGCGTGATAGCTTATGGCTCGAGACAGCTAAAAGTGCACGAGAGGAATTATCCGGTCCATGACTTGGAGTTAGCGGCCGTGATTTTTGCCTTGAAGCTGTGGAGACACTATTTGTACGGTGTGAAGATTGATATCTACACCGATCACAAGAGCCTAAAGTATTTGATTGATCAGAAGGATCTGAATATGCGGCAGCGTAGATGGATGGAGTTCTTAGGGGACTATACATTCAAGATCCACTACGTGCCTGACAAAGGGAATGCGGTTGCGGACGCGTTGAGTCGTCGAGCCCCAGCTCAAGCGAATTGGCTATCAGTGCATGATGAGCGGTTGGTGCAGGAGCTGGAGGCGTTGGAGATTGTTTGTGTAGATAGACAATCTAGTGCTGAAGCAGTGCTGAATTGGACTGAAGTCCAATATGACCTGGCTGATCGGATTCAGCAGGCTTTGGATATGGATGCTCATATGAAGCAGTTCATGATAGAGGCTCTGGATGGGTCAAATTCCCAATTCGTTGTGGAGGACGGGTTGCTGTGGAAAGACGGTCGTCTGTGCGTCCCAAGCGTGGGCAATTTACGGGTGGAGTTGTTGTACGAGGCACACCATACCAAGTACTCGATTCACCCGGGGAGCACGAAGATGTACCGCGATGTAAAGAAGCTATTTTGGTGGCCGGGTTTGAAAAAGGATGTGGCGCTATACGTAGCGAAGTGCCAAACCTGCGCCTTAGTAAAGGCGGAGTGCCAAAAGCCGGGAGGATTTCTTAAGTCCTTGCCTATTCCGGAGTGGAAATTCGACGACATCTCTATGGACTTTGTGCATGGTTTGCCAAGGTCGCAAAAGGGGAACGACACCATTTGGGTGGTCGTGGATCGATTAACGAAGGTGTCGCATTTTATTCCGCATAGGAAGGATGATCCGGTGGATAAGCTGGCAAAGCTTTATGTGGATAACATAGTGCGGCTTCATGGTGTGCCCCGCAGCATCGTGAGTGACCGAGATGGGCGGTTCACGTCCAATGATTGGAGGCTGGTGCAGCAAATGTTGGGAACAAAGCTGAAGTTTAGCACAGCCTTCCATCCGCAAACGGATGGGCAGACCGAGAGGGTTAATAGAACCATGGAAGACATGCTTCGCATGTGTGTCTTGGATTTCGGAAAGCAATGGGAGGACCACCTTTATTTGGTGGAGTTCGCATACAACAATAGCTACCAAACAAGTATTCAGATGGCGCCTTTCGAGGCCCTATATGGTAGAAGATGTCGCACGCCGTTGTCTTGGTTAGAAACGGGCGAGTCGAAGTTGTATAAGCGATCAGAAGTGGATGATGCTACTTCTTTGGTGAGAACCATTCGGGAGAGGTTACTCATCGCTCAGGACCGGCAAGCAAAGTACTATAATGCCAAGCACAGGAACGTGGAGTTCGCTGTGGGTGATTATGTGTACCTAAAGATCAAGCCGTTCAAGGGTGTCTCGCGGGTGCGACAGTTGAAAAAGCTAAGCCCGAGGTACCTTGGACCGTTTGAGGTTCTGGAGCGAGTTGGAGAAGCGGCCTATAGGTTGAAGCTTTCAGTGGAGCTAAGTGGTTTACACGATGTATTCCACATTTCGGTGCTTCGGAAGGCGGTGCAAGAGCCTACGCAAGTGATCGCGGTCGATCAAGTGCCGGTGGATAGTGGGCTAACGACAAAGGTAAAGCCCGTGCGGATTGAGGACTCGGAGGTCAAGCGGCTACGCAATAAAGAGATCAGGATGGTCAAAGTCCGGTGGGACAATTGCGGTCGTGAGGAGCTCTCTTGGGAGCGAGAGCAGACTATGCTTGACGAGTATCCGGAGTTGTTCCGCTCAGGTACAAATGTTGTTTTTGTATATCTTTCCTTTATGTAATTTCGTGGGCGAAATTCTTTTAAGAGGGGGAGAGTTGTAATGCCCTGAAACTCAAAGGAGCAAAGGGGGACGTTTTGGGCCAGTTTTGGTTTCTGGCTGAAAGCACACGGCCTGGGACACGGGCGTGTCCCAGGGCGTGTCAAGCGTGTGTCGACACTTAGCCACGAAGTCGTCGAGTTATTCTCGACGATTCGTCGAGAATGGGCACACGGCCTGCGACACGGGCGTGTCGCAGGGCGTGTCGACCCGTGTCGACACTTAGCCGTGAAATCGTCGAGTTATTCTCGACGATTCGTCGAGAATGGGCACACGGCCTGCGACACGGGCGTGTCGCAGGGCGTGTCGACCCATGTCGACGATCATCAAGGTGAAATCGTCGAGATTCACTCGACGATCGTCGAGACAAGGCACACGGCCTAGGACACGGGTGTGTCCAAGGCCGTGTCATCCAGTCGTCGTTCTCCCCTCGACGAAATGCCCCGTATACACGGCCTGGGGGCCCAGGCGTGTCAATGTGACACGGGCAAGGACACGGGCGTGTCCTAGAACTAGTGCAGTGCTCGGGTTGGAAACGGGGGAAAAATGATGGGGTACACGGCCGGCTACACGGCCGTGTCAGCTGGAACACGGGCGTGTCAACTCGAACACGGGCGTGTTCGATACCCGTGTGCGTGTTCAGAAGATTCGATTTTGACGGCGAATGCGGCACACGGCCCTGGACACGGGCGTGTGCCAGGCCGTGTTCGGCCCAGATTGGGCATTTCAGCCCCGAATCAAAGCCGCTCGTTTTCTTAGGTTGAGATCCGACGGCTGGGGATGGTTCCTGGGAGGATATACACGGGTTTGACTTAAGAAAAATCCATTTTCCTTCACTTGATCATCTCTCCAAACCCTTGGAGAAAGAGGAAAGCTATTGGAGGAAGAAGAGCTAGATTCGCCATTGGAGGAGCTTCGGAGCTCCGAATCGCAAGCCGACTCCGGATCCACGGAGGCAACGCAAGCGCGCTGATTTCTATCCGATTACATTTCGATGGCGCCAAAGAGGAATGCAAGGGTAACGATCCTCACTTGTGAGCATGATAGCTCTCTTTCTTAGCATAGGAAGCCCTCTCTCGCGAGTTTGCGAAGAGTTGGAGGCGTTCCTTCGGGTAGATATGTAAAGTCCCCGTTGTTTAGCGTACGTATGCGATAACGGACATAGGCATTTTGGTTGAAGCCTACCCGGACATGTAGTTCGGATCGGTGATGTTGCATTGCATAAGGCCGGAGAAGACTCCGTGCTATTGGGTGTTTTTCGGGTTTTCTACGCGGTAGATTGCAGCAGGGAGCCTTGAGGACTAACCCAATGGTGCACCCGGAAAACTGGGCGGACACGAGGTCTTGCCAACTTGGTGGCCTGAGAGCCAACTTGAACATAACGGGGTTATGTGATTTGTGGTAGAATGGGAATCGGTGAAAGTTTGACCCGCGCAGATGGCTTAAATTGCCGTTGCGATGTGAGCACGGGTTAGATGGAGCCGTACCCGCTTTATGTCGTTCGGGTTAGAGAGACCTAAAGTTACATGGCACTCGCCGTTGGCATAGATGTGAGTCTTCGGTGGTCGATGGCTTAAATTGACGTGACCAATACCATGAAGACAAATTGCTCATAGGAATGACCGTCTAAGTGGCGGTGGTGAGTCCGGAATGTTAATGGCTTTTATTGACGTAACATCGACCGGTTCACCGAGAATGTGCCCTGAGTGCACGGGACGTGTGGCCGTACGAGCCAACGTCTGTGATGAATTGGCTATGGTTATATGCATTGCTCGCTTGTGCTAATGAAATGCAGGGAAGGAGCATCGCCGCCCCGAGTTGGGGGCGGGATCGTTATAATTTGGTCAGCATTGCTGACCGTTGCTTTGTTTGCCACCGTGCGGTGGTTTGTTTGCTTGCAGGTGCAGCTGGACCAAGCGGTCAATAGCGGGCTAAAGCCCTTTTTGCGAAGCTGGCCCTCGAAGGCCCAAGTGGAATTGTTTTATGTTTTATTCATGTATGGCCGGCCTGCGAGCCGAGGTTTGGAAATCATGTAAAAGACAAGTGAAACATTTTGTAAGGCCTTAATGCCGACTTTTGAGTATTTTGTAATAACATTCCTATTATCATGTTAGTGGACATTCATGCTTGTTGCTGGGTTCTTGTTTTGCAACTTTTATAAACTGCTTCCGCTAGAATGCTCTGTGTAGGACGTTGAGATTGGTTGGATGGTTTCCATACGTAACCACCCGGTCTGTATGTGGTATATGGCGTCGGGCCCCGGCCGGACCTACTGCTATATGCTATGCGACGGATAGGGGGTGTTACAGGAACTGCCCTACTGCGACTTCCATCAGGAAGAGGGGCACGAAACGGCCACGTGCCCGGAATTCTTGGAGATGAGAGAGAATAGGGGGCGGCAGCAGCAGCAGGAGGAGGTGCGGCAGGAAGTGAGGATCGAGGAGGTCCTGCCTCGGACGGAGGAGGATCGCTGTGAAGACCGGGTGGATGTGGGGACCCGAGGAATGATCGGAGTGATCCACGGGGGAGTGGGGATCGAGGCTTCCCGCAAGGCAAGTCTCCACACCATGTATCGGCGGAGCGTCGCCTCTACGTCCCAAACCCCGCCGCCAGAGGAGAGGATCACTTTCTCCAGAAGTGATATGCCGGATCACGAGGATCCGTTCTGTGATGCGCTGGTCATCAAGGCCGCCATCGAGAACTTCACTGTCTCTCGGATCCTAGTGGACAATGGGAGTTCCGTGAACGTCGTCTTCAAGAAGGCGTTTGACGCGATGCAGGTAGAAGCTAAGAGGGTGCTGGCCTCGGACGGGCCCTTGTTCGGGTTCTCGGGAGAAAGGAAGGAGGTAGAGGGAGGAGTCGGCCTCCATGTCACCCTGGGGGGGCAGTCCCGAAGCTGCAAGTTCGTCATAGTGGACGCCCCCAGCAGCTACAGCGCAATCTTCGGGAGGCCCCTGATCAGCGCCTTCCGCTGCGTCCCCTCATCTTTCCATCAGTGCTTGAAGTTCAACGCTGAGGGGGTGCAGGTCAGGGTTAGGGGAGACCCTAAGGTGGCACGGGAATGCTACGTCACCGCGGTGAACACCATCTCTTAGCAGGAAGGGGCCGAGGAGATGGGGCGGAGGATGGAGGAGGACGAGCAGGAAGCCGGAGAGGTGGAGCTGGAGGTGAAGGGCTGCGCGGAGAAGGCGGAAGGAGGGGGTCCGGAGGAAGTGGTCGAGGTAAGGGCCGTGGCAGAGGAGATGGAGGTAGAGGTCCCCGCTCAGGAGGAAGGGGATGCCGAGGGATGGGGGGAGCAGTCCAGGCTGGAGGCCGCAGAGGAGGTGGTGGAGCTAGAAGTGCTCACCCGCGGAGGCAGGATGGAGAGGATCCGCGTCAGCGGGGGGCTGACCCCGGAGGACCAGGGCAGGATGCTGGAGTGCATCCAGAAGAACGTGGACATCTTTGCCTGGAGCGCCGCGGAGATGCCGGGGGTTGACGCGGATGTGGCTTGCCGCCGCCTCAACCTGGACCCGGGAACACGCCCCGTCCAGCAGAAGAAGAGATCCACGGCGGACAAGCTAGCGGAACCCATCAGGGAGGAGGTGGCAAAACTTCTCAAAGCGGGCTTCGTGTCCGAAATTCAATACCCCGGCTGGGTCTCGAATGTTGTGATGGTCAAAAAGGGAGACGGCCGCTGGCGCTTATGTATCGATTTCTCCCTTCTTAATAAAGCTTGTCCTAAGGATTGTTACCCCTTGCCTCGGATCGACGCGCTGGTTGACTCAGCCGTCGGTTTTTCTGTAATGAGTTTTTTAGATGCATTTTCAGGTTACCATCAGATCAGGATGCACCCCCCAGACATAAAGGATGTCTCATTCATCACAGGGGACGGTTGCTACTGCTACAAGATGATGCCATTCGGGTTGAAGAACGCCGGGGCCACCTACCAAAAGATGATGGATAGGGTCTTCAAGGAACAGAGGGGGAGGAACTTGGAGGTGTACGTGGACGACCTCATGATAAAGAGCCGGGACGTGGACTCCCACCTTCGGGACCTAGAGGAGACGTTCGCCACCCTGCGCAGATACAAGATGCGGCTGAATCTCCTTAAGTGCGTTTTTGGGGCTGGCCGAGGGAAGTTCTTGGGGCACCTCCTCACCCCCGCGGGGGTCGAGCCGAACCCGGACAAGGTTAAGGCAATCTTGGAGTTGGGGTCCCCGCGGAATGCGAAGGAGGTCCAACGGTTGACAGGGAAGCTAGCAGGACTGAGCCGCTTCCTCTCTCGGGCAGGGGAGAAGTGCTCCCCCTTCTTCAAAACGCTGAGGGGGGGCCAGAGGTTCGAGTGGACTAAGGAATGCGAGGAGGCGTTCCAGGCCCTCAAGGCGCAGCTGACACAGGCCCCGCTGCTCCAGGGGCCGAAAGAGGGTGAAGATTTGTTCTTATACCTCGGGGTCGGGACAGAGGCCTTAAGCTCCGTCTTGGTGCGAGAAGAGGGGAAGAGGCAGCTCCCCATTTATTATGTCAGCCGGGTCCTGAGGAAGGCCGAGCTCCGATATCCAATCTTGGAGAAGCTTGCGTTCGCACTGATCATCTCGGCTCAGAGGCTACGACCATACTTCCAGGCACACTCAATCCGAGTGGTGACCGACCATCCCCTCCGCAACGTCTTCGAGGGGGTGGACCATTCAGGCCGGCTGGCCAAGTGGTCGGTGGAGCTGAGCGAGTTCGACGTCTCCTTCGTTCCGCGTCTCTCGATCAAAGCACAGGCGATGGCCGACTTCTTGGCCGACTACGTGGTGGAAGTAGCGGAGGAGGAGCTCACCCGCCCGACTCCTTGGAAGGTGAGGGTGGACGGAGCCTCAGGAAGGCATTCTCTCGGAGTAGGAGTGGTTCTGGAAAACCCTCAAGGGACTCGGATCGAACAGACGGTGGTGGTGCATTTTCCCATTACCAACAACCAGGCTGAGTACGAAGCAGTGATAGCGGGACTACGCCTGGCCAGAGAGTTGGGGGTGCTGGATGTGGAAGTTCTGACCGACTCCATGGTGGTGGCTTCCCAGATCAACGGGGAGTTCGAAGCAAGGGAGCCCGCTTTGAAGTTATACTTGGCCAAAGTGAAGGGGGTCATAGGGACCTTCCAGACCTTCTCCATCCAACACGTGCCAAGGGGGGAGAATGAACAGGCCGACCAACTGGCGAAGCATGGCCCCCGGATGGGGGGCACCATCACCGACCTGTTCCGCCCCTCCATCGAAGAGGGGGAGCTCATGGAGATCGATCAGCAGCCCTCGTGGATGGACCCAGTAGTAGTTTTCCTCTCCACGGGAGAGTATCCGGAGGGAGTAGACAAGAAGAAGCTGAGGCACAAGTCCGCCTACTACCTCCTCAAAGACGGGCAACTATACAGAAAGACCCTTTCCGGGATGCTGGCTCGCTGCGTGTCCGAGGGCGAGGCGCAGAGGATCTTGGAAGAAGTCCACTCCGGGGAGTGCGGGAGTCATTCCGGGAGTCGGACCTTGGAGGGGAGGATAGTCCGGCAGGGGTATTTCTGGCCCACCCTGGGCCGGGACGCCGCGGAGTTCGCAAGAAGATGTCATAAGTGCCAGCTATTTGCCCCCCTCCAGCTACAGCCGGCCCAGCAACTCAAGAGCATCACGGCCCCCTGGCCCTTTGCAATCTGGGGAATGGATTTGGTTGGGCCGTTCCCCCAGGCTAGCGGCCAGAGAAGGTTCCTCCTGGTGATGATCGACTACTTCTCAAAGTGGATGGAGGTGAAGGCGTTGGCAAAGGTGACCTCCCAGGTAATCAGGAACTTCGTTTGGGGGGAGATCATCTGTCGCCATGGGCTGCCCCAGGCCATCGTCACAGATAATGGGCCTCAGTTCGCCAGCGCCGAGTTCACCAGTTTTTGCGAGCAGTTTGGGATCGACCTCAGATTCGCCTCGGTCCACCACCCCAGGAGCAACGGGCAGGTGGAGGCGGCGAACAAAATCATCGTCAATCTCCTCAAAAAGAGGGTGGAAAACTTGAGGGGGAGCTGGGTGGAGCAGCTCCCCGCCGTCCTTTGGGCCCTTAGAACCACCCCTAACACGGCCACGGGGGAGACCCCCTTCAAGCTCTCCCATGGGTGCGAGGCGGTGCTCCCCATAGAATTTGAAGTCCAAACACCGCGAGTCGGGACGGCCAGAGAAGGCCGAGAGGAATGGAAAGCCGAGAATGGGAAGGAACTGAGGCTCTCCCTCGACATGGTGGAAGAGTTGAGGGATCTTTCGGCCATCCTGCAGGAGGAGGTCAAAAGGAGGATGGCAAAATACTTCGACAAGCATGTCAGGGTCAAGCAGTTCGCTGAAGGGGACCTGGTACTGAAGAAGGTGGATGCGGCAGGGCGGTCAGCGTCCGTAGGGAAACTCAACCCCAGCTGGGAAGGGCCATTCATTGTGAAAGAAGCTCTGAAGTCGGGGGGCTATCGGCTCCAAAATGTAGAGGGCGAGGCCCTGAGTCTCACCTGGAGTGGAGACGACTTGAAGAGATTTTTTCCCTAATTTCCTGTAAGCAACACGATTCATTATAATGAAGCTTTTCTTTTCCCTCCCCCCAGGATTGTCATACCTAGGCTTGCTCAGAGAGTGGGAATGAGTTTGGACCCCGAGAAGATCCCGCTGCCAGGCTCTCACCTAGCTGGCAGGGCCGGAAGTCACTCGGTGTCATCCCTAGCCTCGAGAAGATCCCGCTTCCAGGCTCTCACCTAGCTGGCAGGGCCGGAAGTCACTCGATGGAGAATGAGTTTGGACCCCGAGAAGATCCCGCTGCCAGGCTCTCACCTAGCTGGCAGGGCCGGAAGTCACTCGGTGTCATCCCTAGCCTCGAGAAGATCCCGCTGCCAGGCTCTCACCTAGCTGGCAGGGCCGGAAGTCACTCGATGGAGAATGAGTTTGGACCCCGAGAAGATCCCGCTGCCAGGCTCTCACCTAGCTGGCAGGGCCGGAAGTCACTCGGTGTCATCCCTAGCCTCGAGAAGATCCCGCTGCCAGGCTCTCACCTAGCTGGCAGGGCCGGAAGTCACTCGATGGAGAATGAGTTTGGACCCCGAGAAGATCCCGCTGCCAGGCTCTCACCTAGCTGGCAGGGCCGGAAGTCACTCGGTGTCATCCCTAGCCTCGAGAAGATCCCGCTGCCAGGCTCTCACCTAGCTGGCAGGGCCGGAAGTCACTCGATGGAGAATGAGTTTGGACCCCGAGAAGATCCCGCTGCTAGGCTCTCACCTAGCTGGCAGGGCCGGAAGTCACTCGGTGTCATCCCTGACCCCGAGAAGATCCCGCTGCCAGGCTCTCACCTAGCTGGCATGGCCAGAAGTCACTCGGTGTCATCCCTAGCCTCGAGAAGATCCCGCTGCCAGGCTCTCACCTAGCTGGCAGGGCCGGAAGTCACTCGATGGAGAATGAGTTTGGACCCCGAGAAGATCCCGCTGCCAGGCTCTCACCTAGCTGGCAGGGCCGGAAGTCACTCGGTGTCATCCCTAGCCTCGAGAAGATCCCGCTGCCAGGCTCTCACCTAGCTGGCAGGGCCGGAAATCACTCGATGGAGAATGAGTTTGGACCCCGAGAAGATCCCGCTGCCAGGCTCTCACCTAGCTGGCAGGGCCGGAAGTCACTCGGTGTCATCCCTAGCCTCGAGAAGATCCCGCTGCCAGGCTCTCACCTAGCTGGCAGGGCCGGAAGTCACTCGATGGAGAATGAGTTTGGACCCCGAGAAGATCCCGCTGCCAGGCTCTCACCTAGCTGGCAGGGCCGGAAGTCACTCGGTGTCATCCCTAGCCTCGAGAAGATCCCGCTGCCAGGCTCTCACCTAGCTGGCAGGACCGGAAGTCACTCGATGGAACGACTCAGAAAGCAACGACCTGCGACCCAGAACAAATCGCGTTGTCGGACACCCACCTAGCCGGCAAGGCCGTGAACTACTCGAAAAGCGTGCGCAGCAAGACGGAATCACAAGAATAAGTCAAAAAGAGGGAAAGGGCCTGGCATGGCCCCATCCTCAGACCCCAAGAAAGGTGGTCGAGTAAACGCAAAGGCCTGGCGAGAGTACACAGGGAATTAAGCATGCGGCCGAGGGACGAGCCAGCTCGCCTCGCTCGGCGGACGAGCCAGCTCGCCTCGTTCGGCGGACGAGCCAGCTCGCCTCGCTCGGAGGACGGGCAGCTCGCCTCGCTCGGCGGACGGGCAGCCACCTCGTCAGAACCGGACCGCAGGGGGGGGGGGGGGGGGTCGCGCCGTCCGGCAATGACATCGTTGGAAAAACAAGGCAGGCGAGAAATAAAAAAGGAACAATAGCTGAAAGGAACAATAGATAGAAATATAAAGTATAAGCGCAACTCGCGCATACATCTCAGACCAGATTGTTATACATCATGTTCATCTACAAAGTAAATTACAAAAAGGGGGGTGGGGGGAACGCGAGATCTAGAAACCCTAAAGCGGCTGGAAGGCCTTGTCGCCAGGCTCCGGCACGGGAAGAAACAGCGCCGGCACCACGTCCTTCGCCGAGAGTCCCGCTGCCTCGCTGGTAAGCAGATCCGCGCGCCGCAGTGTTTGCATCGTGTATCTCGCTGCGCTGGTCGCGTTCTTTTGCATTAGCACCTCCAGGTCGTAGTCGGAGAGATGCTCGCGCGGGCAGACCCTGCTGTTTGGAGGAGGGACAGCGGCGACGACCTCCAGCTCGCGTACCCGCGCCTCCAGCGCCGCCTTTTCTTGGCCAAGGGTGGCGATCTCGACACCCATCCGGCTCGCCGTCGCCGCATCCTGGGGAAAAATGAATAAGAATAATCGTGAGTTGTGTGCACGAAAAGGAGGGAGTACAATTCAGGTTGAGCACGCACCACCCCGCCCAGGTACCGCGCGAGGGTCTCCTCGGCCGCGTCGGCTCGCCTCCTGTGAGTGTCCGCGTCCGCCTGGGCGAGCTTCCGGGCCTCTTCCTTCTCATCCGCCATCTTTTGGATGGACGCGGCGTTCCGCTCCACCTGGGTGCAGCGCCTCCCCACCATGTGAGCCAGCTCCAGACCGCGCAGCTGGGCCCGCGAGCTCTCATGAATCAGCACTCGCGTCGCCTCCTTGTCATAAATGGCGGCGTCTTCACGCGAGTATAGACCAAAGGAGAGGCTGTACGCCTCCCCACCGATGGTATCCTGCTCCATCCAGCTCAGCAGCAGGGTCAAGATCGTCGCGCGGTTCGACTCCTTGTCCCACGCCAGGAGCGGGACGCCAAGCTCGTCCAAGTACTTCTCGCCGTAGCCGAAGTTCCGATGCCCTCTCGGCACCGGCTCCGCGGCGGCTTCAGACCCGCCCTGCGGCGCGGAGGTGCCCGCCGCCCCGACCGGGGAGTCGCTGGTCGAAACAACCAGCGGGGGCGAGGGGGCCTCAGTCGGCAAGACCGCGGGGGCCTTGCCCTTTCTTTGGCTCGCGGAGGGTTGCTGATCCGCGGTCTTCGTCGACTTCGGCGGAGGCGCTGACAGTCCGCCGCCCGGTTGCTTCTTGGCCGGGATCGATGAGATGTCGCGCTGGGCGGCATCCGCAGCCTGGGCACGGGCGAGAACCCCGGGGGGAATCCGAGCGCTCTCATAAGGGGGGTGAAGAGGTATGTCGCGTTCACCTGCGAAGGAGGGAAGGTGAGATGAAAGAAGAGTGGGAAAGTAAGGACTAATGGAGATGAGTGGAAAACCTCCCCCCGGCGGGACAGCCGCGAGATCGTCGAGGTGGCGGCACAGGAACGCGACCTCGAAGTTCTTCCCGACGAAGAACGCGAACAGGTCGGCTTCATGGCCGCCTAGGTTGGGTGGCCGGTAGCTCGCCTCGCTGAGCTGCACCGGCGAGAAGGGCACGTTGCCGAAGTCCCCTTTGGCGAACAGGAACTTCTTCAGCCAGTTGTGGCTCTTGTTGACGGTCTCCCGCACCTTGAGGTGGGCGCTGGAGAAGTAGGCCGTCCCGTCTCGGTTCGCCCTGAAGGAGAACAGCTTCCGGAATACTGCGAGGCTGAACTCCACCCGCTCCTCTCGCAGGAAGCAGGCGAACCCCATCATGACGGCGATGGAGTTCGGGGTCATCTGGCCCAGGACGACCCCGAAGTATTTTAGCACCTGGCGCACCTCGGGCCATAGGGGGAGTCGCAGGCCTACCTCGAAGTGAGCGAGAGGGATGGCGAGCTCATCCCTAAACAGGTCGTTGATCTTCTCCCCCTCTTCGGGTCGCCTCGCAGAGAACCCGGCTGGGATGTGGTCGCCTAAAGCTTCCAAGTATTCGCGCTCTGTGATGACGGCGCGAGGGAAATCATGCTCGGAGAAGGTCCAAGCGCATTTGCTTCGGCCGTCCGCGTCGCCGCCGCCTCCGCCCATTCCCGTCGAGTCGCAGCCGAACGCGCGAGAGAAAGCCAGAAGGCGAACACAGACGATACTTTGTGGGAAAAGGGAAGCGAGAAGTTGTTTTGGAATCGGTGGAGAAATAAGGGCCTGCAAGGCCTATTTATAGGGAAAGAAAAGGGCGGGAAACTTCCCGCCGAAAGGCGGGGTGCGGATAGCCAAAAAACAGCCCGACGGTTCGACTTCCCGCGCGCGACCGCGCCTCAAAGGTCGATCCGGCACGGTCCTCGCCCGGCTGCAACCGCGGGAGACCGGCGCGGGCGAACCAACCCCAACCCGCACCCGCACGCCGTGCCGCGCGAGACGGGAGATTCCCGTCTAGCGAGCTCCTCGGCTCGCCCTCGCCCCGATCAGCGCGAAAGGAAGAACGGACCCTTCCCTTTAACCCGCACACAGAAATCAAAAGAAAAGCAGCGCGATAATTTCAATACATCTCAGCAACAAAATAGTTAGGCCCCTAGGCGGGCTAAAAGAGTCGCGAGCAATTATAAGTACAAGATAACTGCGAAATGACGGTAACCCCGCGGTATCCCGCGAGCGAGGGGCAAACAACTGGGTCAGTACTCGACCCACTTCCACCTGTGTCGCCTCTTCGTTCCCGCTCGCGGCGGCACGCGAGGATCGTGGTAGTCGCGAACCGCCACCAGTTCCCGCTGAGCCATGCCGACCTGCTCTGTGGCGCTCCTAAGATGTCCCTCGGCCCGCGTTATATGCACGCCCGGCGAGGTAACGTCGTCGTCTTCCGCTTCACGCCGAGGGCCCTCCAGGACAGCGAGCCGGGCCTCAGTCTCGGCCTTGTCTTCATCAACCCTCCTCATGATCTCCTTCAACATCAGTGTGTGTTTCTGGAACAGCCGTGTCACCTGCCCCTTCATCCCGACCGCGTCGGTCGAGTCGCCCAGGTAGTCAGAAACGCTGTCCACGTCAGGCGGAGGCGAGTACCCTTCGCTCATCTCGGTCTCAGGGGAGGCCCTGTGAAAGCCTGCAAGCGAGGCGAGTCAGAGGGAGCGAGCAAGAGACGAAGCCCGACGATAAAAACCAGCTCACCAGGGGTTGGCACATCGCCCGCACCGACAGATGGGCGAGAAGAGCCCGGCCGACCCTGAAAGTTCCCTCCCTCGAGGGTCTCAAGAGATTTCCCCAGCCCATGGGAGACCGTCGGACGGGGAGTTTCCGGAGATGGGCGATCCAGACCTGGGGAACTCGCGATCTTCTCAGGCGACAGAGGCGGGGGACGATCCTCTCCCCGGTTCTCCACCTCCTCACAGGGAATTACCTGCAAAACAGGGAGTCAGGGGAATAGCGATAATCAGCGGAAGGCCACGTACCCCGGGGACGACCTCAGCACCCGCCGCCGAGCTGGAGGCGGGGCAGTCACCCGCCAGAGAACGCTTAACAATCTTTCCCTTCGCCGGCCTGAAGAGAGGGCCGGAAGATCCGCGTACTAGCCATGGGGCGGCCTCGAGGGCCTCCTCCTGAGTCTGCAGGACCGCTGCCGCCAGGCGAGCTCGCACCTCTTCGCTAACCGGCATCGAGAAACAGAAGTCTGCTCAGAGAAAATAAAGGGGATCTGGGGAGCCTCCTACAGGGGTCAGCGGTATGTATTTATAGCCGGACAGTGGGGGCCCACCAAAAGATTCCCTGCCAGCTCAGCACAGTGCTCGCCGAACACGTGGGTTAGATGATTCTTTCCGAGCTTGATTCAAGCTCGAAAAGAGCGGGGATTGTGTACAACCCTGTGTCCGGCGAGCGGGCCCAGCCAGGGAGGTTGAGCGGGCCTGGACCCGCGACCCGCACCCGGGCGGCGAGACAGGCTATGCGGCAGAAGGCCTGACCCGCTCCCGCCCACCTCAGGCGAGCGGGCTGGCAACCCGCGGCGAGCGGGCTGGCAACCCGCGGCGAGCGAGCTGGACCCAAGGATGGCGGCCCGCCGGCTGATCCCCCCTGCATGCGACCTGACCGCCGATCCGCCCGGCAAAAGGCTGGCAGCTCGCCCACATCGGCTCGCACTCGCCCAGTGAGGGTAGGTGAGCCCCAGAGCCAGGTCGCGCCCGCCCCCCTCGGACGGGATCGGAGGCGAGCTGACTCCCCATGGGTGCGAATAGCTATTCAGAACAGCGGAGCCTGGCTGTTGGCAGACCAGGTTGGACTGCACATAGCTATCCAAAACAGCGGAGTTTGGCTGTTGGCAGACCCAACCAGGGGCCTTTTTGGTATTTCCAGGTCAGTTCTTTTGGTTATTGGCAGTTCAGATTCTGAAAATCTATAAATAAGACCCAAGGGGTACCTCAGAGGGCACGCTTTCAGTGCCTCCTTGCCCTCATTTTCAAGTGTTCTCTGAGGGTACCTTAGCTCGGCTCTTGGCTAAGGAGGGGAAGCGCTCAGAGATCTTCCGGGTTTGTGGTGGGACCTCCCTGCCGAGCCCTTGGGTCTGTTCTTTCTTGTCTCTTCCGTTGTTTTTCTTGCAGGAGCGAAGTAGGTGCGAGACCACCCCTTCCCCAAGGGCAGAACTCCACAAGAGGCCGGATTCCGGTTTCAACATCCCATGTAATGACACTACCGTAAGGTGGCTGTTCTGGCCATAAGACTCCCCTCGGCCATGCCTTGTGTTCCAGGAGGGGGGTCTTACAAACTATTCAAAATCAGGCCTTGTTTCCATCTCTTCCCTGTATCTTTCCTTGCACATCCTGACCTCTTCCTCATCCTTAGCAATAGATTTTCCTCTGGCTCTTATCAATTGGTCAACAATAGGGCTGAATTTTGGAATTGTAGGAATGTCAACTGCTGTAGAATGATCAACCTGTTGTGTACCATCTTAGATGTCATACTGAGCATCAACTTAAGTATCATTCTGTTCTGCATTCTGATCGTAGTATTGGCCATCATACATATTAAAATTTTGACATAGTCTTTTAGGGATAGGAGCAGTGTCAATGTTTTAATATCATAATAGCTCAAGACCCATTGAGCCTCTGATAACATTTGTGATCCAAACTACATTTTTAGTACTGCCATTTATCACATCCTTCTACCCTTTTTTTGTCTTCTTCACAGATATTCTTAGTCAGGGAGGTGTTGGCCCTTGTCAACTGTCCATCCAGATGGTCAATACCAAGGGTGGCATGGTTCTTGACTTTGAGCAAATGATTATTAAGAACTTGAGCATAGACATCCATCCTTCTTTCAAGAATATTTGTGTGCTTTTCCATCAATTCCTTCTGTGCATTTTCTACTGCTAGCATGTTGTTAGCAGTGATGGTCTAATTTTCCACTATGCCAGTCTGATGTTACTGATTTCATTCATCTTACTTTCAGTGAAGGTGATTTTAGGTGCTGCTCTCAAGAAGAATTTTACAGTCTGGGCCTTCAACAAATTAATCTCAAATCTTATAGATTTGATCACTATTGTCTGATCATTTCTGAGATTCTTTATGGTGTCTTACACAAAGTTATCCAGGTGCCTTCTCTGGTCATCTAATAATCCTTTCAGTTGATTTAGGAAGACTGGGGACATTTAATCACTCTGATAGGATGTACCTTCATCACAGATGTTGTTTTGCTCTGGCCTAACCTCTTCTCTTGCTTCTGAGTCAGCCTTTTCAAACTCTGAAGAATTTTGATTGGCATGGTTATCATCAATAGCATTCCCTTCCTCAGATATATAGGTGTCAATGTCATAGACTGTACATTGATCAGGGAGTTCAGTGTAAACCACCCCCTCAATCTTTGTCAAGTCCACAGGGACATTTAGATTTACTGTTGTATGGAATTCAGTATCTTTCTCCATAGACTCACCAGGTCGATCAGTATTACGAGGATTCTGAATATTCTCTTGCACAACCTATAGATGCTCCCCCACAACAAGAGCATCTTCCATGACTTGCTCTAGAAGTTCCCTCCCACCCCTATAGGACTGTATCTACCTTGTTGATCTGAGTATATGGGAGCAGAACCTTCTTCAATTGGAGTAGAGTTTTTATAGTCTCCCCCTCAATCTTTATAGAAATCTTGGTGACTATCTCCTCAGCCACCCTTCCAGTAACCTCAACTGGAGGTATAATCATGGCATCCTCAACAGCAAGTTCTTCAGACTAAGTTCTGCTTACTGGAATCATTGTTGCAGGTTCAGAGGAAAATTATACATGAGCACTTGTATCTCTCATGGTCTCTTGAGTAGACTGAGAAAGTTGAGGATCACGAGGCTATTCTTCAGCCTGTTTTGAGGAGCTGTTGTCAGTACTTTCCTCTGAAACTGGAACTGCGTTCTTCTTCTTCTTGGCAATAGTCTGAGCATGTGGCAACAGAACTCTATCTCATCTGTCAAATATTTTCAAGTCTAACGTCCTCATGTGATGGATCTTTGTTCCTAGCATTATATTAAGGTCCCTGGAACACTCTTTAGCAGAAATAGAGAAAGAATCCTTCACATATTTGGCTCTGATATATAGTCTATTATCCTTTGAAATAATATCTCTGCCCAATTAGTCTTCTTGGATAGGATTATGCTTTTCATTTATTTGAACATAATCTTGAAGATCTGGTCATGTGAGCCAATCTTGCACAATAGGTCTTTCCCAATAACATCTGCTAGGAATTTTCCCATGAGAATCAACTCCTTACTAGAATTGATCCAGTGGTGTGTTTATAGAGTCCACACCACTTCAGTATATATTTGACATGAGTCTGATCCAGTTCATCTTCTTCATCCGACTCTTTGAACTTGGGCAGTTGTAGTGTCTTGCTCAGTCTATTAGGGGTTATATTAATCTTGTTCCCACTGATGAACGTCCTAATTTACTAAATGATGAGTCGACTTTTGCATTTGAGTATAACTAATGTACCTCTTGCTTCCACAGTAAACTGGGCTCAGATAGAAAAACTTCTAGGTCAGTGACCTGAAGCAGGTGGAGAATAAACTGTACTTCCTCAAGTGCATCTTGGAATCCATTTTGCATCAGCTCCAAACCCTCGAGTATGAAATCCAACCTTTTGGTGACATTTCTTCTGTGAATTGCTGAAGTTATTCCAAGCTTTTGATGATTCGTCGTAAGGAGCAGAGAAGGATGAGGAACAATTTCTTTTTCTTTACACACACAACCTTCTATTTATAGTGATTTCTATTTTTAGAAGCTGGAGAGGCGCGTACCTATTTATGATCAAGAAATGATCAATGACTGGGATTGATTCTACTACTTACCAGCAAAATAGACTCACTGGGAGCTTGTGTTAAGTGAACTCGGCCCCTTAATGCTCTTGACACATGTAGTTCATTCAACGCACTCGAGGCCTGAGCACTTAGACTCAGCACACATGATGCCAGATCTTGTCTCAGCGCACTCTACGTCTGGACACTTAGTACATTTCTCTTTTATTTATCCTGCAAGGATTAAAATTACTTGCAAAAAACAAAAACTATCTGGAGATCTATTGAATCTGGGCTATATTCAACATACCCAATTCAAATTTGAAGGTGTTGAATCATGCTTCATCTAGTGGCTTAGTGAAGTTGTCAGCTACTTACTTGTCTGTGGGGACAAATTCAAGAATGGTGTCTTCACTTTCCAAATGTTATCTAATGAAGTGATACATAATCTCTATATGCTTAGTCCTGCTATGATAGACAGGATTCCTAGCAATAGATATTGCACTAGTTGAATGACAATATAATTGGGTGTTTTTTATCTTTAGGTTGTAATCCTGGAGCTAGTGTTGGATCCACAGCAACTGAGCACAACAACTTCCTGCTGATATATATTCTAACTCTGCTATTGATATGGCAATACTAGTTTGTTTCTTGCTGCTACAATAAACAAGTCTTCCACCAAAGAACTAACAGAAGCCTGAAGTACTTTTCATGTCCTCTCTACAGCCTGCAAAATCTGCATCTGAATACTCAGTTAGCTCAAAATCACTATTCCTAGGGTACCAAAGGACAAGATCTGGTGTGCCCTTAACATATTTCAGAATTCTTTTAGCAACAGAATAGTGAGGCTCCTTAGGCCAAGAATGGTATCTAGCATAAACAAATGTAGCATATATAATGTCTTGCCTACTTGCAGTAAGGTAGAGGAGGGAGCCAACCATGCCTCTATACATAGTTTCATCAACAGGTTTCCCTATTTCATCCTTGTTTATTGAAAGACCTTGTTTTCAATGTTAGCTAATACCTAGAGTGGGGGGGGGGGTAAATAGGTTTTGGCCATTTTAAGATTATTTAGACCTTACCCTGATTAACTGTGCTTATTGTTTTGATTATTCTAGCTTTCAAGACATGCACATAAAAGGCACATATATTTATAGTGGTTCCCCAAATTATGGGCACGTACACTATCCTTCTTCGCCTTTCTAATTATAACAACTCCATCTATCACATAAAATATAACAGAGGATCCGGTCGGAGCCCCGCGCCATATTCCACAAACAAGTAGTGGGATTATATGTTAATATCAAAAATACTGTTGCGAATCCTAACTCAGAGCATTCTAGGAGAAGTTTTAAGGTTGCCTGAACGCAAATCATACAAATGCCCAATATATAAAACTAACAGTTATATATCTACATCACGAATGTACATTCAAAATATACAAAATGTTACGGCCTTAAGGCCTTACAGTTACACTTCACAAGTGTGGTTTACAAACATCGGCACGCAGTCCAGCCACACATGAAAACAGTAAAAGTTTGTCTTTGGGCCTTCGAGGGCCAGCCAATCACAGCATAAAGGCTTCAGCCCGGTACTTTCCACTTGGCTCTCCAGCACTTACAAATCACAGCCCATTAAAATGTGGCAAACAAAGTAATGGTCAGCAATTGCAGACCCGTTTATAACGACCCCCCCTTTACTCGGGGCAGCGATTATCCTTCCCTGCAACAGCAGCATATATATATATATATATATATATATATATATATATATATATATATATATATATATATATATATATATATATATATATATATATATATATATATTTATATATATAGTGGCAACAATACTGTGAATTTAAGAACTATTCACCACAGACGTCGGCTCAACGACCACACGCCCGGTTCAGTCAGGGCACATTTATGGTGTACCGGACTTCCCGTATCCTACATCCCGTTCAGAGGTCCAAGAAATAACGGTTCATTCTTGAGCATTTTATACTTTTCAGCCCTAGACCTAAGACTCTCATTATACTACCGACGACAGCCAGCTACTTTAGGCAATCTAATCAGGATAAATATAATGTAGGTACAGTTCAGTCACCTCTCACTGCTCAGATCACCATATCACTTCCGACAGCCGAAGTAATTAGGGAAATATACAAGACGCTGGTGAACCTCCCCTTTCCCATTCGGCTCAATGGCCTTTAGAGCTGGGCATTACTGGCTCATAGCTTCGTTACGGCTCTCACGGCCATAATTGTTTGCCTCCACGACTAAACTCAAATGCTAGCCCCACGGTCTTCGCGAGAAAGGCTTTGCACTAATATAGGCTAGCACTCATGGACACCATAGCTAGGCACTACAGGATCTTTGCTTTCCATACAATGACCCACAGGTCTCCCTGAGATAGGACTCACAAATATAGCTCACTGGGAGCTATCACGTGGCGATACTCACTGTCGCCCGACAATATCCAACAGCTTTGCAAACCGTGGAATTTCTTGGTTATTTTCCTGGAGATCATCTCCAGCACATCCTACTACTCCCATTCCATAGGTGTAACTCACAGACCCCATAAACTATAACATCCCATTTCTAACTAGACCCTAAGGGTGGTTTTGGCCATGACTAGGGCATGACAAAACCCTAGGAAGCTAAAAATGGCCAAGTGATAGAAGGCCAAGATGACAATCACCTTGGTCTATCTATGGCACAACCTCATCACAAAACCTAGGGCTTGACCTTAGGGCTTCACCATGACTCCATGACCCCACCACAACATCAATAACTTATCAGAGGGTCCACTAGATCCCTAAGGGTCTATTGGAGTCAACCCAAAGTGGCCAATTTGACCTAGGACCACCATAGGCCTAAATTGGGCAAGGTGCCCTAATAATGGGCAGTTGGCCTCTAATGTGCCCAACCAACCTTTCCCAGGTCTTCCTTGGCCTAAAGTGAGGCCAATGGGTCACTAAGGACACATTGAGTTTAGTCCTAGAGGCCAAGTTGACCCAAGTCAACTCTAGCCCCTAATCTGGTCAAAGTACCCTTACTAAGGGTAGGTGACCTCTAAGGTGCAAAGTAACCCTACATAACCCTTCCTAGACCTAAGGGGAAGCCATGGGGTCACCAAGGACTCCTTGGCGTCAACCCAAATGGTCATGTTGACCCAAGTCAAACTAGCCCTAAAGAGGTCAAAGTGCCCTTACCAAGGGACAAGTGACCTACAAGATGCCAAGTCAACCCTATCCAACCCGACCTAGGCCTTAGGGGAGATCAATGGGTCACCAGGGACTCTTTATGGGCAACCAAAAAGGTCAAAAAGACCAAGGTCAACCCAAGCCTACCTTGTGTCAACCTAGCCCAAATAGGCTAGCCCAAGTTCAAGCCTCCTCATGTGGCTTCTTTAGGAGATGATGTGTATGGATGGGCTGCCAATAGACCTAAAGATTGACCAAGTCAACTTGGTGACTAGGAGAGAGGGTGAGCTTCAATTCCATGGTTATGGAGTAGAGAGAAAAATGAAAGAAGGGGGAAGGAAGGGGCTCGGCCAAGGGGAGGCCAAAGGCCACCTTTAATGGCTGAATTCAACTCCCCTAGGGAAGGGGAGAAGTTACCAGCCGCTTCCCTAGCCACCAAGGGACTGGTTTAGCCCCCTCTACCATGGCCGAATGTAGCCATTAATGTCCTTAATGGCCATTGATGATCCAGCCTCTCCCCTCCCCATCCGATGCTTTAAACACCTTCAGTGGGCCGAGAGGAGGATTTCCCAGTCCTTACCTGAAGAAACCGAGCCTCCCCACTGTGTAGTTGCAGAAACTGAGCGACGTCGTCTTCAAAGATTGCTTTCCGGCGATCTTCTCGACTTCAGGCCCCCGGCAAGGTCATACTCCACTCCTTCTTTCATGGGTAGTTCTTAGGAATCTTTAGGGCCAAGGTTCGGGCTCAATTGAGCCCGATCCAAATGGAAATTTTCCTGGTTTTTCCACAAAAATGCAACCATCGGGATCGCCGGAATAGGGCTCTCCGGCGGCGGTGACGCCACATGGCGACAGCCACCACCTCAAAGGAGGTGATAGTGGTGGTGGCCGGCCGGGGAGGCGGCTGGATGGCCGGCGACAGCCGCTTGAAATTGGTCCTGGAAAAATGAATCCTGGTCGTCGGCTCAAGGTAGAAGATGAAGGGATCCCGTCCACTTTGCGTCAAGATTCGTGTCATACTAGATTTTAAACTATAGTGTATAAATATTCTGATTATTTAATTATGTCACAAATTTTGTTGGTTTTAATTTTTCAAAATACTTAGGTGTTGTTTCATAGAAAGTGGTCAACATAAACTTTGTACCTGAAGGGTCTAGTGTATGGTAAAATTGATTTGAACCCATTTAGGTGCTTGGTTTGACCAGGGCACTCATTTTGGTGAGGTCTATCCCTAGGGCTATCGTGAGATTCAAATGGATGCCCACCCTTCATCCCTTGTCCAAATGACCTAAGATTTGGGCAGGGAGTCTACCCTAGCTATACCTAGGGCATGTCTAAAATTCAGAATTTTTGGAAAATATATTTCTATAGTTTTTAGAAAAATTTAATAATCCATGAATAAATTAATTAGGTGTCCTCAACATCTCAAAACTCCCCCAAATTTGGGTGGGTAGTCTTAGAGGGCATGTTAGGGACCTGGTAGAATTTTCATCTCATTTGGAGATGTTTTGGTTAGGTATTGATCCAACCCTAGGTTGACCCCTTTAGGGTTAAATAGGTCAAGCATCCCCTTTGAGTTTTGAGTGGTCAAATCACCTCAACTGAGGTTGATATTTTGCCCACTGACCTTTTATAGTATGACTCACTCTCCAATGGAATTTGGGGTGGTTAAGTGTATGGTAACCCTAGAACCCTAGGGTAGGTTCCTTAACGGGGATTGTTAGGGTTTGAAGATCATATGGTAAAATGACCTTGGATTGACTTGAAAATTTGTGGGGAGGACCATAGGATTAGTGTAGTTTTTTGGTTAAAATGTTAGGGAATTTGGAAGCCTTAAACCCCCTCAAAACCCTAACCCTATTTTAGGGCACAAACCTTGTAGTGATAGAAAATGTCACTAAAACTCACTGAACAGTGATGAGATTTGGGTAGAGTAGTGTTTAAAGTTATTACAAGCTCTGGAGATTTTGTTATGAATTTAGGATTATAATTTTGGATACTTCATTAACAAATTGGTAATTTATATTATTTACTTAGAAATTTATTAGGAAGAAACTACTTATTGGAAATTGATGCAATTTAGCCAGAGGACTTTTTATTATGTTTTCAAGCTCTGTGAATTTTATAGAATTTTTGGATGAATATTTTTAAGAGTTGCTTCATTAAGTATGGTTTCCCATGAAAATTTAATTTAATTTATTTTGGAGTTTAGCAAGCCTGTAAAATTCTGATTTTTGTGCAATGATCTTTTCTGAACTATATTAAGATTTTGTAATTGTTACATAATTTTCCGATGAGTAATTTTGGTACTTCCTTCTTTACATATGATTAAGGTAATTATTTTGGATAAATTAATTAGAAGTCAAATAGTCTCTGAAAAATTATGAAAATTAATATCTAGCCATATATCTCTGTTATTTAGTGATCAAAAGTTTTGGGTGGCCATTACATGAGTAGATCATATAGTTCATGTTCAAATTGCCCATGGCCAAACATTTGGGAAAATTCAATAAATATCAAATTAATTAGAAAAATTATGGATCTCAGATTTTAGACTAAATTTGTTATGATAGACCTCTGGTAAAATTTTATATGACATTTGGAAGACAATCTGGAGTACCTCCTTAAAATATCTCATATAGAATAGGATGAGCTGCATATAGTAACTGCGGAAACTGAACTAGAGTGGGTAATGAATTTTCAAGAGTTGAATCCTCAGTAGGTTGCTGGTTTGGGTAAATAAAGGAGTTCATCATTGGAATACAGGATTAGTAGAGCGAGAGGTTGACTAGTGTTAGGTGGTGCTCGGGATCGGGAAAAGATTGTCCTTCCCGTAGGGAGGAAGTGTTTAAGGGTCGGGAAATCGGGTAGCACCCATAATAGTAAGTGCCTTGCGAAAGGGAGCTTTGGGCGTAATCCCATCGTAGTTCCTAGTGCCTTCGAGAGCCCTTCACGGGGTATACCTTGGGCAGTCCTGGGCTAACGTAAACTGTAGGAGTGATAAATCTTAAAGAGCAACTAGAATAATTAGGGGTTCACTTTCACACACCCCGGTGTCTCGGGAAGTTGTTTGACATGGTTGATATTTGTGAGGGGCAGGATGGCCCGACGAGCTTTGGCATTGTTGATGTTGTGACTGACGGGATGGTCCGGGGAGCTTTGGCTCGGTGCTGATACATAAGGATGCATGTACATAAAGTAAAGGTGGTGGGTCTTCGGTATTGGAGTGTCGATGCACCGACGCCAATACGTTGACTCGCCAAGTGTGGCTATCACTTCGCCAACAAAAGTCTGATGCGCCAGCCGACAATAGTACGCAGGAGCTTCGCTTAGTGCACCAGCGTTGAGGCGTACGATAGGTCTGACCGGTAGTGCTTTAATGGTTTAGAGGTGGGTGAGGCCCAACCCACCGCTTCCGTCAGCCACTACGGAGGTATCCTAGGAGGTTCGGCTCCAAAAAGGGGGAACTAAAGGTATGTGTGCATAGAGTTGTGTGGGTGAGTTGCACTTGCATGATCGCATCATAACCCACTTGCATGTCATAGCATAATCATAGAATAAAACCACTGTCACCTATTGTATAAGTGGTATGGGATGCTTATACAATAGGCCCTGCAAAACGACCCCTTGGTCTATAAGCTTGTGTGGGCAAGTTTATAAATTAAGGTTAAGTTCTTATTATATATATTGCTGTTAATAACCGACACCCCAACGTATAAATTAGTATGAGACTCTTTATATGATGGGAGCCCTGTAAAAGATCCCTTGCTTATATGTTTCCTGTATAAGTTAAGGTTAATTTTCATACTTTACTCTACTGCCACATGTACTATAAAATTGCTAGTATATGTCTGATGCCATCTGTTTCTTGATCACTCTCCACCTTCAAGTCCTCCCCTTTCTTCCTCTCCGCTCGGTGCCTAGGGGCAATGGGGGAAGGGGTGGGGGATAATAGAACTTAGTCTTATAGACTAACGGTTTTCGAATCACATCATTTAGGGGATCGTGGAGCCCAGCATGGAGGAGCAGCCCCGTAGGTCGGCATGCCTGGAGATGGGGCAGTCTAGTACCCGAGTTCAAATGATAGGGACTGTGAGCCCATGACCTTAGTAGTGTTTTATTTTGCTTTCGCTTGAGTGACCATGTAGTGAGGATTTGATGTAGCGGGCTTAAGCCCTCATTTTCAGTATATTATATTCTGTGGACTCTCCCTTCATGGAGATTATATTACTCTGATGTGATTGTATTTTGTGGACTTTTGGTTACAGTTTTACCTCACTTGTGTTTACACTACTTTTGTTGCTTTTCTACGACTGAATCTGCCGGCAGAATCGGCAATTTGCGGTGATGACCCAACAGGGTGTGAAGGTGTCACTGCAAAGCTGCGGTTCTGGACCTAAGACCCCGGTGTAAAAATAAGGGGGGTCTTACAAGTGGTATCAAAGCAAACCTCGATCGAAAAGTAATAGTCCACAAGACCTTGGTCACCCCCGCGTGAGTTTAGTTTGGGGACAAACTAAGCAGCGAAAGCAGTGGTGTGCCCATATGAGGGATCACATTGAAATTGTCCACTTTGTATTAGGTATTGAGTCGATTACCTACTAATGTAGTTTGTTTTGCATCCCCCAGCTCAACCCACTCCACAAGACAGAGCCCAGCAGAAATCCATCTTGGAAGCTTTTAGGGCCCAACAGGTTCGGGCTCCGCAGCCAAACCCGGGGGCCAACTGGCTGAGCATTTTCCGAGGACTAGCTCCCCCATCCTACTTGGGGACTGAGTCGGCCGTTCGGGCAGAGGAGTGGCTGGATATTATGTACGAGATGTTGACTGGGATACAGTGCCCTTGGGAGGAGAGGGTGCCCTTGGTGATCTCCTGCCTGGAGTCGCATGCAAAGAGATGGTGGAATACCTCGTTGGACACGACATTTGCGGACAGGGAAGTAGCAGAGATTTCTTGGGAGGATTTCAGGGGCACGTTGTTGGAAAACTTTGTTCCACAGTTGGCCAGGGATGAGCTGGAGGACATGTTTTTGCAGTTGAGATAGGAGAACAAGACGGTGGTGGAGTACCACCGAGAGTTCAACCATCTAGCCCGGTTTGTAGACTCTTAGCAGTTAGACGAGGCAGGATATACCAAAAGGTTCTATAAGGGACTATGAGAGGAGCTGAGGGAGACTGTACTGTTTATATCTGACGGGCCCATTGCCCGTATACTAGAGATGGCAAAAAGGATAGAGGCTGGTTAGCAAGCTACTCGGGGCCGGAAACGGCCGACGGAGGATCTGGTTCGAGGAGAAAGGAACAATCAGAGACGAGCCCGTATCATGGATGGGAGGAGGGTCGAGGACCAGCCTCGTCAGGAGGCAAGACAGGAGATAAGGGAGCTAGTGGTGTTGGCTCCACCACCACTTCAGACACGAGAGGGACAGAGACTCGGGGGAATGGCATATCCCATGCCAGAATGCTTCAATTGCCATCAGGTGGGGCACATCAGGAGGAACTGCCCCATGAGGGGGGCACCCCCACCAGCACCACCGGCTGCCCAGCCAGCGCAATATTTTGGAATTCGAGGTCATGGCCGAGGACGTGGATACCAGGGAGGGGATCGTAGACAAGAAAGGGAGCAGGTGTATGCTTTGGACATGGCGCAGCCTCGGAACCTAGAACACGTCATAGCAGGTACGCCAAGATGTTTAATTGTTTAAGTAGGATTCCCTTTCTCAGTTGTCAAATTTGTAGAACTGCACTAGGTAGAATAAATAGGAAAGAAAACTCGTTATAGAATACTAAGACATTTAATCGCCCCAGGTATAGTCTTCATCAGCTGCAAGCCCGCCTATACACTGTTCGACACGGGTGCTTCGCACTCGTTCGTGTCGGAGTCCTTCGTGGAATGGCTGGAAGGAGTGGAGCGGTTCACAGGCCTGATGAGGAGGGTGCGTCTACCCGACGGATCGGAGCTAATCACCTCTGCCCACTGCAACATGGAGGCGGAGATTGGCGGAAAGTCTTTCGAAGTATCGGCAACGATCCTAAGGATGCTAGTCTTCGAGCTTATCTTGGGCATGACATGGTTGCACTAGAACCATGCCCAGATTGATTGCCAAGCAAAGTGGATCACCATGAGGCATGGGGACTCTGTCATTATAATCGAAGGTATAAGACCTGCCTCTCGTATACTCTTATCTTTAGTATAGGCCTTTAAGGCCCATTTGCATGGAGAGGAGGTTTATTAGATTCTATTTTAGATGGAGGAGGTCAAGGAGTCTGCGACAGACATCCCGGTGGTGTGATATTTTGCTGTCGTCTTTCCGGAGAAACTATCAGGACTACCTCCGCACCGAGAGCAAGACTTCCAGATACAGCTTGTGCCGGGGGCCAAGCCGGCATCTAGGGCCCCTTATCGGATGTCCCCGAAAGAGTTGATAGAGTTCCGAAGTCAGTTGCAGGAACTAGTAGAGGCAGGGTATGTCCGGACAAGCTCTTCACCGTGGGGAGCCCCGGTGCTATTTGTCAAGAAGAAGGACGGAAGTCTCCGCTTGTGTATTGATTATCGAGCGCTGAACAGACTGACGGTCTGGAACACATACCCGCTATCACGGATTGACGAGTTATTTGATCAACTGGAAGGAGCGCATTTCTTCTCAAAACTTGACTTGAGGTTAGGTTATTACCAGCTACGGATTCGAGAGGAGGACATTCCAAAGACCGCCTTCAGTAGTATGTACGGACTGTTTGAGTTTATAGTGATGCCATTCGGGCTCACGATTGCGCCGTCATCATTTACAAGCCTCATGAACAGGGTATTCGAGGAGTATTTGGATGTATTTATCATCGTATTTATTGACGACATCCTCATCTACTCAAGGATGGAGGAGGAGCATACACGACACCTGACTTTGACTCTAGAGAGGCTACGGGAAAACCAGCTGTACGCGAAGTTTAGCAAATGCCAGTTTTGGCTAAAAGAGGTGGCCTTCTTAGGTCATATCATCAGCGGTGCAGGGTTGGCAGTAGACCCGGCCAAGATTCGGATAGTTCGGGATTGGCCACCGTTGAACATAGCCACAGATGTACGGAGCTTCGTGGGACTTGTCAGATATTACCGGAAGTTCGTCGAAGAATTCTCCCAGATTGCACTCCCTCTTACATCCCTGACGAAGAAGGAATCCCCGTTCATTTGGACTCCACAGTGCGAGGCGGCCTTTATGGAGTTGAAAGGTCGGTTTACCTCGGCTCCCATTCTCACTCTTCCGTCGGGAAGGGAGGGATTCCAGGTGTACATGGACGACTCTTACCAGGGGATGAGAGCCATTCTGATGCAAAACGGGCACGTAATATCCTATGCCTCCCGACAGCTGAAGATATATGAGAAGAACTATCTGGTGCATGATCTAGAGATGGGTGCAGTGATCTTTGCTCTGAAGATTTGGCGACACTACCTCTACGGGGTTCACTGTGACATCTTCTCTGATCACAAGAATTTTAAATATGTGGACACACAGAAGGAACTCAACATCAAACAGGCGTTGGGTGGAGTTCTTGTCGGATTACCAGTACACCATGCACTACCATCCTGTGAAGGCAAACGTGGTGGCAGATGATTTGAGCCTGAGAGGAGATACCTCAGGGAAGGGACCACAACTGATGTCCATGGAGCTAGTCCGGTCTTTCAGAGATATGCAGATATCGCTAGTGTCCGAGAATGATCCAGATCTGTACATGGAGTATCTAGCATCAATGGTTGCCATAGATGATATTTGGGACCGCATCCGGGATGGACAGAAGATAGATGCATGGGCAGAGCCGATATTCCAAGCCTTGAAGGAGCGTTCGACGGGAGATTATTCACTGAGAGATGGATTGCTATATTTCAGAGGCAGGGCCTATATACCCTCAGGAGGTCAGATTCGGGAGGACATCATGGAGGAAGCACATTGTAGCAGATATTCTATACACCCAGGCATCACCAAGATGACGGCAGACTTAAAGAAGACGATGTTCTGGCCGGGGATGAAGAAGGACATTAAATACTTCATGACTCATTGCGAGGCATGCCAGCTAGTGAAGGCGGAGTGCAGAAACCCCGCGGGATTACTACAGCCACTTCCGGTGCCGGAGTGGAAATTTGAGGACATCGCGATGGATTTCATTCATGGCCTTCCCCGATCACGGACGGGAAACGATTCAATTTGGGTCATCGTCGATCGGCAGACGAAGGTGGCCAGATTCATTGCAATCAGAAAAGATGACTCGGTTGGGGTATTAGTGCGGAGATTCATAGAGCAGTTCATTCGTTACCACGGGGTACCCAGGACGATCGTGTCAGATCGGGATGGTCGGTTCACATCCAGGGAGTGGAGATCCGTGTAGGCTTACTTAGGCACGCGGCTGACCTTCAGAACAGTATTTCATCCCCAGACGGATGGGCAGACAGAGCACACCAACCGGACATTGGAGGACCTCCTAAGGCTATGTATTCTGGATCGAAACGAACCTTGGGAGAAGCTTTTACCACTGGTCGAGTTCTCCTATAATAGCAGCTACCAGTACAGCATAGGAATGGCTCCTTATGAAGCCTTGTACGAAAGGAGATGTAGGACTCCACTTTCATGGATTCAGGACAAGGATCCGAAGGCATTGGGATCAGATTTTGTCGAAGACACCGAAGCTCAGGTGAGAACGATACGAGACAGAATGTTGGAAGCGCAGAGCCGACAGGCTAAGTATTACGATGCCCGGCACCATCAGGTAGAGTTTCAGGTGGGAGACTGGGTTTTCTTGAAGATCCGGCCCATGCACAGAGTTTCACGGGTGCGTGTTCGGAAGAAAAAGCTTAGCCCTAGGTATATGGGCTCTTACAGGATCCTGGAGCGGATCAGGCCCCTAGCTTACAGGCTGGAGTTGCCACCGGAACTGATAGGTTTACATGATGTGTTCCATATTTCTTCACTTAGGAGGGCTCTACTACGCCCAGAGCAGCAAATTTTGAACACAGATGGGCCGGTTGCTTCAGACTGGTCAGTTCACTTGGAGCTAGTTCGGATCGATGACAGAGGAGTACGGATCTTGCGTCGCAAGAAGGTTCCGTTAGTCAAGGTTCTGTGGAGAAACCTCGGCCAGGAGGAGCATACTTGGGAACCGCAGGACCTGATGCAATAAAAGTATCCAGAGTTGTTCAGTCAGGTATACCTCATAACCTCTCAAGATGTTCAATTTACTTTCCTATTTTAAACTAGTAGGGCTGCTCTAGGAAGAGTAGAGGATAATCTTTTGTTTATTGGGATTTTGGCTTCGCCAATTGGGCGAATTGGTCATAGGTTTAGGTTTCCCTTTAAACCCCACTTAGAAACATGGCGTCGAGATGTAATCTTTCACTTCTTATGGGATGTTACAAGTTTCCTTTTCTTTGATAGAAATTCTCGTAAGCTTAACCTTGATTTCGGGGACGAAAACATTTGTTTTGTTTATTGGAATTTGTAACATCCCATTTCGAACTAGACACCTAAGGGTGGTTTTGGCCATTACTAGGGCATGAAAAAACCCTAGAAAGCTAAAAATGGCCAAATGATAGAAGGCCAAGGTGATAATCACCTTGGTCTATTTGTGGCACAACCTCATCACAAAACCTAGGGCAAGAGGTTAGTGATGTTGTGGTGGGGTCATGGATTCATGGTGAAGCCCTAACAAAGGGCACTAAGGACACATTGGGTTTAGTCCTAGAGGCCAAGTTGACCCAAGTCAACTATAGCCCCTTATCTGGCCAAAGTACCCTTACTAAGGGTAGGTGACCTCCAAGGTGCAAGATAACCCTACATAACCCTTCCTAAACCTCAAGGGAAGCCATGGGGTCACCAAGGACTCCTTGGGGTCAACCCAAATGGTCATGTTGACCCAAGTCAACACTAACCCTAAAGAGGTCAAACTTTCCTTACCAAGGGACAAGTGACCTCCAAGATGCCAAGTCAACCCTATCCAACCCTACCA